>BCNH02000010.1:23462328-23492482 GCA_001662345.2 Metrosideros polymorpha var. glaberrima
CCCCCCCCGCTTGAGCTTCGAATATATATAATCTTTGGTAAAGCTTTGTCCATGTCTTCTTAGGCCTCTATCGCCCTTCTTGGCTTTTGCCCCTATCATTAGGTCACATCTTCCTTTATGTTGGCAAAGTTGTAGAGACTACCATTCCCTAGACACTTTGCCAAGGTTAGAGTCTCATTATTTAGCTCTCTCACCTTAAAATGCAAAGCAAGACAATATCACATTCACATCACTGCCTTCCATTGAAAATTGCAGTTCTTGCCAGTTGCCGTAAGTTCTCCAGTCTTCACTAATTCCTTCCAGCCCAAGGTCTCTATTTCTAGTGCCTTCAGAATTTTGCTTCTCACTCCTCTCTCTTAGATTACCCTATTTGGAAACAGTATCTAAAAGTTGATGCAGAAGAACAACATTGGCAAGAACCACATGAGTCCTTCATGGAAAAGAAAAGGAAGAGTACCCATAATACGCAGCCACTGGTCTGCCTTTCTCTGCACCAAGTTCCCAGGGTATAATTGGACCTCTGATGATCATGTCAGCATCTAGAATCACAACCCAATCCACCTTTTCTGCATCTTTGCTATGCTTAAGCCAGTGGACAATGCCAGCAGGCTTGTTGATTGCAGGGTACCTACAAATTTTCGGAAAAGACTTAGCAGATTTTGTAGAAAGAAAGAAAAGACCAAAGTAATGGTTGAAAGAGAGTTGAGGACGGGAGTTGTCATGTAATGTATAAATAATTGAAGGGGAAGATAGTGAACATGCACAGTCAGACCAGACCTTGTTGATAGGATAGTTGAGAACTGCTGTTGATGGAATTGGTAAAGGGAAAAATGGTCAAATACTGCAGTCCTTGTATTAGAAAAGGAGATTTCAATTGTTCTGAACAACATGCTCACTGTTGCACATTCTGTTCAAGCATTAACTCCTTTCCCATAGATTATATTTGTCTCAAAAGCAGGACAACAAATCATTAGAGAGATCATCTCGAGTATGTCACCACTAGGTGGGATTTTTCAGTTATCCAGTAAAATTAAAAAGACCCTGCAATCTCTGGATCAATGTATACTGTAAATGTTCATTTCTCTTCACATGTATGATTCTCTTAAGTATTGCTTTCTCGGCATGAAACATTAATCTTTTGTTCCACACTCCAGCACCATTCTTTTTGGCATGATGAAGAGGAAAAATACGCAGAACCAAGACAAATGCGCAAAACGATCTCGGAGCCAAGGTTCATATGGTCAAGCATTAACCAGACAATGAACTCTTATGCCACATATCAGCAGGACCACTAGCAACCAGACAGATGTTGCCAAATGCAAGTCTTTGCTAGATGTAGCCTTTTAACCGATGCGAATTCTAGGCCGTTCTTTTAAGGGGAAAAAATAAAGAACGAAAACCTGGAAACAGATAGTAACACTGACTGGCCAAGCTTATAAACATAGACAAACTCACTCACACCATTCTATTAGCAATTATCCATCCAGGATCCTAAAACTACGGCTCAATTCAATTCCCACCAGAGTAATAGTTAACTGAACAAAGACACAAAGTTGATCAAAGCATGGGAAGGAAAGAAACGGAACAAAGACCAACTCAGTATGATTGGAGAAAGACCAAGCACTGTAATAACCTTACCAATCACCAGTCTTGGGATGTCTGCTCATGGAAGGCACCACCATGGTCGGAGCCAAGTCCATCCCTCTGTAGCTCCTGAGCTCGTCGTCCGCACAGCTGAGCAGCCGGGTTATCGGGCCGGGCTGCCGGGCCTTCTTGAAGCTGTGGACGAGGCCCACCGTTTGCCAGTCGAAGTAGTTCTGGCACTCCACCGAGAACAGCGTGTGGATCCTGTACGGCGCCTCCTGGCCCGATCCGAGGATCCCCGGCAACGCCGTCGCCATCACCACCATCACCAAGATCAAGACTTTGGCCATCCGGAGCTCGGTTCAAGACCCGGTTCTCAAATGGGTATCCCTTCAGCGATCAAGATCTCATCTGGGTCGAGAGATCAGTCGAAGAAGAAGCATTTGGTGGAAGTCAAAGAGCCTTTATTTTCCCTCATTCTCATCATCAGCTGCAACGTGAAGAGAGGAGAGAGGGATGTGAATGGGCCTAATGAAAATTCATCAGCGTTATTGGGAGACAGAATCAACCATGTAGAGCAGTTGACGATGAGATTGAAACATAATATACATATATATATATGTATGTATTTTTATAGAGTTTGCAGATCTTCTCTTCGATGCCGTGGAAAGTCTTCATCGAGGAGTCAATGCAGTAGTGGGACGCGCTGGTCCTGAAAGGGCAAAAGGTTCGGCAAGGACTACGAATGATCGTTTTTCAAACGAAAGGTTCTTGATTTTATTGATTGGAATCTTTCTACGTGTTCTTGCATTTCATTTCATGTAGAAACCACGACAAAATACGATTGAGCATGACAAGGTACGAGGATGAATTAGTTCTTGCAAGAATCGCAAAAGCCACGGAGGGGCTTCTTACATGTGAAAACGTTGCCTGATGAAGCATCTTCTTTCATTTTTCTTGCATTTCTCTTCACACGTCCTTTCTTTTCGAGAGCGGAAATTTTTTTGTATAAATACAATATAATTGTTTAAAGGTCAGGGATGATTTGTGACATCGTATTTTTGGTTAAATAGTTCGTCATATCACTTAGCAAGTCAATTTTTATGTGCCGAACTTGCGCTGCGTAATAATCACCCTCTATTATTACATTATCTAAGTTTAACTATGATTATTGACTTTTTGTCCCACTTGGTCCAATCACCCTAAGAGACCTATACTTTATGAGATTTTTAAACCTGTCAATTCTTTTCCTGGTTTGCGGAGAATACTTTCGGATGGAGCAACTACAAGATAAAGAGCTAACCTGAAGGGAAAGATGTTCCAAAAAACAACTACAAAGATATTTCATTCCACAATGGAATCTTCGATACATTGGGCAGGACAGTCTCCTAGAATGTATCCCCACCACAAATCATCCAGAGCAGAATTGGTCAGCATTCTCCATCTGTTCTGTTGCATAAGGAACGTATAATTTAGCAGACCACCGATTAGTGGCGCTTCTTACCACCACGCTTCTTACCATGGGACTTCTTCCCAGCTTTCTTCTTGCCTTTCCCACCGAAACTCGTCCTCTTATTGCTCTCACCACCTCCAGATGGGGTTGGTCGTAGTAGATGCTTAACATCGAGGATCCCTTTCTTGAAATGACCATCAATCGACTTCAATACTCTGTCCTCGGGCTTGCGCCTCTCCTCCGGCCTCTCTGCGCTGCTCCAACTACTAGACTTCCCCCCAAATCGTTGAAGGATCATATTCTAGAGCATGCAAACATATTGTTAGGCACGAACCGTGATATACAAATTATCAGAATTGCAGTGTTCTGAAATCACCTCTTCCCACATTTTCTCTTCTCTTTTCTTCTGGTTCTTCATCATTGGTCGAGCCACACTCAGAGGAAGTCGCTGCTTCTTAGGTGCCTGTGTTCAAGACAACACCAGATGAGATGAATAAAAGACAAGCTCCACTTACTTGATAGTAAGGCAGGTCGATGTCCTCACCTTACCACCTAAGGAAACCACCTTCTTATTCTCTAGCTCCTTCCTCTCTTTCCATGTCATACGAGACGATCCTGATACAGGGAAACTCCCAACACTTTAAGGCACGAAATGAGATTTTTGAGAAACTAATGCAGAGGGAAGTCTGTCTCTCAGAAGATATAAGGGGACTCATAAGTTCAGAGAAACATGATGAAGCCTAGCTACCTCAAAGCACACGGGCACAAAAGACACTGAAACTTAAACCGGACATACACCATAAACATATCCCCGCAATACCCCAGAAATAACAACACTAATCATCCACTGTGTCAGCTTTGATTAAGGTTCCCCACGGCATACCACAGATATAAACAAAAGAAGCAAAATCCCCTATATAAACTCAGCTGAGCTCAAGCTCGAACAAACAAGCCCAGTCATTCCAGAGGATTTTCTAAAGCATCTCTATCTCCTTCATGAATGTCGCAACACCAAGCCCAAAGATGGCACATCGCATCAGGAAACTTCAGCACAGGCATCTTCATAAAGCCATCGAAATACAACTACAGTGTCACACAATGTCCTGTGCACGCAGAAACTGCAAGAGGCTCAAATTTGCTGCTGCAGGTAATCAATAAGCTTATCCAGTTGAAGTTTGCCTCAATTTGCTCATCAGTATTTCGTATCTACTTCTCATTGAAGCATCAGAAAATTCCAAACAGACGCATCACCAAACCCACAAGCCTCATAAACATCCATAGGTATTCGACCAACCGATAGCCTAATGGCTTTAAAATTGTCACAAACGCAGCTCATGCCGAAACAGATTCAAACTATTGTATAACCGGATGTGTAGTCGTCGCGGACACACCTTTGGAAACCCTAAGCCCGCGTCTGCAATTCTAACCGGAAAAGGAGAAAAAGGAACGGAAGAGAAGGGGATGGCGCGCGAAATACCTAGGAACTCGACATCCCTCATGATTTTCCTGATGTCCAATTCAGGACCCATCTCCCTCTTTCCGCGGTTCGGTTGCTTCTTCTTCGCCATTTTCTTTGGCAGTCTCGCGTCAGCAAGCTCTATCTGAAAGCAAAGCTGAAGCTGTGAGAGAGAGAGAGAGAGAACAAGAATCTGAAATCGACTACCTCTGGAACCAGCAAAGTCGGCAATCAATGAATCGGGCGCACTTCCATACGAGCAAAAAAGGCTTACCTTTCTCCACAAACCTCGCCTCAGCTGGGCTACTGGATGCGGACGGTGCCGTCAGATATCGCCGTCGATAGCGGCTGTCGGTGGCGGCTCTGGACTCCGGCGGCTGGTCGCCCTCAAAATCGTTGATCTACTGGTTCGCCTGATCGCGTCTCCGCTTTATCCCTTCTGCAGCTCTCTGCTTCTGAGTTCGACCTAGCGTTGCTGAATCTCTTTTTCCAGATTTTTTTTCCGTAGTCAAGTATTTTCTTTTTTAAATTGGTTATATTTTCACAAATTGCCTCCTTAGTCATTCTAAATTCGACCAAATTAAATTGACATTATCGTACATTAAAATATAGCCACTACTAATACCAGCCCGGATGTCCATATGGAAATTTTTTTATCCATGCAGTCTAGATTTGGCCGATTTGGTGTCGAAAAATTTGATGTGAGAATTATAAAAGTATAGATTCGATTGGACGGATTATAAATAAAAGGTCTTAATTCAAAAAATGTAAAAAATTGAATTTTCCTTTTCTCCCCCATTTTCTATTGGGCTGTCGACCTAGTGTTGCTGATTATTTGTTAGTAAGGTCTGAAGGAATTAATATGAGTTAACCATGTTATGAAATTATCTACATTTCAAATTAAGAGCAGTTTGCCCATGATTTTATTTGTGTTGTTCATTTAATTGTGTATGGTCTGTGTCATCAACTATATTCAGAATTGCGTACTTTATCTAAGTTATTGTCATAATGAGTTATATTTCTGATTGTACTTTAACTTTAACTAAATGGATATTTCTCTGGTCATGAGTTATATTCTCAAAATATATGCGGTGAAAAATTATATTTCAAAATACTTTATCTTCGTATAATTTTTCAAATTTCATACTAAAAAAGATAAAACTTTCAAATTAAATCTATGTTTTTAAAAATGAATTTCAAGATATTTTTATCTTGATCTATCGAATTTAAAATCGCAACACCAAAGTTGATAGCTATAAATCAATAAGATAAAAAATTCATATGTCAAGTACGGATGATGTGAAAAAAAAAAAAACCCTACCCTTTGCACAAGCATATATTTGTAAACATAATTCAATTGTAAATAAAATTTCCAATACGAATTTAGATCGTAAAATGTATATCGAGTATCATTAAATCTAGTCGAATATAGGCCATGCTGTACAACATGAAATAATAACAATTCGACATGACAAAGTTACCCTCAACAGGAGCTCAATTTTACCGATCAACCTTTCGTCTAGCATATTCAATTTTACAAACCAGCCTCTATATAAATTCAGAAAAAATGGGCCAGCACCAACAGGGCCGATCCGGCCTGTTAGGCCCATGTTCATGGGCCGGGACTCTGAGAAGCCAGATTTTCCAGCATAGGCCCATCTCAGCTCGTTGCCGAGCAACGGTCAGAGAGGAACCGCGCAACGCGTGACGTGGCAAATCTTGATTGGACAAGCGGGTCGCGGAAAACGCAGGCAGCTCATTTTTTCATTTTGTTTTTTCCTGCGCACTTTCTCCACTTCGGGGGTGTGCGCATCGACGAGCTCGCGCATGGAGGGAGATGGCGAAGGCGAACATGGAGCGACGTCGGAAGCCTAATTCTCTCGCCTTGCTCTTCGTCTCTCTATCGCTCTACCTTCAATCGAGTCAAGCCTCACCTTCTCCGCAGGTCAATCGAGCATGCAATTCTCGCTCATAGATCATCGTATTCTTCGCGATTGGCGCGTCTTTTGGTGTGCCTTCGCTTCTCTGTTTAGCTGAAATGTTATGGACTGGGCGAGCCCTGGCGATTCATGGGTCTAGGGGTCACTTTTTTTTTTTAGGATTGGGATTGATGGAGTTGGATTGTGTTGAAAGGCGAAATTCGAGCTGAGGAGCCAGAGGGGGATTGATTTGACTTATGTTGACTAGGCTTTCGTTGATTGTTGATGCTTCGAGGTCCCGAGAGCAGTTCTCGGTTAGTGCTGAGTGCGAGTTTGAGATGGAAGGCGCGGGTGGCTCTCTGGCGAGGTTGTTGAGAGTTAAGTTGCTGCCGCTGGATTGGTAGTTTATGTCCACCTCCTGGATTATTTTTGGGGATTGAGTGATTATTTTGCTTCCTCGAGTCGATCGTGTGGGTTCTTCTTTTGTTCCGTCGATTTTAGTATTGCTTTTGGTCTGGCTACTGTATTGGGTAGTTCCTCGAGTTCCTGTTCAAGTTTACCCTGGAGTTGTAGCTGGCAATGTGTTCTTGTTCTTGATATGATGGTTGATTTTGTTTCTTTGGTGGCATTTCCATGTGTTCGGCTCTATGCGTGCTCAAAGATGTAAAACGGTTACTTGTGAATTGTTTCTATGCAGTATTGCTGATTGATCATCTTTATACCATGTAGAACCTGAAAATTCATTGTAATGTTCCAGGGTTTTCAAGGGTCTGCAGCTGCAAGGTAATGATGCTTACCCATCTGGAACTTGAGACGCCGGATACATGTTCAGTGAAAAAGCTTAAGCAACTTGAAAGTTGACACTTCAACACCCAACATCTTATTGTTGGGTCCACTTAAAATGTGCATATACCGTCTTTGCTTCTGCTTTACCTGTTCATATGTCTGATGATCTAGAGTTTGGATGTCTATTCAGAGGCTTAAAGCAGGATAAGGGGAATATCCATGAACATGAAGTACACTGTTCGAGAGAGAGAAGCAGAGCTGCATCAAAAATAATTGAGGAGGTAATCAAAGATAACAACATTTCACTCTTGGGATGTTCCTTTGATTTTCTTTTAACCAAAATACATACCTTTTCCATGGTTCTTGCAGTTTTTCACGCCCTTTATAGAAAAAGAGAGGTACCAGCTTCCAAATAAGTGTAGACTTCACCCCGATTATAACTTGTACGGAGATCAGGAGCAACATAAGATCCATGTGGATATAAATGAACGGCGATGTGGGTATTGTCGAAAGAGTTTCTATGAAGAAAAATATCTTGATCAGCATTTTGATAACAGGCACTATGATTTACTAAATGTGGTAAGTGGGCCCATGTTTGTGATATCTTCCAATCAATCAATAGCATTATCTATTTTGCCTCACCCTGACATTTACATTACTATAATACAAAAAATCAGTTCCTTTCAAGCTCCGGATAAGTCTATTTCAGCCGAGTAAGACCTAATCAGAATCAATAAAGACCACATTTATCTCATTATACATGTCAGGGATTTGTCCAGAAGTAAAAAGTGATAATGCAAGGGCTACACCTTGCTGTATAACCTATCGAAGTTAGTGCATTTTTCCATTTTTGCTTGTATTGAACTGCTGGGCCATTGTACAATAGGTATCGGTCCATGTAGGTCCTCATGTTTATGTATATATATGTGTAAATAAGTATGTAACTCGATGTGGTGTGACTTGCTAGTGCAGAGATATTACAAATGTGTACAAATTATAAGCTGGAAAATGCATCTTTTCTCTTGGGCAACTTCTTTTGATTGCTTGTGGTCATTTCATTTGACATGAAATGGGATCCTCAAAGGCAGTTTAAACTTTGAATAACTTTGTGGAAGGGACATCGTGAATGTGGGTTGATGTAGTGATCTAGTCATCTATGACTCCAAAATGAAATTGGTGACCGCTTTATCATAATCCATTGTCCATTTGAGTTGAAACTAGAGAACTATGATGGAAGTTTCTCAATACTCAGAGATTTACATTCTTAGGAACTCCAAAATTTTCCAGAGCCAGATTAACCCTGTCGCATTCTATAAAGATGATAAGAATTTGTTCCATGCCGTCACCATCGTAAGGTATCTACCCGTTTGAAAGCGTTCTCATGCATTGTGTGGTTTATTTGATTCAAAGGTTGTAGCTGTACAAGGTGTGGCATTAATCAAGACCTGAGTTGACAAGGTCAGACGTTTCTGGAACGGATGATGAAAGGCCCTTGGTTTTGCTTTTGTTAGGCAAGAAAATCTGAACAGCATATAAGAAAGATAGATAGGCCATCACCATCTGTACTTTGGCTTGTCCTTCCATTCATTTACTTGCATAATTTGTTGCCTAATTCTTATCGACTTTCAAGTGAAATTCGCCTTCAGGTACTACTGGATGTTTTTGCTTGATTATAGTTTTGAGGATGGTGATGCTACACCATTGCAGCTAATTCCCCTCATCTTAGTTATTTACCATACTCTTTGAGCTTTCAGCTGATATAGTCATTTGTCTATTGATATTTTTTAGAGCCTAAGTTTTGTGAAACATGACAAACTTGTCCTACTGACAGAGTCAAGGAAAATGCTTGGCAGATTTATGTGGAGCATTGCATTGTGACCTTATGATGGATTCCGTGCAGAAGAAGACTAAGTGTAATCCTGCCGCTGCAGTGAGGAATAAACATTCGTGCGAGGTGATCAAGAATTATATGTGTAATGAAGTGAATTATGGTTTCGCTTGCTTACTTGCACTCTCATATAGTCTTCAAATGGGAATCCCTTTGAATTTGCATATTGGCGATTATTGCAGAGCTTAGCAGATAGCTGCTTTCCAGTCAAAGAAGGTCCTTCAGCGAGCCGTCTACATGGTACTTTTACAATTCTGAGGCACCTCTTGCCATGTATAGTCCTACTTGGCTGCTTTATTTAACTAGTTTTCCCTGTATTTGCCACTATCTTGACAGAATTCTTCTTGCGCCAATTTTGTGATGCCCACACTTGCAATGGACGTCAAAAGCCCTTCTCCAAGGGTCACAGAGTAAGTTCCAGTATTTGACTTTGCTATAGTCATTGTCGCGCAATGTTCTTGGACATTCCCTTAGCCTGACTAGTATAAGCTTGACTTAAGCATGAATAGTTGATTAGGATCTATAGGCTGGCTTGTTTTTGTAGGCTAGATTTTCCCATTATAAAAAGGAAGCTCTGAGAGACTGGTTTGAGGAACACTTAACTAGGTTCTTCTAGCGTCCATTACCTGTAGCATTCAGGTCAAGCTATTTAATGCGATTATGTAGTACTGCAAATTGTGGGTGTCAGCATTACATACTGCAAGCTCATATATAGCGTTGCTCATTTTTTTCTTCCTCCCCCTTGACTACAATATTTCATTATTTCTACGCAGAAGAGAAGAAGCATATTCTTCATCTCCATGTCTATTCTGGTTCTCTTGCTGTTGCCACTGTTCTATCTTTTCGTTTACTTGTATCAAAGGTATGTCTTGTTGGGACTTGATATTCTCCTGTTTTAGAGCTACTGACTATCCGTGTAGTTTTTACGATATCCTGTTGTTCTATACATAGGGGAATAAGAAGAGGTACACAAGATTTGAGGCGCATCACAGAGAGCACACGGAAGAAAAAACCGTCTTGAGTTTGTGGGTTTTACAAACTCTTTGAGCACAATTGTGACCTTTTCTTCCCTTTCTTTCTGTATCGTTGAATTTAGCATTAGAACCCAACGTAGTTTTGGGATTAATCAACACCCACATTAGGTGTGTTTTGACTCCCATTTGTCCGCTAGTAGGTTGTGGTAAAAAAAAGAAAAGCTCGGGGAGCAGAATTTTGCAAAGAAAGCAATATGTATTTTTTTTTTCTCTGTTCTTTCACATTACAGACCATGACATTGCATTCCCAACTGGTAAATTTGTTTGATTCGAATTTGCTGTGAACAGCTGATCGTTCTAGTCTCTTTGTCTAATATAACATGTCTGAGCAGCCAAGAAGTTTATCACTTAAATCGAGAGCAGAAGAATAATCAAAGCAAACCTGGAACTTGGGAAAGTCGATTGAAAAACTAATACAGTACGTGACAGCTTCTTAAGTGAAGAACACACTGCCTGCAGGTCGCATCTCTCCCTACTGTGAAATATCAAGTTGACCTATCTGTGAATCAAGCTAGTTTTGCCCTGATATTATATCAATCAATGTGTTCCATGGAAGCCGAGTTGCAATCAACAACCCATATTTTTAGAGGTTGTTTAAATGGTAAGCGCATTCATCTACAATGTTTGAGTGCTTTATTCGACTCGTTATATTTACACATTTTCTTGAGGTCACCTCCAAGAGGACGGACTTGTATGCTCCCGTATTAATCTAGGAGCGTGAGATGGATGGTCTGTCACAATTAGTGAACCTAAGCTTGGGTAGGGACGGCGGTGTAGCGAGTTTGGTATGGCTAATGTTGGGGCAGGGATGGCAGCGTAGCTACTGTGCGATGGTTTACCCTGTCCCGAACCTGAATCGTTTCATTTAGGTCCCAAACAAGACCCAAACTTGTCCGGAACTCGAGTCGGGTTAGGAAAACTGATATAATTGGTTCATGAATTTTGGCTCAATATGTAATGTGATCCATGAATTTTAACTCAATATGTAATGTGGTCCTTGAGCTTTGAATTTGTTCAATGTGGCCCATGGACTTTTGGTGCACTTTCAATTTAATCCCTGAATTAAATGTTAATGTTCAATGTTCTTTCTGAACATATATTAATGGAAGGTCAAAACATTTTCATATAGTTCATGGATTAAGTTGAACATGTACTAAGAGTCCACAGATCATATTCAACAAATTAAAAGTTTAAAGACCATATTACACATTATGTCAAAGTTCATGAATCATTTGTGCCATTATCCCGTTGGGTTATTCGTATTTCCCTAAAATTCAATTAGTTTGTGACGTTATTTTGAGTGATTCAACTTAGTTACTCGAAATAGATAAAACGATTATAACGATTACATGATTTGGTCGGATTGGGAATCTGATTTTAGCCGACCTGCTGCAATCCCTTAAGCATGAGTCCCAAGATTCGTGAACACCCCACCATTAGCAAACACTAATCATGGGTGTGCATACCTCAACAAGGACAATGGATCGTGAAGACCCACCACCACCCAAGGCAAAATACCATTTTAAGTCTTACCACTAACTTGCCACGACCTCCCTACATCGATCATACTTCTGATGTTCTTTAGCTTGACCCCATCATCATCTATTTGCCTTAAAATAAAAGAAACATGGACAGAAAACCCCCCCAAAAAAAAATAAAAATTCATTGATGATAGCAAGAACATACAAATCATTAGCTCCTTCAAAAGATGAACGCTTAAAAACTATTCTACGCCTTGAATCTTCTTCAATCTAAATTCATGATGCTCCTTCAATGAACCTATCCTTACCCCCAACAAAGAGAAGAGAAAAAGGAGAAAATGAAACCCTTATCATTGCTCTCAAAAGCTGAACTTTCTAGCTAAAGGCTAAAGCAACCACGATAGAAACCTAAATTATGCTTCCGTATTCCCTTCTTTAGCAACACGATCTTCTCAAATCATCTAAACTCTTCCTTCCCCATTTCTATATTCCCTCACAAATGATGACGCCGATTATATTTAGATTAATGACGGCTTCCCACATGCTTGCACCATCTTGTTCCTCATTCATCTTGATTAATCTAATCGATAGGTAAATAAACAAAGCCTCACCAACTTGATGTTGATGTGATCATGTCACCACTGACCTCCAAGAAAACCTAACTTAGCCCGGGCATTAGACAGAACAAAGAGGACTGAACCCACATTATTATTAGGGAAAATTCTATAATGAGAAATTTCTTCTCAAATAAAATGAGAAATTTTTTCAAAGAAGGGCCTGACCAAAGGGATTTTCGTCATTTACATTTTAAAAAAAAATTTCCTTTTTTTCTTTATTTTTCCCCACCTTTTCTCCGGTGGCCAGCGAGTGCGCGACAACCCTCGCCTCGATGGCCACAAGCGAGGCCACCCTCGCCTATGGCCAACCATCGCCTAAGACCGGCCACCGGCGAAAAGGAAGGGAAAATAAAAGGAAAAAAAGGAAAAGAAAAAATCAAAATGTAAATAACGAAAATGCCCTTAGTCAGGCCATTCTTTAAAATAATGAAGGCATTTCAGGCTTTTATTTGAAACAAAGTTCACTTCAGGCTTTTATTTGAGAAAATGAGAATACTTCATGCCTTTATTTGGAATTTTTCATTATTATTATCATTATCTACACATTTTCATAATAGGAGTCGACTTTCGAGGACTATATGTTAATAAAAGGTAGCAATATTCTTCTTTTGCTCTCTCTCTCTCTCGTTCATGAGAGGTGGCTTTGAATATATGGGGTTGGGGCGGTCTGAAGGGGTCCTCTCAATCTCATGATAGGCCACTAACTAAAAAAGATATTTGTATACACATGATTGTCTAACTTGGAGGTTGAAATTCAAATAAGTACCAACTTGGGGAGTTGATTAATCAATTACTTACTCCACATAATCATTACCACATTGGAAATAAATTAACTTTATATAAGCCCTATCAAAAAAGGGAGGGAGGCAACAATTATTTCTTATATTAAAATATGTGCAGATGAGAATGAATCTCTAAACTTTGGTTCAATGTGCAATATCATCCTTGAACTTTTAATTTTTTTATATAGTCCCTAAATTATTAGTAAATAATCAATATAATCTGTAGATTATAAAAAAATGTTCAATATTGTAATGCAAGATAATGAATTCTACTGATGTGGCCTTCAATTCGTTACGTTTGAACGGTGGGCAACATAAAAAGTTATACTTGGATTATCCAAATATAATAGTCAAGATATAATAATCCACGTGGTCAAATAATAATCAACATGTTAACACCCTATTTTTCTTCCTTTTCTAAAGTAGATAGATAAAAGATGCACATATTGACTTATCATTTTTAAAAGTACAATTTAGCATATAATAATCCACGCCATCAAATAATGTCTAATTTGTAGTTTGAGCAAATGGAAGGATAATATTGAACATTTAATAATAGTTCACGGACCACATTAATTAAATTAAAAGTTCGGGAATGACATTATATATTGGGTGAAAGTTTAGGAATTATTTGTATCATTGTTTTAAAAAATAAAACACGATTCAAAATTTGGATGTTAAGAATCGATGAGACATTATAATTAGGCTTTCTATTTTTTGTTCACTTTTTCTTTAGGTTTAACCTGAAAATGCATCAAGGATACTTTTAATTTCCTCGACAGTTGGGAGTTGCGAGTTAAAATAGGACGATTTGTTTCCTCTAAAAAAATGTATTTTTTTTCCATGCCAGTAGATTTCGGGAAGCGCTAGTGAGTATCAAAAAATTGTTGGTAAAAAAAATTATCGATTACCTGATTTTTCGATAACTTGTTGGTAACTAACCGACATATTCATGAAATTACCAGTATTTTCTTTTACAATTTGCATATTATCGATTTTTTTATTTTATTTTTACCAATTAATAATTGCCTTTCTTACCAACACCTTTAAACTACCAACTCTTATATGAATTTACCAATCTGTATTTGAGTAACCTGTCAACTTTTTAAATTGAATTTACCAACTTTTTATAGGTTACGTATACATACAAACATTCAACTCTTACATCAATTTACGAACCTTCCTATATATGACTTACCAGTTTCCCTCTCATAAAATAAAACCACCGACAACTTATACATGAAAAGAAACTACCGACCGTTTTCTTTTACCTACATATTTTTTTACAGTTACCAACGCTTTTCGAAACTTATCAGCATTGGCAAATCCGTAATTTCTGACGTGGAACAATAGAAATACGCGTCAAAATATTATTGACCTAATATTTAACCCATTTTCTTGAAGTAAAACTTGGCTCTGTCAAATAATTGATTTTTTTCTAAATATTCAACTAACTGATGGCTCGTATGTAGCGAGCTTGAGCTGTTCGTGAGCGACTTCCATCTGTATCAGTTAAGCTGCTTCACAGAAGGTTCACTTTGAATGACTCCCCTGGATTTGTACACAGCCCTCTTCCCAAGCTACCAAAACCAGTTTTTTAAATTTTATTTCTTTTCTTTTCTGCAAGCATGTCTAAATTCTCGATTATTTATCGAAAAACCACAGTTTGGATGGTCCGCCGATCATACCGAAGCACGCACGTCTATCGTCCCGCGAACCATTTTTATGATGCGATCCGCCAACTCGAGCTTTCCTTTCGGACCTCAGACGACCCATTATGCATCATATGCGCTTCATGTCGCAGTCGCATTGAGCTCGAGTTATGAGCACTAAGATGATCATGGAGTCAACCGAAATAAAGCCTAACTATATAGACAAAGTCAGACCTTTGCTTTCATTGTATTTTTATTTTCTTTTTTTAACTGGTGCGAGATACTTGCTGTGTGTATATTTCATGCACATATGTATACGTTGAAGAAGGAGAGATCCGAGGAAGCACTCCACTTTTAGTGCTCAGCACGTATTCACGGAGTTTGTGAAACTGTAGTTTTGGCCTCCCGACAATAAAGCATGACATAAAGTGGAAACTGAAGAGGCAAGTCTCATGAAGCATCTCTGAAGTAAACAAAACAAATGGAGGACAACTCCAGAGATCGATACATGAGGTATGGGAAATCAGTCGGGATTGCACTGTTTTTTTATGGATAGGTTTTTTCAGATAGATCTACGTTTGACGACTCGGTTGCGCGAGAAAGTTGCAGAGAAATTTGACATTTAGAGCAAGGTTTTAGATGGGTAGTACTGTGTATTACCGGGAGGGTTTCGCGACAATCGATGTTTCCGCGATGTCCTTATTTGTTATAGCAAGTCGATGGCGTCTCACAAATCAATTGATGCCCTCGCATTGCTATTCCACAAGAAAATGGACACCGCGTTTACGTAAGTGCGATAGAGCCAAAACTCGTAAGTGAATGGACATCATATGTATATAAAACAGCTAATCCAACATGCTTTAGCCGCTGTTTTCCAAGCACGAACGAATTAGTAATAGACCGAGCATCTACGAAAGATTGAGATGACAACCAGAGCAACATGTTATTTACATTCATGAACGGCACATCGCGATCTCGATCTCATAATCTTTCTTTGATAAAATAGAAGGGAAACCCATGTTTTATTGCTTGGCTAACTAACAACACATATCAAGAAAGGAAGGAAGGAGGGAGGGGAAAGAAAAAATAAAAAACTTGCAAATTAAAGTTCAAAATCTATCTCCAAAGAAGAAGAGCTCTTGTTCTAAGAAATCAAAGCCATCCCATGAGAGCATAGAGTCCACACTGTCAACCCATTGTTGGACACCACAACCATCGTTGTGTTCTTGGGGTGATGACGATGAGCAATTAGACTGGTTCTGTGAAGAATCCTCCATGCAAATTGAATTAGAGCTCTGTGAGATTGACCTGTCCGATTCTTGATTTGGCCCTTGAAGTTGAACTCCCTCATCAAGATTGCCACACAGCAACAATTCATAGTTGCTCAACAAAAAGTCAGTTGCTTCCTCCAATTTCAATTCGGGTTGCTCTTGGGTGTCCACGGGCCTGACCTTTGAGAACACTCCCTCTTCTTCTTTAGATGATTTGGTTTGGTCCTGTTCGCCACCATTTTGGCTGTGATCTTCCTCTATAATTGGCTGGTGAGTGATGGGGTCTAGTCCAAGTTGCTTCAGCTTCTTCTTGATCCTCGTGTTCCAATGGTTCTTGATCTCATTGTCTGTGCGACCGGGGAAATGCGAAGCAATCTTAGACCACCTGCATCAGAATTATTGAGTGAAACTCGTTATATATCAATGCTGCGGCCCGACAACTTTGCTAAGCAACTATTGTGACAATTCATACATCGCGTCTCTTTCCATGTCTTGAGTTATCATCGCATATCCCTCTGGATTGGTGGTTTAAGTTTCATGCTTTTAATTAGTATTTCCTGACATTCCACGCCCAGATGATCATAGTACTTGACAATTGCCTGATTTACAATGTTTGTCTAGGTGTTTGGACGCCCCCCTAAACAATAATTTACCTGTACTGATTTATTGAACACCACTGGAATAACGCCTGAATCACGAGACATACATGTGGAAGGATATATGGCTACTTGAAATGAAAATGCGCGCGCGCGCTTTTGCGACAACGAGGCATGCTAAGTCGAAATGTCACATGTACCTGTTGCCGAGATGCGAATGAAGCTGAATTATCTGGTTCTCTTCCATATCAGTGAAAGCACCCCTCTTGAGATCTGGCCTCAGGTAATTAATCCACCTTAATCTGCAACTCTTCCCACATCTCAGCAGGCCTGATTCATCACCAAACTACTCAACATTTTGATCCATTCAAATTGCCAAAAGAAAGGAAAAGAAAATAGCAATGCCTGAGAAAGAAAAACAAAATAAATTACCTGCAAGTTTAGGGACTGTTCTCCAACAATGAATGCCATTGTTGAGGATGAAGTTCATGAGCTTGTGGTCTTCCTCTATAGTCCATGGACCACGCTTCAATCCCACCTTATCACAACAAGGTTGCCTTCCCATTTTCCAATTCAATCTTCCCAAGAAAGTGCAGGGAAATCTCCTTCCTTTCTCCCAACCTGAATCTGAGACCGAATCGCTAATGCAAGAAAGCCTAGAGGGTGCTAGCATCGAAGCTTATAAACCGAGCAAAGATTCTGCCAGTTAGGCCGGACCGTATATTAGAAAACAAAGCAAATTGGTGCTGTTCTTTAAAGAGGAAGACACGATTGAATTATGGGGATGCATTTTTGAATTTGATTGCTCAAAGAGAAGTTATAATAATGGGAAGATGTTAGACAAACACCCACTACTCCTATTTGAGACAATGTAGCATGTCCTCACTGTTAAAAGAACTGAACGTGGGTCACTCTCATTGACAAAGTTTTATTTTCTTTTTTATTTTCTTTTGTTAGCCATAGTCTTTCACTCTTATTGGGATTATATAGAGGTTAGAGAGGAGTATTAGGAATTTAAATATTTGTTTAGATTGATTCCTTTAGGCCCGCAAAAAGGCTGGCCAGCTTTTGTCTTTGGAGGCAACTTCTCATCAGCTTCTTATTGTCTTCAATATAATGAAGAGAGATGCCCTCACCAAATTCATGGACTTTCTGAAAGTTCCAGCCATTGAATCCACTTGGGTTTGGTCCATTTTAGAATCTTGAATGAGAAAATTGACAGAATCGGCACAACTGCTAAACGACATTTGTTCCGCAAAACTTAGCTTCGTTTTCTACCTGGTACATTACCATTTAAATTAACAGAGAGAGTACGGAAGTTTAACTAAAAGAACCCGTGGATCTTCACCTACCTAATTGAAGTGCTGTATCAATCAACTTTTGCATAATAACTGTTCTTTTCATTGCGCTTCGATGATACTTGTTTGCATTAAGGCCCCCCTTCACGACATCCGATTAGAAGGCAACTGCTGTCGGTATCCATCCCACGACTTTAGGATTGGCCATCAACTGTTTCTGCTTAATGAGCTGACTCTCGACGTATCGAGCAGGAATCAAATTGAGATTTTGGATGTCATATTGTCTTGGCTAATCCCTTATGTTCATACCTCGAAAGATTTGAAATGAAAACGTATCTACTACTAGATGATGCTGTTGGCACCCTATTATTGCTGATCCACCCTCTTTCTCTGCCTCAATTAGCCGAAATAAGTCAGACCTTATAAAGAAATTACATGCTTAACTCATATGTCAGCTAGTAAGGAGAAATACAGCCTAGCCTATAATAAGAAACACAAGTCAGCTGAAATTCAGGCTGATTATGAGGTATATACCCACAGACAAAAACCTCATCCTAACCTCTTCAGCCTTTTTGGCTCATTCTAATTTTTATAATGTGAGATTGTTCAAATCATAGTGAATGTTCTGGGAATCAAAAAGATGAGAACGCGCAAAGAAACAAACACAGCTACCTTAACTTCGTGGGACATCCCTGTGGATGCACTCTGTGATTATTAATTAAATAGATAACACAACCGCTGTCAGAAATGAGTCTCTCCAGGTGAAAGAACCTGCCTCAGATTCTTGCATCCATGTAATTAAGGTAGTGTTTTCACACCCTCTTCCTCTATTATCTCAAAAGATGAGAACTGTCGAGAAAAGACCCAAAGGGTCTTCTTCTTGGACTTCTAGAACACACAGGGACCGACAGGGGGAAAAAATCCCCGCGAGCGAATCGAACACGCGATTGGCGTATGAATATTTCGATTGTCAGATAGTCATCTCGGTTCAAATATGCGCGTATGAATGATTAGCAAGTATTTTGGAAACCTGGTTTTACTCTCGAGGGATTTATTTTTGTTTCGGCTAATACGATGAAGTGTCCAGTTCTCTTTGATTACCGAGTTGTCCCCACTGATGTGTGTGGAGGTATCACGCGTTATGTGTATCCGGTAGCTGCACAGACCGAACTTACAATAAGATTTTCCATCTCTGATGTTCCTTTCTCGTTTCTTCCTCTGATGGTTCTGCATCAGCACACAAAGGTTGAATTCTCTTTCCTTTTTAATGATTAAGGCAAATGATGATCTCCAATCTATTTTAGTGTGCCAATTGTTACAAATTGGGCACTTCACGCAAACCCTCTGATAAAGAATTCAACCCAGCAGGACCAAATCTGTGGTAAGCTAAACCTCCCTCAGTTACCACCTCTGCAGTTTGAGAAGTCTGAGGTATTTTTTTCTCGTCACAAATCATTATATAAATTACTCTTTTCAGTTTCATACAAGTAATAATCATATTCGGTGGACCATTGTATGCCAGCGTTGGACAATCATTGGTATACCTTCTTTACAATCCGTAGGTTTCTTGTTTCTTCCTCCTTGAGCACTGGACCAATCGCAATCAAATGACAGTGACGTCAACTACATTGATAGAAGTTAGTTGGTGAAGCTCCGAAGAAGCTGATGTGAAATATGTGCTATCATTTTAAGGTCTCAGCATAGTTAATTTGGATTCCTTATCATAATATTATCCACTCAAGAAGCCGTGGCATCTATCCCGAGCCTCGTACTTTTGCTTTACTTTGATCGGCTCGTTGATGCGTGTGTTGCAAGATCCAAAAGAAATAGACAAATCAAGATCCAAGGTTCGAAATAATTCAGTCGCCCTTGATCTCAAGCATCCAAATCTCACTAAGATCCAAACGCTACATCCAGTCTATTACGGTGCTGCATAGATTGGATCCCTGGTGAGCTAGATGTAAAATCCGGCGAAGCCCTTTACCCAATGCTGATTGGATTTTCTGAACAAATTGGGATACCATCAAACTCGTTAGCATTTACCCAATGCTGATTGGATTTTCCGAACAAACTGGGATAATATCAAACTCGTTAGCGTTTATGCAGTAACTGTGCGTGAGATTTTAGAGCTACGACAAAGGGCTGAACACTTGAAGCCGTACAGTCGACCATTCCACTAAACCGAGCATAGAAATCTGGGAAACTTTTTGAAGATGCTGAAAGTGATGTACAAGGAAGCCATGACATGCTTGGAAACAAGAACATCATTGTCATCTGCACTCTCTCCACTTGCAAAAACAAAGTAGAATACTTGGGAACATAATGGACATGATTCAAACACGTGAGGACAGCAATATATTGATCAAGAATCCATGTCTTCTTTGCGATTAGAATCTTCTTGAGTTTCTGTATTTGGATCATACCTTCAGTGTCTTTTTACTGGAACTAGGCATATTCTACTAAGCGTTGGACTAGAAGACAGAGCGTCAACGTTGGAGGGACGGTTGTGTCCAAAGACTGCACAAGCACGACCCAGACAAGAGGAAAGAGCAAGTTCATTCTGCTCTAAACAGACTGCAATTAAAGCCAAAAGGGTGTAAGAGACATTGTGGAATAAGAATCATTCGTTTGACTGCATGAAGACGTAGAGGTAAGTCCCTAATAAGTTAACCGATCCTTGGACTATGTTGGAAGAGCATCTTCTTAGTCGTGGAATTCAAATCGTCGCATAGTTAATGTCGCATGAACATTTGTTTGCATTAGAGGACCAAATGGACCATATCTTATATCCGAACTTCTACTTTATACCGCGATTTTTACGGATGAAAGAATGGCTAATACATTAATGAGGGCAACTAGTGATGCCGCCGAGCTCCAGGATATCAGGTTGAAATTGATCACAAGGCGTTCGTTCTAATAATTTAAGCTAGCACAAAGCATAGGAAGATGTATCAATCCATAGGTCGAAGATAGATCATTGAGGAGCACAAGCATGACGATGAGATTTGCGCGAAAGAAGGTAAAATCACGTAGAGATAAGCAAAACGAATTAGAAGTTACGAGGAATTGGACACGGCTCCGAGGCAATAACACAGCAAGTTTTGCTAGGGATATCGATTTAGAAAAACCGACTTATAAAAGTGACGAGGTGAACTATTCATTGCATTCAAGTACTTGACGAGAATCCATCACATTATTTATTCAAATCAAGTTTATAATTCGGTATCTATGTGAATAGCATCATCGTCGCATCGTGTCGTGTAAATTTGTATGAAGTATAATGAACCGTGATATCCAACTGAAGCTGATTGGAAAGACAACCCAATGAGCACGCAATGAGATGTTGATTCAGGGCACAACATAAAGCCCAAGTATTCAAGCCCGGTCCATCTTGGGACATTGTTTTCGATTCCATCACCATCAATTCCAGGAGAAAACAGAAGTCCTATCACTTGAGTGCACTCCAAGCTATCTCAAACGGCAAATCTAAAGAACCCAACATGGTGGCCAAGGTTATTCACAATCTCACTATAAATGAACCAGTTGCAGAAGGATACGGCGGCTTTCGTGACCCGATGAGATTAGTCGAGTGCTCTATGCTCGCTACTCGAACGGCGTATTAGAAAAATGGACATGTGAAGAGAAAACCGGACAGATAAAAAAAGGAAGTCTCAAGTGAGACACTGTTAGAGCACATTTTGAACAATTGTCATTCATCCGGTGGTCTTCTGTCTCGTCTACGCTCACTAGGCCTTTGAAATTCCCCAGATGAGACATACTTAAGAAGCATGAACCGTGTTTCCATTTTGTAGAACGACAACATTTTGACCGAAGAAAATTTAAATTGACAATGTGTTGTCCGAGTTCGCATATATGGACACATGTTTGAACACAAAACCGCAATGCAATCTGCCATGCTTCCTCAGTAACCTGACCATGCTTCTAAATTTTTTAGCTGAACGCAATTTCGGGAAAGTGAAATTGGTCCGATTGGTATGCAACCCACGAGTTAGATTTCCAGGATGATGTGATACATCGCAACGCGAAAATCACAATAGTCTTATTAATTTTTCTTTCTTCTTTTTGTAACTCTTATGGTCGCGTCGACTTCCTTGATAGTCGCATTACATCCGTGCCAAATTGCTTGAAATGGAAGCTTCCGAGCAATCTTCCTCATCTTGTCCTTTTCGACCGCGACGGCATGAAACAACTACACTGATTTGAAAATCGAGCACAAAAGACTAGGGTTATAGCAAAGGAAATCTCAGCTCTGATGAGATCATCTGTACATATCTCAAGGAAGCATGTGCTCTCAGTACCAAACAAAGTCTCTTTGCATTATGTGCAGACAACTAAAGTCATTACATACTAAGTAGACTTTTTGCTTTGTAAATGAGCAGGCCTTAGCTCTTATAATATAAAGATCGAATAGTTTATTGCCTTCGCCTAACAATTTAAGCCATTATTAAGCTAATCTTTTGAGAGACTTAGCATGAGTACAGCCCTTCAAGTCCTTGTTATGATCCTACTTGTGGTTTGTTAAAAGTACCAACTCCTCTTTCAGGTTCTATATGTTCCAGTACAAGATACAGCCTGAGATATCGTTTCTATATGCTGCGACTTTTGATCATTGAACTATAGTTGACGGAGACACCTACAACAGACTAATGTCTCCTTCCTCGGTTTAAGACTGTACCCTTTCAAACTCGAGTAATGTACTCGACAGTTTGAGCTCAACTACCCAGTATGGCCCGTTCAATTCGACATATCTACCGGTGCCATTTAGAATGAGGTAAACAGAGATAGTGAACCAAGTCGATCGGAATGACGAATATTACCAGGCTCATGTAGTATGTCATGTCCTCTTGACGTGCTGCGACGTGAACGTGTGATTGATTTAGTCTATCAGACTGACCCTAGATGAAGCTCGTGCTAAAAATAAAGGGGGATTTTCCAATAATCTTCATATGACTATTTATCGGACAGCTTTTTTTTTTTATGTAATAGACTTCACGGGTCGCCTATTGAAACCACAACTTGGGGTATAAATAGAACTACCCAAGTTGGGGCCTCAACTAGCACTCGCAAGCCTTTAAAAAGCTATCAAGTTCCACTAGACCAGACAAGAGAGAAAGTTTGTGTGCAAGTTTGTTTGTGTGCAAGTTTTTGTCTGCTCTCTCTCTCTCACCAATGGCACTAAAGTCTGCTTTACTTTGCATGATCCTCATGGTGATGGCATTGGTGAGCAGTGCTCAAGTAGTTTACCACGAGAGCGACTCGCCTGCGCCGTCCCCTCACCTGCACATGCTAGTGGCAGCCTCGCCAGCGCCATCCACCCACGTGCCTGCACCAGCTCCAAAGGGCAGTTCTGCTGCTGCTTTCACTCCTTCCCTCTTTGGGACCGCGTCATTCGCCTGCTTGGCTGCACTCCTACCGATCGTGCTCTCTTCTTACCGCTACTAAATTTTTCCTCGGCATGTTCGTTTCTTCAGATTTGGCATTGTCGTTGTTGTTGTGTTCCATTCTTGTGTGTAGAATCAGGGAAGTGATGATGTTGTTCGGTGCTTCCTTTGTGTCCATTACATATGTTTGATTTTGTTTCTGGTGCTCCTAGCGTCCTAATAAATTCATATCTCATATTTGTATAGTCCCATTTTCTGTTTACTTCAGTCTTGGCATTTCATGACGAGTGAGATCATTTTGCGAGGGGTCTTGCTTGTTTAATGTTGAATGAGCCGAAGCCTTTTCGCTGTCGGTTACGCTACGCCAGTTGAAGAGGGGAAAATGAACCAACGAAAGCTTGGGATCTTAAGCTCGCGAATGAACTAAACATTCCCAGATCAATGCAATGTACTGCATATAACGTAACGAGCCGTGGCCGTTTGATTTGAAGAGATTGTGAAAACACAAGGGAAGTGAATAATGTTGCGCCTGGGCAGGGAGATCCTAATGAATTCTTAAGAAACCAAATAAAAAGGGTTTCAACAAGTGTGAAGTAGTGTTGGGTTTGGACGCTATACAATGACCATACAATTTGCACATCGCAGCTATTGTTCAATTGGAACAGTCTTTGAGTACAGAAAACAAAAAAGGGAACGGTCAAGATTTGCTGCAACTTTTCTTTTTTTTAATGAAATTGACTCATGGGGATCCTAGAGAAGGAAGTGAGTGCCATATCGTTTTATCCATCAGAGGCAAAATAAGTTGACGACAATGTGAAGCTGGGAACTCCTACTGAAATATGTTGTAGATAATTACTTCTGTGGCCATCATGTGTGGTTTCTCATAAGATAAAAGACAAGATAGTCGATGATTTTCGCCGGTTTAGACATTAGAGACCATGTATGGGCTGAGAGGTTTTGTCGGAGTGGAAAGAGTGAAGGAGTGATTTGGTACTTGTTTCGGATGATTGGTGAAACGTGCGAAAGAGATGAATTTTTCAGTTGGTGTTAACAATAGGGACCGACAAGCGCAGAATTTGAAAAGTTCACTCAAAATTGTAGAAATTTTTTTAATTTCAAGGACAACGTGGAAATCGGGCAAACTCTGTGCACCATTCAAAACTATATTCTCTTTTGAACTTCGTTGTTTCTCTTAGAACCGGCAGATTTGATTTACTTCTCCTTTTCTTTTCTGGACTTCGATACGAGGCAGAGTAAATTTTAAATTCGAATGCCTCCCCTTATCCCCGATTCTATCAGTCTTGAACAACAAACTTCTCAAAGGGGAAGTCAAGAGCCTTTCGGATAGACACGAGCTGCAATCCCTCTCTCTCTCTCTCTCTCTCTCTCTCTCTAGAGTAACATGGCAATCTTGGTAATAGTGAGAGATGAGCATTGGTAGGTTGAAGTGGTCAAAACGAAGCGCCTCCCCCGAATGAACACCATCCGTGATGATGGCAAATTGAGAGAGAGATGGCACGCAGATAGACAGTAGGCATTTGAATAGAGAAGTTGGTGGAGGCTGATACTAGACACTCAGACAGGTGTCTTTAAGTTCCCGACACAGGAACAAGAAAATCAACCGATTGAAAGCATACCTGGTGGAGGGCTTTGGTGTTCTTGGAATCAGGGCTCAAATTTGTATCACCTAACCCACAACGCATGCTATTAGCCTTGACGTCTCTTCTGACTTATAGTTGCAGACACTCAGAAGACAGCATTTCAATATTTTTCCATTAACAAAAGCCAACAACGACCCCATCTCCGTTGACCTCTTCAATAGTATTATATACGCAATACCTACAACCAACATTTCAAGGAGTGCCGCTAGGCAAAGGCTGAAGGATGACTTCTTTCTATTGACACCAAACGAGTTGAGCAATATCCCTCACAAAGGCACTTTCACACTCGAATGGGGCTGAGTCCCAAAATGGTCTGAAAAAAATTTCCTACAATCTGTATTACATCTCCTACCCCTTTCTCACACAAGATATTACAATCGACAAGAAGCAGCAAAGTAAGCCTTGCCCTGCAAAATTCATGGTTATTCACGTACCATGAGAGACTGTGAAGCTTACAGTTTTTGGTTGACATTTTCTTAGTGTCTGTGAGAATGCTTTCTCCTTTTTACATGTGCTTCTCCTTTTTCCCTGCTTCTCTTCTGTAAGACATTCAGCACTGATGAAAGAAACCCTACCATGGCCATGGCGTAGAAGACTCTGTAAGGAGCCAAGGCCAGACCAGAGAGAAAAGAATAACACCCAGCGAACTGGTAGATGTAATACATTTTCAATTCCCCGCTGAGGATGCTTGACGAGGGAAAAGAGAAGAAAGTCGAGTCGGGCTTCGGATTGCAAGTACCGTGAAGGATGACGCAGATGCAAAGAACTGAGTCAAGCAACCATGGGAAGCTCTGACCGGTCCCAACCCTCTGCATGAAAAGATCAAAGCATGAACCAAGATACAGGAGCATTATAGTGTTTTTAAAATCTTCAGAGGCATTACTATATACCTGCCACCAGGCTGCAAGTGATGGGACAAACATGAGTGCCGCCAGAAGATGTAACATCAGCAAACCATGCCGGTGATGGAAGAAGTCTAATTGCGTATCTGCAAAACTTCTTGCTGATTCCAGACTACTAGAGTAGTTGTCTCCCAAAAAGGAATCCCTGGATTTATGATCAGATTCAACTGAAAAATGTGAAGGCCTGTCACTGACATCTTTTCTATATTCTGAAAAATCCACCCTTCGTGTATGACTGCGAAATGAAGCCGTAAAAAAACTGTTACAGAAACAATGGAGCAACTCTTAGACTTGCCACAATGAGACAAAGAAAATCAATATAATGCTACACTTTCTTATAGACCATGTATGTGAACTGGAAGCAATCAGTAATCGGCATTATGCACTCCTCAGAGTTGTTGGGTGACTAAAAAGCCAATTAGGGGACCATCCTACTATCTTTCCTTGGTGACAACTCGACAGGCACTTCTGCACTTCTATACATGGAATAGCAACCAGAACAACTGCTTTTTCCCCCTTTAAATAATAGAAAAGAAAACAGGTGTGTCCAAGGACAAAAATATCCTGCAATCATGCAACACTGGGCTGTCTTCATTAAAAAGAAAAAAAAACATTGCTCCTTACATAAATTTCATGGACTTATTCTCAAGCCAGCCCCATATTGAAGCACACAAGACCGTTGTTCATTACACTCAGCAAATATTATATACTTGCACACTACATATTATATTACTTCATGAATGGAACTGCGACAGGTCTTTCAGAGGAGAACTATATGCAGTGTAATTATATCACTCTGCCGACAGATGTTTGACAAAGACAACACCGGAAATTGCGGATAACATTGGTAAATGTTTCATACATAACTCCACTTGGGTAGTTGAAACTAGCTGTTTATGAAATGTCATCATACACGGACCCACGGTAAGTTCAACCACATTTACAGAGAAGGAAATTTTTTGCAATGATGATTGCTCTTAAGTGCAGTAATACTAATAGAGAACATTCCACAATTTCCATTAATATCTTAACAGTTAGTCTCTTTGGTTTTGCTTCAGACATGCTTATTTGTGTGCATAACTAAATGAAAATGATATATTGCAATATATCTAACAAATATTTCATCATAATTAATTATAAAATCAAACGTGTGAAGGACGTGTCGGAATAATTTACTCACCTGCATAGAGCACTATGACAGTAGAAAGCATGAAGCAAAACAAGTACGAACAAGCCCAATGCTGGATGGACAAGGCACACAAAGGTACTTGCAACCGTTGCTATGACCAGGGATGAATTTGCTGCTACAAACCGAACCACCTGTTTAACGAATACAAGGAAGTAAGAGAACCAGTGGAGTGACAAAATGCCCACAAAGAGTTCAAGGAAAAGCTGGAACCAGGCAAGAGGGGGGATGCTGGAGGTCCAAAATTATGGAATGAAAGCAAATTTCAATCTGCAGAACTCTTTATAAGAATTGTTCGATATCTAATACTGAAAGTGGTATTTCAATTAAGGGAAACTGATATTACCTTTAATGATAAGAAACCAGAAGAAATATTGCTAGATTGACAGAACAGCTCGACTCGCTCCCCCAATTGCCACCTGCAGTTTTACCTTCATTCAACATCTACAAAGTCTCCAAATTAACAAAAGCCTCTAATGACACATGCAACACTGAACGTCACATGTTCACTCTAAATTCATAAGAAAGTCTGGAGACCTGAGAACAAATCACAGATAATTGCTATTCCAGGGGGGCTACCATCCTATGGTCCTGATAAGGCATCTTAACTTGCGACAACTCAATAGGATGAGCTGGAGCGCATTTGATGGCTTTTGTTTCTTCATTTTCACACAATATGTACAGGTACTCACTCACAAAGAAGATTCTGAAATATATATTTAACTTGTATACCAGAAGTAAATACCATCTCATCAAATGAACTAGATGATTACGAACCTTGTCTTGACAAAAATCTGCATGACCGCAGCCACATAGAAGACCAATTGGGAGACTGATAGAAAGATTATCATGAAACCATTTGCAAGTAGATAGCAAAGAGTTGAGATGACAATAAAGCTGAGTGGAGGAACTGATTGGTCAATTAGCAGGGAGAGTAGCAAGGCAACCGAGATTGGCACAACAATCAGGAGCAAAGCTGGAAAGGGCATCCTCAAATTTGATTGAACTGCTCTCAGCATTGAAGGTATAGGTGAATTGAGATCCCAAGCACGCGCTTGACACATTAATGCGAAAAAGATAACAGCAAAAGAGAGAGCAATTATCTGCATTAAAAGAAACCAAACTAATGAAAATTTAAGTCAATAGTTGAGTAAAAAAGAGAGTTCAAATAGAAACTGGGACAGAATAATTTATGTTTAAGATGAATTGTGCTATAACCTGGAATACCTACTTTACTAATATATACAGATTATTTCATTCGTGGTTAGGTAACCTAAGCATGAAAATTCACCAATATCACATCAAGGGCAAGGTGATTAATCCCGGGGGCTCATTTGATTGTCGTGAAAGAAATTTCACAGAAAAAAAAGAATCAGCATAAGTTTAAAAATACATTCGGAAAGAACATTTCATCTCAAAATACAAGTACTTCCTAATCCGAATTAGTGGCCAGACTGCTAGTCCACATACAAGAGCACATGTACATCAACGCATATTCTCATGAATTAGTCACCATTTATCAACCAACGAACGGAGAGGACCTGACTGCAGCTAAAGAACAAGTCCAAAAATAGCAAAATCTTTTGCCATATTCCTTATACAATTAAAGTCAGAAAAGCATTTTTAGTGCGACTCAAGCAAGGACAAAAGGCAGAAAGAACATCGTTGCCCTACATATCCGCTAGAAAATCCAAAAGGATTTCTGAAACATTGATCTGATTGAAGCTTATATAAATTGACTACAGCATGGAATCTTCTAGAACCATCACCTGTGAACTATACAGAAGTAAAAATCTGCTGGCAGCTGCGGTAAACGAGATGGTAATGCTGCTTTTATATGAACAGTGAGGATCCACCTGCAGCAAATTTGAGTTTTGAATCCCCAGAAAACCTTCAGTACACAAAAAGCAAAAAATTGTATTTTCTGTAGTGTAGCTAGTCACATATCTGAAGTAACTCTCAAGCAATCGCAGCACATTAGTACGAGACTACCAACATACCAGTAGCAGAATAGTGGTTTTATCAGACTCTTGAGTTGAGCTCCAAAGCGCTGGTGCAGAATCCACAGCAATCGTCTCAGTGTAAAAATTTGGAATCACATGAAGTCCTGCGGTAACATCCCAAGCAAGTGCTACAGGTGGGAAGCAGCGCAATTTGCAAAGTCCTGCGATAGCAGGAAATGAATACCCCAGCTGAAGAACGAAAACTCTAAGTGCTAAATCAACATTAACGGAATTAAAGCACCTAGTACTCAACAGCCAGCATCATTCACTTCAAAAAGGTTATACATAGTTTTACAATTTTACCATCTAAGCCCAAAAGGAAGCATCTGGAGGCTGCGGATAATAGTTCCTGGATGACATTAACACTCTCGTACCAACCATATTTCACCAAGAAAGCAGGCAGAATCTTGATAGCCCGATTCCCATGAATATTTGGGAATCTGGTGATATTTCTGTACTAGAAAAGACCAAATATTTTGGAGAATTTGCAAGATGCATTGGAAGAGATACACTCTACAGCTAATATATAGTATGACTCCCTTGTAAACACAAACGCTCAACAACAAACTGCTGCACCTTATTATAGAAATCTGTCTTTTTGCTGATGTATAGTTTGAAAGTAAATATCAGCTGTGTAAGGATTACTAAGATACACATGGGTGCAACTGGATAAATTTAGACTGATAAATGCAATCTCAAATAATCTCCTTAACTAATCTATGGAGCATCTAAAAGTTCTTAGAAATTCATGAAAGGGAAGTATGATTCTTATGGCAGTATCTCGATGTTAATACCATACCATTTTCTAGTTGTCGGGTGCAACTAATAAATAAATTTAGACTGGTAAATGCAATCTCAAATAATCTTCCCAACAAATCTATGGAGCATCTAAAAGTTCTTAGAAATTCATGAAAAGAAAGTATGATTATTATGGCAGTATCTTGATGTTAATACTATATAATTTTCTAGTTTTCGTAATATGTGTTTGTTATTAAACATATTGTAGCCTCAGCTAGCAAAAATTCCAAAATAAACACAGAACAGAATCTACTTCAGAAATCTAGTAACTTACAAAGCTCTAAGTTCATGAAAGAGTGAACTGAGGCTCCAAACTAGAGTGGACATCATAAGGATGTCATGACATTAACATGTGATACGACACAACATCATCAATGCCCCCCCC
>BCNH02000010.1:23492487-23525285 GCA_001662345.2 Metrosideros polymorpha var. glaberrima
CCTAAAAAAAAGTGTTTGAGCTGGCTTCAATCTTCAATCTATCATTCTATATTAAGATGAAAAATTTTAGTAAAATTATTCGAACGTCATGTTTATCAACATAGTAAAGTAGAACATTTTTTGGAAACCTTCACCTAGTATATAATGTGGCTCAGCTCAAGATTTCTAGCACTGCATGGCCACCAGAATACATGGTCATGAGGTTGCTGAGGTAATTTAGTTTGCTACCACGCAGATGGTAAAAAGATATTAAAGAAAAATGCATATTAAGGTATTAGGAATTAAAAGGAAAGGAAACATACTGCTATTTTCAGTATCACCGGCCTCTTCAACTGGAAGCCCGGAATCTTTTATGCCACAACCCGCAGTTTTCAAAGATAATGTGACAGGCAAAAGGCCTGAGCTAATTCCGAAGGACAGATTAAAAGCAATAGGATGATCCTCCTTCAAGAATATGTCCTGCTTTACAAGTCCACCGGTCAAAGGTCAGTCATCAGAGTGAACAAAATTAAACCCATTTAAAAAGTTCTTAGCATTTTTTATCACTAAAAAAGGCAACCTTTTGAGAATAGCTAGAGGAAAACAACATGAGAGGAGAGAACTCCTTTTGCCCTTCCTCTGGATTAAAGAACTGTCCAACTGCCATGGAAGCTGCCGGTGGAGGTCTGCCTGACATGCTCTGAATAGTGGAAGTCACACATGAATCTCAATTTTTCGAAGAACTATTACAGCATAAAGTGAAAAGGCATTCATATGGTGTGGAATACTCAGTTCCTGTAAACAAGCATGCACTCACTTACAGACCATCAAATCCTCCAAAGTTCTACATTACTACCCTAGCACAGGTTATAATTCCAATAAGAATAAACGCGCAACAATATCTTTTTTTTCCTTGGAGGAAGGTTGCACTAGAATGTGTCTTTCCCTTCATTTAATGAGTAACGCATTTTTTCTGGACGAAGTTTAATGAGAAGGAGAGTGCAAACCTTCTCTTTAATAATGTCCCTGATAAAGGTAGTTACGGGTCCACCAAAGCCATACAGTGTCTTGAAATACTCAAATTGGAATTATACTTCCCAACAAGCTTATCACTGAGATGAGAAATTTACTTTAAATAACAAAACATTCTTCCATGGCGGCTTAGAAGGAACCTTCTCCTAGCCCCTTTTATCTTAACTTAAATTAGAATATCTTCCCTACAAATTCAACATATATATTTAAAACAAAGAAAAACGTGATGAGATAGCCACTATTCATTGTTAACTTCACAAAACCACGATGCTTTGTATTCTAAGACATGATCCATGTGGCACCACAATAGAGCAGCACAGTTTGCAATCCAACCAGTATCCATATGAAGAAAACTTGAGAAGACAGAGATAATAAAGAATAACGTTAAGCCATTAATCAGCTAAGGCATTGATGCATTTGAAGGAAGATTCTATAGGAAAAATAGAAGAGAACTGATACCGGACGGGGTGCAACGGATATAGTTAGAAATCTGAAACCGCGCATATCCTCGGGACCCAACATAAAGACAGCAGATGGAGGCGGTTGCTCAGTCTGACTACCTGGTTCAATCTGATAGAAGAAACAATTCATACCAGAATTAAAGTCCATCTCGAAACAGTTAGCATCTTAGACCTCTATGACAGATCAATTCTAACTTGACCTCCCGATTTATCATGTAAGGATCTCATTCTTCCTATATACAACATAAGGCTCAGTTTTGACTGTGAGGGTAGAAGAACAATATAACAGTGTATATTCCAACCGTAACCTGACATGAATAGATGCAGATGATTACCTGCCTTGGTGCAGGCCCTGATGGAATATGCACCATTTTTGAAGTCACCTCTTGTACTCTTTTATTTACAGGGAACTTCGATGGTAACTTTCCCATTTCAGGCCAAAGATGAAGTCGAACGCCAGAACAGGGAGCAAGGTTTGTGACTAGTATGAAATGGTTTCTCCCATCAGATCCCTGCAGATAAACTTTAATCTGCTTTATCCAAAAAGTGCAAAATCTCGTGATGAAATTTGCAATGAGGATGTGAAGAGCTAGTGCACCACACAGTGACATGTGTTATAACATCACAGTCAAACAACTCTCTGATTAGCAAAACTAGCAAAGATAGAGGATCTGTCGAAGAAAATTCACCTTCATCTTCCAGAATATTATAGTTGAACTTTGATGAACTTTAGAAAATTTCATTATAGGCTCACCACATCATTGTAGTCAAGATTTTGGAAAAGAAAAACATTGGAAGTCAAAGGGACAAGATAGACCTATTTCAGTCATGCTGGAGAATCGCACATAGAACTGTTCCAAAATTGCAAATAATCTAAGAATAGTGATACTTGATATTCAAAAACTCTCAATAAAAGAAGATACAACCTAACAACAGGACAAGAACAGTTGGACGAAATGGGGATCCACTGTCTTGAAATGGCACCTGAAATTGACAAACAGGAGCCTCACATGCGAAAAAAATCTCGGGCAAAACTTGGTTCCTTTACCATGTTAAAATGTCCAATTAAAAGCTTAAGCCTATGGGTGAAGGGAGACCAGACGAATATAAGGTCCATTGAAATATCATGGAAAAGTGATGTGGGAGACTTTAACATATTGAATGGCAACTCACTGAACAAGGTATCATAATCATGTTCTCTTTCTTTTTGAAAGCAAGGTGTAGCCATCATGATGCAGGATATATTCCAAAATAAAAGATGCAGAAAATAGAACGTAATCCAGCAATAACTGCAAACTTGAAACACCATGAAGCTCCTAGAAATAGGAGTGTCAAACTATATTGATTTAATCTTATAGGTCATTCAAGTTTGGCATTGGGTTTTTTATCATTAAAGTTCAATTTTTATTTTGCTTCGCACTTGACTAAATCATTCAATTGTCCACATTATATCGACATCCGCCCTGATGGAAAAGGGATGCATCTTATCCACATATCATTATTTTTTTATAAGAGAAATTCTCTGTGAAGCAACAAGAGGATGCCAAACCATTTAGAAAAGGAGCTCAAAACCAAAGAGAGCTTATTTACAGAACAAGTGATCCACAGTCTGAAAGAAAGCATCTAAATCCAAGAGCAGACTCCCACTGCACCAAAAGAAAATTCAAACCAATTTTCATTAAGCACTTGGATAGAGGAGTCTTGTCATTCAAAAGCTTTCTCGTTCCATTTTCCAGACCAACCAAGAGAACTGAGGAAACCCATTGAATCCCAGAGACTTGAAGACACTGTCATGCCCACAAGTCTTAAATTGTTAAACCCAGCGTCGTCCTAGAGAAGCATAAGAGGAAGCCCAAAAGTTCTCATCCCTGGATATTGTGAAAAAAGATGTATGGCAGCTTCTTCATCTTTTTCTTCTTTTTGCAAAGGAAGCACCTATTGACCAACACTTCACTTTTCTTCTCAACCAAAGTAAGAATACATTCCTAATAAACTTCCCAACCAAAGAAAATCACCCGAGGTGGAATCTTTGCTTTGGAGATAGCTTTCCAAGGAAAAGCTAACCTACAACAATTATTCACCTTCCATATCAATCTGGAGAATGATCTTTTAGAAAATTTTCCATCTATAACACCATGTTAAACCAACAAATCATTAGACTGCAGCCCTATGACAGTCATCCAACATGTGACAAATCTAACAGTCATTTTACTCTGTTAAGTCCATGAAGTGGCAAGAACCAATGCGGAAGGCCACTTTGGCATGCCACACTGTCCTTCCATTATTTCTTTTATAAGTAAACAGAAAATCACTGCGAGGCACTAAGGGTTGCCAACCCATGTACTGAAGGAGCCAAAAATAAAAAGAGCTCAGTGCCAGATGTCATGGCACTGCTATCTGCGTGTTATGTCATTATAGATCCACTTGGTCAGACGTAACTTTTTTGTCAAAACTTTGACATAGCATGTGTGCAACACAAACAAGTCACTGATTTTGAGAAGTAAAACTCACTAGTAAAATTAGCATACATCCAGTAAAACTGAAAGTGACCTCAAAGTTGAATGACTATCCTTGTTATCTTCCCAGATATTTATTCATGTTAAAGTTCAATGATGACGATGCAAACAGTAGGTAAACAAGGGTTAAGCTAACCAGTTTTTGAATGTCTAACCATCGTCTTCTCCCATCCATTGCTAAAACTGTAACTGTCTTTGTTTGAATGTACAGGTCTTTTTCAAGGCCATCATTACTCCATTGAACATTCGCTGGACATTCAGGTAGCATGTGAACTTGAAATCCTGCGATGAAGACATATAATGCAATAAAGCTGAATCAAGACAACACATTCATGCAAATCCAAAAAAAAAAAAAAAACCTAACAAAAAGAGAAGAAGATGTGGCACTAAAAAAAAAGGGGCTGTAGACTTCTTGACTTACTAACTGTCGTGAGATATTCTAGCAAAACCTCTAGTATCACCACACAAATAAGAGAACACATAAACTCACCAGTTTCTTTTAGAACATTTCCCAGTTAAAGTATAATATATCCCATAATTAACTACAATGTGCCAAATAGTAATCAAACATACTTTACATACCGAAACAAATCAATATTAGTCAAGGATACAGAGTCAAAACTAGATGGCTCTAGTAAATTCCGATTACTGCCAATGTGCCCAATACTAATCGAACATAAACAAATTAAGAATAGGCAAGGATGCAGAGTCAAAACCAGATTTCTCTTTAAATGTTCCATTTTCAGTTCTTCTATTTAAGATGAAACAAAAGCAAAGGAAAATGTTCGCACGATGTTATACTTCTAGATATTCTAATAATTTCCAAGAAAATATATGATAACTTTTATAATAACACGTTCTATGCAAGATTAAATCAAGGTCAAGAGTAATGTAGCTCTTCGACACATTTATTGGATTACAAACAGAATAAATTCTTCTTAGAACTTTGCTTTTAAAGTCTAATCATCTCCCCAGTTTCCCAAGGCAGTTAAACCTGAAACATACAGAAAATTTATTCAAAAATTAAGAGGAGTAATTTAAGATAGGGGCTTTAGCAGCCTGACCTCTTTCACCCATAGTGGGAAGAAGACTTGACTGCATAGATGTTCGCGATTGCTTCATCTGATTAAAACTTTGCGCTATGCCACTCCGCAGCATTTTTGAGAATATTGCTAGTCTTTTACGGGTATCATCATAAGGCTGACCCGTTTTTGAGTCTATCAAGCTGAGAAGGGTGTGTGATACCTAAATAGCAGCAGATGTCCTCAGAAGTGTATGTTACAGGTCAGAATGGATTTCCAATTTTCCATAGAAAACTTGCACTCACTTGTACAACTAATTGATTGCACCACAGAATAACCTGATGTTCCATCGACAGCCACACATTTTTCATGCTTGTACTAGTGATCATAAAGCCATGAGTGCTTGGAACAATACCTTCAAGTGATTGTAACTTTGAGCGAACCTGGAAAAGCAAAAAAGAGTATAAACAGAATATCATCATAAAAAGAACTGGAAATTGGGTGAACTAATAATTACATATGCAATTATGAAGCATGTCAAAGAGTGTATTGTGTACCAGCGCACACAATTGCACATGGTCATGCAGGATTGTGTGTGAGTTTGTGCATGAATATGTACATCATAGCAAATAGAAATCTAGACAAACATATAGTAAGCCATCAGATGACCAATGACCAGAACAATTCTAAAAATACATCAGAATTCACAAATTTTTACTGATCATCACCCCCAAGCCATACAACTGCTGATTATGAAAGCCAAAACAAGGAGAGAGCCAGAAAATTAACATGTGTAAAGTGATAGCCTGTCTGGGGGCTTTTCATCCATTACCTCTCAAGCCAAGTTGCTGTTTTGTATTATAAGCAAGAGGCCCAGAAGCAGAAGCTGATCCTCACAGCATTTTAGCTGAGCTTCTGTCCTATGAGCGGACTTAAACATGAAAAATTGTAAACATTGCTCTTTAAAGTGGGAAATGTAGAACAATAACAGAGTTTTGTCTAAGTTTTTACTTTTTTGGAGTGGAATTCATAATATAATAGCTTTACACCTTACAACTTCTCGACATTAACTTCAATAAAACCCATACCACAAGTTAAAATCCACGATTGAAGCCAAAAATCACATCCTAAATTTTAAGTCATCCAAGTAGGTGAAAAATTCTTAGATGCTCCCTGTGCATCTCAGCCCTTGGACATAGGAGCCGGAGACACGTAGGCCAGGGTGCAATGCACCCCCACAATCTAAGGGATGAGATGCACTCAAAGCAATGTACACAATGCACCTAATAACAGCTTCCAAACAGGCCCTCAGCGAGCTATAGTTAAAGCTTCACAACAGCAAGGAATCTATGATGACAACTGCAAAGGAAAACCTGCCATGATACTGGCATTCATAATCAGACATCTAGATTGCCACTCCGACTCCCTGCTTTACCATCCATTTTCGAAAAAGCAAGCAAAACAAGTCCTAGAGTATACTTCCACGATGAGTTAAAAAAGAAGAAATTCCTGCCTATACTGCACTTCAGACGCAAATTCTTGACCCTAGTGACATGACAGTGAGGTTGAAGACAATTGCTTACCAAAAAGAAAATCCTGAAGAGAATTTGCTCTAGATTCTGGAACCAAGCAGGATGAAGGCAAGGATACTCTTAAGTCCCTCTTTGTATGCTCATCACTATGTCCTAAACAAAATGTCGGTGAAATTTTTAATCTCTCCTCGTATCTTTGACATCTCGGGAAAATATTAAAACCCTTATATCTTCCCCTCCCCTTGGAAACCTACTATTATACTACTGAGAACTGCCTGAAGATGGTTTAACTGCCCCATGCCGAAGTTAGAAACAGCCGTGAAAAAAGTGCCGCGCCACGGTCAGGGCAAGAAGTTTCTATTCCCAAGAAGATTATATTTCACTTCCCACTTAATTACATCACGTCCATACAAATTGTTAATTACATTCATATTGCATCCCCATATATATCCTAGCATGCATTGAAGAAGGGATACCTTAGTTCTCCCAAGTAGTCAACATCATGAACGAGGAAATAATATGCACGAACAATACATTCTTATTCTATACTTACAACATATTTCAACTGAATACAAGACCAATTTTATTTTTCTGAAGGCCTCCATGTAATTGAAATATCGACCAAAGCATGCAATTGAAATTAAAGCAAGCAACAGCAGATCTGTGATAAAGAAATACCTGATAATCATTAATTCCACCAGTAATAGAGACTATGACAACTTTAGATAGTGCAGGATCAGACACCTGACGTCCAGCTTGATTGGTTTGCACCTCATAACCCTTTCTCCACTCTTCATTTACTCGTGCAAAATAGTGCCCCAGTGATGGCTGCAATGCTAATGGAGGAGACCTACAGAATGCATTTCATCAAGGACAAGTAGATACAAAGGAATGTAGAACTTAGCTAGCACTTTAAAGGCAACAGAACTCACTGATGTGGACTGGAAAGCGTTAAAACAGTTTCAACAGCTGATTTCCTAAGATGTGGGTGAACAATGGCTGCTCTAGCTACAAAACCACCCATGGAATGGCCAACCAATATGACACTTTTTGGCAAACTCCCAGAGATTGCAGCACCTTCCCTTGCACGAGCATCCCTAGACTCTTTGTATTGATCCAATATCTGCAACATTAATGGTAGAAAAATTAACAATGACACATCAACTTTTATTAAGCCGTGAATCATTATGTATGACTCTTCCTCCTCCTCATCCTCCTGTCACTGCTGCTGCTACTCCTATTATCACTATAATTGCAGCTCCAACAACTAATACTGCTATTAGAAAACTCTTGTACAATCAACATGCACATCATTAATCAATTTCCCTCTGGCCTGATGGCAGTGTGAGCACTCTCTCAAAACCCAGGTCTGGGGTTCTAAAGTTGGTAGGGAGAGAAAAAAAACATGCATGTCATTAGTATAAGAGAGCCATCTGAGGACTGTAAGGCTATTAAAATCAAATGTTGGATATGACAAATAGCATTGATATCAGAACATGAATGGTTTTAAACAGGAGATTCTACAGGAAGCTCATTAAGTTGACTTAAGTAGAGTAAAGATATTGATCAGCTAATAAGGCTCTGGAATAATGACGACACACGTGTATCTTATCTTTCCTTTTCAAGCACTCTCTTTTGTGTTGAGACTTCATCGTGATTGCTTTCTCAGACGCTTATCTTGAAGCTCAACCCTTCAATTTGAGCAAGCAACCCAAAGTTGGCATTACAAACTTTGAAGGAGTGATGTTGGGTTAATCACATTTAGTAAGAGGCAGAAACAGACAGAGAGACAGAGATAAAATGGAATCTATGCAAAATGTATATTCTCCTTAGAAGTTCTAGAATTGAATCAACTGCTTCCAACCAAAGTAACGCTTACCAACTATAAAAGTAGTAGCCCTAAACACCGACAGAAGGTCACGTAGCATGTAATATTTTGAAGCTAGTCAAGATAGTGACCCAGCTTCATAGGGCATATAAAGAATTGGTGCTAACATAAAAGTAAGAACCTAATTTGCCTTTAATTATACCATTCTAATATCTGCAACAATAGTTACGGTCACAATCAATTAATGATGATATTAACTTAAAAAACTATCCAACATCCTCCTCTCAGTGCGACCATTATTCCCAAATGATATTGTCTAATAACCTAACTAATTGCTAGACATCCTCCTGTGACTCCTGCTACTACTACTCATCCTCCTATGATCCTGTTGTTGCTTGCTGCTGCTCCTCCTTCTCTTCCCACTTATTAATGCTATAGCTTCTATTTTTACTCCAATGGCAGCAGTGTCATCAATGTCGACATGCATGTCGCTAGGATAAGAGAGCGGCCAAAGGTCAACTATAAGGCCAGCAAAGACAACACAGTGGCCTGATAGTTTAATATGAGCAACAGTGTCAGAACACAATTGACTTAGAACAAGAAATTCTTCAGCAAGTGCATTAAGTCAGAATCAAGTCAAGCAGAGGGAGAGCTGCCAATAAAAGCATCTGAATAAAATTACGGTTCCTGCTATGTGTTTAAGCAAAGTTCTATATAAGTGTTGACATTTCACCAGGATAACAAGGCGACAAAAACATTTCCAGTTTACGAGTTTGCATTATTTAAGTAGCACAATATAGTTACAAAACTACTCAAGGTGCTGATGAGCTTTATGATATGCATAGATGATTGGTGTTATAAGAAAAGTACAAGACCTAACTGACAATTTTACACTAACACAAGTACATGACAACATTTCTAGTGCAATTTCAAGACACCCTATTCTTCTGCACCGTAAATAGCAACTTAAATGCCATCATTGCTGTGTAGTCAACTCTTTCATATTGCAAAAATAGATGGAAAAGTAGCAAACTAGATACCCTGTGAATGGCATATACAACATATTCAGCGTGTTCTTCAAGTATTCGACCATCCATTGCAGAATGTTCACCTTCAAGATCCACAGCGAACCAATCCAACCGACGCGAATATTGACTGGGTAACTGCAAGCCTGCTACATCCATCTCCAGTCCTCCTTCTTCAGGAGTTAGGGCAGCTTCCTGGTAAAAGGTACGCTCAAGAGAGCCTCCTTGATATGCCCTATCAGATTCTGCTCCCAGGGATCGCACCTGAATAGGAGGGTAAATAAATATCAGATTCTTAAGCCTCAGACTCTCAGTGTATCCAAAACATTGAGTCACTAATGAATTACTGAATCACAATCTATTTGAGCAAAGAAGAAAATCAAATCTATGTGAACTGCTAAAAGCCAAGTGCCATTTTCCCCCCAATGCCAGGGAACTCTTTGTAGTGGATAACAACCTTAAAATAGCATGCAAAATAAATTGAGAATGCTCAAGAGCCAACACCCATTCACCCAGCAGATATGGACAGGTACTCCTATTCCTACAATGGCAAAATAATCAGAGAAGAAAAGAATATTTACAATAGCTTCTTAGCGTAACTGTGTCAAGTAAATTAACTCCAATTCAATTGCATAAAACTTGGCTTCACAATTTGTTTTTCCTGGTCCCCAAACCTAAACAACTCAGAAATTTATAACCTCAGAAAACTGTAACATCTCAAAATACTTCCACTTCAGAAAATTGAATTCATGCCTCTTGTTAAGATACAAAAAGTGCAACACTTTCCTTCTAGATGGTATGCGCAGGGACTTCTAACAAGATGAATGTCGCCAACAATTCTACTAGACAGGGTATCCATTCAGAAAGACTTGAAACCAGGTAAAAAACTACAATGTGCGAAGTAAATGGAATTCATAAATCACTTTCCAGACATTCCTGTCAAAGCATGGAAGCATATGTAGACATTATCCATAGGAAATTAACGATAAACTCAAATCTACGGATAATATCGCCAAAGAATAATCAGAATTGACAAAGATGCCCAACATATGGAGTCAGGGAGGAAGTCGTGCACACAAGGGATCCTACATGAAAAAGATTTTTCGACATAGGACTGTATATAGTGACAACTCACTGAAAGCATTTGAACTATCGTGGTATGTGTACTTGCTATGGGAGGAAGGATGGTAGTTGGATCATTTGCTAATTATAAACTGGCAAATAAATCGATGCTATATCATTTGTCACAGGAAGGAACAACCGAATCACATGTAAGAGCTTGAATTCCCTTTTCTTCACTCAGTCAAGAATTTGAACTTGCCGATCAACCAGCCAATGAATTTCATAGCCCAGCAACTCATAGTTTCCCTCCAAACTATAGTTGCTAGAAGCATACACTATGCCCGAGATACATTCACTATTTTTACCTTAAAGATTTATCAAAAGATAAAGGTAAATACTAAATGCATACGGTAGTGGCGCCATTTGGGGAGGGGAGCAAGATACTAGTGAAGTCAAGCTGAACAATACTCAGAAATGGCTTGCCTGTTTGTAGCTACCGCCATTGCCTGGAATGAAAAGAACCGGCACGCCATTGAGCTTCTTGAGGTGATCCGCAAAATCAATCTTCTTCCACCCTTCGTGATACAGATACAGCCCGTACTTCCCCGACGAGACATTTTGCGGCGATGATATCGGGATATACGTCGGGTACATATACGTCATGTCACATCCATTAGAAACAGGTTTCACCAAACCATAAAAACCGAAAAGCGCAACCAGTATGGCCAAAGCGACCAGAGTCACCACCAGGCACCTATCTCTCAGATCTTTCATCGCTTTCTCTTGGCATTATCCTTCCAGGTCCACCATAAAGACAAACCCTTCACAAAATAAAAATCACCGAATGAAGCTACATCACTAACTAACCGGCAATTTCAAAGCCGCAATCCACCTAAAATATGAGCAGATCACAGCCGATTCTTGCAAAATCGGAAACATCAGACAAAATACGCCACCCTACCATCGTCAGCTGAGTTAGAGTACGATAATGATCGAAAGAGTAAGCAAGCCATCACAGCAATCTACATGCATAAGCACAAATGCGCAGCTGAGCAAGCTCACGTCCGAAGTGCAAGAGCTCAAAAGCAGGGCCGTTCGAGATCCAAAGCTCTGGAGAAACAGAGAGATCTGAACAGCAAGACTTTACAAGTTTTCAAGCCGAAACTGAGGCCCAAATCGACACGACCGAGCGACGACAAGTGGAGGAAGAAGATGAAGCTTGGGAATGCGGAGCGGAGGTGCACCTGATGCGCCGGTGGCGCCAGAAAAACTTCCCCTGAACGACGGCGACGGTCGAAACGCGCGCTGCAGGGGAGAGATGGCGAATCCGCTGCAGTGGGGACTACGGAACGAACCGAGGAGATTGGCTGGTGAAAAATGGAAATACTCTTCCGGGAAGATATGGAAAATTAGGAGAAAAAAACAAAAGAAGATTAATAAATAAATAAAAACTATAGTTCACGGGTCAATTCCTGTTCGTGTTTAATTTTCCCAGCTATTTCCAACAGATTTGATCCAACGGCGGTCCTAAAATCCGAGACAGAGATAGAGATAATGAATTTTTTTTTTTATAAACGATCATATATAAATTCTTTTCAAAGAGTTTCTCCGTTACAATAAGTGGAATTTCCCGACTTAAGGAGCCAAATTACCACCAGTCCTATCTAGATCCGTTACTAACTTGATCAATAAATCTATTTCGACAGATCGATTGGTGTCGCGTTTAAAATTTTTTACCCAACTCCGTTCAATTTACAAAAAAAAAAATCAAATAAATCGGACCGGACTAAGGCGGGTCTAAAAGGAAATTGCCTGTCCATTTTCGCTCATTTTTAACCTCGGACCGACCCGGGCTCAGGTGGCTGCAAGATCCATGTCGTTGGAAGTCCTTTAATGGTGTTGATCGGCGGTTGCCATGATGGTTGTTTGCATGTCCTGTCGTTGGTTGGCTTTGCAAACTAAAATGCCATTGAGCTCAATTGTTTGGTTGAGCTGCTCTCTCTCTCTCTCTTACTAGAGAATATTATGATGATGATGATGCCAAGACACTTTCGCAAAGCGCGAATTATTGTTCGAGAGGTTACTATAGTTTCTCTCTCAAGAAAGATTAATCCATCGTAGTAAGGTAAAATGATATATGATTGTAACGTGTGATTTGCCTTTGATTGTCGAAGGCTTTCTTGATTTTCTCGATTATGCTGTTAAGATATGTGACTGGCATGAATTCACGTGTGTAATTTCTGCTTTTCGATGGGAAATTGATTATCTAGCGCAATTTATTGGATAACAAATGGAGAGTTCGAACATGGATAGTGTTCTGTTTTTGTTACGTTGTCTGTTTTCTCATTGTTACTCTTGACTTCATCTTTCATACAATACATGATTACATCCATATATTCGGTTTTGTTTATGAAACGCCTTGTTCACGTGACAAGAAGAATGAAATATTTTCAGAATTCTCTATTGATACGACATGCTGTTTTTTCCAGTCATTCCTTTCAGGATCAGTCGTGGTCTTACAAACTCTCGACGTGCATAATGAGCCCACCTCTACCTCCTGATACTTTCAACATTCGACGAGACGAACGATCGCTAAGTGCACGTAGATCACTCGATTCTACTTTAAAAAAATCAAGGTAAATCAAAAACTGACGCGACAGCCCAATTCATTCTCTCTACGTAAGATCTTGCTAATTTCCATGGTGAATCGAGAATGCCGAGAAAAAAACAAAAGAGCACAAACTCCTGTCTTATTCTTTCTTTCACATGATTGACTTTATACATCACGTCTATAAAGCGTTAAACCCGCCGCCCGATTCTTCCTTCACCAAATCAACCAAACACAACAAAACAAAGAACTGAACTTGCTGGTAGATACATATTCCGGGGGCAAACAAAGAGCACCCAAAATGGAAGGGGAAAACCCCACACACACACACATACACACATGCAATGTCATTCTCTTGAGCTGTGCCACCAGCCCAATCTCATGAACTCTCCTCCCTCAAATGCTTCCAATATTCGAGGCATGCCTCACCCACAAACACCCAACAAAGGGCCTTTGTGGCCTCCACACACCCTGGAATTTCGCCCTAACCAAAGGGGCCATTCCCAACGGAAATCCTTCAAGATCTTCGACCGTATCTCTCCTTCAACCTCTTCCTGTGCTCCGGTTCCATCTCTAGAGCGATGACGCCGAAATCACAACGGCGGGTATATATATACGCGCGGACGAAAGTGGTCGTCCCTCCTCGTAGCAGCATAGAGCAAAGCAAGCATACTATGAGAGCTGCATCAAGACAAAAGTCTCATTAAAACAGCTCGTATGATTTTTGGAGTGTTCGTGCTTGTCCGCCTGTCAAAAGACATGGTTACATTCTAGAATCCAATACATCCAGCGGTGCTAAGTTGAAACAAGACATGAGAGGATTTGCTTCCCATCCGACGCCGCTTCCCTGACTTCCCAGCGTTCCGGACAAAATTTGTTTGGTATATGATAATATATATGTGTGAGGGTATATTCATTAGGGGATACAGCGGTCGAATTCCTAGGGATTGTAAGGATAAGGATTAAATCTCGACATTTGAATTAGTAATTTCGTTGTACAAGGATCATTGATCTTTATGTCGTGATGTATAGATAGGGTCAATGTATTTGATTGAGCTATTATAGGGCAAGTACCAAAAAAGTCTTAAACCCGTTGCATTGGTACCATTTCAATTGAACAAATTTAATCATAAATCATTTCACGTTAGTACCAATTCAGTCAATGCGGCCAATTTAGACTGAAAACGGCTGACGTGATTGCCGGTCGTCCTACGTGACATGACTAGCGCTAACGTGGATAATTTTTAATAATATTTCAATTTTTAAATTTTTCTTTCTTTCTTCTCCTTCATTGGCTTTGGCCAGGAACTAGCCACAAACGCCAGCGATGGCACCCCTCGCCAAGGCTGTGATGGTCTAGCCCTCGCCGATGCCTGTTACCAATCGTTAGCCATGGTGATTGGCAATAGGCCAAGGAAAGAGAATAAAGAAAAACATGAGGAAAAAAGGAATAAAAAAAGGAATAAAATTATTAAAATATTATTTAAAATTGTTTACGTCAGTGCTAGCCGTGTCACATAGGACAACTAGCATTCACGTTAGCAATTTCTGGCATAAATTGGCCGAACGATCTGAATTGGTATCAATGTGAAAATGTTTAGGACTAAATTTGTCCAATTGAAAGGTCTACGACTAAATTGATATCGATACAATAGGTTTAAGACTTTTTTGGTACTTTTGCCAGTTATTATTAGGTCAGGCCACGATCGGCTCCATGCCTCAACATATATTCGTTTCAAGGCCTTGGATTGAAAAGTCTAAAATGATAGGTTTGCTCGAAAATAATTCGGAATTTTGAAAATGGTACATACATAAAAGAAGCATAAATAAAACATTAATTTGTAATAAGGAAAATGGCACAAATGCTCATTGAACTTTGGCTCCATGTGCAATTTTGTCCTTGGACTTTTGATTTGTTCAATATGGTCCATGAACTATTAATAATTGTTCAATGTAGTCCTTCCCTTTACCCAAACGACAAATTAGACGTTTTTTTAATGATGTAAATTATTATATACTTTTGACAAAAAAATTTATTATATAATAAATTGGATTTTTAAAAATGATAAATCAACGTGTCCATCCTTTTATCCATCTACTTTAGATAAGGAATAAAAAGAACTAGGTGTTAACATGTCTAATGTTATTTGATGACATGGGTTATTAAATCCTAATTTGATATGGATATCTTATGTGAATAATTCACGTGTAACTAATTTTTTGGTTCACCGTTCAAATTTAACAATATGAAAGGCACGCCAACAAATTTTGTTAACTTGAATTAACGTGTGACATCCCAAAATTTCCTGCATTTATTCATAATGCGTAGGAATTTGTAGGTGACACATGTCGCAAGTGGAATCCGAATCGGGCGATTTACGTGGTATTAACGGAGGCCGAATGGTGTTTTTACGTGTCCGTGGTTTTTCCGTAAATGATTTCGTTAGAGTTGAATTATTGTATGTTGTTCTTGTATTTATTTCCTAGAGTGGCGATGAGGCACATAGGTTATTAATGGAGGCCGATACGCTCCTAATTTATGTATTGGATGAGCATTGAGTTTGTGATTTACCAAACTGAGTATTTCCGCACGATCGGCAATTTTTGCGGAACATTTTGATATGTTCAAAATATTTTTCGGATTTACCAATATTTAGAACGGACATTGGTTTTCTCGTTTGCATACTGGTTTACTAGATATCGGGGCAAATTATCAAAATATCTATCTTCGGACTATAGGATTATGCCATTTGTAACCTAACTAATTGCCCACATCTCCTTCATTTCTCACCACATATTTCTAACCCAAAGTTATTATTGCATTTAACTTGGGTTAGTTGCTCTTATTCTTTCATTCAAGGGGACTCTCACATTCATTTTACTCTTAGCCATAAGTTTCATCTCTCAAATGCTTCAAGTCTTCCACTTCACTTTCACTCATTTCTCTCTTCCCTATTCTTTCAAGTGAAAGAAAAAGGCCTCATCCACTCTTTAAGCTTTTAAATTCAGTTTTTCAATAGAACACGAGGTAATTTTTGCGGACTTACTCTCTTTCATAAAACTCGTTATGTCGTTTGAATAAATTCAAAGTTTTAATCAGTGTTCTTGATAATTTTGTTTTGAAGGTAATCAAAGTTTTGGGTTTTATTCAAATCATCTTTTGAGATAAGTGAAAACTCTAATCGCTAAGTTAGGATAATCTTCTTGTTACTCTTGACTTGGTTGTTTGGTAGTTGTTATTTTCAGTTTGAGTTTCGATAATATGTGTACAGAAATTTCAATTCTGCGCTAGTTCAGGAGAATGATCATAAATTTTTCTATATATATCGGAATGACTTGATTCCAATGCCAAAAGAACAAGAACTTGTAGATCTACAACTTTGATATTTTGAGTTTTTTCATGTAAGCATTGAAAACTCATCGATTGGAGAAAACAGTACACGTTGACGACAGAAATTTCAGTTCTGCGCTAGTTTAGGAGAATGATCATAACTTTTTCTATATTTATCAGAATGACTTAATTCTAATGCCAATAGAACAATGACTTGTATATATACAACTTTGATGTTTTGATTTTTCTCATATAAGCATTGGAAACTCACTGATGAGAGAAAACAGTACACGTTGAGGAAAGAAATTTCAATTCTGCGCTAGTTCAGGAGAATGATCATAACTTTTTATATATACATCGGAACGACTTGATTCTAGTGCCAATAGAACAAAAAATTGTAGATATAAAACTTTTATATTTTGAATTTTCTCATATAAGCATTGGAAACTCACCAATTGGAGAAAATAATACACATTGAGGACAGAAATTTCAATTCTGCGCTAGTTCAGGAGAATAGTCATAAATTTTTCTATATATATCGAAACGACTTGATTCTAGCGCCAATAGAACAAGGACTTATAGATCTATAACTTTTATATTTTGAATTTTCTCATATAAGCACTGTAAACTCACCGATTGGAGAAAAAAGTACACATTGAGGACATAAATTTCAATTCTACGCTAGTTCAGGAGAATAGTCATAACTTTTTCTATATATATCGGAACGACTTGATTCTAGTGCCAATAGAACAAGGACTTGTAGATCTACAACTTTGATATTTTGAATTTTCTCATATAAGCATTGAAAACTCACCGATTGGAGAAAACAATATACATTGAGGATAGAAATTTCAGTTATACGCTAATTTAGCAGAATAGTTATAACTTTTTCCAATATATATCGGAACGACTTGATTCCAACGCCAATAAAACAAGGACTTGTAGATCTACAACTTTGATATTTTGAGTTTTCTCATATAAGCACAGTAAATTCACCGATTGGAGAAAACTGCACACGTTGAGGATAGAAATTCCAATTCTGCACTAGTCCAGAAGAATAGTCATAACTTTGTCTATACGTATCGAAATGACTTGATTCTAAAGTTCAAAGAACAAGGACTCTTAGATCTATAACTTTCATGTTTTGAATTTTCTCATTTAAGCATTGTATAACTACTGATTTGGGAATGAAGTAACAAAACGTGAATGAACAGGATGAGAAAAAAGAGAAAAACTTCAATTATTACTTTTCTAAGCTTCTAAGGAAGTTGAACGTAATGATAGTCGATTTCTCATTATGATGTTATATTTTAGTGATGATTTGAGTGAAAGTATGTTATTTGGAGTTGATGATGTTAGCATAGCCTTTCTAGAATGTATCATTTGCTTGCAAAATGAAATGAGTATATTATTATGTGCACAGTGGCTATGTGATTTAATATGAAAAGAAATATGAAACTATTCTGTCGTCCACTTAACGGTGGCAACGATGCCTGTGTGTGAGATGCCTCAAGAATTTCGAGATGCCCTTACTGTGTGATCTGGGATGTCCCGAGAGTGTTCAGGAGGAGAAGTAATGATGAATAAAATTTCATAATAATGTGAATGCGCATACCCACATGTTGTATGATAAGTAATGATCATGCATCACAGGATGTCCCAAGAGTGCTCGAGATGTGAAAAAGAAATAAATGATATGAAAATAATTTATATGTGATGCATGGCTATGATGTATGTTTCTTAATGAACCAAGTAATAATGAAGGTGTAACGAAATGTGTTATGGCATCTACATGTATTTAGTAAATAATAGTATGCATCGTTGCTATTAATTTGCCATCGACATAAAAAGGTAACTTTTGTATGTGTTTGCTATGTATGAAGTTTTATGATGTGTGTTCACATGTTATATAATGTCAGGTTGAGCAATGGGTGGATTTCCTACCTTTAAATTAGAGATTTCATTTACTAGGCTTCGGCTAATTCCTTATTTTTCAGTGATGTAGGATGTATCTCTCACCGCCACCACTTCTTGGAGCTTCCATGCTTATCGATTATGTTATGAAGATGTGCTCAAGCTAGATGTAGCACTACCATATAAGTCGACAAGGGGTTATTAGAGTGGATTTTCCATCGATTCGTCACCTAGTATGTTAACCTCGAGGCTGAGTTGCATGGACTGTCGAGAGGTTTCAACGGTAACATCGACACGTCGATAGATGATGTTGTGGATCAGTAGCGGATAGCTTAACCTTTATACAAAAAGGCTTTTGGGCGTAGGGATATGCTAGTTGAGGTAGGTAACTATGACTTTTCCCAGATGTTTTGTATTATCATGTTTTGGATGATTGCTTTGTAATGTTGATGTTATTAAATAATAGTTACACGTGTATTTTAATTAAACCCGTGCGATATTTGACAGGGGATGTTAAGAAAAATTTTATTATGCTTCCGCATGCAAAGATAAATTATCATTGGTAAGGACACGTGTACGTGCGGGTGACGTTCTAGGGGGTCACATAACGGAATGATGACATTAAACATTTTCATATAGTCTAAGAATCAGCATGAACCACATTAAACAAATTATAAATTTAAGGATCATATTGCATGTTAAATCAAAATTCATGGACAGACTTGTGCTATTTTCCCCTTATAATAGCTTATTGAACCTTATAAGCAAAGCCGTATGACACATACACTCTAAAACTAGCATTAAAAAGTATCGAAAGGACTAAACAAAAAGGGTATGAGAGGTTGCATGGGGACAAATGATTGAAAACATGTTGATAATAGTATTATCATAATACGATTCTTATGGCGGATCTGAATGAGATAATCTTTTCTAATCTTTCCATAAAATACCCATGATAGCTAAATAAATAAAAGAAATACTGCGTATTACTAAACAACGGACAATACGATTAGTAAAATTATAAACAAAAAAATTACCAAGCGATCCCAAAAGATCTCTCAACCGCAGATACTATTTCCAAGTAAGCGCGCAATAATTTAAGTATATTTCCTTAAATAAAGCAAACCTCGTTTTCTTTACTTCTCCGATCCAAGTTCTTTTTTCTTTTTTTTTTCCTTCCTATTTTCATATTTAGCACACCGAAAACCCATTTTTTGCTGGTGTTAATCATGAGGATTAACGTGTTTTTTCTTTGGCTAACATCATGATTGACATGTTCGAGCTTACAATTTGGTAAGTCACCAGATTACATACGGTTAGCGTGAATGAGTCAAATACGAGCCGCGCTTTGTGAGAAAATATTGATAGGTCCAGCCCTCCATATCAGTCAACGCAACGTTTCCTCCACTCGTTGATTGACACGTGACCGTTGGGCCCACTTTTAAATTTTTCAAAAATTCCTTTTTTTTTTTTTTTCAGTCGCAACTCGTTTTCATAAACAGCCTCTTGGCTTCATCTTCGTCACCTCCACGAAACACCCCCCACTTCAAAGATATTTTCTCATGGCCGTCAAGAGCGCGATCGTGTGCTCGGCGACCACTGTCGTGCTTGCGATTTGGTGCGTTCTCCACCAAGCAACGATTCTCATTCGCTGCCGCCAAATCCGCGTTGTCGATGCCAAACCCGACGATTCCAACCACTTCAACTTCGTGAAAGACTTCCTCGCCCACCTTCGTCTCGCTGCTCACGATCGGAGCCTCACAGAGCGCGACCCTTGCATGGAGCTCCTTAGGATAGAGATTGACAAAGCAGTTGACGAGGAGGATGCCATTGCACTCGTCAGCTGGAGGCGGCGATGGCGGCGTCCGTCTCTCATACGCAGGAGGGTATGAGGGCGAAAAGGAGGAAGAGAAAGAGATGGCTATGAAGGTGGAGGTTGAACAAGCGAATCATTTGTAGTGAAAGTCTTGAACTTCTAGGGAGAAACAGAGGAGGGTCGAAGCCAAAACTCTCAGAATGTATCTGTGAGTGGAATTCGAAAGCGTAACTTAGAAATGAAGTAGAGAGAGAACGTTGTTTTGAGCAGAGAGTGTTGGTTTTGTTTGGATTGGCTATGGCGATGAAGATGAAGCTGAGGCAGTGTTTATGGGAATGAACGGGTGACTGAGAAAAGGCTTTTTTAAATCAGAAAAGTGGTGGCAAGGTTTGGGGGTGGGGACGCTAGTATCATAACTGCGAAATTCGACTCCTGTCCTCTGCAAAAAGACAGAACAAAAGTCAAAAAGAGTATAGACAAAAAAAAAATCTGAAAAGTGAGCCTCACCAGATATGTGGCGATCAAGGAACGAAGAGAATTTTGGTTAATGTGGAGCGCCCCTGCAATAATTTCTCGCAGTTTACAAACAGCTCTCGAATCCCGAGCACGAGGTTGTCCGCTCCCCATTGCTCGGAACGCATGGGCCGAATGAGAGCAATAAGAACCCACTCCAAGGATGATTTTGCAGAAACCCTTCGACAAGGCTGAAGAAAATGTTCGACGGTGGTGGGAGTTGCAATATATCAAAGAGAAAGCACCGGAAGTGTTGAGTTTGATCGCCTATAGGGAAGTGTTCAACGGTAGTGCCGATGGTGCCGAGATAACGTCCACGGAGACTGGCGCCCCTCTTGTTGGTAAGGTGCCACGGGACTCGGAACTTTGCAGCGCAGCTGAAGAAGGTAGATCGTGTTTCACGAATCGACGATGCTCGGCTAGTGCACCGGCACCGAGGTGCATCACGGAGGGTCTTTCGAGGATGGCCATGGCGGAGCACAGGGCGTCGAGAACCGGCAGGCATCTCCCGATCGATTTTTCGGCCTGACGTCTTGGCGATCATGAAGAAAACTGCAGAAGGGCGCGCGGAAGTAGGGTCCACTGCCACGTGGAAGCCCATGGCACGCCCTTTATCCACTTTCCCTCACTCCTCGTCTCGTTACGATCGCAAGTACAACAAGGACAACACCGCCTTATCTCCCGAAAAAGGAAATTTCTATTTTCCCCTTCCTAATACATTCACATTCTCTTGATCAAGTTCATGAATTTCTAAGTAATTATTTTTAAGATCTCTAACGAAATCCTTCTACTTTCACACGGATATTTCTAATTAAGTCCATTCAGCAATGCATTCTATTAAATTCAATTGACAAGACCGTAAAATATGACATGGATTAAATCTAAAGACATCTACGAGCATGCATATGGAAAAAATTTAATTAATACAAACAGCATCGAAGTGTATTAAGAGTAAAGTTAATAAGTGTGGATAAACTTATTCAATATAAAAATTTAAATGTCAGGAAAATTTCGTCCGCAATAGTGACCATGTTGTTCGGTATATCGCAACAACTGCACTTTGTTGGATTTAGCATACGAGGGAATTGATTTGGAAAATTTATGAAAAAGGAAAATTGGACAATTCAAAAGTATAAAGATTTGAGTGAAAAAGGAAAAAAGAGCATGAATAAACGGAAGTGAAAATAGAATTAAATAAAAGGAAAAAAAGAAGAAGAAGAAGAAAAAGAGAAACTGCTCCGAGACGAGAGCCACGGTCAACTTTTCTCCCTCCTTTTCTTCTCCTCCATGTTCAGTCAAAAACCCCGCACTCGATTCTTCACTCTCCCAACAGAAAACGAGAATCAAGATCAGACCTTTCTTCTCCGCCAGCAACCCGACTGATCACCCACCCGTCACCCTCTTCTTTTCTTGGAGCCATGTATCTACCCGACAACAAGGCCCGTCCCAGTCCTACCGATTTGTCAGACCGAGAAATGATGCTCGAGGTCGTCACCAACGACCCTCTCTCCCACCACCACCACCACCAGCAGATGATCCTCGCCGACAGCAGCAGCGGCGAGGACCAGAAGCCCGAGCCCGGGCCGGAGCTACGGGCCACCAAGAAGCGGGCCGAGACGTGGGTCACCGAGGAGACGAGGAGCCTGATCGGGTTCAGCCGAGAGGTGGACGGGATGTTCAACACGTCCAAGTCGAACAAGCACCTGTGGGAGCAGATCTCCGCCAAGATGAGGGAGAAGGGGTTCGAGCGCTCGCCCACCATGTGCACCGACAAGTGGCGCAACCTGCTCAAGGAGTTCAAGAAGGCGAGGCACCACCAACAGCAAGAGCAGCAGCAGAGCGACAAGGGCGGTGCGGGGTCGGCGAAGGTGACGTATTACAAGGAGCTAGAGGAGCTGCTCAGAGATAGGAATGGAAACGGGGGCAGGGGCGGCAGCGGTTGTTGTGGCGATGGTGGAGGAGTCTTTGCGGGGTCTGCTCCGACGCCGCCTAGAGATATGCCTATTGGAAATTACACCCTCCAGCTTGATGAAGGTACTTTATAACTTCAACACCTCAGATCACTGGCGTTTGATTACTAGCCAATTATTTGAGTACTTGGTGTTGATTTGCACAAGATGATGAAGAAGTTGTGACTTTGGCAGATATCGCCATAAAAGTCTGCATGTACGATGGATCTGATCGGATTGAAGAAAAAACACTATACACTGAATAGGATTTCCGTGATTTTCTCACACGCAGTGGTTGGATAGGTTTAAGAGAAGTAAATGGCTACAGAAGCATTAGCGGTATCGAAGATCTGCACTCTGGTGTGATGTATGAGGGAGTCAGAATTCTGGGGGATTAGTAATTTGTAAATTCCCTTACTCGTAGATCTCCACGTCGCTCCTGCAATTTTTGTGCAACCAATTTCGTCACTAATTTTGTCGGAGCCAAGCAATGCGAGAGATTTTGAACAGATGTATCTAGTATCTACTTGGTCATTGTATGTTCTCCAGAATGTTAGATACTGTATAGTTGATGTCGACTTTGTCGTGATTGTGGATAGAAAATCTGTTACCCTCAGCAATGTTATTGAGTGTGCTTCCAACTTTTCATGTTTTTCTGATTGTTTTGGCCCTGCTTCATTCAGGGGAGAAAAGTTTATACAAATTAGAATTACTCGATAACGAAACCTTCTGTCCTTCAGTTTTACGCGATTGTTGCTGTCTGTGTGGTTACTAGCAGAAAATATGCAAGAGGAAGTCTCCTGCTGCCGCTGTTTGCGTCTCTCATTTGTCTCATATTGTTGGGCATGTAACCATTCAAGCTATGACTGTTTTTGGTTCAAAATCTGCAATAGCACTCCTGGATGGCAATGATGTACTGCTAGGCAATGGTTGATCAGTTATGATTTAGGAAAAAGATTGTCTTCATGTCTGCATCACTCTGGTTGGCCACTCACTCTCAGCATTAGCATTCGAGAAAACAATGCCGAAATTGCTTTTCTGTTTTTTTCTTTTCAATAATCACTGTTTGCCAGCTAACGAGTCATAACTGCGTTTGCAATGACTTTCTCTTTCTATTTTACTTTTTTACTATTTTTACATTTTGACACGTAAATCTAAGTGAATTTTTTTTAAATTTTTTTAAATAAAAATAATATTCTTAAAATTTGCAAAGAAAAAAAAAAGATCATTACTCTTTTCGCAAACAAAAGATAAAATGAAACAACTGTAAACGTGCTCCAAATATCTTAATTTCGAATATGTTTCTTGACCATTTAGGTAAGTGTTTTTGCTCCACAGAACAGCCAAAAAGAACAAAAGAAAAAGAAGGAAGATGCTCATCATGGAGTGTGTACGCATGATTGCGTCCAGGAAGAGTTTAAACTACAGATGTTGGAAATACGTGATTGAGGAGGAGATGCCAAAAAGCAGAGTACTTTGTTAACTGTGATTTTTTCACTGTGCATGCAATGTACAAGTCTCATAAATCATCTATACAATCTAAGCGATGAATTCGATTACATGAACTCATAAACTTTTAATGGTGGCTCACACGAACTAATGATCAATAAGGATAAGGATCATTTCTTTCGAAGAACCTCCTAAAGCATCGATCTCCTTGGAAGAAGTCGGAAGCCACTTGGTATGTTTCTATCAAAAGTCCCGGAAATCTTGTGGTGAAGAATGTCTCTAATCCCTCGGAAGGTTGATTGGACAGCGCCTGCTAGAGTCATTAATGCAATAGTGACTTAACATTGACTTGTGAGTATCTTAATACAAATACAAAGTTCACACAAGTCAATAACTCCAGAAATCACAGAGTTCAAAGAGAGTACCTATATGGCTTTTGAAAAGCGATGCTTGTGAGCCCACTGGTTCTTCACCATTAGCAATAAGTCCTCAAGATTTTTATAGTCATAAGTCACATATGCATTTGATAGGCTAGCCAAAATATGAGGCGGTATTTAGGTATCCCATGTCCCAACATAGATCAATGGCTTCTTGCTAGACAATTCCTTAAGAAATATGCCATGTGGATCCTCTATCTTTAGCCGTTGTACTTTATTGGAGAGTTTAGACAAAAAGTCCATCCTCATATCTGGCTCCCAAAAAGTTGGATGAATAACCGCGTCCGATATCGGAGGCCTGCCAGCAATAATACTTTAAAAAAATGAAATACAGCCCAACATGCTCAAAGAAATCAATTACACGAACAACAATTATGGCATTGTTTCAATCTCTTTGACAATTGAAATTGCATTAGCTCAATGAGAAAATTATATTCATGTTAAATCGTGTGTTTCCTCTTGAACTATTCCTATCTAGCGAACCCATATCTCCCTTTGGTATATCAATGAGGGATGACGAGATCCTCACTAGTAGCCCGCCATTTTCAATCCCGAACTACATGACTCTGACCATCTCTGCCAGAGCAAAAGTGAGAGGTAGCAGCAATTCTAAAGAATGGCATCCGGGCACTCCTAGCAGCAAATCGAGCAGGCGTCTCCTGTATCTTCGATTTTCTTCTTGGTGTTGAATACCTTGTCAGGTTTTATCCCGACATCAAAATCCCAAGAGGATTGAACTCCTTGAAATGCCCTCTTATTCCTCTCTCCCCAAATGAACCAAAAATCAAGGCGAATAATCATCTTCGTAATCTGCTCCTTTCTAGCACACAACCTGATAGTCCCTCTCCATGCACAAATTTCGTGCTGCATCGTGCCCTGAGGTCCACCATTGTACTCCTAAATTAAAATAAATTTTAAAAAATCGTCCAAATCTTTCTCATCTAGCTACAGTGTGAAAGTAAGTGATTCACACTCGACTCTTCACTCTTGCACAAAAAACATCTATTAAAGTACGAATAAGTCCCCAATCTGCTTCCCAAGCAAAAAAAAAAAAGAAACCTTCAAGGGAACATTGACCTTCCAACTAAGTTTTCCACGGAAAGAGTGTGCTCTGTTGGAATTGCATCTAAGAAAAGATGAGGCCAAGATAGTAGGATTTGACAGAAAAAGTTCTAGAGGTGCGGCAATTCCACCTTAACCTATCGCCCTCTCTCACATCGAACGCTGCTCGATACAATCCCTTGATGTATGTTCACGATATGTGCTTTGTATTTTTTAGTGGGTTGGTAGTTGGTATCCTTTGCATATGTTGCTACCAGTATGTTTCGGCATTCTGCCCTAGATATTCATGCTATGATTTGTTCCCTCCCTGTAGATTGGCAAGGCTTGTGGTGAGAAGTGGTAGACAATTGACTTACGAGGTTTGTGATATTTTTCCCTTTTAAGTTCACCAGGCTTGTCTTCAATGGTTCGTAATCTGGATTCTACTTTATTGCTGTGGTTGCCCTTGTAATTTGATTTATGGAGGAATATATCCCGACACCTAATATGAGGTCGTTAATGTAATATCTAATCCAGTTCTAGGTCCATCTTCCCACTACTGCCTGTGAGCTGTGGAAAGAGGCAGTAGCAGGCCGCTAGCTAGCCTGGAGACCAGGCGACTGCCATTTCCAAAGAAACAAAAATCAAAGAAAACTCAAGACTGGGCAGGACAAAAGCTGGTCGCTGACTAGTTTTTAAATACCGCAGCTCACAACCATATTGCTTGGCCCAGGCATCTAATTTCCTTTTAGTCAGCAAGTTTGGGACAGCGATCTCACCTCAAATGAGGAACCGGGCTTAGCAAATGAGTGAGAAGCTTATATGCTTCTCTCTTCACCCTCACCAAAGACAGGTCTTGGTCTCCTCTGTATGGACGCCCTTCAGTGAGACAGAAATATAAGACCTGCCCAAAGCTGAAAACGTCTGATTCCGGTGTTGGTCGTTGACCAGCATTAAAAAGATCGGGTGCTTTCCATTCAGGGGTTGCATGAGCTACAAGACAGTCATGAGAAGATGATTACCATTCAGATTATACACTTTTAGGAAAGAAAGAACTTTTAGGAAAGAAAGATCAACCTACCTTTATTGATCCCCGTATCAGAGATCTTGGCAGAAAGAAGTTTATCATCATCAACAATGAACACATTCTGTGGCCTTATATCACCGTGTACAATGTGATAGCAATGCAAATATTCCAGTCCTAATGCAACATCCCTGTATCATAATAGAAGATAGACATATATAATTATAAACTAAGTTATTGGAAATTAAGGAATTTTATCTCTCTATATTAAACCATTACCTCATCAGTTTCGGCAACGTCTGTGTGGGATCACCATTATCAGCCCACAACTTAACCCCAATCGCGGATGACTGCCTCCTTTTGTGCTCAATCGCCGATGGTACATCGGCAAAGAAGACAGTGAAACCAGAAGAAGGCCAGAGTGCTTCGATTAGATTTTGCAAACTACAATTGCATAGCTGTTCGACAAGAAACCCATCTTCCCCGTCGAATTCTAATCTGCTAGGAAATACCACATATGGATGTGGATTCGCGGATAAGAAATTGAAAATGCCATTATCCATCCGAACGTGACTTAGTGGGAATCTTCTCACAGCCACGGGAAGAGAATCAGCATAGCCCTTAAAGACCGTGACCCCATCATGTCCTTTCCCAATCTCCTCTTTTCCTTCGATCCTCAAGTTTTCCATAATAAAGGGATCATCGCAAGTTATGTTCTCCTTAGCCGTGTTTCTAGCCTGAAGCACATAATCTGAAATCAAACGCCCAGTTGCTTGAGTATATTCCTGTCGCGTCCACTTCCTTCTGTCAGGCTCCCCGGAATGTTCAGCCATCGAGACAGGCGGGGAGGTCTAAGAGAGGAGAGTGGGTGTGCACGAGCGAGAGAGAGAGAGTGTTAAAGTGTCTGCGGGTCAAAGAGCTCTGCGACTATAGTATCCCACGTACGAGATCGAAAAAACACAGGGGGAGAGAGAGAGAGAGAGAGGGAGGGCCGAAGTCTAACGTTTCTCCAACACCTTTCTCTTTTAGAGCGATTTCCTTTTCTTTTCTTTTTTTGTGGCTATCGATATATATAAAAACCGGAAAATCTTGAAAGAAAAGTAAATAAATTTTATTTTTTTTCCAAAGTGAAATCTTTTTGCTACCAATATGGTGGGAAATCTTGAAAGAAAAGTAAAGGAATTTTATTTGTTTCCAAAGTGAAATCTTGTTGCTATCAAAATGGTGGAAAGGTGGAGGTGGAGGCCCGCTCGATTGTTGCTAAGACATTTGGGCCGAGCCCACCTACCGGCCTCGATCAGGGGTAAGCCGTCTTGGACGCGCTCGTCACGTGATAGACGCTCCCGTCCTCTTGCTCAAGAAATCGGAAGTCGAGGACGAAGACGGACGACGCTCTTATGCACAAGCAGCTTCCCAGCTCGCAGGGAGAATCGTATCGGTCGTCAGGAGGAGGTGGAAAATGGCGATTGAACACGAAGACGACCTCAAGGACGAGAAGAACCCTCGCCCTCTCGATGAAGACGACATTGCTCTCCTCAAGACCTACGTACTCTCTCTCTCTCTCTCTCTGGAACTCGCGATCCAGCTTCTTTTTGCTTCTGCATCGCCATCGTAAGCTGTTTGCTGGTTATACTTGGCTTGAAATCATCGCGCTCATGGAATAGGACTTTGATGGTCTCGGCCGATCGTTAGATTTAGTTTGCCCCGTCCCTTCAGTTTGAGACCTGCTTTGGCTTTGATTGTGGCTCAAAATCGTGCTCTCAAGTAGTGGCTTTTTTGGTTTCTGCATGGTTATTGTCGTCGGTTTCCTGCCTTTTCGTTTTACTTTCAGAATTCTATCACTGTGCCATGTCGGTAATTTCGGTCGTGATTATTTCGACAGGGTTTAGGACCTTATTCTACGAGCATCAAGTTGGCGGAAAAGGAAAATTAAGGACATGGCCAAGAAGATTAACGATCTCTGTGGTACGTTCCTCTGAAAAAGGTTTATTTTTATTTTTGTTTCATTTGTGATTTGAGGAAAGCTCGGAGGATGCCAGATATTGCAATTTTTTCGATCTGGACGTTCGGTGTTTGGTGGTGGTTTCATCCCCTTACATATGAGTCCTATCCATCTGCAAAAACTGAATGAAATTGGAGTGAATCAATCACTCTCTTGGACTTATGCTTCCTAGAATTTAATCAAGAAGCTGAGTTTCCTTTTGGTAATGTGGATCTAACTTTATGATGGGTTGGAAACAATGGATTGGCTCTTTGGAAGTTGAAACCAGCCATTGGTAGTTGCTCTATCATCAGTTTTGCTAAGAATTCGACAACAAGCAAGCATACATAGAGAGCCTTTGAAGCCGAGCACGCTACTGTCCCAGTGTGATAAATTTACATAGGTCACTAACTCCTATTTGCCGAGACACTTTTAGGTGCTTGGTGAGGAGCACCCCTCCTGCGCAACCAATCAATTGTAGAGTAATAAAGGCTTGACACTTCATTCTCTTCCGCACGAAAATTGCTGTCGACCCAATATTTCGCCGTATGGGACTGGTTGGGTGGATGGATGACCTGACCTGATCCTTTAGCATGACCAGAAAACTTCTTCTAATTGCCATGCCCTTCAGGGCTTCATCTTGTTGAATATGGCAATTGTAATCATGTCTGACCAGTCACTCTGCCAACTCTGTCTGTATGTCCTGAGATATTTGTCATAACTGGTTTTGTGGAGTTTCTTAGGTTCAGAAGCAAATTAAGTGTGGTCATTTAGATAGGTTGTGTGGTGTATCAAGACAATTTTGCTCACCAGGTGCATTAGCTTTGTTTGCTTCACTCTGTATTTCTCATGTTGAGAGAGTAGAAGACAATAAGAAAGCCAATAACGATTACTTAATTTTGCTTTGTTATTGTATTGATTGCCTTCTGTGATGATGAACTCTCATGTTTCTGCCACTTTTTGAAATTTTACATTATTAACTCCACAGAAGAAAAGAAAATGTCAAGGGTGGTATCATTAATCTCCTATAGGTGGTTTCGATTGATTATCACGTCAATTCTCCAAAAGCATGCTGAGCTTTTGTGGGTTAATGGTCTAGCATATTGTCTCATGAGATCTAACAATTGGCAATTTTGTGGTTGGTGCAACATAGGGACCTGTTTATTTGGAAATGGAATGTTGGGGATGCTTGTGCATGTGAAATAGCTATCTAAAGAAGTCTTATGCTTGAGCTGTTGTGATGGATCTTCCGTTGAATTTTCTAGACGGTCTACAGATGATGATAGTTGTCATTTCAGTCAGATCTTTGATTGTCAAGTCACTTATTTTGGTATAAGTTGGTTATTTGATTTAGATCATTGTATTGACAGTAAGTTAGACTCTCCTTTCAATTTGAGTGATAATATGATCTTGTTGGCATATCTTCCTGTCACTGTGTTACTATGGGTTCCTCTAATTGGTACTTCCCTGGTTTCTTATATTGTAGGTATCAAAGAGTCTGACACCGGCTTGGCTGCTCCTAGTCAGTGGGATATCTGGTTTCTGATAAACAAATGATCCAGGAGGAGCAGCCGCTTCAGGTATTATTTGTACAATTGCCAAAAAAAATTGGCTTTCCTGTCATGTCCTCTACCCGAACTGATGACCAGCTATGTCGGTTAGGTTGCAAGATGCACAAAAACAATAAATCCAAACACAGAAGATGCCAAGTATGTCATAAATGTGAAGCAAATTGCCAAGGTAATTTTAAGTTTTAATCGCTTCTGTTTTTTGTAGCCTGTCGGGAAATTTTGTCTTCCAGGCTTAGTGACACGGTTCTTTCCCTGAGAAGGGTTTTCAACTTCCCTCATTTTATTGCTGTAAAAGCATCAGAGTAGCTTTCTTATACCTAAAAGTAGTTCTACACCATCAAGTTTTGGATCTTAGGGGGATCTCTTTCTGCACTGCAGTTCGTCGTTGGACTTGATGACAAAGTTTCCCCAACCGACATCAAAGAAGGCATGCGTGTCAGGTATATTAACTCTTCATCTAAACCAGAACATGGTCCTGAGCTTCTTGTGATGTTTCTTTCAGCAATCCTTTGATATCACGTTTCTTGGCTCACCATTCATTTAGTTAGTATAGACCAAAAAAAAAAAAAATTCATTTAGTTAGTGTTAGTTTATTTGAGAACTAAATATGTGAGAAGAGTTTGTATGTTAGTCTGGTCACATTTGGCGGTGCAGGAACTTGATCCATCACAACATGGTGAAACTGAGTGCACTAACATGTTTTGTAATTCGGTTGTTATATTTTTCGGCTTTGCTGTATATTTTCCCTTCATTATAATTTCATTCTTAATTATGTATTGCAGGGTAGATTGGAACAAATATCAAATTCAGATCCCCTTGCCTCCCAAGATTGATCCAAGTGTGACAGTGATGACACTGGAAGAAAAGCCAGATGTCACATACAATGATGTTGGTGGATGCAAAGAGCAGATTGAGAAGATGCGTGAGGTGTTTTATTCATCTATTCCTTTTCAGTTGCAGATGCCCATGTGAGAGAGAGGGAGGGAGAGAGGGGGCCTAAAGGTACATGAGTACAAACCATAATGCTTACTCTGGTTGAACTTATTCATTGTTTAGGTTGTTGAGTTGCCTATGCTTCACCCTGAAAATTTTGTCAAGCTTGGAATTGATCCTCCAAAGGGTGTTCTCTGCTATGGTCCTCCTGGAATTCGTAAAACGCTGTTGGCCAGAGCTGTAGCTAACAGAACAGATGCTTGTTTCATTTGAGTAATTGGGAGTGAACTTGTTCAAAAATATGTCATGAAGGAGCTTGGATGGTTCGGGAATTGTTTCAGGTTGATTGACACACTATGTTGCCTTCAAAGTTTGTCTTGCACTAGTGACTACTGTTTGTCTGGGACTAGCTATAAAATACATGTTTCAGATGGCTAGGTCCAAAAAGGCCTGTATTGTGTTCTTTGATGAAGTTGATGCAATTGGGGAATAACTGGGAGGCCATAGACAATATTGTGGAAGCCCTCCTCGAGAAGGAAACAATGACCAGGGATGAGTTCGGCTCTATCCTCTCGGAGTTTGTTGAAGTTCCTGCTGAGAACCAGGCTCCTCCTTCAGTTCCATCTCCAGTCTCTGTATAAAGTAGCATCATTCAGTCTCCAGCCTGCACATCCCTCGACACTCGGTCGTACATCTTCAACTAATTAGTGCATGGAAAGTGACCTTTGGCTCTTAAGCCATAATTATACTAATACGATGTCCCGGATAACAGAAGAATATTCATATGTTGAGTTGTTCTTATATGTTAAGAACCTGTATACTTTAGCATCAGATACGAATAGCTTGCCGGTAATATTGGACTTGTGTACTTTTTCATCTGGTTAGGTGGAATTTTTGGGGGAAAATGCTGTTAACTTTTGTCTTGTTGACGCAATCTTTTTCATGAGGAGGATGACAAAACCTCGAGTTACCTTTTCACTTGTCACTTGTCAGCTTATCATTGGAATGCTTTTGCCCAAGTTGTCACGGGTTGGGGCAGCCGATTGATGGTCTTGTGTTCATTTACGATAGGAATAATCATTTTGTCATCGTCACATTGGTAAATCACTTTAGAAATTTAGAAATGGGGAATCATATTGAAGCACGTCATCATTCGAGCCTATTTCTCCATGGTCAGAAAAAAAAATCCGATGCGCTGTAGAAGTATTGATTATGTCGTGAGATGAAGTAATGTCCTATCTGTCAGGTTTGAAGATTCTCATGCTACAAATACAAGCATCAATTATCCTATTTTGTCGACTTATAATCCTCGACTCGCATTTTTAAGTGGTTGGTACTTGCACTCAATTGCATTCTGCCAGCCAGTCTTTAATACTCGTAAGTGAGCTAGCCACTAAATATTTTCTTCCATGATATTATCTATCCAATAAAGCTGTTGTTCACGTTGTTGCCTAAGTGGGTGCATGGTAATCATTCTAGAGTGTTTTTTTCACTTCTGGAGTAAAAACGGGTTTGTTAAAACTACTTTTTTTTGTTTTGCTCTAGAATGAGTTTTCTACTCTAAAATAAATTTTGCACCCTAAAAAGAAAAGTAATTTTTTTTACTTATTTGGAGAAAAAATAACTTCTTACTTCTCTTCTGAATTGCCTAAACCTTTTGCATTTGTACCAATTCAGTCTATTTGGTCTACCAACGCTAACATGACGTGGCATGCCTGTCGACCAAAATATAATTTTAATATTTTCGAAATTTTAATTTTAATTTTAATTTTAA
>BCNH02000010.1:23525700-23567550 GCA_001662345.2 Metrosideros polymorpha var. glaberrima
TCTAAAAAAATATTAAAATATTATTATTTCTCTTCCAGAAGTAAAAATTTTATCTTGTTTACCAAACGCATTTTTACTTTAGAAATCAACTTCTGGAGTAAAAGTAGAAAAATCAACTTCTGGCCAGAGGTTGATTTCTAGAGGAGAATGGTTACCATTCACCCCCTAACCTGTCAAGACAATTAATGAGTTTACAAAACAATTAAACATCCCATTGGTCATAGCCCATTTTCTAACAACTAATCTAAAGCTCCAAAAATATAATTACAATAGCCGATCACAACCCCAAAGTGTAGTACATTATCACCATGAAATTATTAGTCCACTCAGATAAAATCTCTCTCTCTCTTTCTACTTTGTTGATGGTCGGCTTCAATTCTTTTTTTTTTTCTTCGCAAGAGCCCAGCGATGACTTGGTGGGAGTTCTCATCACCGATGATTGCCCGTCCATCACACAACACAAACTTCTTCTAACCTGCATGATTGATCATCACTTTAAGTTTAGCAACTCGGTAGGGGAAACTCCAAATGTTTCGGAAGCTATATTATATGATTTTAAAAAAAGCTCCATTTAACAATAAGACAGAGAACTACTAAATATGAAAAACAAGTCGTTCCAAGTAAGAAGCAAATCGAAGCAAACCTTCGCATTTAAGCACAAAAAGCATTCACAGCTGTAATTTGCAAGCCTCCAAAGGCTTCCTTCTCGTCTATTTCGGATGTAATAAGCCAAGTCAAATTGAAGAATTAAGTTCCGTCTCTAAATCAACACTTTGCTCTTGCAAGTAAAGAAAAAGCAACTTCAGTATGTCCCGATATGAGAGGTCATCAACTAAATAATTTGATTACAGAATGAGATGGTTGTTTACAAAGACACTCAGAGCAAGAAAGTAGTGATCTATCTATGGTTCCAGTGCTCTTTCAATCCTTCTGTTGCATAATCCAAAGAAGTTGGAGGAAGAAACTAGCAGTCTATCTAATTCTTTTCATTTCCCGTCTTGAGTCTCCACCGCCACACTTGCTCGGATACCAATTGCCAGGTACCTCGAAGCAAGCTTGGCGGTGGAGACTCGAGAGAATTATAACAGGTGAATAAACATATTGTATTTGAGAACAATACAAATCTATTACAATGTTCAGTGTCCCCATACAAAATAAGTAGATTGCTCTCACCAGACACAAGCTACTTTGACCAGATGCTCTCACAAACACAGTCTATTTTCCTACCACCATTTCACTCAATGTCTCAATTTAAGACTTTCTCATGAAGCTTTGCTCCGCAAGCATCTCTCAACGTAACTCAGCAGTCATCAGCAACAACATCAAGCATTCCAACACTCACAATTCCCAATATAATGTGATAATTGAAAATGTGAAGAGCCAAAGAATTGCCATCACATGCAAATCCATTTTTGTAACCGCCCAAATAGGAGGCGAAGAAATTGACCAAAAACTTATATTTTCCAGCTTATCTAATGTGAATTCCCACAAAACAAATTGCCGTTGCAACCGCTGATAACTGAGAATCAGATTATTAGCACTAAGAACAAAACAGAAAAACATTCCTACTTGTGTTTCTCGAAGGACTCTGCTTCGTATATGACTGACCATGGCCAAAATCTATACGAGACAAAGCAAGCGTGGATGAAGGACTTGAAGCTCGTGACGATGGAACTTGAGAAAGAAGAGGAGACGGTGGACGACGGATTGAATCTCACGAGGAGTGATGAGAATTGGGGGTGGGGACATTAGTACCATAAGTGTAGGGTTTGAATCTCGCCCTCTATAAAAAGGCAGAACAAAAATTAGAAAGAGGACGGACAAAAAAAAATCCAAAAAGTGGGCGCCATCTGCAATAATTTCTCGCGGTTTACAAACAGCTCTCGAATCCCGAGCACGAGGTCGTCCGCTCCCCATTGCTCGGAACGCTCGGGCCGAATGAGAGCAATAAGAACCCACTCCAACGATGACTTTGCAGAAACCCTTCGATAAGGCTGAAGAAAATGTTCGACGGTGGTGGGAGTTGCAATATATCAAAGAGAAAGCACCGGAAGTGCTGAGTTTGATCGCCTATAGGGAAGTGTTCGACGGTAGTGCCGGGATAACGTCCACGGAGACCGGCGCCCCTTTTGTTGGTAAGGTGCCACGGGACCCGGAACTTTGCGGGGGCAGCTGAAGAAGGTAGATCGTGTTTCACGAAGTGCACCGGCACCGAGGGTCATCATGGAGGGTCTTTCGAGAATGGCCATGGCGGAGCACAGGGCGTCGAGAACCGGCGGGCATCTCCCGATCGATTTTTCGGCCTGTCCTCTTGGCGATCATGAAGAAAACTGCAGAAGCGGCGCGGCAGTAGGGTCCACTGCCACGTGGAAGCCCATGGCACGCCCTTTATCCACTTTTGCCCCCTCCTCGTGTCGTTATGACGACGACAGGAATAACACCACCTCCTCTCCCGAAAAAGGAAATTTCTATTTTCCCCTTCCTAATACCTTCACATTCTCTTGATCAAGTTCATGATTTTCTAAGTAATTATTTTAAAGATATTTAACGAAATCCTCACAGTTTCTAATTAAGTCCATTCATCAACTAACCCTATTAAACTCAGTTGACAAGACCATCAAATCACGTTAAAATATAATACAAATTAAATCTAAAAATACCTACGGAAATATATATAAAAAAATTTAACTAATATAGACAACGTCAAAGTGTATTTTGGGTAAATTTAACAAATATAGATAAGCCTTTTCAATATAGACATATACACGTCAGAAAAATTTCATCCAGGCCGATGACACTTATAACTTTGCTGGATTTATAGCATGCCAGGGACTTGATTTGGAAAATTTACGAAAAAGGAAAATTGGACAATTCAAAAGCATAAAGATTTGAGTGAAAAAAGAAAAAAAGAACGTGAATAAACGGAAGTGAAAATAGAATTAAATAAAAAGGAAAAAGAAAAGTAGAAGAAGAAAAAGAGAAACTGCTCCGAGATGAGAGACAGTCAACTTTTCTCTGCTTTTCTTCTCCTCCATGTTCAGTCAAGAACCCCGCACTCGATTCTTCACTCTCCCAACGGAAAACGAGAATCAAGATCAGACGTTTCTTCTCCGCCAGCAACCCGACTGGTCAGCTACCCGTCACCCTCTTCTTTTCTTGGAGCCATGTATCTAGCCGACAACAAGCCCCGTCTCAGTCCCACCGATTTGTCAGACCGAGAAATGATGCTCGAGGTCGTCACCAACGACCCTCTCTCCCACCACCACCACCACCACCACCAGATGATCCTCGCCGAAAGCAGCGGCGGCGAGGACCCGGAGCCCGAGCCCGGGCCGGAGCTACGGGCCACCAAGAAGCGGGCCGAGACGTGGGTCACCGAGGAGACGAGGAGCCTGATCGGGTTCCGCCGAGAGGTGGACGGCATGTTCAACACGTCCAAGTCGAACAAGCACCTGTGGGAGCAGATCTCCTCCAAGATGAGGGAGAAGGGGTTCGAGCGCTCGCCCACCATGTGCACCGACAAGTGGCGCAACCTGCTCAAGGAGTTCAAGAAGGCGAGGCACCACCAACAGCAAGAGCAGCAGCAGAGCGACAAGGGCGGTGCGGGGTCGGCGAAGATGACGTATTACAAGGAGCTCGAGGAGCTGCTCAGAGATAGGAATGGGAACGGGGGCGGGGGCGGCAGCGGTTGTTGTGGCGGTGGCGGAGGAGTCTTCGCCGGGTCTGCTGCGACGCCGCCTAAAGTCGACCCTTTCATTCAGTTCTCCGACAAAGGTGTGAATATCGAAATGCCAAGTGCTTTTCTTTGTCATGCTCCGTTTATTTCTTTGTTTGGAATTAGAGTAGCATTGTGTGAGGAGGGGCACATGAGAATAGCAGCTTAACTGTTTGCCAAAAGGCCAAAGAGCGTTGATTCTCAGCATTGTGTGTATCATAGCCTATTTTGTCAACTTTAGCGTTTTGGTTTTTTTAGTGAGAAGTGTTTGAATTGCAAGAACCTGTGATTCTTATCTTTTGAGCTTCTATTCTTGTTTGTGGTAGTCAAATGTGATCGCAAGGATGAGAAATTATGACTGTTTCAGTTGACGTTTCAGGTTTCCATGATTCCGGCATCCAATTCGGACCCGTGGAAGGTACTTCCTGCCAACTCTTGAGAATGTGAAGCAGTGTTTTGGTACAATTCTTCTGTTTTCTTCATAGGCATGCAAAATTTAGATTTGAAGTGCCCAGTGATGTGCAGCATTGATAGCGTCATAGAGATAAAGTAGTCAAATATCTATGGAAACTTGTTGAGAGTGGAATATGAGGTCGAGAACTGATGAAGGGATTTCATCGTACACTAGGTGGGCTCAACCGGACTTCCCTTTAGTATGCCCTTGTTCAGAACAGACTATTTTATAGGTTAAAGGAATGCATAGAATGTCCATGGAAGCCCATGTTTCTCAATTTGAAGCAGGTTTAAACAGTGTCTGCAAGATTTGTGTCCTCTCCTTAATTGTCTTATCAGAAACAGAATTGTTTGTCTGGCCTGCTACCGAATTGGGTCAGGAAAAGTATCTCTCCTGTTCTTGTTCCTTACATTTTGCTATCACTAAGCCATGAAGGTGAAACTTTTTTATGATGCTATGAAGAATCTGGATCATTATCGCTTTATGTTGTTTGAATGGTAGGCCATATTTGCGAAGCTTGCAGTACATTACTTCTTGCACTTTATCTAAATTTCTGCAACGACTTTATTGCTTACAGCTAGTGGACAGACAACAGTCAACATGGACAGGCAGTTAGATCAAGATGGCGATCCTCTTGCTATAACTACTGCTGATGTGGTGGAAGCCAGTGGAGTTCCTCCTTGGAACTGGAGAGATGCCCCTGGAAATGGTAGGCATCTAAAATTCTCACAGGAAGTTTACTACGTGTCTATAATTCTGAATGTCACAAGTTATGGTAATCATATGGGACAGTGACTCAAGTGTCCTAACTTGTTTTTTGTTCCAGATCTGGTTTGATGCACTTTATACCAATACACTCCAGTATCCCACTAACATTGAGAAACAATTTGTCTGAAAAGGATTTATCATGTTGTCAATGAGTAAAGATGTTATTGTTTTGCACATCTCTTGATAATTCCAATCTGAGTTTAAGATTGTGACAGCTTGCATTATGCATAAAAGTGCAAATTAAGATACTAGATGTCTGTAGCACTTTGTTCAATAGGATGTAGGTGTAGCCTGCAGATGACAGCCAGGATCGTCTCTCAAAGGAAATTGCATATTTTTCACCACGGCTCTTTTTCCTGAAACCTTAGCTAAAAGCACCTGTTCACCGGTACTGCATGTATTCTTTCAGTTCTGACAACCTTTTTCATGTTTTGAAATTGAAGAAACACCATATGTGCTTGTTCTATCTTTTTTTGGCTATTTATTAAATGTTAATGGCCAAAGTTAGCTTCTTATAATTCATTCTGTACTATAAGCAATTGACAGTAGACCTAGTCACTTGTGTTGTATTTCATGTCTTGGCAATCTTAAAGGGAAAATGGCCCGACTTGGTGATTGAAAAGTGACCCGTAATTGTATGTGTTGATTTGTCTTCTGTGTTTGATCATTTAGCACTTTCAATGTCAGTTATGGCAGGAGGAGACCAGTCATCATATGGAGGGAGAGTTATTACGGTCAAGTTGGGTGACTATGTCAGAAGGGTGGGTATAGATGGAACTGGAGACGCAATCAAAGAGGCAATCAAGTCAGCGTTCAGAATAAGAACTAAGCGGGCGTTTTGGCTGGAGGATGAAAACCAGGTTATTCGGAGCCTCGATAGAGATATGCCTATGGGAAATTACACCCTCCAGCTTGATGAAGGTATTTTATAACTTCAACACCTCGGATCACTGGCGTTTGATTACTAGCCAATTATTTGAGTACTTGATGTTGGTTTGCACAAGATGATGAAGAAGTTGTGACTTCGGCAGGGATCACCATAAAAGTCTGCATGTACGATGGATCTGATCGGATAGACGAAAAAACACTGTACACTGAAGAGGATTTCCATGATTTTCTCACACGCAGTGGTTGGACAGGTTTAAGAGAAGTAAATGGTTACAGGAGCATTAGCAGTATCGAAGATCTGCACTCTGGTGTGATGTATGAGGGAGTCAGAATTCTGGGGGATTAGTAATTTGTAAATTTCTCTACTCGTAGATCTCCACGCTGGTACTGCATTTTTTGTGCAATGGCAATACACCAATTTCGTCACTAATTTTGTCGGAGTCAAGTAATGCAAGAGATTTTGAACAGATGTATCTAGTATCTACTTGGTCATTGCATGTTCTCCAGAATGTTAGATACTGTATAGTGGATGTCGACTTTGTCGCGATTGTGGATAGAAAATCTGTTACCCTCAGCAATATTATTGAGTGTGCTTCCGACTTTTCATGTTTTTCTGATTGTTTTGGTCCTGCTTCATTCAGGGGAGAAAAGTTCATACAAATTAAAATTACTTGATAACGAAACCTTCTATCCTTCAGTTTTACGCGACTGTTGCTGTCTATGTGGGTGCTAGCAGAAAATATGCACGAGGAAGTCTCCTGCTGCCGTTGTTTGTCTCTCATTTGTCTCATATTGTTGGGCATGTAACCATTTCAGCTGTTACTGTTTTTGGTTCAAAATCTGCAATTAGCACTCCTGGATGGCAACGATGTACTGCTAGGCAATGGTTGATCAGTTATGATTTAGGAAAAAGATGTCTTCATGTCTGCATCACTCTGGTTGGCCACTCACTCTCAGCATTAGCATTCGAGAAAACGATGCCGAAAGGCGACGAAGAACAATGCTGTTTGTTCAGGCGATCTTCCAAATGCCTACCATTGCTTGTGTAAAGAATGCAAAGCCTGACTTCTTTAGTTATGTCATCCTTCATTTGGAGTTGGGCATTGTTAATGCCATCCCATCCCATCATGATGTGTGAGCACCTTGTCTTTTCTGCGCAAGAAGCTCTTTAGTCCTGTGACTTTATTGCCCTTTTCTTGTTAGCTTTGTGTGCAGGGTCTCCCGTTGGTGGATCCAACACCTATAATCTGTGTGTTTCACGCTCATGCGCATGGCATTTGTGTTTGTCTTCGTATTGGGAATTGGAGATGCCATCTTAGGACATCGTGCTGTTCTGTTTCCATTGGAGCGTGTGTAGCAATCTAAAAAAAAAAAAAATCTCCTCCTTTTGCTGGCAAGGTCATCGAAAAGACAACTTCTTGGAGCAAAGTACCTTGCTTTTCTGCACTGGCAATGTTCACCACTTGATAATTATGGAACTATAAAATTCTTCGTGCATAAAAAATGTGTGGGGAAAACAAGTCTCTGGGTGCTTTAAGGAAAAATAGGAATCATCTTCAGGTGAGATTATGAAGGCAAGAAAAGTAGGAAACAAGTACATGAGGAGCTAAATGACTAAATAGAGTGGATGATGAGCATGGTTATAGTTGCAAAAAAAAAAAAAATGTTATTTTACCCTAAATTATGCCCATCGTATCACCCATACCGCAAATTTTTTTTTTCTATACCGGAACAAGTTTGGGGTATTGACAATACAAAATAAAGGTTGGAGTAATAATGTCACAGTGAACAAAGCTTAGAATTTTTTGTGATGCAGAGTGTGTTTTAGTTATGTTGGTACAAGTTTTGGGTTTTGATAATAAAATAAAAAAATTGAAGCATTAGTATCACAATATGAATAATTTAAAGTTTTTAGTGGTGTTTTCTAAAAGCAAAGGACAGATAAAATTTGGGCATAAGGGATCAATTGGATTGTGGGGGCACATATATTAGAACGGGGAAAGGACAAAGTCGAAAAGCATTGAGAAACTCAATGGGAATATGATTTGTTACCCTTTTGTACCAACGTTCCGACATTGGAGTCTTTTGGCATGGGCATATCCAGAATTTCTTCTGCTTGTTGTCTAACCTACTTATCAATGGAGCCCATTCCTAGTTCCATCATCAAGAGAATCACACCCAATCAAACTACCTAATATAATTTCACACCTTATATATACTTACACGATTCAATGGTGGATGGCATGCTTAATCCAACTTAGATACACCTTATACACGATTCAATTAAAGATATAAACCATCTCTTTTGATAGCTAACTTAATCAGATCAAAAGGTGAAACAGCAAATGTCAATACACGATCGGTCGGTACGAACATAACTATCAGTTGATTTTTTGGAACGTTTCGCTCTTCGTTTGTTTCTCATTAGCATTGAATTGTTTTCTCTAATGAGTATAAGGTGCCGGGTCGATTTAAAAATCTGGATTAAGAAAAGGGTGGATTTCATTCCCTAAAGGTCAAACCCCCATATGTCCAGTACATGGAGTGTTCATATACGCAATCTATGGATTTTAGTGCCAATTAAAATGAGAATCTAAACAGTTTCGATTTGCATGTTTTCTCTAGATATTCGTCGTTCGTCGTTGTGATTAATTATACTTCATATCACGATAGGTTAGCAAATCGAAATCGGCAATTATATATTGCCAAAATAAAGTCGTTTATACACGTAGGTAAGGATAATTCCATGACCAAATTATCTTCCTCTACAACTTTTCTGAAGCTCTATATTTTGATAGGATTAGTTTTCCCTTGAAATCTCATCCACAATCTCCGTAAGATTCTTGAAAAGTATAGCAAAAATAACACCGACCAAATTAGACAAAGATAAAAGAAGCCCGGCTTTCTTTCTTTTTCCCCTGCTATTTCCTATTTTTCATGTTTTGATTATTAATTCCATTATAGCCTTCAAGGAACGTGATCTATCCTAGATTAATGTCATAGGTAACTTCTACATTTAAAAAAATATTTTTTTTTCTATTTTCATTTAATTTTAACGAGCTATAAATTACCAACTAATATATATGTTATGATATTTTTTTACCGGAATTATTGTCTATTAAAATCAAGTGAATGCATATATCAATTGCATTTCATTCACTTAATCAGATAAGTTAGGAAAAACTTTTTTGTAATTTATAGTGTTTTATATCTTCCTTTGGCTTTAAATCAATGATATATGTGTTTTAATAGCTTTAGGTTTTGCTAGTTATTAATATATACAAATGATTTAACTGGTAACAAGATATATTTATAAGTCGTCTGATTTCCCATTTTACTCTATTAAGATATATATTGTTTATTTGGTCGACTAATCTTGCAGTCCTATTTCAACGCAAGTGTAATTAATTTAAAATTGGGAACTATACATGCCATTGCGTAAGATATACCTCCATGACAAAATGAAATGGAGTATACTATCATTCCAACTACAAATAATGTATTTAGAAATTGAATCTTTTGTTATTTCACCTTGCATTTTAAGCAAACATAATTAAATATAGTTCCTTAATTTCATTAATACAAATTATATTAAATATAAGCTATATAATCTCACACGCGTTATATGTGTGCAAAAAGTTGACAATTGCAAGATTAGCAGAATTATTTTTTCACGAAGTAGTTACATAATTAGTATGGAAAAAATTTCATTAAAACTGTCCAAAGAGATTATATATATGATAAAATAAAAAATATCTGAAGATTTGATTTTCTTACGAAGGTGATTGTAGTATAGAGAAAGTTCAATTTTTAAGATTTGAAATACGTAAAAAGATAAATTAGGATAGTTGTCCATGGAAAAAAGAGAGAGAAAAAGGCAAGTTTAAAAGGGTATATTATATGCATTTAATAGTTTTAATTTAGGGTAAAAAAAAAAATTTAAACTATGTCAACCATGACATATTTATCTTAATTTTTTTACTACATATGTGATATATTTACCATTCATTAAAATTTTATTAATGAAAACTGTTAAAAATCCATTTACATAGCCATAGGGGTGTGCATGGTCCGGGCCGGTCCAGGCCTAGTATGAAACTGGGGATCGGACCGGTAGTCCCGGTCCCCAAATTTTCAGGACCGAGGACCGGACCAAGACCAGCCGGACCAGGACCAATGGTCCTGGTCCAGTCCGGTCCTAATAGGATCGGCAAACAAACCGAAAAAGCCGTTGTAGCTCGCGATTTCACTTGTTGCGGATCTTGGAGAGCTCAGCCTCGATCTTGCGGAGGTGCGATGGGTTTCGACAACGTTTTCGTAGGCGATGGAAAGGAGGTGTAGCGGGTGCTGACAACATTGTAAATAATTGTTTGCTAAAAGAAAAGTCATTGTATTTTTCTAGAAAGTTTCAACACCAAATACACAGTGTTGTTTAATCATAATTTTTGTTCTCTCAGTTTGACTATCTCGGACGAAAAGAGTAAGACTCATTAAAAGATGAATTCATCTGCTGCTTTTTGAATTTCAATACTAGTTGATTTTCTTTGATTGTAAACTAAAAAAACTTTTACAAATTGTATCCATCATATAATTTGTATGTTTTTACCTCAATAATAATATCGATTATTGCCAATGTAAGAGTCTCTTTCAATTTAAATGAGTTCAAGGTAGAACATTGTCGTACTATCAAAGAGAGAAAAAATGGTCATGGATGTAGTTTTATGTAATTCAACTCTTTAATTGTTTCAAATAAGTTCATGAATTTTGACAAATAACTCACATAATTAAATTACCATATTCATTTTCAAGAAATGTTTGTGTTAACACATAAATTTTGGTTCTAAATTAATCATTTATCTTCTAAGAAAGTTTGAAGAGAATGTGCACATATGTATATTATTTTATTTTTTTGGATCGGTCCGGTCCGGGAGGTTCGGTCCGGTCCTGTGCCCCTTGGAACCGAGGACCAGACCGCCCAGTCACCGGTCCCGTTTATTGGGACTGAGGACCGAATCGGCACCCTCAAGGACCGGACCAACCCGGCCGATCCGGTCCGATCTTGGTTCGGTCCAGGCGATCCCGATCTAGTTTGCTCACCCCTACATAGCCATCAGAAAGCAAATAATATATTGCCATGGCGTCCACAGAAAATATTTGAAATAAATGTGTAAGGAAGTGCATAGTATTAGTTTGTGACCTTTTTTTTTTTTTTTTTTTCTAATTAAGCGTTTTTCTTTTCCTTCTTTTTATTTTTTATCATGCACGTGATTTTGGCAATTTTTTTTTTTTTTAACACGTCGATCTCGTGCGGCCACGTCATCTCCTCACGCATATCATCTGACCAGGCAACTGTCTCTCTCTCAATTTTCGGAGTTCGTGATTGACGGCCCCACTATCATTTCGCCTCGACAAATCCGCCCCCCCTCCCTTTATAAACACCGCCTCCCCACTCTCCCTCCGCTCTCTCGCATTCGCCTCGCATCTCCTCCGCCTTCGCATCTCCTCTCTCCGATTCCCGTCTCTCTATCTCCGCGCGCGCGCGCCGCCGCTTCTTCGATCCGCAATGGGGAAGGTCAAGATCGGGATCAACGGTGCGTGCCGCTGCGCCTCTCGATGTTTTTTCCTCCTTTTCCTCTGTTTTCAGTTAGATCTCGCGCGCTCTGTTGATCGATCGTCGTCTTTGTCGGTTTGCTCAGGTTTCGGCAGGATCGGCCGCTTGGTGGCCAGGGTCGCTCTCCAGAGGGACGACGTCGAGCTTGTCGCCGTCAACGATCCGTTCATCACCACCGACTACATGGTACACTTCTTTGCTTCTCTCGTGCGTGTTTGCGTGTGCTGCGCCGTGACGCTGCTGCATTCACGACGATCGCTCTCGAAAGTAGTTTTGAGATCGGTCGGTCAGGATCTCTTGTGCCGATTGTGTTAGATGTACTGACCATGGAGTGGCCTGTGAAAGGAGTTGTGTTCCTTTCGTCCGGTTTAGTGAGATATACTTCTGGTTGTTTAGCTCTCGGTAATCATTTTCGAGATGTTATCTCCGGCAAGCGATTGACTGAATCTGTCACAAGTCGGGGCTTCTGCTAGATTTCGTGCTGTCATTAAGTGTGGTCGGAAACTATCTTAATAGACTCTACTGGGATGTTATAAGATCTTGTACAGAATATTTCTATGGTTTAGTTACTCTTAGGACGGAATTAAGGAAGGGAAGCTAGTAGAAATTTTTGGAAATTACCATGTCATAAGCGAGGAAGATTTTGATGAAGATCACCGGCTGTGGAGTAAACTGCCATCCGGTGAAACTTTAAGAAACTTTTCTTCTGTGCTGCTTGTGCGTAACATGCTTGCAGCATATAACTACGCTTTGTAAATCAGCATCTGCTTACCGGTGGTGTTGTATGGAATTGTCCAGACCTATATGTTCAAGTACGACAGTGTTCATGGTCAATGGAAGCACCACGATATCAAGGTCCAGGACTCTAACACCCTTCTCTTCGGCGAGAAGCCAGTCACTGTCTTCGGTGTTAGGTAAACTCACACACTAAGTTTTGTTTTTAGCTTTTTGTTGTGATCTTTATTCCTCATTGGATTCTTAAGCAAGTGGGATATCTAATAGTTGATATCATTTCATCAGAAACCCTGAGGAGATCCCATGGGGTGAGACTGGGGCTGAATTCATTGTTGAATCCACTGGAGTTTTCACCGATAAGGACAAAGCTGCTGCCCACTTGAAGGTTTGTTGTCCCCTCCTCTTTTAATTTAAAGCATCTGGCCTGTTGGGGAAGTTAAAAAGTACATCATAGTTCAGTTTAATGGTTTAGGTAAGGTGCTTCTCAGATGATCTTCTTTAAATCGTAACTGATTTTTTGCTTAAATTCATTTTAAATATGTTGCTTTTACTTGCATGTTGCCTTTTTAAGAAAGAATATTGGCCATCACTTTTTATCTCTTCACCGTATTTATTCAAGTTGAATTTGCAAAGTAGCTTAAAAGTAGATTTTAGAATCTTTATATTTTCCCTAAGCCATTCCCCCCTTTTTTTTTAACCTGAGTATTCTTTTGCTGAACTTTTCAACACACTAGTTAATTGGGAAAATGACGTGTTTTCAACCTTTTCTAAGTTCTAATTCATAAACCTTGTTCACAATAGATTTTTTAAAGGTGTTTTTTAAATGGACACAACTTCTTTACCTCGTCATGATAAACTCTGCACATTCTCAAGTTGCTGTACAATATGACTGATAGGGTGGTGCCAAGAAGGTTGTCATTTCTGCCCCTAGCAAGGATGCTCCCATGTTTGTTGTGGGTGTCAATGAGAATGAATACACACCTGACCTTGACATTGTCTCCAATGCTAGCTGCACTACCAACTGCCTTGCTCCATTAGCCAAGGTATTTTGGTGTCTAATTTGGTCAAGTGGATTGTACGAAACATTTGAGTTGGTTTTCTATTGACACTGTCATCTTTGACTTTTACCTTTTAGGTCATCAATGACAGATTTGGTATCGTTGAGGGTCTTATGACCACTGTCCATTCCATCACTGGTGAGTATTAGTAGATTGCATTCATATGTTGCTGAGCCATCAATTTTGGTTGAACTATGTGGAACATTAATTGATATACTTCTCGTATGATGCAGCCACACAGAAGACTGTTGATGGACCATCGATGAAGGACTGGAGAGGTGGCAGAGCTGCTTCTTTTAACATTATCCCAAGTAGCACAGGAGCTGCCAAGGTACTAACAATCTGTGAATAATGAATACTTGTGCCCATCTCTTGATTGCTCTGCTTAAGTGTGCAATCCTGTTTTGTGGTGGTCAATGTATATCTCTGTAAGGTTACTTGTTTACATCCATGTACTGGCTTTTGGTTTTCAGGCTGTTGGGAAAGTGCTTCCGGCACTAAATGGGAAGTTGACTGGAATGGCTTTCCGTGTGCCTACTGTTGATGTCTCAGTGGTTGACCTTACTGTGAGACTTGAGAAGGCTGCTAGTTACGATGAGATCAAGGCTGCAATCAAGTGAGATCCACAATGTTCCATGAACTTTTTTTTTTTTTTGGGACGTCTCTCTTTCTCTGTATCCATAAAGACTCGCATCTCAATCTAATTCTCATCTTATTATCTGTTTCTGTCTCTCTCTAGGGAGGAGTCTGAGGGCAATCTGAAGGGAATTCTTGGTTACACTGATGATGATGTTGTATCGACCGACTTTGTAGGTGACAACAGGTGAGGAGACTTACATTTTGTTATTCATGTCGTGTTCTTTATTTGTCCTCTTTAGTGTACTCATTTTCAAATTCCTAATGATTTCTCCCTCGTAGTGGAGTCCAATCAATGCCTAATTTTTCTATGTTGTCGTGCATAGCTTGGTTTCTAAATGTATGCATTTTGTCCAGGTCAAGCATCTTCGATGCCAAGGCTGGAATTGCTCTGAGCCCTAACTTTGTGAAGCTTGTCTCTTGGTATGACAATGAATGGGGTTACAGGTAAAAATCCTTCCTGTCCTTTTGTATTGTAGTTACATGAAAACAAATTGTGCCCACTTTCTCTAGTTAAATTGGAGTCATGCATTGATTGAACATGGAGCGTGCCCTCATGCCACCCTCGTTTTATTCAGAAAGTTTGGAATTGTTCTTTTGGAAGTACTCTTTACAACTACTGGAATCATCTATGCTACCTTTTATTGGAAAAAGGAGGTTATTTTCATAGCTTGTGATAAATCCAACCATAATTTAGGCGTCGTTTGTTTTGCAAAAATGAATGAATCGGTAAACATTTAAAAAAAATGATTATTTATATCATTTACGAAAAATGGATAAATGAAAAATATCTCACCATCCGCAAAAATTTTAGACATGAATTGTTATTGATAATGAAAACATTTTTTCTTAACTAATTATTCCAAGCGATATAAGCGAACATTTTGAAGAAAATGTTTTCCGAATCGTTCATTTTCCGCAAAACGATCATATCCTTTAACTAGCAAAGTTTTTGACTATTTTGCAATTACACTTCAGTTGAACTCCCAAGTTTGTACGAGGATGTGTAGAGTATTTTTTTTTGCCTTACATGTTCTTCTCTCTCTCTCTCTCTCTCTCTCTGTGCACGGATGATGCTTACATGCTGCTGTTTGTTTCCTTTTCTCTTTGCAGCTCTCGTGTTATTGACTTGATCTGCCACATGGCCTCTGTTCTGTGAGCATTTCTGAACTGACTCGGATCTGGTTACAGGATTTTCTTCTTCCGGCCCTCTTTCATGCAATTTTTTTAGGGTTTAGGGAGAGATTTTTGGAATAATTTGAGTTCTTTCTACTAATTATGGTGCAATGTCACCAGTCTTGTGAGAAACTTTATGTTCCCGTCCTTTAATCTCCAAGCAATATGAATGGAGTTAACTGTATCGATTGTCATTATGACGACGAGCATGACGTCGGTTGGTTGTTTAGCCCATCCATCTACCCTCCATTTTCTAGCTGCATCTTGAATGGGTTACCTTTGTTTTAGGATTTTTACGAGGAGATGCAGCGAATGTTTTGAATTTTAGGGGATTTTTCCTCTTTGTACTTTTCTTTCCCCATGGTGCCTCCCAAACAGAGTAACATACAAATCCAATCATCATTTGAGGTAGCACACGTACTGTTGCGCGGCGTCATCATATATATATTTCACAAAGCTTAGCAGAAAAAAAAGAGGTTAAAAACCTATACTAAAAGCGCGAAAAATAACCAAGTCAGAAGGCAAAGAACGGTTAAATTCGCCGCGAGTCCCACTTGTAATGTTGGCCGTAAGATCATTACGTCGGGACCCACATCTGGGAACTGTTGGCATCGCGTGGGCTCCTGTACGCCCGAGCCGGCCCAACAAACGGTGCACTGCGATTCATAACATATTGGCAATAGGCTTCATTGATTCAACATCGACTCTTCAATAGTGTCGCAGAGGTAAACGAATCCAGTCACCGAAATCAGAAAGTCACAAAAGGAGAATTGATGCAAACTTGAGGGTTCAAATTTGACAGAAAAGCAACGCATTCGCAATTTGCACCGAATGTAATGGTAACTAACAGTGGAAAGAGAGGACTTCTACTGCCGAGCTTGCTGCCTTCCAACCTCTACGTTAGACGGGCGACTGGAGAGGTACCATGTTGAACGATGTTGTTCCGTGGCCTATACAGTTAAAATTTAGCTTAGCTTCAACCAATTATCCACCTCTGAAATACGTCCAACAACGCCCAATGCGCTAGCTACAAAACGGATGTCCAAGGCAATAAATTTGAAATTTTCTTTTATCCACAACTATTTCTAAAACGAAACCGAATACCATAGAATCTTGCGATGATTTGTTGTAACTTGTAATGACGAGCAAAACGCCGTCAAATTGAATAGATACATCATGTTCAACTTATCGGGGGCACACTACGATATGGCACAGAAAAAGCCCCATACCGGAGGAGGTACTTTAATGACAAAATCCTTCTCACGTTGTAGCCACTAAACATGAGCCACATAAAAACTGCATGACTGTTGCATGACCACTCCGAGAAAACAGGCTCACAAACGAGAACAGAAACATGAATAGCATCAACACAGAGAGTTCAAGCACTCGAAAAATGACCAATTCAGAATGTGAGAACACCATGGGATAGCAACACCGTTAATGTTCCAGATTGCTGCTTCGAATTTCATTCCGCTTATTGTCCAAAATATGAGAGAAAAAGCTTAAAACTCCCTATGAAATCTACCTCCAGAAATATGCAACACGAACTCATACCATCAATCTATATCAGAAGGCCCTGCAAACAAAAGGAAAGAAGGAATTCAGTCTTTTAGCTGCAGGGTGTGACCAGAACTAGAAATTCAACAATTTTGCAATTCTTGCAACTCAGGAGGAGCCAGCAGCCATCACAATAAGAGATGAAGCACATAAAGCTTAGTCACAGAAACATGAGATTATCTCCTCCCATGAGCAGCTCAGTATAGACTGGCAGCTAATCCAGTAATATAGACGGATCATGAAACGCGTAGAACTTAAGAGTTAATTTCATCATATATTTATATTGATGCATGCAATGGAGCAATTTCACCCACCCCCAAAAAAAATAATAATATAAAAGGCATCAACAAGCTCCTGCATGAAGATTTAACTAACTAGTTTGATTTTTTGAAATAACAAAGGCAATACTGCATTCCAAACTACAACATTCACTCCACAGTTTGTCTCTCTTTAAGAACACAAATACACTGCCTAAGTCAATTATACCGTTGTTTTGAAAATGATAATGGTAAAGAGTGCCTCTATGGCATTTGCTAGGTAACCTAATAAGGAAAAGTTGCAATTTTCAGAACACTGACTTCTTTCTGATTGGTATAATCAATACGTTGGAAAGCGGACATTTTCTTATCACGTATTTCTATAGGATCACTCATTAATATGATGCATTCCAACATTAAACTAGTAAAACTATAAATCGTTCTAGTGACAAGATTGTGACCCCTAAACCCACAAAAGTGCATAGGCAGCATCACAAGCTACAAGTAGAAAACTTGGTATCTCGAAATACCATACATCACCCAAAAAATAATACAAGCTACAAAAACATCCCAGCACCATAAGAATCAAACCTTGGCAAGTATACTCATCAAACATTGAAACCCAAATTCAATTGAATTTGAAGAAAAAGAGTTTGACAGGATACCTGTTCAGCGCCCACCAAGCATGGCCGGGTTAAGTGCCAGCAGTGCCTGCTGTCCACCAGGTAAGTAAGCAACATTCGGGTTCCTCGACAATGTAGCAGCAATCTCCCTTGATGCCTCGATCCTCCTAAGCTCAATCAGCCCCATGCCAGCTGCAGCAGTTGCCTCAGAAATCAGCTTCGCAGCGTCACTTTCTCCTTCTGCCCTGATAATTGCAGCTCTCCTCTCCTGGTCTGCCTTCATCACCACGAATTTCGATCGCTCTGCCTCCTGCTGCGCAACCTGCTTCTGCTCCACAGCCCTTGAGAACTCAGCACCATAGGACAGGTGAGTGATAGCAACATCATCAAGGATGATGTTGAACTCTTTGGCACGCTGAATAAGGCTCTCCCGGACCAGTGCAGAGACATGCGGTCGCTCAGTAAGAAGCTGATCCGCATTGAATTGGGCGACAACAGCTTTCAAAACCTCATTCCCAATTGATGGAAGGACCTTCTCATCATACTCAAGACCCAGGTGCCGGAAGATATATGGCAGGCGAGAGACCTGCAAAACAAATTACTTTCTATCTGTCACTTCCTAGTAATCAGAAGCATCACATATCGGATTCAAAAGACACTGCCTTCATTTAAACGAAATTTGCACCTTTTGCATACTTGCTAATAAACACATATCAACGAACATAATAACAACAATTCTCAAAGCCGTTCCAACAACGAAATTAAAACTTTACCCTGAATGTAATCCAGAGAATTATGAAAACATGGAACAAAAGACAGAAAAAGAAAACAGTTCCAAACGTTTGGAGAGAAATGACATCCAAAAGGCTTCCAACTACTTCTTAATGCAAATGTATCACTACAAGCATATGCTGCCCGAAAATCACTCATATCTACGCATTGTTATAATCAATCCAGAGAAAAGCGCGCAACTGAACTAAGATCGACATTAACTCGCTGCTCAAGGATACTAATGTTGCAAAGCTAGCTAAACCAAAAACGAATCAAGACAGAAATTGCGACCGGACACATTCATACCTCAGGCCGAGAGAGAACTCGGAGAGTGAGATTAACCATCTGGAGATCCTTTGTCCCAGAGATGGAAGAGAAGGTATGCGGCCTCGTCCTGATGTCGAAAATGAAAGGCTTCTGGAGCCAGGGGACGAGGAAGTGGGTCCCCTCGCTGACCGTCTCCTCCATGACCCCGCGGAGCCGATCGAAGATCACCGCCCTCTGGCCTCCGTCGACCGTGTACAGCGACGAGTTCAGCGCCGTCGCGGCCACGCCGAAGCCAAAGGCCGCTCGCGCCACGTTCGTCAGGAACGAGACCGCCGCTTGGCTGCTCCCCATTCTCTGCCTTCCTTCCTTCCTGGGCTAAGCGCAGATCGACGACCACAGAGAGAGAGAGAGAGAGAAGAGTTGCAGGGGTTTTGGGGAGGGGTTAGGGTTTATTGGGAGCGAGAGTGACTTGGGAAAGAGGTCATGTGCGGTCGTGCAAACGACGAGTCGTTCTGATGAAGTTCCAGGCCCATTTAACGTCAAGGCCCAAAAGCCCAAGCCACGTTCGCCTTCCCCTTTATATAAAACCATGTCATTCGTCTCGGCGCCCACAGCCACCGGAAACAGGCGACACCGTCGCGACGGACGTCGGCTTCCGCTGGAAACTCCCGGTACGTACGGCCGTCCTTCTATCAATCGCCTTTTCGGAATCTGCTTATGCTTCTGCTTCTTCAACTGCTTAGGTTGTATAGTGTATTTCCTCTGTTTTCAGAGTTAATCTTGATCTCAGATCATCTCCAAGTTCGCTTTTTTTCTTTTATCCTCTCTCGATGAATTTGGAACCCATCTGTTGCATCACCGTGTCTGCCAGGGTGTTCGCGGTATGTGCGTTTATGTCATTTTGAATGAGTCGATTCTGTGTGACACGCCAACTGTTCGATGAAATTGCTGAACCAAGTGGAGACGCTGCAATGATGGGGTTATCTTTGGTTTTGATTTTGTATTTTCGACGATGGAGAGGATCCTTAGGTGTCTTGAGTTTTGAGTGCCGTCCGTGTTTGCCGACTTGTTTTAGTATGACCTTTAGGCTGTAAACATGAGCACAGATTTGAGGGGAAATGAAGAAGCTTGGTGAAATGGGTGGAGATATCACGGGTCTACTTTCTCTAGAAGGATGATGCACTTGGCGCAGTCGTGATAGATATCTAGGTTTTTCCTACTTGTCTGTTCCAGCATTTGCCTCTTAGCTGATGAATTTCAGTGGCGTTTCTTCTTCTATGATCTTTATATGATAATTGAAGTCAGCCAGTTTTTCTGCTTCCTTTGATATGGCAGTGTCATAAGTAAAACTAGTAGGATAGGCACTTTCTGCTATTTCTGCTACGCTAAGCGTAGTTTAGATGGGGCTCAATGTGGATTTAAGGAAAGATATTGTGGTCTCAGGAAGCTCTTTCGTATGTACAGTAACTGAACGGACACTTATGCTGACTTAGCCATTTGCTTTCGTGTTGACATTTAGTGCAGAATATATAAGTGGTCAAATGCATAATTCAAATCTATTTGATAGTTTCTAGATTTTCAAGACTGGACTAAATAGAGTGTTTGATAAGGATTAGAGCTAGCTAACATCAGTAAGAAACTTAAACTTTTATTGCACTATCGACATAGCATTACAATGATATAAAAGAGCATTGTTCCAGCTTTTACAAAAAGGAGCAATACTGAACTGAATGTTCTCTTTGATGGAAAAAAGGCTTCAGTTTAAACATGAGGAAAACTTGATCTTGGAATTCTCCTGTTTAGATGGAGATATCAGGATCATGTAACGAGCTTAGGAATTGAATTAAGGTGAGAAGGGACAAATAATATCTTGAAAACGGAAGTCAAATTTACTATTTTTATGTTTTGGAAATCAAAGTCATGATAGTTTTTTTAAATTGGTGATCGCCATCACTACCGCCATTGCTGCCACCATTGCGCACCACAACCATGATCACCACCTTCACTTCCATCATCATCTCCTTCAAAACAATACCACCATCATGGTAAATATTTCTCCAGTTAGCCCATCCATGACTACCGCTACACCATTGCCATCCACGCGATGGTGACCACTGCTACACTATGGCCACTACCATCACTTCATTTGCAACACTAGCATCACTTCAACATCACTATCGTCACTATCTTCTTATATCGACAATTGCCATGGTCACCACCATTTCCACGACTAGTCCCACTTGACCACTTGCTGCCCTCTCTATGCTTATCAAAAGCACTCTTTTAATCATGCATTGATGATATTGAGTAGGGATTAAGTGATTTTTGACATAAACTTAAAAAAAATAAAATTGTATAGCACTATAAGTTTAAGGCTCTCGATAGTGTTAGTTTTTAGTGCCTAATGGGGTTATCTTCCAACACATCCTAAGAAATGATGTTGCATTAGTTTGATCGATGGGATGGAATTGATGCACCGATGAAGAATCAGCTTGTTGCTTGGAGATGGACGTGGAGATACAAATTTTTTGTTCTTAAACTGCACTTTACATTCAATATAGGATAACTACGTACTTGAGCTTAGCATCTATAAGAAGCTATATTTGCTTTCTATTACTAAAAGTGAGTGTACAAGGAAATAAGAAGTTGCTGTATTCTGCACCTTGATGAAAGTGCTAAAGGATCTGAAATCGGAAACCTTATTCATTGTTTCGGGGCACCAATTCAATCTTTAAGAATAAGGAAGCATTCTTCTTTTCTGTCCTCAACAAATTGAAAATTCTCCCTACAGTTGGGAAGTCTGTCAGTGAAGGGCATATCTCCTGACTGTTACCAGATTGCAGTTAGTTTTGTGTCGATTTTGACCATATATTAAATTTTAAAGCAGAACAACAGTGATACTGGGTGCACATAGGATCAGTTTGTGTGCATGTTATATACATGTGTGGGCATTGTTATGTGTTTGTATGGCATTTGAATTTCATAACCTTCTTATTGTATTCTGAGTATCAGAGACAGTGATCTTGCAGGGATAAAGTATGGCGATGAATCATTTGAGGTCATTGAGAGGCATTGTCAATGTGAAGGAAGCGATTGGTGTAGTTGGTCGAAGAACATTTGCTGCTGCGGGTGGTAAAGCAAAGAAGGGTTCTAAAGGTGGTGCAGCTGGTGATGCAGCAAAAGCATCAACACTCAGCAAAGAAGTCAAATCTACAACTGTGGTTGGTGCGAATATCCTCAAGGATGGAGCAGATCCCAAGGTCCTAGCGGACTCTGAATATCCTGACTGGTTGTGGCACCTGCTTGATAAAAAGCCACCTTTGAGTGAGCTAAGGAGAAAGAATGTCGAAACTCTTCCATATGAAGACCTGAAACGCTTTGTTAAACTAGACAACCGAGCGAGGATCAAGGAGAACAATTCTCTCAAGGCCAAGAACTAGTGAAAGATCTATCGAGTGTCATTCTTTTTCATGCTACAGAAATCATGAGGCACCTCGATATTCAAGATTTCACCTCGTGATCAATGACCATGTGCGAAGAGGAGAAGATGAACACAAGATGAGATAAAGAATGAGAGTTAGGTTATTTCCTTTTGATCTTGGTAGATTCCTTTCCTTTTCCTTCTCTTCTGCGAATGGTGATCTTCCTAGATTTGGAATGCCAGAAATCTCATTTTGTGTCTTACTTCAGTATCAGTGTTAACCAGTTCATGTGCCTTGTTGAAGAATATTTCTCCCTGGCGAGGCTATTATTATGTGCTGTTCTTCATGAGGCGTATGTTTATTGCTTTTGGTGGGTAATGCTGTCAGTCAACAAATCTGAAATATTTATTCCAGGTTGAATGCTTTTAACCATGGTAGATGCCAATGGTAGCACCTAAACTCCAGGATTATCTCCGTTGTTTTTCCCCCCTTAGGATAGATGGCGACCTTAATATGGCTTGTTATGCAACATATACCAATTAGTTACTTAAAGTATTTTGGAGCTTCATTTCAGTTTAATGTGAATTGACGATCTTTGAAAATCATACATCAAATATGACTTTTATATGAATGTGCATCATTATATCATTATTATGCTGCGCAATCTTGTTTCTGAGATGCTTTTTGTTTAAATAACAATGAGATCTACACTGGACTCGTAACATAGACGACTTCTAAACAAATAGGCACGCATCGTGTTGATGAATACTAGGTCAGTATATGATTAAGAGTTTCGACTTTCTTCTGAGCAAAAGCTCTTTGGCTTTAGACAATGATGCTATCATATGTATAGTATCTTTTTCTTGCACAACTTATCTCTTCGGATTAATAAAGATATGCCTAAACTTCTAGTTGTGCCCACCCATCTGTCTCCATAAAAGTCGAAAAGTTTCTATACACTAGTCGATTGTATTACTAAGCTGGGCCATAGTTTTGATGATGACCAACTACCATTTAAAAGCCATAAGTGGATTCCACCTCCACTTGTCTCCTTCAACCCCCGGATTTGATGAAAATGGTCGGGTTCCTTCAGATCACAATCATCTTCTTTTTCTGGATATTCAATGATCATAGTCTTCAAGGATATGCTTACTTCTACTGTGTCATACACTTCGATGGGGTCTAATGTTTCCATGAATGGATTGGAGACCTTATTGCACTAGTGAGACTGGAGAATGGCACCTGAGGGCAAGGAGTTAAATTCCTTGCCTCCTTGTGATTGAGTAGCCTGTTCCTCTACCGCTGTATCGCCGTTCCATGGTGCAAGAAGAAAGAAAAGCTTTACTGGTATATTAGTCAAATAGTATCAGCAATTCAAGAACCAAATGTTAAATATCATATCAGCTCAATTGATTAATTTAGCGTTCATGCTAATACCTCATCATCCAACCTCTCAAGTGCCTCTCATCAATAGTGGTAAGTACTGAGTGGCCTGTGACTGACTGTTCCTATGAAGACTTAAATAATAATGGGTTTTCTTTAGGTCATCAATCACCCATGTGAGCATTAGGATTCCGAGTCCTTAACAGCTCCCCTTAAAAGGGACAGCCAAAGCAACAAGTGAAAGTGAAGCGAGACATTAAAGGGATGTATGAAAGGGAGGTGAAATTTGACTTCTCATCACATGCAATGTCACAGCTAAAGCAAGAATCAAGATAAACCCACCATCCACACATACTTGCCTTTTTTATGGTTCATTGATGAGAAAAGTTGCCTTTTTGATGGTTCACTGATGAAAAAGTAGATAGCTTTTCTGCTCACATGGCCTACTCTGCTTTCTTTTTAGGGCTCTGTGTTTTATGTGCTGTGAGTCTAAGTGGTTGGAGTGGAGAGAAGAGATGACTTTAAAGAGCATGTCCCTTCAATAGCCCCTCTGGACAAGAGGGAACTCTTGGAAGCAGGAATGCTTTGCATTGCCTCAAAAGAAGCCACAGTCAATGAAGAAGGAGACTCTTTTAAGTCACTTTATTACTCAGCGGAAGCAAAACTTGTTGCTTTGCTTGGAATGGGGAAGGCTTTCTTCAGTGATCTCTTTCCCAAATAGTTTGTCTCTCGATCCCTCAGCCTTATATGCTTTCTGAGAAAGAAAAGTAAATTATCCGACTCCACTTTCAAGTGGGAAATAGGGGGTTTGAAGATTTAACACAATCTAGGCATGACCCATTTTGCCAAGACAGGCTATGAGTGAGTTTGGTAGAGTCAAGAGTGTTAAACTACGCCTCCGACTGGGAATTGAAACTTTTGGATAGATTAATAGTTGTTGTTCCATCTGATTTATAGCATTAATTTATGAAGATGGTGGTGTGTTTGGAGGTTAGGAGTTGGGTGGCTTTCTCTTTTGAACAACTATTCTTGGACATTGTGTTGAGACAAGCAATAGCATGTGACAATTATTAGGTTGTTCTCATCGCTTTGCACCTCTTGACATGTCTGACTTCACCTTCTTTCTTGATCATTTCCTTAGTTTGGTTCGTGTTTTCTCCTTAGTTGAGACCGAAGAAATCTCAATCAACCGATCATCATTTTCGAAATTTCATATCTCGAATCGCGAGGTCTTAAATTAGGTTCCTACCCAACATATCTCGCAGGGTCGAACGTGTGGAAAATTATTTGTCAACTCTTGACATGATTGCAAGCCTATGCCTAATTGCCTACCAAATTGTATTGGATTTAGTCAATCGCAGGAACGGACAATTTGGCAACAACAAATTCTTGCCGACTGCACCGCCTATTCTGATTACGTTTTGTAGCCACCGCCGACAATTTTGATTACTTGGAGGAGCCTCCAACTGAACAAAAATTAACAAATTGAAAAAGAAGAGTCAGTGAATTTTTTGGGGACCATATTTGGCATAATAAACCATTTTTTTTCCAATAAAATGCTTTCATAATATGTTTTTTCACATGAAATAAATTGATGTGTTACCAACAACATTTCCTTGATGAATTCTAAAGTTCTGATCATGCAAGAGTTCTTATTATTTCAATAGTGAGATATCATCATCATGCAAATTGAGAAAAGGGAATCTAGCCTTCTCTTCTCTTAGATGGAAGACACGACAAATTGCCCTTAATCTTTCCATTTTGTGGTCAATATATCCCATGAAGCTTTTTATGATCAGATCTGCCTTAAAGCGAAATATTCCCCTAGCTCATCCTTTTTCCATAGGTTTTAGGCCTTTCCCTCACTCCATCATTAGTCATGTTTCCTCTTTCAAACACCACCAAATTAACACTAATCATCATGAAAATCCGTACTTCTAAGATACAATCATACACCGTGTAATCATGTGCTTTTACAGTAATTTTGCACTTGATTATGTTAATAATTATAATTCTAGCAAATAATATTACACTCAATCATGATAATGCGTCTTGTATATAATGAAACGTTATTTCGCGTTATACTTTACAACGTTACGAAGTAATAAAAAAATGAAAAGATTGTCAAAACAACAAGCTTGCAGTATGATGGTACTATTTCGTAATCATATCGGGTGGTGTTATTGAAAATAATTATATTTTTCTTAACTATCCTATAAAATTTGGTCTGTCAAATTCATGTGTACATTCTTTCAAGAATAAATTGTAAAAGGAAACTCTATCTTCTCTGCGTCCGACACGTCGATTCGTGTCGTGTTGCACAGGACTGTGACGGTTATTGATTCAGGTAGGTCAGCCCCAAGCAGGTGCTCAAACTTCGTTCTCTTTCTTCCATTGTCGTCGTGAAAATGCGCGAGCTTTATCAGTAAGCACAGGGGTCTCTGTTTCTTTCTTTACCTCCACTTTAACTCTCACGCGTCTTTGTTTGTTAGTCGACGCCTGCTTTCGCTCTCCTTTTCACTCCGCTTCCCGCTTTATTCCTCGAAACCCGCCATTGAAGAAACCTCTTCATCTACCCTCTGCTCGCTGCCACTGATCAATCCATCCTGTCCTAACTCACATCTAGCGCCCTTTGAAAGCTAGATACTTCGTGGGTATCTCTCCTTTGTCATCGGGACGTTCTTGATCTGCGGTATTTGTTTGGAAATGGGGGTATGTGCGTGGCAAATGCTTGGGATCGAGTAAAGCGCGCCAACTGTTCGTGTTTGTTTTTTTGTCTTGCTGAGCTGAGTGGTGGTTTTGTCATAAGATTCTGGATTGAACTGCCGCTGAAAAATCCTTCCTTGTTGATAAATTTGTCTTCTTGATGGCTCCTACGTATTTCCCTCTTCGGTGGGAGAGCACCAGAGATCAATGGTGGTATGCGTCCCCCATAGATTGGGCGGCTGCGAATGGCCACTACGACCTGGTCCGCGAGCTCCTTAAGATCGACAACAATCACCTCATCAAGCTCACGTCCCTCCGCCGGATCCGGCGGCTTGAGACCGTGTGGGATGACGACGAGAAGTTCCACCACGTCGCCAAGAGCCGGTCTCAGGTCGCGCGGAAGCTCTTTCAGGAGTGCGAGTCCAAGAGGGGCAAGAAGAATTCCCTCCTCCGAGGCGGCTATGGCGGGTGGCTCATGTACACCGCCGCGTCGGCTGGAGACTTGGGTTTCATCAAAGAACTGCTTGACAGGGACCCTTTACTTGTTTTTGGAGAAGGAGAATTTGGGGTCACTGATGTGCTTTATGCTGCTGCTAGGAGCAAGAGCTGCGAAGTGTTCAAGGTTGTTTTCGATTTTGCGGTCTCACCAAGGCTTTCGATGGGGAAAGGCGGAGAACTGGAGGAGCATATCGGGGAGATTCCTTCACTTTATAGGTGGGAAATGATGAACAGGGCTGCTCATGCTGCAGCTAGGGGAGGGAATTTGAGGATTCTGAAGGAGCTTTTGAGCAATTGCTCTGATGTTCTGGCTTACAGAGATGCTCAAGGATCCACCATCCTACATGCAGCTGCGAGCAAAGGACAGGTTGAGGTGAGTTGGTCAACTTTTATTTTTGTGAAATCTCATGTTCTGGCTTTCGGATGTTTTAGTTTGTAATCATCCTTGAAACGTCATGAAGATGTGAGCTTATAATGTGCAAATATAAGTTGACGTAGTAGCCGATGATAGATCTAGCGGGCTTGATTATGTTTTACCTCTGCACATCTCATTAACTTCTGAGATTGGCAAGGAACTCTTAGATGTCACTTTCAGAAAGACAGAATTTAGGTCAAGTCCCCTGATATTCTAGTTTTTTTTTATAAGCTACTGATATTCTTATTCTTCGAGAACAAGAAATTTACCTCATATAATTTCCAACACTGATGTGTTAGCAGATTTGAGGACGGATTGTAAGTGATGTTTAACTTTGTTGGAGATCATACTGTATGAAATGAAACATCGCTTTCAGATGTCAATGGCTTTGATAGTTCTCGCTGTTTAACTGTGTTGGAACAACCTCATCATTTGTCAATTTGTTAACCAATTCTCTCGAATTTTACTGCAGGTAGTTAAGTACCTTACACAATCCTTTGATATCGGCAGCTCCACAGACCATCAAGGCAACACAGCACTAAACATTGCTGCTCTCAAGGGTCAATTAGCCACAGTCCAAGCCCTGATATCTGCTTCACCCTCGTCTGTCTTCATCAGAAATGATGCTGGAGAAACCTTCCTCCACATGGCGATTTCAGGGTTCCAAACTCCTGGTTTCCGAAGATTGGACAGGCAGATGGGGCTTATGAAGCAATTGGTACATGGAGAGGTTTTGGAAGATGTCATAAATGCGAAGAATAATGATGGCCGAACTGCTCTTCACATGGCAATCATCGGGAATGTTCATTCAGAACTGATTGAGCTTCTGATGACCGTCCGATCAATTGATGTGAATGTACGTGGTGAAGATGGCATGACCGCACTCGATCTACTCAAACAACGGCCACATTCTGTATCATCAGATATCTTGATAAGACAATTGATTTCAGCTGGGGGAATGTTTGGAGCTCGGGACTTCACGGCCCGAAAAGCCATCGCTTCCCATTTGAAGATGCAAGTCAATGGAAGCAGTCCAGGGACATCCTTTAGAATTGTCGATAGCGAAATATTCTTGCATACAGGCATTGAGAATGCATTAGATGCCAAAGATCTGGCTATTCCGGGAATTGTTTCATCTTCCTTCGACTCAACCAATGAGAATGATAACTCATTCATTTGTAAGAAACCGTGCACTGCAAATTCTGCTGCACAGCGGCTCAGAAAGGTTCTATTGTGGCCTCGTAATAGAGAAAAGAATACTGAGAGAGGTAAAAGATCGGGTGATGTAGGATCAGGTAATTGTAGCTCAGATGAAACTCCTGTCTCACTTCGGCAGAGATTCTCCAAGTCCTCTTCACCTACTAACAACAAGAGGACTTTGTCGGCGAGAAGCAATATTTCTAGTCCATCCAATAGGAAGAAGTTGGCTTCAGGTTTAAGGCAAGGGGTTTTGCAGGCTGTGCCAAACCTGAATCTTCCACGCCGGTCTCGTTCGAGCTCATTTTCAAAGTCACCAATTTCGTCGCCCAATTCAATGAACAATTATAAGCAGAAGGGTATCTATGTTGAACATGAGGTTGCTGGGCCATCATGCTCCAAGGAAGTCATTATAGATGGAACTTCGAACCCGAGGGATAAACGAGGCTCCTTCCGCAAGAAATTTAGGGGTCAGTACTTTTGTTTCGGGGCTTCGAGCCTATCTCCGAGAACACCGGTTATGAAGAGACAGTACCAAAATCAGGCTTACAAGTGTCCTGTCCCTTCAATGGCGTGATTGAAAGGGACCAAGAGATTCAAGATATACCCAGCTGCTGATAAGTCGGTCGCAACGTGGAAGTGACCGCCTATCATGTAGCAGATCCTTATGTTCATGTCTTCTTGATAGGCTCTTAAATCCCTTAAAGTTGTTTGTTTTGTGGTAAGAATGCTTGTGTAATTTCGTAGTCATCGTCCTATGTAATATAAATCGCATAATGCTGTCAAACATCAACTCTAGTGAGGAAATCTTCTGTGTTCTTTGGAGATTCTCCTCATTTTGTGTGAGAAAGGAAAACAAGAAGCTTAAAGCGATTTCACAATGTTCCTCTACTCTCTGGATGTGCAGCTGGTTTTCTGAAGCTGAAAGCAACAGCTTAACTAGCACTGTATTAACGCTATTCCACTGAATTTCAGCATATTAAATTTTTTGTTGCTAGGAATTTAACGAGATAACTTAAATCACAAAGAGCACAATGATCAGCCACATAAAAAATTGGTCCCATGTGAGGTACTAACAAAATTGGTCACCCACATCACACAAACTACTGATCATAAAAAAGCTGGGTCATCGTCTCTCAATTGTCTTCTTGGCCGCAGTAAGTGGCCAAAGGATCAATACTCAGTCTATTTGAAAGTACATTTTAAAGGATGGATCACTTCTGTAAAACTGCGAAACTATTTTGTACGTCCCCAGCAAGAGTTTCAGATATGTAGTTCTCCATACCCAGTTGTAGATAGTGGTGAACCAATTGCCCTTCTAAGGTTCCCCATGGGTCATGTAACTGTGGATAATGTGATTCTCCATCGCTTGTCCGTGTATTCACATCGAAATATGGTATTGAATCACCTACCGTATGGAATTTGAAGTTCTAAAACTATGTGAGTTTTGTTTGCAAGATCTGATTTTACTTTCGACTTCTTCGGATTTCACCAAATTCATTAATGATGCACTATTGGCACAAAAGCAATCATCGGTCAAGAATATGATGTAAAAGGTTCAATTGTGAACTGCTACTAATGCATCCTCATAGACATTCTTGGAACTTATGAGATAATTTTTATTTCTTATGCATCCATACTAAGTTTTAGTATGTCTTAGATTAGAATCATAATGTCTAATTTATAATTTCCTATATAGGCATGTGGTATTTGGAGCTGCTCATCTGCATAAACATAAGATAGTTCACGAAAATTTTAAACCGAAAAATATTTTAATTGTCAATCTTGGAGATCCATGTGCTAAGATATTTGACTGTAGAATTACTAAAGACATTCTCCATGGGCATTGATCTTCTCTGGCCTTCAAATGGCAAGCCCCTGAAGTAATTTGTGGTCAACCCCCAACTAGCGCAAATGACATGTTTAGCATCGGTTGCCTGTTATATTATTGTGTCACTAAGGGAAGTCACTCATATGGTGACTTTCCATAACGTGCCAGCAATATCAAGAATTTCAGCAATAGCCTATCCTAAACCCTCAATGTCAAAGCTAAAGATCTTATTGTGAATTTGCTAAACAATTCTCCTAAATCGAGGTCAGAGTGCTTTCTCTTTTCATTGAGCTAATGATGTTATAAAAATTGCAACAATTTTTTTAAGCTAATGCTGTTATTACTTTTGATTGCTAACAGGCCAATGGCAACCAACATTGTTGGACATTCATTTTTTTGGGATTTAGGGAAGAAGATGAACTTTTTTCATGACGTTTACACTAGAGCAATGTGTCAAGAAAATCAGTGCGATTCCCATTTGTTAACTGAATTGAATAAAAATTATTACAAGCTATTAATTAGACCTTGGGTGTAGGCTTAAATAGTATATTCTTGAATGAGGTGACATCAATTCGGAAGTATAACTATTCATCGGTCATGGATCTTTTGCGAGTGTTGAGAAACATGTGGGTTCACAGGCTTAAACTTCCAACAGACTCGCAGGTACTCTTTTTAGAGCTATTGACAGTTTGTGAATTAGTTTGTGGTGAGGTCTCTTGATGAGTCACAAACTATCAATAGCTCTAAAAAAAAGTACCTACTTGAAGTTCAAGCCTGTGAACCCACATGTTTCTCAACACTCGCAAAAGATCAATGACCGATGAATAGTTATACTTCCCAATTAATGTCACATCATTCAAGAATATACTATCTAAACCTACACCCAAAGCCCAATTAACAGCATGTAATAATTTTTATTCAACTCGGTTAACAAACAGGAATCGCACTGATTTTCTTGACACATTGCTCTAGTGTAAACGTCACGAAAAAGTCCATCTTCCCTAAATCCCAAAAAAATAGATGTCCAACAATATTGATTGTCATTGGCCTACCAACAATCAAAAGCAATAGCAGCATTAGCTCAAAGAAATTATTGCAATTTCTATAACATCATTAGCTCAATGAAGAGAGATAAAGCACTCCGATCTCGATTTAGGAGAATTGTTTAGCAAATCCATGATAAGATCTTTAACTTCTACACTAAGGGTCTAGGATAGGCTCTTGCTGAAATCCTTGATATTACTGGCATGTTATGAAAAGTCACCATATGAGTGACTTCCCTTAGTGACAATAATGTAACAGACAACCAATGCTAAACATGCCACTTGCGTTAGTTGAGGATTGACCACAAATCATTTCAGGGGCTTACCATCCGAAGGCCAGAGAAGATCGATGCCCATGGAGAAGGCTTTTAGTAATTTCACAGTCAGACATCTTAGCACATGAATCTCCAGGATTGACAATTAAGTTATTTTTTCGATTTAAGATTTCCATAAACTATCTTATGTTTATGAAAATGAGCGACTCCAAATACCACATGCCTATATAATATGTTATAGGAAATTATAGGTTAGACATTATGACTCCAATCTAAAACATACTAAAACTTAGTATGGATGCATAAAAAATAAAAATTACCTCTTAAGCTTCAAGAACGTTTATGAGAAAGCACCAGTAGCAGTCCACAATTGAATATTCTACATCATATTCTTGAACGATGATTGTTTTTGCTTTTGTGCCACCATTGATGGTGCATCATTAATGGACTTGGTAAAATCTGAAAAAGGTGAAAGTGAAATCAAATCTTGCAAACTAAACCTATACAATTCTAGAACAACAAACCCAAATTACCTACGGTAGATAACTCCGTGATTCAGTACCACATTTCGATGTGGATGCACGGACAAGCGATGGAGAATCACTATATCTACAGTTACATGACCAATGGGGAACCTTAAAAGGGCAGCACATTCACCACTATATAAGCTTTTGAAACCGTGGTGCCATTCCGGCCTCTGCCGATTACATTCAAGACATTGATTGTCGAAATTTCCATATGAATGCCATCCTCGGAACTGAAATTCTCTATATCGCTAATCTCCCGACCAAAATGTTCAATCAATACCCCGACTTCTTCAAGTACTTCCTGTCTCGTCTCGTCTCGTCTTCAATGCTGCTGCCAGAATCAGCCATCTTAGCGGAGCTCATGTGAGGATTTCAAAACCCTAACCTGAAAATGTCGAGAGAGGGTGAGGGCAATGTCTCAGGAAAGGGCAGCGAGGAAAAACCTAGAACTTCTAGGTCTCATGTCTTATTCTATCCTAATCAATCAAAGCCATCCGTTGCTGGGTCTAGCAATTATGATGAGCACAAATTGCCGCCTTCTAAAACTCAAATGAAAAAAAAAAAAAAAAAAAGTTCTGGAAACTGGGAATTCTGTAAAATAGGCTAACCTTGGAGTTCTTACAACTCACAGATTACACTCTGAAGGAAACAACCTATAACTTCCCCGCTCACAATCTATACATTCCCCATCCCAGCGGTTCTAATCATCCAGGCGGGGATCACACTCCACACTACTATGTATCCCCACCACAATCCACAAGGCCGTCCTCACGAGCTTTCTTCCTTTAAGTTTGATAAAGACATACATACCCATCATGTAAATCAGATGAAAAATCCCGACATGGAATTGTCCCCACAGCACTAAAGTTTTACTGGTCCACAACGCAAACCCATATCTACCTACTTCATCAAATAAACCTAAACGGAGAGATAATCCACTACCCAGTCTGAACCAGGCGAGATCATCCATCCAGGCACAATCAGCCGGAGGCAACACCTCTGAATCACGGTAAAGCGAAAGTTCAAACAAAACAACATTAAAAAAAAAAAACCCAGAAGCAGCTTCCAGTGGGAAATAGAATATGTAGAAAACCGGTGCAGTGTGAATGAGAAGGAAATGAAAACACTATGGAAAGCGAATGAACCGGGTAAACAACAAATCCAACAGACATTTGAGCTCATTGGTCTACCCAACAAGATAGACATTTAACTGGTAAAGAACTTTTATCCATCCCAAGAAAATCTGAAACCCTTTAAACCTTTAAAAACAAAATTTTTACTTGCGTCCAGCTGATCTTCTAATAAAAAAACCAACAAGAGCACAGGGTTAAGGAACAGAGCAGCAAGAGATGAGAAGTACCGAAGTCTCAGGGCTGTTGCTGACATCCATGTACCCAGTATCAACAAGAACCTTCTCCCTCTTAGCCAATTCAATGTCCTCGTCGACCATCATCTTCACCAACTTCTCAAACCCAACCTTGGGATTCCAACCCAACACCTTCTTGGCCTTATTTGCATCTCCCTTCAACTTGTTGATCTCCGCCAGCCTGAAACAGCTACCATCGATCACCACATGATTCCACCAATTCAGCCCCACATTCTCAAACGCCGCCTCCAAGAAGTCCGTCACCATGTACGTCTCCTACGTCGTGACCACGTAGTCGTCCGGCTTTTCTTGCTGCAGCATCATCCACATCGCCTCCACGTAGTCCCCTGTGAACCCCCAGTCCTGGGAGGCCTTCAAATTCCCCAGAAACAGCTTGCTCTGCAGACCCATCTTGGACTCGTGATTGACCAGGATCCCCTTACAGGCGAACAGCGAGAAAGCCTTGCGGTAGGCCTTGCGGTATTGCATGGTGTACCAGTAGGTGGCGCACTTGGTCGCGGCGTAGAGGGACTGCGGGCGGAAACGGGATGTCTCACACAGTGGCGGCGGCGGCCTCAATCCGGGTGACTCAGGCTGCGTCCCGAACATCTCCGAAGACCCAGCCTGAATGTAACGGACGTGGCTGCGGCCGGTAGTGGAGACGTGAGAGCGCACGGCCTCGAGGAGCTGCATGGCGACCGTGGCGACGAGATCTGCGGGGTAACCAGGGATCTCGAAGGAGGCTGCCACTTAGTACTGGTCGGTGAGATTGTAGGCCTCGTTGGGGGAGATCGTGTCGATCTTGCGGTGGAGAGAGGAGGCGTCGGTGAGATCGGCGTAGTGAAGCTTCGTCAGGGCCTTGCGGGTGTTGCGGGGGTCGATGTAGATGTGGTCGACTCGTCCGGCGTTGAAGTTGGAGGAGCGCCAGATCAGGCCGTGGACCTCGTACCCTTTGTCGAGCAAGAACTCGGTGAGGTACGACCCGTCCTGGCCAGTAATGCCGGTGATCAGGGCCACCTTGCGGTGCTGCGGCTTCGCCGCTGGCTCCGGATCCAGATTTGGGCGTGTCGTTCTGGGTCGCCATTGTCGCGTAGGATGGCGAAACGGGTCTGCTCGCGAGATTCTCGCAGGAATGCCTGAGAGAGAAAGGGGCAGATTTGAAGGAAGTGCCGACCCGGGGAAGATGGGATCGATGGACTCTAGGGTTTTGAGGAGATGGAGAGGGAGGTGTGGACTTTTCGAGAATTTATTTAAGAGGTGGAAGAGGAACATGTGAGGGTCGAAAAATTGCAGCCCAGGGTTTTTTAGGGGGAAAATTTCAAATAAGAACTTGAAGTGCTTTTATTTTTTCAAATAACGATCCGAAATGAATTTTGTTTTAAATAAGGGCCTGACGTGCCTTCATTCTTTTAAATAAAGGCCTAAAATGAACGTTGTTTTAAATAATGGCTTAAAGTGCACTTTTATTTCAAATAAAGGTCTAATCTGAATGGTATTTTTGTCATTTTACAATTTTAATTATTTTCTATTTTTTCCTTTCTATTTTCTTAAAAAATAAGGAAAATTAAAAATAAAAATAAAAGATGAAGATGATGTGTAGGTTCAGGTGCTTGGCCGCTGGCCCCACTATCGCCGAAAAGGGTCGACGACCCTCACTGACTGAGGGCGAGGGCCGCGACCCTCGCCCAATGACGATGACCCTTGATGAGGCTCGCCAGGCCCTGCTCAAGCTTCGACAAGGGCCGGTGAGCCTCGCGAAAGGATCAGCACTGCTGGGTGAGGGTCGACGACCCTCACCTAGCTTCGGGCAGAGGGCCGCAACCCTCGCCCAGATTTGGGCGAGTTGCCGGCCCTTGGCCGGTGCCCAGTGATCCTCAGCGACCATTCCCCTCCTCCCTCGTTGTCGGCCCTTTTCGGCGACGGTGGGGCGGCAACAACAGCGACCAGCACCTACTTCATCTTTTTTTTTATGATTTTAATTTTCATTATTTTTTGACAAAACAGAAAAGAAAAAATATTTAAAAATGAAAAATATATATAAAAAGTGAAAGGACAAAAATGCCCTTAATATTAGGTCATTGTTTGAAATAAAAGAGGGCACACCATGTCCTTATTTGAAATAAAAATGGCACTTCAAGGCCTTATTTGAAATAACGTTTACTTCGAGCTCTTAATTGAAAAAATAAGGGCACTTCAGGCCTTTATTTGGAATTTTTTCCGTTTTTACTTTTTAGGGTTTTAGGATTTCGCCCCAAGTCACGTGATTTTGAGACAGGTGCAAGTCCAATAGTGTGGTGCTAAGTGTAATGATTTAAATGGTTGATTGATTCTATAGTTTTAAATTTCTTTAATTGGATTTGAGATTTTTAAAATTCATCATCCATAAATTCAAACATCTTAAAATAAGATTGAAAACTAATGCAATAGTAATAATTCATTTTTCTTTTTCCCCTTTTTATTCTTGAAAATTCGAAATCTAAAAATCATAATTCTATGCTACCTACGCTAAGTTGATACCTATACATAATTAAGATACTAAGAACACCAATCTATTTTTTTTTTCAAGAAACGTGAGTTGCCATAATTGAGAATCTCGAATCTTATATTTTCTACCTTGATTGCTAGGTAAATTCAAGTGTTAATAGCTCTTCTCCTCAATCGTTCTGTCAGCTAGATCTCTAAATGAATCATGTTCCTCTTACCAAATAACATGCCAAAGTAAATAAGGAAAAAAGAATTAACCACTGTGAGAGAATGCAAAATCCAAGTTTCTTTCAATCTTTTGTATGGAGATTTAAGCTCATCTAATTCTTGCTTCATATCTTTCCCTGAACATGGAGATTTCCGTTTCTGAAAAGCCCCTCTTTCTCAACATGTCAGAGAGAGAGAGAGAGAGAGAGAGAGAGAGAGAGAAACAGGGCACAAAGACACGGTCGCAGCAGCGAGAGAGAAGAGAAATTGGGTTTCTGAAAAGCATTTTCCCCTCTTTCTCGACATGTCAGAGAGACAGAGAGGGCACAACAACCAAAAGAGAAAAGCATTTTTCCCCTCTTTCTCAACATGTCGGAGAGACAAAGAGGAGAGAGGAGAGAGAGAGACCGCCATTAATGCTGTTCTCTCTCGTCTCTCCTATCAGCCATTAATGCTGAGAGAGTCTCTCTGCTCTCTTCTCTCTTTCTCTGCGTGCCCCTCATCCCTCTGCTCTCTCAAGCATTCATTTTCTAAAAGGAAAGAATTAATTATTGATGATGAATGGCAGGCCAAGGAAAAGAAAGACAGAGATGAAACTCGTCATCAAGATTAAACAGGAAAAGATGTCAAAATTTGCAAGACATCGGGCATCGGTTAAATTTAGATGATTCAAGAAATGTAAACTAGCTAGCTCTGTTCAGATGGAGTCATCACCTATGTTGCGTTGACCGCGTCTCGGACACGCGTGTCCCACGTTAAAAAGAAAGAGAGGAGATAGAGCTTGAGTGGAGAAGGGAAGGAGAGAAAGAAATTGAGAGAGCGTGAGGGGGAGGGGCCAGAGGGCACAGAGGCTTTGTCATAAAACAGAAAGAGAGAGGGGGAGGGGAAGAGTTATTATGGAAATTTGTGCTGAGAATTTTGACAGTGACATTTATGTCCTGATCGTAGACGTAGGCTTGTAGAGAGCTGGAGAAGATGGAGCTGAAATTACTTCGTTACTTTTGATTGTCAAAGGTTTTTGCCTTTGCTGCCATTTTCATGACTGAAAAGAGCGAGCATGTGGGAGCAATCGATGGAGCACGTGAAACGTGGATGGAGACGGAGATGGAGGTGAAGGTGGAATTAATAAACAGTCAACTGACGGAGCCCTTTTCATGAGCTCATCACCGCTTTTATATTTTTGAATATTCCATCTCTATTCGAGCGAAAATCATTTTATATTACATGAAAACTTAAATACATCTTTAAGAACAAGAATTAATAAAATGGTAGATTAATATTTTTAGTGTAAATCTATTTTATGCTCTTTTTATTATTTATTTATTTATGAATTTGAATTAAATTAATTTAATTGAAATAATCATAAAAAATAATAATTTATCATGTATATATTAAAATATATATTTAATATATAACGTGTTTTAACGTGTTGGAATTCTTAATTTTTTAAAAATGACGTATCGGTGTGTTGTGTCGCTTGTCGGTGTCGGTGCAACATAGCTCATCACTGCATTGGCTGAGAAAGATGAGCATAAGTGAGATCAATCCCACGGGTGATCATGACTGGAAGGATGAACATATATGACGTCATCCACACAGGAGATCATAATTATGAATGAAAGACCTTAGAAACAGGAACATACAATGAATGGGAAAACTTCTCAGACAATGGCATAATTTTTCGTTGGGAAACAAAGTAACTATCCAACTAATCGCTTCAAAATGAATAGATTAATGTCTAACGATGCCAACTAACCTCTTTACATGATGTAAAGGGTTACTCACTTTGTGTTTTGGGCAAGTCTCGGTTCTCTTCAGTTATTTTTGCTTTGAGATTTCAAGTGAGATGCAACATTGATTATAATTAATCGAACAGAGCAAAATACTTCTAGTCCAACTTGTTTCTGTGAACCGAAAATTCTAAATAAGGCAGAAGGATGTACACCAGCATAGATTAATTTTAGGACCATTTACTTTTGATTCAGTTAGTCTGATGAGGTTAGCTTGGACTGCCAATTTTGGCAGTTTGGAATGTGAGAGAGTCCCACATTCTGGACCATGGTTGGTGAGGGGGCATGGCGATCCCAAACAATGGTTGGAACTGACAAATTATATATATAAATAACAACTTGGGGGATTTTCCTCCTCCTCCAGAGACAAGGGCAGAAAGGAACTAGGACACTCATGAAGATAACGAACCAAATAGTATGGTTTCAATAGGACTCCTTACGAGCGTTATTTCTATCTACTATTATCTAAAAATAATCAAGTTATTAATGCGTGGGCGAAACTAAGAAAAGTGCGTTGTAGATTCTTATCCAAGACTTGTATTATTTGATGATACTATGTGAATCGCTAGAAACATGTGAAGTGCATGGCTAACCCAATAACGAAAGTTTTGTAAGGGGACTAGAGCAGGCTACTATGAGACAAAAGATTCGTTTGGTTGGAGGAAAAAAGAGGTTTACTTATTGCATGCCCTTCTTAATTGCTGCCTCTCAGCATCAATTGCCTTCATTGCTTCATTTGCTTGTTGACGAGTCCGATCCACCTCTTGTTGTAATGCTAACTGTTTGGACGAAGCTCGTTCAACTATTTCGTTTACTTCACAGAAACGAGCTTCAAGGTCATCCTTCTCCTGAAATTAATGATCTCCGAACACATCTAAGGTCAATTAGCGAGCCAACAGCAAGCAAAATATCCAGCGCGGTAGTAATTCCTCCACATTTATGCACAACGAATCTTCTGAAAAGATTATCAGGATGTCACCAAAGGATGAAAAATATGGCAAATGGATTCACCTTTTGAACCTCTCGAATACGCTGTTTGGCCCTTTTATGGAGTCTGCTAAATTCAAAATCGCGTTCAGAGTACTTCTCTTCCCTCTCTTCCCTCTCTTTCATTTCTTGATCCATCTTCTGTTGAGCTATGGGAAGAACCAGGACATAATTTAGACTGGAAATGTAAGACAAATCATCATGTTCTTTCTTGGTTGCACAATAGCACTAGCAGTGGATAACGATGTCGGTCAATCTAAATTTAGAAATTTCCCGTTCCCATTTGCATTCAAGGAAGTCCAGAAAATGCATTCGATAAAACCCGAAAAACAATTCACAAATGCCAATAAGGATAACTGCTTTCAAAGTTAGAGTTATTTTCCAATGAAATATCTTACTTACTTCATTCCAAATCAACATTAGAAGGCTTGGAATACCATAAATAGCCTCTTTTGCAATTCTGGTGAAATACAAACATATTATTACAATTTTGTTTCTTAAAGAGCTTAGGTCTAGCAGGCTAAACACATTATAGAAAACTTTTCTCTGAAACAAAGCGGAGCCTAATAATGCAGATGTTTAATCATTTCCCAGGGTCTTTCGCAGGATTTCGAAGAGTGCTTTGATGGTCTGTATGAGTTTTCCCCTGAAATACAAACTTTTCTCTGAAACTTTCCCACAGACCATCAAAGCAACACGGCACTAAACATTGCTGCTCTCAAGGGTCAACTAGCCACAGTCCAAGCCCTCATATCTGCTTCACCCTCGTCTGTCTTCATCAGAAATGATACTGGAGAAACCTTCCTCCACATGGCGATATCAGGGTTCCAAACTCTTGGCTTCCGAAGATTGGACAGGCAGATGGAGCTCATGAAGCAATTCGTACGTCAAAAGGTTTTGGAAGACATCATAAATGCAAAGAATAATGATGGCCAAAGTGCTCTTCACATGGCAATCATCGGGAATGTTCATTCAGAACTGATTGAGCTTCGATGACTGTCTGATCAATTGACGTGAATATACGTGATGAAGATGGCATGACCGCACTTGATCTACTCAAACAATGGCCACATTATGTATCATCAGATATCTTGATTAGACAATTGATTTCAGCTGGGGGAATGTTTGGAGCTCAGGACTTCACAACCCTAAAAGCCATCGCTTCCCATTTGAAAATGAAAGTTAATGGAAGCAATCCAGGGACCTCCTTTAGACTCGTTGATAGTGAGATATTCTTGCATACAGGCATTGAGAATGCATTGGATGCCGATGATCTGGCTATTCCCGGAATTGCTTCATCTTCATTCGATTCAACCAGTGAGAATGATAGCTTGTTCATTTGTAAGAAACCAGGCATTACAAATTCTGCTGCTGCACAGCAGCTCAAAAAAGGTTCTGTTGTGGCCTCCTAATGAAGAAAAAAATACTGAGAGAGGTGAAAAGATTGGGTGATGCAGGATCAGCCAACTATAGCTCAGATGAAACTCCTATCCCGCTTCGACAGAGATTCTCCAAGCCCTCTTCGCCTCTAGTCCATCCAACAAGAAGACGTTGTCAGCAAGAAGCAATATTTTGAGTCCATCCAATAGGAAGAAGTTGGCTTCGGGTTTAAGGCAAGGGGTTTTGCAGGCCATGCCAAACCTGAGTCTTCCACGTCGGTCTCGTTTGAGCTCATTTTCAAAGTCACCAGCAGAAGGGTGTCTATGTTGAACACCAGGTTGTCGGGCCATCATGCTCCTAGGAAGTCATCACAGATGGCACTTCAAACCCGAGGGATTACGGGGCTTCTTCCGCAAGAAATTTAGGGGTCAGTACTTCTGTTTTGGCGCTTCGAGCCTAACTCCGATAACACTGGTTATGAGGAGGCAGAGCCAAAATCAGGCTTACAAGTGTCATGTCCCTTCAGTGGCCTAACCGGAAGGGACCAAGAGATTCGAGATGTGTAACCTTGAAAGTCTATCATGAAAGCGACTGCCTATCATGAAAGTCTCGCCACGGAGCAGATCCTGGATGTTCATGTCTCGTCGATGGACTCTTATATCCCTTAAGTTGTTTATTTTGTGGGAAGAACGATTGTGGAAGTTCGTAGTCATCGTCCAATGTAATATAAATCGTATGATGTTGTTAAGCATTAACTCAGCGAGGGAATTGTCTGTGTTCTTAGACCGTGTCTATACAAATTCTGCTCATTTTGTCTGAGCCCGAAGCTATTTCACAATGTTCCGCGACTCTCTGGATGTGTCGCCTGTTTTCTAAAGCTGAAAGTAGCAACGTAACTAGCACTGCATTAACATTTATTTCACTGAATTTTAGCATATAAATTTATCTTTCTTGCTAGGAATTTCAGGGCCATGGAGTCCATGAATACTTGCACCTCAAATTATGGTTGTGGTCATGTCATATGCTAAATTGTACTCTAATTGATTGGTTTCTATTCAATGCAGATGACTGCGACAATAACAACAAATCGAGCCTTATCCCATTAAGTACGGTCGACTATATCAATCCCATTACAACATTGGCCTCAATCCCTGATTTGATCTCTGTAAATTTTCAATACCCCATATCTTTACTTTTCATCTCCTTCCATGTTCCACCTTCTAAGCTTGCCCCGGTCTCTTCTTACTCGCGCTCTCGCCCGCCATCAAATCTCTTCGTTGGAAAATTCCAAGGTCTTGGACCTTTTCCCAATATCTTTATCCATAACCTTATCTTTTGTCGTAAGCCCGCCCATTGAGAGAAGTATTCACATTTCCGTCACACTCATTTTACGTACACGGTGATGTTTAGCCGCCTATCAGTCTACCTTATAAAAGCGACATTAGTCTAAAAGAGTTGCTTTCGCCAAGATTTAAATTCATCAATTTCTCAATCTGCAGATTGGTCTTGAGTCTTAACTAACTCGACGAGATTATCGCTATGTTACAATTGAATCGTTCCTTGCTTGGTGGTCATTGCTTCCGTTTCAATCTCGATGGAACTGGATCTACAACAACCCTAATAAAAGAAGAATATCAATAAAGGCCCAATTGCCTGTCTTGACATTGGTCGGAATGGAGAATGTAAGGGTGCGTTTGATAACCTGTCAGAATTTTTAATTCTTTACCAAAAGTGATTCTGGAAGAGAAATGCGTTTGGTAAAGAATGACTTCTGGAATAGTTTTCTACTTCTGAATGAGATTTGTGTTTAGTAAAGAATTGAT
>BCNH02000010.1:23572689-23591496 GCA_001662345.2 Metrosideros polymorpha var. glaberrima
CAAAAGTAAAAATTTTCTCTTGTTTACCATATCCATTTTTACTGCAGAAATCTAATTCTAAAGTAGAAGTAGAAAAATTAATTTCTGAAGGAGAATGGTTACCATTTACTCTTGCTGTTATGTTGGTACTATCGTAGAGAGAAAGAGAAAGGTAATGAGTAGAGCCGTCAAAATGGTCACTAACCCATATTTCGACCCATATATATTTAAATGGGTCTGAAACCCACCCATATAACTAAAAATATTTTTAACAGGTCAGCCCATCTTCTTCTTCCTTCTACGCTGGTGTCTACTCTATCTCCCTCTTCATTCCTCAGGATAGTTGGCCTCCCACACCGCCCGGCGTCCTCCATCTCGGTAGTCTACCATCTCACCTCGGCGTTTCTCAATTGTGGTCCCTCCCTCGTCCCGGTATGTTTACTTCAGTGGTCCCATTTCCACCGCGACCGAGCCACGCCAAGCGCACCATCCATTGTCATCGTGATTCGGTGGTCTTGAGTGTAGAGAAGAAGACGAACGTGTGTAGTGGAGAGGCAACACTGATGAAAAATTTGTGAAGAAAGTGAAGAGTGAGTGGAGGAATTTGTCTGTTCTCGGTTGTTGAAAGCTGGATAGTTGACTGTGGAATTGAAGACCAGAAAGATCGCGGCTTTGGGGTTCGGATCAAGTCTGGCGGCGGCGCCTCCCTCCTGCATCATCATATGGCGCTCCTTGCGATCGAGGAGCTGCATGGCGACCGTGGGGAGGAGATCTGCGGGGTAACCAGGGATCTCGAAGGAGGCTGCCACTTCGTACAGGTCGGTGAGATTGTAGACCTCGTCGGGGGAGATCGTGTCGATCTTGCGGTGGAGAGAGGAGGCGTCGGTGAGATCGGCGTAGTGAAGCTTCGTCAGGGCCTTGCGGGTATTGCGGGGGTCGATGTAGATGTGGTCGACTCGTCCGGTGTTGAAGTTGGAGGAGCGCCAGATCAGGCCGTGCACCTCGTACCCTTTGTCGAGCAAGAACTCGGTGAGGTACGACCCGTCCTGGCCAGTAATGCCGGTGATCAGGGCCACCTTGCGGTGCTGCGGTGGCGGGCTTCGCCGCTGGCTCCGGATCCAGATATGGGCGTGTCGTTCTGGGTCGCCATTGTCGCTTAGGATGGCGTAACGGGTCTGCTCGCGAGATTCTCGCGGGAATGCCTGAGAGAGAGAGGGGCAGATTTGAAGGAAGTGCCGACTCGGGGAAGATGGGATCGATGGACTCCAGGGTTTTGAGGAGATGCAGAGGGAGATGTGGACTTCTTGGGAGATTTATTTAAGAGGTGGAAGAGGAACATGTGAGGGTCGAAAAGTTCCAGCCCCAGGGTTTTTACTTTTTAGGGTTTTAGGATTTCGCCCCAAGTCACGCGATTTTGAGAGAGAGGTTCAAGTCCAATAGTGTATTGCTAAGTATAATATTTTAAATGGTCGATTGAATCTCTAATTTTAAATTTCTTTAATTGGATTTGAGATTTCTAAAATTCACCATCCATAAACTCAAACATCTTAAAATAAGATTGGAAACTAATGCAATAATAATATTTCTTTTTTCTTTTTTTCCCTTTTTATTTTTGAAAATTCAAAATCTAAAAATCCTAATTCTATGCTGCCTACACTAAGTTGATACCTATATGCAATTAAGATATTAAGATACTAAGAACACCAATCTAATTTTTTTTTGTCAAGAAACGAGAGTCACCGCGATTGGGAATCTCAAATCTTAAATTTTCTACCTTGATTGTCGGGTAAATTCAAGTGATAACAGCTCTTCTCCTCAATCATTCTGTCAACTAAATCTCTAAATGAATCATGTTCCTCCTACCAAATAACATGCCAAAGTAAATAAGGAAAAAAGAATTAACAACCGCGAGAGAATGCAAAATCCAAGTTTCCTTCAATTTTTTGTAAGGAGATTTAAGCTCATCTAATTCTTGCTTCATATCTTTCCCTAAATCTACCTCATTTTCAGCCTTTAGTGCCTCGTATATATCTGTTACATCATTTGAACCATTTCAAAGTAAGAACAATTTGAATTTTCTAAAATCTAAAGGTAACGGAAGTAAAAGAAACTTGAGTGAAAAAATTGTTGGCATTTAGGTTTGTTTGTTTCACAGAAAAGTTTTTCTTCGTATTTCGGCGTTTGGAGCGCCGAAATTAAGTGATCAGAGGAAAATATTTTCCGATCAAGAAAAAATACTCACCTAAATCAGGGAAAATGATTTACTTTTTTCCTCCACATGTGTGAGAGAGAGAGAGGGCACAAAGGCATGGTCGCAGCAGTGAGAGAGAAGAGAATTTCCATTTCTGAAAAGCGGAAATTATTTTCCCTTCTTTCTCAACATGTCAGAGAGAGAGAGAGAGAGAGAGAGAGGGCACAAAGACACGCTCGCAGCAGCGAGAGAGAGAAGAGAATTTGGGTTTCTGAAAAGCATTTTCTCCTCTTTCTCAACATGTCAGAGAGACACAGAGGGCACGACAACCACAAGAAAGACACGCTCGCAGCAGTGAGAGAGAAGAGAGAGAGAGACCGCCATTAATGCTACTCTCTTTCCTCTCTCCTCTCAGCCATTAATGCTGAGAGAGTCTTTCTTCTCCCCTCTCTTTCTCTGCGTGCGCCTCATCCCTCTCCCCTGCTCGGCCTCTCCCTCTCCTCTCTCAATGCGAATGACCGAAGAAGACAAACCGGGGCGCCAAGTCGCGGAAGGAGTGCAGATCGGAGATGTCCACGATGAGGCGGCGGCGCTTGTGGTTGACCATCGACACGATACTGCAGCCACTCGAGGTGAAGAAGACCCCCACATCATTCTCCAAGAAAGCCAGATCTGGTGAGCTCGAGTCCTCGCCAGTCGCCGCCTCGCGCGGCAAGCTCGAACTCGCCAGATCCGGTGAGATCGGCCCGACAACCGACAGTGGAAAAAAAAAAAGAAATAAAAATAATCGAAATAAGAAATAAAACAATGAAAATTTTGATTCATAATTGTGAAGACGCTTCTATCTCCAGCTGACCTGTCCAAAAGCGCGCCCATCAGATTCATAATTGTGCTTATTATGCACATTTGATCTTCCAAATTTGCAACAAGGGTAAAATACATTTTAACTTAGCCACATTTACCTTTCCATCAAATTTCACTAGAAATGAAACGTGAAAGAACTTCAATGAGGTGGCCTGTCCACATGGGAATTCATATTTCTCTCTTTTTTATTATTATTTCATTATTTTTCCCTTAGAATGCTCCGACCTTAATTCTCAAATCTTCTTCATTGTTGCTTCAATCAGACATCTTTTGAAAATAATAAGGGCTCATTCTTTGTCCCTTAGGGCACTCTGCTTCATCTTCGTTTTCGTACTCCTTGAGCACTCTATTTCATCTTTGTCTTTGCTTCGTGACTCATTCGAGCACACTCTTTTTGTCAAGCATACTTTTTTTTTTTTATCCAAATCATCAATTTTTCATGAAACAGATAGAGCCTTAATCTTTCAAGCTTTTATTAGTCGAGTTTCTATAGCAGATGTGTCGGGGCTAATCATAAACAAAGCAAGCGAACGACACTCGCCCAACGTACCTCCATTTTTAAAAACATTGTCAATCCATCGAATGCGGTCTCTCTTTTCCTTTTTCGGGAACAGACATTAGCCAATGATAAGACGTTAGAATCAAGAACGGTGCAGAATCCAAGTCCGATCGAGAAACTAGTCACTTTTGTCACGAGAAACATCCCGACAAAGTATGCAAAAGTTGTCGACAGATGAATGTCTCCTCAAAACAGTTCATGCAATTGCAATGACCTAGAGGAGGCATCGAACGGGTAAAATCATGGCAACATACTCCGAACAAGTCAAAATACTATACAACCAGAATCCCAAGCAAAGCATTTATCATATACTTGATCATCTCAGCACTACAACTATGTTTCAGCCAGTCCTCATTATGATGTGAACCTGATGCCGGCATCGTCCGTTCAGATAAATCTCGCTGACCTTGAGCGCATAAGTCGCTTCCTGTAAAGGTTTCTGCATCTGGCGTCGCCCAAAATGACCTGTAGCAGTATTAGCAGTATTAAGAGTTCGTGAGATTATATAGCGATTCTTCGTCATGGTACCCACTGAAGAACGTCACACAAGGTCCTCTTCGTTCCTTCAATTCTGAAGGCACAAAGCCAGGAGTGTGAACTTCTAACTCACTACACATGAAGCTGCAGGATCTTTTACCCATCCCAAGAGCATCTCAAATTCTTTGAACCTTAAAAAAACCAAAAAAAACTTACTTCCGTCCAGCTGATCTTCTAATAAAAAAACCAAACACGAGCACAGGGTTAAGGAACAGAGCAGCAAGAGAAGAGAAGTACCGAAGTCTCGGGGCTGTTGCTGACATCCATGTACCCAGTATCAACAAGAACCTTCTCCCTCTTAGCCAATTCAATGTCCTCGTCGACCATCATCTTCACCAACTTCTCAAACCCAACCTTGGGCTTCCAACCCAACACCTTCTTGGCCTTACTTGCATCTCCCTTCAAGTTGTCGAGCTCCACCGGCCTGAGATACACCTTCTTGGCCTTACTTGCATCCCCCTTCAAGTTGTCGAGCTCCACCGGCCTGGAATACCTCTCATCAACGATCACCAAATGGTCGTACCAATCCAGCCCCACATACTCGAACGCCACGTCCAAGAACTCCTCCACCGTGTGCAACTCCCCCGTCGCTACCACGTAGTCGTCCGGGTTTTCTTGCTGCAGCATCATCCACATCGCCTCCACGTAGTCCCCAGCAAACCCCCAGTCCCGGGTGGCCTCCAGATTCCCAGGAACAGCTTGCTCTGCAGCCCCATCTTGATCCGCCCCACAGCCCTCGTGATCTTCCGGGTCACGAAGTTCGCGCCCCGCCTTGGGGACTCGTGGTTGAACAGGATCCCGTTGCAAGCGAACAGCCCGTAGGCCTCGCGGTAGAGCATGGTGTACCAGTGCGCGGCGCACGAGGACACGGCGTAGGGGGACCGCGGATGGAACAGGGATGTCTCAGATAGCGGCAACGGGGTCCATCCGGATGCCTCCCAAATCCCAGACCCAGATGTCTCAGACTGCGGTCCGAACATCTGCGAAGACCCAGCCTGGAAGTAACGGATGTTGCAGCCGGCGGTAGCGGAGACGTGAGAGCGCATGGCCTCGAGGAGCCGGAGGGCGACCGTGGCGACGAAATCGGCGGGGCAATCAGGGATCTGGAGGGAGACCACCACGTCGTACTGGTTGGAGAGATTGTAGACCTCGTCGGGGGAGATCAGGTCGATCCAGTAGCGGATAGAGGAGGTGTCGGTGAGAAAAATGTAGTGAAGCTTCACCCCGGGCGTTGTGGAGGTCCATGTGGAGGTGGTCGGGTCGTCGGGTGTTGAAGTTGGAGGAGTCAAGGATCAGGCCGTGGACCTCGTACCCTTTGTCGAGCAAGAACTCGGTGAGATACGACCCATCCTGGCCGGTAATGCCGATGATCACGGCCACTTTGCGGTGCTGCGGTGGCGGGGCTTCGACGTCGGCTCCGGAACCGGATATGGACGTGTCGTTCCGGGTCGCCATTGTCGCGTAGGATGGCGAAACGGGTCTGCTCGGGAGATGTTGGTGGGAATGCCTGAGAGGAGGAGAAAGAGAAAAACTGGCAGATTTCAAGGAAGTCAGATGTTAGGGTTTTGAGGAGACGTAGAGGGGAATGCGTGTAGTGTGGGGGGTTTCTGGGAGATTTTTAAGAGGAACAGAATAGGGACAGTTCGGTCAGGGGAGATCTTCCTCCCTTGCGCGCTCTTTCTAACTGACTAATGAGATCGCGCCACGTGGATATGGAAGGTCCGTATAGGCAATATGGAGAAGCCAATGAAAATATATTATTATTATTCTATTTTTTGGAAAACATTTTTCAAATACGCCACATTTTCATATTTTTGGAAGTATTATTATGTATTTCTTTTTTCACTCAAGTGGAAATTAATTGGACAAATTATATATTTGAAGGTGCTTTTTTTTATTTGCAAACTTAAAATCAATTCGATAAGTCAAAAGAGATGAATATTTCAGAATAATAACCGAAATTTATTTTATGCAATATTATCTTTATTTTTATCTCTCTCTTTATCTTTATCTATTTTATTGGTAAATTCATTTAAAAGTACCTTTGACGATACTTTCTTTTCATTCAATTTTATTTTTGAATTTATAAATCACCTTTTGTACTTATGTTTGATGTGCTTAGGAGATATACATTACAGCGTTGTAGACAACAAAAATATTAAGCTAACTACAAAAATGCCACTATCTTAATGCCCATCAAATTTTTTCAGATGCTATTATCGTAATTATTCTAAGGATTAATACAACAAAAAATCTCGAACTGATATATTTATAACATATTTATTATGAACTCGTTTTTGTGCAACAACAAAAAAAATCTAAACTAGTACACCCATGCCTCACTTACCTTTCGTTAGATTTCATCAAATTTAGCTAGAATAGTACATGGAAGAACTTGGATGACGTGGCTAGTCCACATAGGAATCCATATCTCTTTATTTATTTATTATTTTATACTTAGAAAGCTCCGACCTTGAAATTTAGATTCATCTTCCTCTTCTTTGTTGCTTCAAGAGGCCCTAGTTTGAAAATAATAACGGCTCATTCTTTGTCCCTAAAAGCACTTTGCTTCATCTTTGTCTTCGTTTTTGTCGAGCACTCTGCTTCATCTTTGTCTTCATCTTCGTGACTCGTTCGAGCACATTCTTCTTTATCAAGCATACTTTTTTTTTTTATCCAAACCATCAATTTTTCATGAAACAGATAGAGCCTTAATTTTTCAAGCTTTTCTTAGTCGAGTCTCTATAGCAGATGTGTCGGGGCTAATCATAAACAAAGCAAGCGAACGACGTGCGCCCAACTTACCTCCATTTTGAAAGACACTATCAATCCATCGAATGCGGTCTCTCTTTTCCTCTTCCGGGAACAAACATTAGCCAACAGTAAGACGTTAGAATCAAGAACAGTGCAGAATCCAAGTCCGATCGAGAAACTCATCACTTTTGTAACGAGAAACATCCCGACAAAGTATCCAAATTTGATGGTGATGAGTTTATAGCTATCGTTGTTTTTTTTTCTTCTTATTCTGGTTCAATATGATGGTGATGAGTTTATAGCGATCGTTGTTTTTATTCTTGGATTAGATTTATATGGGGGTTAGGTGACATTCCGCGATCCCGAATCTGCAAGAAGAGCATGTGAAAATCCCAGCCCAGTTATCGATGGCAGAAGGGCTAATTGCAATTTGGCTTCTCTCGGGCGGCCTCGGCCACCTCTCCCTTACGGTACTCTCTGTTTTGATCCACAGTAGTACCTGAATGTGAACATTGCAAGCGCCGACTGCTTTGATTTAAGACTTGAATTGTTTATGCAGTGCCCTGTGGCACTTGATCTAGCATGACATGGGATGATGGAATTTAGTTTTCTGCTAGTCGCTTTTGGAGTGTTGCATCCCAGCAAGAACTTTTTTGTAGTGCGAGGGTACCAATGGCGGTAAGTCGAGAGCAAGCTAGGTTTACCGAGAATTTCTACCAAAATTAATCTTATCTATTGATGTGATGAAAATGGGTGTTAAAACAGTGGATCTATGCACCAGTCAGTTGGCTTGTTCAAAGATGTAATTGTTCAATATAAGTTTGTGCAGACATAGTTTGCTGAAAATCTGCATTTAGGGTGCAATCGATGAGAAAATTATAGTGCGTGCCCTCAAAGTTTGTTAAATGATTGCCAAATGAATTGTTAAATTTGGCGTCTTGTATGTTGACTGCCAAATAAATTCCTTGATCGTAAGCCGCGTGATGTGGCTCTTTAAATTAGTACGAGGAGTAGGGTCCTTCTTTGGCATATTCATCAAGCATGAGTTTTAAAATGTACTGATGTTTCATTTGTGATACGCAATAGTTGCCTTTTAGACTTTCTAGTTTCTGTTTATTGATCTAATGGATGCTTGTTTTATTGTCCAAGGGCGATTGAGACCTGTACCACCTCTGATTGGAAGTATGCAGACTCCCAGGGGGAGTTACGTGGGGAGCCCTGTCTACCACCATCCAAGTTTTTATGGTTATCAGCTAGGATATGTCTATCCTCCTTATGGGTAAGTCCAAAGTCATGTCATTTCCTGGAAGGAACTTACAGTTATTAGTCCCAGCTTGAATTGGATGCTTGTCCTGCTGCGCAATCTGGATTTCAAGAGAGAGAAGAGAATTTGGGTTTCTGAAAAGCATTTTCCCCTCTTTCTCAACATGTCAGAGAGACAGAGAGGGCACAACAACCACAGAGAAAGACACGCTCGCAGCAGTGAGAGAGAAGAGAGAGAGACCGCCATTAATGCTGCTCCCTCTCCTCTCTCCTCTCTTTCTCTGCGTGCGCCTCATCCCTCTTCCCTGCTCGGCCTCTCCCTCTCCTCTCTCACTGCGAATGACCGAAGAAAACAAACCGTTACGCCTAGTCGCGGAAGGAGTGCAGATCGGAGATGTCCACGATGAGGCGGCGGCGCTTGTGGTTGACCATCGACACGATATTGCAGCCACTCGAGGTGAAGAAGACCCCCACATCGTTCTCCAAGAAAGCCAGATCTGGTGAGCTCGAGGCCTCGCGAGTCGCGGCCTTTCGAGGCCGCGGCGAGCTCGAACTCGCTGGCCTCGCGAGCTCGCCAGATCCGGTGAGGTCGGCCCGACCTCGCTGGGCCTCCCTGTGGCCGGCAGAGGAAAAAGACGAAAAAAAAATCGAAAAAAGAAAAATAAAATAAAATTTTTGATTCATAATGGTGAAGACGCTTCTATCTCCAGCTGACCTGTCCAAAAGCGCGCCCGTCAGATTCATAATTGTGCTTATTATGCACATTTGATCTTCCAAACTTGCAAGGGTACCATTCATTAGATTCCATCAAATTTCACCGGAAATGAAACGGGAAAGAACTTCGATAAGGTGGCCTATCCACATGGGAATTCATATTTCTCTCTCTCTTTTTTTATTATTATTTCATTATTTTTTCCTTAGAATTCTCCGACCTTAATTCTTAGATTCAGTCTTCTTCATTGTTGCTTCAATCGGACATCATTTGAAAATAATAAGGGCCCATTCTTTGTCCCTTAGAGCACTCTGCTTCATCTTCATTTTCGTACTCCTTGAGCACTCTGCTTCATCTTTGTCTTCGCTTCATGACTCATTCGAGCACACTTTTTTTGTCAAGCATACTTTCTTTTAGTCCAAATCATCAATTTTTCATGAAACAGATAGAACCTTAATCTTTCAAGCTTTTATTAGTCGAGTTTCTATAGCAGATGTGTCAAGGCTAATCATAAACAAAGCAAGCGAACGATGTGCGCCCAACGTACCTCCATTTTTAAAGACATTGTCAATCCATCGAATGTGGTCTCTCTTTTCCTCTTCCGGGAACAGACATTTGCCAACGATAAGACGTTAGAATTAAGAACAGCACAGAATCCAAGTCCGATGGAGAAACTCATCACTTTTGTCACGAGAAACATCCCGACAAAGTATCCAAAAGTTGTCGACAGATGAATGTTTCATCAAAATAGTTCATGCAATCGCAATGACCTAGAGGAGGCATGGAACGGGTAAAATCATGGCAACATACTCCGAACAAGTCAAAATACTATACAACCAGAATCCCAAGCAAAGCATTTACCATATACTTGATCTTCTCAGCATTACAACTATGTTTCAGTCAGTCCTCATTATGATGTGAACTTGATGCCAGCATCATCCATTCAGATAAATCTCGCTGACCTTGAGCGCATAAGTCGCTTCCTGTAAAGGTTTCTGCATCTGGCGTCGCCCAAAATGACCTGCAGTAGTATTAAGAGTTTGTGAGATTATATAGCGATTCTTCGTCTTGCTACACATTGAAGAACGTCACACGAGGTCCTCTTCGTTCCTTCAATTCTGACGGCACAAAGCCAGGAATGTGAACTTCTAACTCACTACACATGAAGCTGCAGGATCTTTTACCCATCCCAAGAGCATCTCAAACCCTTTGAACCTTAAAAAAACCAAAAAAAAAAAAAACTTACTTGCTAAAATTTGACAATAGTATTGTCTCATGGGACAGGTTCTTCTCCATTTCCTCCATTTTGTTCTAAGTGCTAATTAGCAGGCTTCACTTTTTTCTTGCAGTAATTGAATCAAACCTCACAATCATGAAATAGTGAAAATTTGTAAAAATTGATATTTATGTATTTTTTAGCTACTTCGGCCAATTTTCGCCAGGGATAATTTTTCCATCCGATATTGACTCAATTTTGATACCTACAGAAACTTCGCGACCCGATAGTTTCAAAATGTGGTTTGATTATTAAAAAAAATATTAGAATTGCAAATTTCCGAGTCTTGGATTAAAACGAGTGGTCATTTGTTTTCTTCTTTAAAAATTCATTGCCGCGATTGAATATGATTATTTTAGTTGATTAGAAAATTCTAAATCTCACAAGGTTAAGCATTTCAAATCATCTAATTGGAATAAATTTTGAGAAGTGGTATTTATGCATTTTTTTTTATCGAATTTGGTTAAACCTTGATTATACATAACTTTTCCATCGGACGTCGTATTAATTCAATTTTTGCATCAATGGTAAGATAGTAAACCGATCGTTTCAAAATGCATTCAATTAAAAAAAAAAATGAAGTGCTGGGATCCTAAATTTTAAAAAATCAACCAAATGGATAGCTTAAAATATCCTCAAGCATAACATACCATTTTTTTTTAAATTAATATGTTCAATCTCGATGATTGCTTACGTTTATGATCCACACTAATGGTGCATCATCATTGGACTCGGTGAAATCTGAACAAGCCGACAAAATAGGTTACTTTGCAAGTGGACGTCCGGATAAGCAATAGAGAATCTAACTAATACTAAGACCCACTGCAGATGCATAAAACATTAAAAAAAAAATACCTCATTATGTTTACGAGTGTCTACGAGGGAGCATAATCATCATCATCATCATCAGTCCACAAGTGAACATTTGGCATGCTATTGCGCAGCAACTTCTTCTGCTTATGATCAACTGATGGTGTTAAAGAAGGCAAGAGCGCTTCAATCAGTTCTTGCAAAGTACACTCACAAAGCTCCTGCAAAACAAAGACGAATTCCCCGGGGACTATTACTCTGCCATTCTCTACCACATTTTTATGTGGATGGTGGGATAAGCATTTGAGAATATCTTCATTCACATGTACGTGAGCAGTGGGAAATCTCTTAATTGCAACAGCTTGACCACCTCTTACGCCCTTGAACACAGTGGTGCCATTTCGGCCTTTGCTAATTTCCATTGAGATTTTCATATTATCAGAATCCGAATCTCGCCGGCCACTCATTTCATGCCCAAACTTTTGAATTTTACCCCCAACTTCTTTAAATGCGTTCTGTCTCATAATCCCCCACCTCTTTATGTCTTCATTGATGCTCTGATCAACCATTAGATCTCGTGAAATCCCTACCGATAAACCTTTCTGATACCTACGGAAAATTTATGACCCGATTGTTTCAAAATGCGGTTCGATTATAATAAAAAATATTAAAATTGCGAATTTCCAAGACTTGGATTAAACGGGCGGTCATTTATTTTCTTCATTAAAAATCCAAAGCCGTAATTGAATATGATTATTTTAGATGATTAGAAAATTCTAAATCTCACAAGGTCAAGCATTTCAAATCATCCCATTGGAATGAATTTTGAAAAGTAATATTTATGTTTTTTTTTATTGAATTTGCTTAAACCTTGAGTAGACATAACTTTTTTATCCAACGTCCTATTAATTTGATTTTTTCTTTAATTGTAAAACCAGTGACCCGATTGTTTCAAAATGCGGTTCAATTTAAAAAAAAGTGTTGGGATCCCAAATTTTCAAAAAATCGACCAAACGAACTGCTTAAAAAATCCTCGAGCACAACATACCATTTTTATTTATTTATTAATATGTTCAATCTCGATTATTGCTTCTGTTTATAATCCACACTGATGGTGCATCATCATTGGACACCTTGAAATCTGAAGAAGTTGCTAGTGAAATTTGAAGAAGCTGCTAGTGAAATTAGATCTTGCAAACTAAACTCACATCGCTCTAGAACAACAAACTGCCTATGAGAAAGGGCACAAGAAAAACCTAGAAGGGCAAAGAGGAAAAAGTAGCGAGGAAGGGGAGCGACATGCGAGTCCTCTGAGCTCCAATGTTCTCGCTCCTCTCGCCAGCGCATGAAGGCGAGTGGATTAGTGCAAGTATCTCTCTGTTAAGGGTTTTCTCATTTTCATGAAAAATGAATATGCTCTCGCCTATATAGACATTATCGAGATATAACAAAGTAAGTTATTTTTCCAAAATAATTACTCAATCTTTTTAACTATCGATAAGGCCTTTAACAATTATTTTTTGGGAAAATTTCGATTAAGGGCTCGAAGTACCTTCATTTTTTCAAATAAGGACTTGAAGTGGACCATGTTTCAATTAAGGGCCTGAAGTGGCTAAAAAGTCTCAAATAAGAGTCCGAAGTGGACCCTGTTTCAATTAAAGGCTTGAAGTGGCCAAAAATTTTCAAATAAGGACCTGAATATAGGGGTATTTTCGTCTTTTCACATTATTGATTAAATAAAAAAATATTAAAAAATGAAATTTTTTTTTTGAGGAAGCAGGCAAGGGGCTGTCGCCCCTTGCTGCCATCGCCCCGTCGCCAGCTCGGCTAGGGCCAGCAGGGGTCACCGGCCCTTGGAGAGCCGGTGACGGGGCGGCGGCAGCCCCTTGCCTGCTTCCTAAAAAAAAAAATTCATTTTTTAATTTTTTTTATTTAATCAATAATGTGAAAAGATGAAAATACCCCTATATTCAGGTCCTTATTCGAAACTTTTTGGCCACTTCAGGCCATTAATTGAAACAAGGTCCACTTTGGGCCCTTATTTAAAAATCGAGACCACTTCGGGCCCTTAATCGAAATTTTCCCTTATTTTTTTAGAGATTTATTGCCAAAAAGCACTCTAAAATATGTTTTTTTAAAAGAAACAAACCGTATCGGTGAGAAAATGGCGCTTGTGTTGAAGAAATTGATCCGATGGATATGTCCATCTTTTTAATCAAGGAAAAAAATATTTTTCTTTTTATATCAGATCATAATTCTAGAATATCATTCATTCTTTCTTTCTTCCCTTCCGAGGAACAGGGAAGTACGGGAAGATTTCATGGCATTCATTTATCTAAAGTAGAATAGAAGACATACCAGTGGTCTTGAATCCAGAGATCGTTGAAGATTCTCATTATCATCAAGCAATCTGGAGATTTCATTGTCCTTCTCCTCAATCATTCTATCAGCTAGATCTCTAAATGAATCATGCTCCTCCTACCAAATAACATGCCAAAGTAAATAAGCAAAAAAGAATTAACCATTGTGAGAGAATGCAAAATCCAAGTTACCTTCAATCTTTTGCAAGTTGAGGAACCTAATACTCTTTTATCCCTTGTCCCCGTGGAGACACACTTCATCGTAATGATAGAATTTTCGTGTCGATGTTTGCTGATAAGAAGAAGTTCTCTTTCAAGAAGTAGATGTCGCAATAAATTCCACTGCGTAAAAATCAAGAGCTATGACTCGACAGAAGCTCCCCTGACAGCAAATGATATACGATACTAACTTAAAGTCTACAATAATCACATTCATCTCAAAAGAAATAATCAAACATGTGACCATGATTTACTATAATCAATCATTCACTAAAAGCACCTCAATGTCGCTGTGAATCACCATAACAAATTCCGGGCGGTCAAGATAACTCTAATTAACAGCAGAAATACATCATTCATGTTGTGTATTGAGGTCTGCAATGGATTGCCGGCAGCAATTTGACCTTTCCTTGAGTTCTTTAACATGATTAGCTAAAGCAGCCTGAAGATCTTGGATGGCCTTATCCCCTTCTGTAGATGCCTGAAGGGCTTTCTTTTCAGTTTCCTGAAGAATCAGATGTGAAATGGAAAGAACAAATTAGAAAGTAACTAGAAACAATCATCAATTCTAGTCTTTTCACTTATAAACACAGGCTCAGGGCAGCAAAACTAATTACCTTAAGTGCTTCCTCAAGAGCTTTAACTTCTTCAGAATCCTTAGTTGAAGCAAACTCGGCATCCTTTTTCTGAAGAAGGGCATGGGCACGAGCCTTATAGGAAGAAAATTCACTTTGCAGGCGATGGATCTACGTATACAAGAGTGGAAGAAAAAGGGAATGCCAGACACCAGAAATATAACTAATGCATCAACCTGCAGCTCCACCAAATAGAAATGTATTCTAAGCCGAAAAGCCAGAAGCTAGTGTAAAGCAGCTCCCTGACTCAACCCTATCTTCAGTCAAAGCATTGCATTGACAGAAAATGCATAAGCTTACCAGCAGAAAGGAAGGTATATTTTTCTTGCTCCGTACCCGGCAATACCTTCTTATTGTTTTGCATCCAGGTGATCCCAAGGTCCGGACGTGGATCCAAATGTAGCCTTTTAAGGACTTAGTAAGGTCCGAAGGAACCTGTTACCCTTGTTAGTGTTTGAAAAAAATTGAAAATTCAGCCAACCGTACGAATTAATCCCCACAATCCAATTTGTCTTGACTGGGGAAAAAAATGCTGAAGTGTATTACTCTTCTTTGACGGCTGCTAGTTCAGCATCTCTAGCTTTCAAAAACTGCGCATGTGAAGACGCTTCTATCTCCAGCTGACCTGTCCAAAAGCACGGCCATCAGATTCATAATTGTGCTTATTATGCACATTGATCTTCCTAACTTGCAACAAGGGTAGAACACATTTTAACTTCGCCACTTCAACTTCAGCGCAATGCAGTTGCTCTCAGCCACCTCAAGCTTTGTTTTAAGTGCCTGACAAGCAACTTCCCAGCTTTCCTTTTCCTTATCCTGAAAAACACATACACTATTGAGATACGACTCACCGAAAAAGCACGAAAAGTAGCCTATCATAGAATGCCACAACATATATGGCAGTGAACATCATACTCGGCTGAACTATCAAGAACAGAATCTCTTTTCAGAATTTACAAAACCAAAATCTAAGAAAAAATTTCTCCATCCAATTGACTTAGACACACATAAAAAAGGCAAAGAAACTTCTCTGGAAGTGGTAGATATATCCATGGAGGATAATTTCGTTTTCCCTCAGTCAAGTAACATATTATTGCCATTACAGCTGGAACTTCGAACACAAGGGATAAACGGGGCTCCTTCCGCCAGAAATTTAGGGGTCAGTACTTCTGTTTCAGCGCTTCGAGCCTATCTCCGCGAACACCGGTTATGAGGAGACCGTGCCCAAATCAGACTTACATGTGTCCTGTCCCTTCAGTGGCCTAACCGGAAGGGACCAAGAGATTCGAGATGTACCCCTGTAGACAGCTGCTGATCATTGGTCGAAGCGTGGAAGCGACTGCAGATCACGGAAGTCTTGCCGACAGAGCAGATCCTGGATGTTCATGTCTTGTCGATGGACTCTTAAATCCTTTAAGTTGTGTATTTTGGTGGTAAGAATGATTGTGGAAGTTTGTAGTCATCTTCCAATGTAATGTAAATCGTATGATGTTGTTAGGCATTAACTTAGTGAGGAAATTGTCTGCGTTTTTAGACCGTGTTTATACCATGCAAATGCAAATGACTGCGACAATCACAACAAATCAAGCCTTATCCCATTGACGGTCGACTATATAAATCCTATTATAACATTTCTATCAATCCTTGATTTGATCTCTGTAAACTTGACTTTTCATCTCCTTCCATGTTCCACCTCCTAGGTTAGCCCCCGTCTCTTCTAACTCATGTTCTCGCCCGCCCTCAAATCTCTTTGTTGGAAAATCCCAAAGTCTTCGACCTTTTCTTTTTTTTTCCTCAATGGGGGCAACACCTATCTTTCTTGCGCATACGTTTCTCTATGACCTTATCTTTTGTCGTGAATCTGCCCATTGAAAGAAGTACTCACATCTCCATCGCACTCTTTTTATGTACATGTTGATGTTTAACCGCCCATCATTCCGCGTCATAAAAGCGATGTTGGCCTCATTGCTATCCTATTAGAATTGTCCCTTGAGCCGAAGTGTTACTGGATGGTCGCCTAAAACACCAGGGGGCAGGGGCACCTGTGCCTATGGTCACGATCCGTCTTAATTTCTCCGATCCTGGGGTGGTCTAAAGGAGTTGCTTTTGCTAAGATTTGAATTTATAAATTTCTCGATCATCTGCAGTTTGATCTTGAGTCTTAACTAACTCGACGAGATCATTTGCTTTGTTACAATTGAATCGTTCTTGTTTGGTGGTCATGGGTTTCTGTTTCAGTCTGGATGGAACTGGATCTACAAGTACAACAACCTTCATAAAAAAGGTCAAAAAAGGCCCAATTGCCTGTCCTGACATGGCCTGGCCTGGGGAATGTAAAGTGGACCGGACCAGTCTCTGTTGCAGAGGTGGACTTCTTGTTCTAGACTTTAGAACCAGATTGCGAACTTGTAAGAAAACATATGGATGGCCCAATTAGCTAGACTACGATACTGTTTGGCATAATTTTCCTGCCCTATTTTCGACTGTGAAAAAACGAGTACTGCAACTTTTATAAGGTGTTTGACAAAAACTGCGCAGTTGCAACACCTCCAAAACCGCAGCGGCTTACACCGATTTTTAGGAAGTTGCCTCACCTAATTTTAGAATTTGGGTACTGAGCACACATTCAAGTCCCAGCTATACCAAATGAGTTTGTATGGGATGCGGGCCGGCATTAGTTTCCAGAAAACGGTTGTGCTCGCGATTGTCGAGCGCGAATGACTAAGAATCTCGAGGAAGATTGTTGTGTCCAGAGTCGGACTAATTCAACAGAAAATAGGTATTGAATGAGAAATGTCACCGGCAGCCGATTCTCGTTCCATCCTTCCTTGACCCCAAAACGGTACATATGTTCTAAAAAATGCTCTGAGATGATAGAAATTTTCACTGTTAATTAAAGGGTTTAATTAAACAGCACGAGGTGATCACCGTTGGGTGTCCCAAGCGAGCGACCAGACTTAGACCCACAGGTCAAAAAGAGGAGACGATTAGTGCAAAAGTGGTCCCAAATCGTCGTGCTTTTTCCGCCCTCAATTAAGTCAATTCCTCGCTCTGTTGAGAATTATAGTTACGCGGTGCTATCGACATCCTGTGGTGGGTGCAGTTGCAATCTGACCATGTGGTCGCGAGGAAGGAAGGAGGAAGGAAGGAGGAAGGCACGTTAGGAGACGTGCGGCCATTATGCGAATTGACCCCTCCTTACTAGTCTTATCCATACGGCGTCGTTATATACGTGGAATTGGAAACCTGTCTGAAAAAGTCACTTGCATTCATGCTTTTCACCTTCAATAATTTAAATATGACGAAAGTGTCTTCTAGATAAATTTTGCGACCAACCTATTTTGACTCTCTTCTAATTCGAAACACTTAAACTTTCATGATATATAAATGTCTATGCATAGGTTCACACATAATTATTTCAATATTATTGGAATTTCAGACTATTTTTTAAGTTTTACTGAAAAGCAAAAAGTTGCTCTCTGCTTTTTATGAAAATATAAACAATCATGCCCGAAAAAAAAAAAACAGATCAAGTCTTGAAAAAATTTATGTCATATATATATAGTCAAGTGTGTAAACACTATCGGTCAATTACACAAGCCTAAGTGTTTATTGGAATAGGTTCTGGCTCAACTATGCTTGATTTTTGGTGCATGCTTTCATCAAATTAAGTGTTTGGGGAGTCCTTAATCTTTGCTGTTGTCTTTATTATCCGTTAGAATCAAAGTATAACAAATCCGGTCAAACAATAATCTAAGTAAGACCAACAAGTTGTGCATTATATCGAGATCCTATAGCTAATGTACACAATGCTGATACATCAAATTAAATTATCATTCAAAAGCCAAAGTCTACTATAAAACTTGGAGACGATAGATGGTATGTAAACAACCCGAACCGATTGACATGGGTTTAATGTGAACACGTGTGTTTTTTTATATGATATATGAAGTAATGAAGGCTTTCTTAGCACCAGAGATAATTCAATACTTCCAAAACAAAGAAGACATAACCGAGGCAAAGGCCATTTGTCAACTTGGTCTTACATTCAAAAGTATCTGTTTAAAAGTATTTACCTCAAAACATACACTTATCTCCCAACTGAAAGTTTTCATGTCATCTCAGTTCCTAATGTATTTCACTAGCATCATATTGCAAAAGATTATTTCTATTCCGAATTCTTAGATATGGGAGAACCTTATTTTATATAATATTTTTTTTTTCTGAGATTTAGGATATTTATTATCAATTGTGGTGATTTTATGATAAGAAAACAAAAGAACTTCACATCACTTTATCAAGTCGAGTAAGAAATTTACGTCCTTAAATATATATAAAAAAAAAAAAAAAAATGAAAGCTTTCTCATGCTTGCCATAAGAGAAAGCAATAGAGAAAAAGTTCAATGGTTGAATGAATCACGTGAAATGTTATGATGATATATTCAATGAGCACGTGTCAATAATAGTTCAATCATGAATTGATCGAACTATTATTTGACTACCACAATCAATGAGCACGTGTCAATATATTCGGCTTCGGGGGCTTTTTATATCTCAGGGATGACCATTTTGTTCTTGGCTCATATATACACGTCTAATTTTCCGCGTCATACATTTTCATATTACTAAAACCGAACGTGTAATCTAA
>BCNH02000010.1:23592248-23606550 GCA_001662345.2 Metrosideros polymorpha var. glaberrima
TTGAACTATTATTTGACTACCACAATCAATGAGCACGTGTCAATATATTCGGCTTCGGGGGCTTTTTATATCTCAGGGATGACCATTTTGTTCTTGGCTCATATATACACTTCTAATTTTCCGCGTCATACATTTTCATATTACTAAAATCGAACGCATAATCTAAGCAAGAAACTGGATAATTATCAAATTAGCCATCGATGTGTGGGAGGTTTTGATCGTTCAACTTTGAGAGAGAGAGACAGAAGGGGAGAGAGATTTGATCGTTCAACTGAGAGTATTTGTGATCACAAAGTCATCAAGATCGTACCATCAATTGACGTACTAAACACTTAAAAGAAAAAGAAATACATCGGAAAAATTGTCAAAAAAGTTATAAACATATTGCAATTTTGCCAATTCAGTCATAAACCTTTTAATTTTTCAATTGAGTCCTAAAATTTTTGCATTTGTACTAATTTAATTTATTTGATCGCCCAGCGCTAACGTGGACAATTTTTAATAATATTTTAATATTTTTTGGATTATTTATTTATTTATTTTTCTTTCTCATTCTTTTTGGCTTCACCCTGTAGCCGGCGAGGGTGGTCGGAGCTCGCTGGCCACAGGGTGAAGAAAAGCCAAAAAGAATGAGAAAGAAAATAAAAGGAAAAAGAAAATAAAGAAATTCGAAAAAAAAAAATATTATTAAATTGTCCACGTCAATGTCGGCCTAAATTGGCATAAATGCAAAAATTTTAGGAGTCAATTGACAAATTAAAAAGATTTATGATTGAATTAGCAAAAGTACAATAGGTTTAGAATTTTTTTTGACAATTTTTCCGCCATACATCTAGCAATATCAGAATCAAAAGTTGCCGACATAGGCAAATCATAGATACAGTGGGGGAATGTCATCATTGTATAATCATCCATACGCAGCGGTTTATGTATATGCCCACGCACAAGACATAGAAAAGCATGGAGTAGACCCACATCACAGGTTTATGGGAAAAGCGCGTGGGATGACCACCGTTTCAACATGGGTACCCGTTTGAAAAAGCAATCCCCTCTAGCCTTCTCTTATTGTATTGTGGCTTTAATTATTCTTCATTTCAGTTCGATGAGTCCATATGGTGACCAAAAGTCAGCACTTCTGCCGGGAAGTGACACAATCAAATACACTTCGTAAGAAGGGTCGCGTGGTTGATCTCACTTTACGCGGCTGGAGTTTCCGGATCAACCTTGTGGTGAAAAATCCAGTGATTGCATACTTAATTGTGCGTGATCAGTTGAACTGAAATTGGATCTCGCAGCATTTTAATGAAGTGAATCGACTCCATAGATGTCTTTTTCCCTTCCGCACGGAAAAGTTTAGGTCGCGATAGCTAAAATAGATTTAAACAGAAATTGTCTTTTATTTTGTTTCTATCTCGTGCTTTTTGGATATGACTTCTGTAATTCAACAGGGGCACTTAATTCAAAATAATGTATTTAATCTAAAAGTAGACCTACTTAAAAATTATTTTAATGCTTTTAACTGGTAGAACTCCAGTCCAAATGGTTTTTAAAAAAAAAAAGGCAATTACTGATCACACATTATTCCATGGGATGGAAACTTTGTCCTTTACTAATATTCCCTGATCACACATCCTTTGATCCTTTGACCCTGTCTCTCATTTTGATGTTCCCCACGCTTCTAGAAATCTCTTCGTCGTGAACAGTGCTCTTATTAGCGACACCTTCTGGATGAACATGAACTCACTCCATGAAAGCACCCCAACCTCTCTTCAAGAACTTATAAACTCAGTCAGTGGTTATATACATATGTATGTGGGGAATTTCTTCTTTTTTGTTTTTGGAAATGTTCCCTAGGCCTCTAAAGATATGAAGGAGACGATCTTTCATAGAGAAAATTGTCAAAAAAGTCCGAATCCCATTACTCTTCGACAGCATGTCAAGCGATATGGTTTCGTAGGATGATTTGTGAATTGATGCATGAACAAAATGGTCCTACCAAATTGATGTATGATAACAAGTCAGCGATTGCATTTGTCAAAAATCCTATTTTTCATGGCAAAAGCAAACACATCGGTATCAAGTATCACTATATCCGTGAGCTGGTGAAAGATGGTGATGTTGAGCTTGATTACTGTCAATCCAAAGATCAAATTGCATATATATTGACAAAATAGTTGAAGGCGGATTTGTTCGAGAAATTGAAGATGATGCTTGGTGTTATAGATTTCCAAAATCAATTTTAAGGGAGGCTGTTAGAAATAAGTAAAATTAAAGGCACCAAAAACGCGATCGAGCAAAGCATGCTTCTGTTCAATTCATTCCGACTCTTGGAAAGAATCTCAAGAATTAAAAAGAAAGTAAATCATCATATTTCTCTTGGGGTGGAGAACTCTCCCATGATCAAGGACGTCCATGCACAAAAGAAAGACAAAAACCCTAAGATGCGTTTGGTAACACTTCTGCTCTAGAAATCAACTTCTGATCAGAAGTTAATTTTTCTACTTTTGCTCCAGAAGTAGAATTCTAGAGTAGAAATGCATTTAACAACTGCACAAAATTTCTGCTTCTGAAAGAAAAATGTGTTTGTTTGGCACATTCATTCTACTTCTGCTTCCGAAAGAGAAATGCATATCACAACATTCTACCTCTCTTAGGAATATCATCAAACACGTTGCAGGCATTCGACCAAGGAACCAAATAACACAGTAATGGAGAAAGATTCACAGCCAATGTGAAATACAATTAACACAGGACATTTAAGGTTCTCATATTAGCTTCAAACAAGATCAATTTTCATAGCGACAGAATTCGGTTGATGATGGTGTGTGTGTCGTGAGCTTGAATCGATTCCCTTCACTCAGCTTGCTCTGTGCCCGCGTGCAAGTGTCGCCGTCGCTTGGCAAGGCTTAGGCCTCGTAGGCGATGCCGAGCGACGGTGAGGTCGAGACTCGGCCTCGCAGGTGACCGAGAGAGAGAGAGAGAGAGAGAGAGTAGGTAGATCGGCGTTTCCTTGTCCAAAGAACAGCAAATTATGAAACAAATCTGAGAGTCGCAAGCACAATTTGAGTGGTTTGTCGTCGGGATTCAACGGTAGAACCCTAGCAGCAACAACAACTGGTTCTCACTCGTGAAGATGGGTGAGGGTGAAAAAGTGAGAAAGTGAGGGTGAACGCTTATGAAAAGTGAAAAGTGAAGGAAAAGTGTGGGTGAAAAGTGAAAAAGAAGGGGAAGTGAGAAATGTTTCGGCATAAGGGGAACATGAAGAAGAAGTAAAAAAAATTTACTTCTCATTTTGGCCCAAAAATCACTTATGGAGTAAAAATTTCTACTTTTTTTACCAAACACATTTCTACCCCAAAAGAAAAAAAAAAAAGCTCTATTTCTACTTTTTTTTACTAAATGTATTTTTACTCCAAAAATACTTTTGAAGCAAAAATGAAATTTCTGACAAGTTATCATATGCCCCCTAAATATCCAATACTTTTAAAGCAGAAATGAAATTTCTGGCAAGTTATCGTACGCCTCTTAAATATCCAACCCCATGTCTCACGAACCGGCCACGTCGCCCAGAAAAGCCCGGCGGGCAAAACGCCAGAAGTTTCGCAGTGGGGTGGTCTCCTTATTTTAAGGGGACCACCTAATGTTACCATCGCAACAACTGCTGTGAAGAGGAGGAATTGCGGATTTGGCATTTACCTGAGATGGGGACCGTGCAGCGGTTTTCAGAGAGGATAAAGCCCAACGCAACGCTTTCTACTGGCATTTACACTCGGCCGGCCACTTCTTCTATTCATAGCTTTTCCGCTTTGAAAATTTTTAAGATGATGGGCGCGCCAAGATTATTGGATGTATGCCCTAAAGCAACCGTGTAATAGTTACATATTAAGAATTTCAGTTATACTTTCTTATTATTTAGTCAATGGCAAAGACGGATCAACGAACCGTCAATATGTGCATTTGTGAACTATAGCCATCCAACACACAAGTCAACAATGTGCCTCAAATCTAAGAATTATTTACACAAGATCAGAGCAAGAACGATTAGACATTGACCACGTTAAAAGGTTCCATGTTGTTAATTGTTCTATTCATGTCACGTTTAGTGAATTTGTTTGGTACAAGCATTTGCGTTCTAACTCAGGCATCACAATACTCAATAACTCGTGACTCATCATTCCTTAATTATTCAATACTTAATTATGAAGTTACGAACACACCAGTCTCAATAGGATTATTAATATCCACTTAATGATCCATCGATCGGGAACGGTTTAAAGATTCAGTTTAACTATGAACCCGTCACACATATTCTTAATATCTTAATAATAGATCTAGTCACAACTGAGCTTATTGAATCATTCACATATATAAAATAATTAGATAAATGAATGAATACGTCTTTGTCATTAAATAAATAAAAAAAAAATACAACTGAAATCCCTAACATATAACCATTACACGATTGCTTTAGGGCATACATTCAATAAAGACACCCACCGCCACTGGTTGGCCGGGACCACGCTGACTTGGTCTCCCTCAACCACCCCATATTCAGTCCTATGCTCGTGAATCGAAGTCGTAAATTATCTTCCAACTTACGTCAGAATTGTAGAAGGCCTGTGGAAGACATAAAATCTCATCCGAGGATAACACGTCAATTCAACGCTTCCAAAACAAAGAGGACAGAACCGAACGGAAACGGCCACGTGTCAATCTTGTCTTACATTATGACCAAAAAAAAAAAAAATCTTGTCTTACATTCGTTTTGCCTTCTTAATTAAAGTTAAAGTTAGTAGTCTCCCTATCATTGCGTTGATTAAAGTTAATTAAAACTTTCTGTTCAAAATTATTTCCCTGAAAACATACCCTTAATATCACCTATATGGAAGTTTTCATGTCATCTCAGTTCCTAATGTACTTACTTCATTGTTAATATTTTGTAAAAGATTTTTTTTTTTTTAGTTTGATTTCTTAGATATGGGAGAACCCTATTTTGTTTCTTCTGAGATTTTGGATGTTCATTATCAATTTGTGGTTATTTTATGATAAGAAAATGAGAGAACTTCACGTACTTTCCCGCAACACACGCCATGTAGCTCTGTTATACAGTCGAGTAAGCTATTGATGTGCTTAATGGATTTATTTTGTTGACTGGAACGGTGGATTCCATAAAATTCCAATTTTTTTTAAGTGAGTAAAATAGAATATACGAACATTTCCACTTAAATCAGCTCAACTAATCTCACAGATGCACGTAAACCGTTCTTCTCACGTGTATCGATTGGATTAGACTCCACCTGCCAGGTGGCAAGCATGCCTCTAAGGTCCCACTGAATGTGAGAAATCCTTTGTTTTGGACAAAGAATTCATCTCATAAAAAAAATAAGCGTTTAAACACTCAACCAACTTCATTTGTAAGATCCTAATTATCTTTTAAGCCACGGATGTCAAATGAGCAATTGATTCGAGCGAAAGAAACATTCTTCTTCTCCCTGTATCATTCCATTGCATTTACCATGGATTTGTTAACTAAAACTGTATTTTCGTAAGCTATAGAGTAATTGCACAAGATTCATTTGTGATTATAATCCATTGTCTTAAGTCGATCCACTTAATACACCTTAATAGATTAGGTACATGCAATGCACAAGCAATTGTAGACAAAGGGAAGGCGTGGATGTCAAATGAGTATTGGAATTTTTCTCGTCTGCACTAATTGAAAAGGGTCCTCTTATAATTGATTTTCAATTTACGATCGAGTTCCTCCCGTGAAGAGTAAATTAATACATGGGTCTTATTACCCGATACTTAAAATTTCAATCATCAAGGAACTAATTACTTCATATATTTAATTTGTCGCAAATGAATGACACATCATAATGAAGAATATACAGAGTCGCAAAACATTAGACCAAATCTAACAACCACACAATCATGAAGCCAGACTTGGAATGCCGGGTGATATACACACAAACGAAAAAATGAATAAATTATAATCAATGTTGTGTTTATTTGTAAAAGTACATAAGTTGAAAACCCTAGCTTAAAGTAGTAAGCGTAGTTCTGTAAATAACTTACCAAGTTGAGATCTGGGTTCCATGTAAAGTAACTACTCTCTCTCTCTCCTTTTCCTTCCCTATCTCTCTATTGCTCTATCTTTTTATTTTCAAGAATACATGGTCGACATTTGTCTTGTGAGCTCTGAAGATCGAAGTGCAAGTACCTTTGGAAGAATTTTCTCTCTTTGGATTTGCTCACTCGCTCCGGCTCCGGATGCTTGCTCTAGATTGTTGAGCGCTCCACAAGTCTCTGAGTCTTCTCTCGGCTTATTTGAAAGTAATTTTGTGATCAACTAGTATCTCTTTTACGGTACTTCTCTTCCAATCTAACGCTAGATCTAGATTTAGGTGTTCTTTTATCCTGATCTAGATATAGATTTGAGATTTACAAGGCGTTTTATGTGCTCTATCAATCTGTTAGTGTTGTTGTTGTCTCTTTACGATGATGGTGCTGGGGATGTTGAATCTAGGTGCAAACCACCTTTTGGGAAAGTCGTAGCTACTAGAAAGGGAACTCTCAACGTGTGCTTATCACTGATGATGATGCAAGTTTCGGTGATCGATCGCCGATTGTGCTTTGATACTATGACAGATCCATTTTTGTGGAACAAACGATTTTCTGCAGGTTGTATTAAGTTGATTTACTTTTCAGATTTACTTGCTTTATGGGATTTGCTTTGTTATGTTGAACTTATGTACCTCTCTTTTATATGAAATGAAATTTTCCTTCTGACAAAAAATAAATTAATTAAAAAACAAGTTAACATGTCCAAAATCATGTTAGTGTTTTCAATAGGATCTAAACCCTGTCCTTTTTCGACCCCTCCTCCCCAAAACAAGAAACAAATTTGTCCTTACCTCTAAAACCCGCTTAAGGTTTGCCCTCTAAAACCCACTTAAGGCTTGCTTTCATCTAGGGGTGAGCACCGTGGACCGCCCGAATCGGGACTGGACCAATCCAGCCGATTTGATTCGATTCTTGAAGGATCGATTCGGTTCCCAAGTTCAGGAGGGACCGGACCGGTCCATATATGAGTATATATATATTTCTTAAAAAGATACAAAGTCAACTCTTAAAACATTTTTAAATGTCATAAATATTTATCTTTTATTATAAGAATCGGTAAATGTAAAAAATTAGTACTTTATACAAATAAAAATTAGAAAGTTGATTGGTGATTTAAAAAAATTTATAAAATATCATGCAATTACCGGTTTCATTGGAACTGGACCAATGGTCCGATCTGGTTCCTGAATTCGAAAATATGGGAATCGAGACCACGGTCTGGTTCCCAATTGTGGTCCTAATTTCGAGGAGAACTAGACCGTGCACACCCCTACTTTCATCCCTACTCTAGCATTTCTCCTTCACTGAATTTCTAAGTCTCGCTAATCTCTTCATTACTTAAAGAAACAAAACATAGAGATAAGAGAGATGATTCGAGAGTAAATGTGTTCCTGACTAAACATGTTTTGTATATCGAAAACATTTTTCTTTTTCATCATTTGTCTGCTCCTTGTGCAAATCCTCGGTCGGGAGTTTGTCCTGCTTATATCTTTTATTTTTTTCTCCAAATCTAACAATCTAGATTTAGTTCATTACATATAGGGAAAATTCCAAATAAGGGATTAAAATGCTTTCATTTCTTAAATAACGACCTGAAGTAGACATTATTTTAAATAAGGACATAAAATGTTATCATTTTCTCAAATATAGGCCTGAATAAGACTTTGTTTCAAATAAAGGCCTCAAGTGCCATTATTTTCTCAAATAAAGACATGACATCATGGGCATTTTCATCATTTTACTTTTTTTTATTAAATAACATAAAAAAATATTTAAAAACCAAAAAAAAAAAAAAAAAAGCAAAGGCAAAGGCTTGCCCTTGTCGCTGTCGAGGCCTCGGTGAGGGTCGGCAACCCCTATCGGCCCTTTCCGACGACAGGGGCGGTAGCGAGCAGGGCCCTTGCCCTTGCTTTTCTTTTTGTGTGTTTTTAAATAGTTTTTTTTATTTAATCAAAAAAGTAAAATGACGAAAATATCCTTTATGTCATGCTCTTATTTGAAAAAATGATGTCACTTTGAAATTTTCTCATAAATATATTTGTGAAGAACATGCTCTTTTGGGTTCACAAGTTCCAATAAGAGAAAGTGCATGCTTGGTGCTTTGTCCCAGGCTTCCCGAATACTTCACATTACACACTTCCTATTCTCTTTTCAATCTAATTCAAAACGATTCCTCCTCAGCCATTTTAGCAAACGAATGCATTCCATTATTGCCGGTGACATCCTTGCAAGCTAATGATCTTCCAATGGGATTTCTGGAAGGGAATTTCCACAAGTATTAATAAACCGTACGGAAAAGAAAAATTGAAGAGAGAGAAAGAAGAAGTGACCTTATTAACAGTCAAAGCTTCTTAAGAAGAAGTGACCTTATTAACAGTCAAAGCTTCTTTTTCATCAGAAGTATATGAAGAAAACAAGTGCAAGGCCTCACGTCCCCCTCATCTCCCACCTAAATCTCCTTCCCAAGTTTCACTCTATTCCCATCCACATTCCTCTCTCTCTCTCTCTAAAATGTGTGGATACTACAGATTGAACAAAGGCCAAGCACATTAACATTAACTCTTGCACGGATGCAATAATGCACATAATGCACCATCCCGCATTGTTCTATTTCCTTTTCCAAGTTGGCACATTGACAATTACCTTGGTTCAAACCCTTTTTTGAGCTTTCGTTGTCTCTGATCTTCTTTTGAATCGTTCTTTTGGCCAAACTCTATTGAAAAAGATGCGGGAGATATCTTGAGAGAGAGAGAGAGAGAGAGAGAGAGAAGAAGAAGAAGAAGAAGAAGAAGCGGTGACCTTATCTCTGATGAAGTTGCTGACGAAGAAACTAAACCAAGAAAAAACAAAGAAAGAAATTGCCCCACAAACAAAGCTTCTTTTTCATCGGCAGTATTATCGTATATGAAGAAAACACACCGAAAATGTTTTTGAATCACAGATTTTTCTTTCTCCACCTGCACTTTTCCTTTCTTTTTTCCTCATTTATTAGGGTCTACATACACATTAAATTTCCAATTTCCAACTGCATCAGTCGAAGGAAGTTCTCTAAAGTTGAGTTTTTTTTTAGGAAATTAGACCGTGAAAACCAGCAGTATAATTCTCATTTAAAAAATTAATCAAGAAAACAACAACATGATACTAAAGATTTTTCTGCAATTACTCGACTATCTAGTACCACGGAACATCACGTGGCGATGTATTTTTGCAAGATGTAGATCAGACCTACCTCTCTGCTTTCGGCTATGTTAAACCCTCCACTTCTACGACCCGTGTTTCCATGATGGAAATTCCATCAGTACTAGCTAGCTAGTGGTAGGACAAAAATATAACCTAATCACAAGAATACACAGATACTACTAAATAACAACAAGAATAATATTCACCACCATCAGCAACATCATCATCATCATCATATCGATCTAGCGAACAAGAAGGAGAGTAATCTAGACCACAAAGCCATTACTATTGAACCATCAATTAATTCACTAAATACTCAAAGAAAAAGGGATACATCTAGCAATATCAGAATAAAAAGTTGCTTACATCTTCAATCACTCATTTAGGCAAATCATAGAAATAGTGGAAGAATGTCATCATCGTCTAATCATCCATACGCAGTGATTTATATGGTGTAAGTATTAAAGGAAAAACCATATGCCCAAATAAACATAAGTTACATATCCAGATCTCTCAACCAAGATATCACGGCTATCATTTCAATCAGAACAATCACCTCCATGCTTGACAAACACAGTAATCCATCTAATAAGTAAGAAAAATACACACCCCAGTTCTTTAAACGCAAAAAAAAAATAAATAAATAAATACTTGTGGCACAATCTCGTAATAGAAATGAATCCATGAAAACCAAGGACACACGTAACCACACTCGACCCAACAAAAACAACACTCGACGCAGGGCCTGCCAATCCGTGGGTCTTCCATATCTCGACCAGAATCACAGGAAAAACCCCAGATTGAAGGAACAACCTCATGCTGTGGCCTCCAAAAAGTAAGATGAAACGATCCATGTATGTCATCATTGTCATGCCGTGCATTTATTTCTCGTACTAGGAAATTAATATAAAAATACGAACACTAGTCAAAGTCGTATCTGTAAACTGTCGAAAAACGACACCCAAGATCTCCATATCAAGAATCTAGAACACATACGTTATGAGATAAAGGATTTACCCACCTGATTTGGAATTCATCGTTCTTGATGCGGAATGTCGATGATCCCACCTAAGTCCTTCTCCTCTATTGCCCCCTTGATCACTGGCTCAATGAGACTGCCTCTCTCACAGTTTTCTTGACGTGAGGAATTATGTGCGCGTTTGGGTTAGAGGAGAGACTTAAGCACTTTATAGAGTTTTAGAACCAAACCCTCTCATTACGGGCCGGGCTCAACTCGGCCCACACTAGCCAGTCCCATATTAGACTAATTAAGAATATTTATATCTAACTTTATTAGACCAATTAAATTACAATATTAATTAATATAACCCACAATTAGAAAAACTCTTACAGTATCCACTTTCTTCACGACTGAACCTTCACGTACTCCACTCGTTGTCGCCACAATCTTCGTCATCATTCTCCTCATCCTCGGGAGCATCCTTCTTCAGATCCAACTTCATGTGTGTCTTCTTCCTCTGAGCCTCCGCCAACGACGAAGAAGCGCCGCCCTCAGCCATGGCGCTGCTGTTGCCCTTCGTCTCACTCCCCTCCATCTTGTTCAAAGTCCTCTGCCCTAACTTCAGCAAGATCGACGGCAGTTCCTCATCCTGCTCCTCATGTACCTGCTGCTTCGGCGGCTCGTTCCACCACTGGGACCGGTTCTTATGGACACGCATGTGGCCATGGACGGCGTTCCGACTTTTGAACGATTTCTCGCACATGCTGCACCTGTGCACGCCCGAAGCGTGGAGGTCTGTTTTCTTTCTCTTCTTTTTACCGCCCCCCGCTTCTACTTCCCTATCTGTCAAGCTCTTGCTTGGGGGTAGAGGAGACCCCATAGTGGCAGCAGAGGAATCGCCTGCGAGGGCCATTTCTTTGCCCCATTTCATGCTCCTTCGGACATCGCTGCCGCTGGCACTTCCAGGCACAGCAGAAAAGCCGCTGATCAGCGTTCCGGCATGCAGTGGGTCTGGGGGAGGCACATCTCCATCACCGCCGGTCATATCGTCCTGCTTTGGGCCGAGGGATTTTTGGCGGGAGAATGGGACGAAGCTAGTAGACTAGAGACTCTCCCAGAGACAAGGAGAGAGGATGCAACTTATAACAGAGACGAGGAGAGTAGGTTTGAATTTTCGTATGTGTATGAAAGCGTTGGCTCCGTATAAAAAAGCTGGGGCGGGCCAATCTGATCTAAAGTTGGTTGTGAGCACGGTTCCAGGCACCCCCATAGTTGCCAAGGACAAAATTTTTAAGATAGAGATGGAATTTTTATTGTCGAGTAGTCTTCACCATTAATTAGATGACGCTAAGGAAAAAAATACCCACGTGTGGAGCAACTCGAAGGTTAATGTCAGATGGGTATGCGATAGACAAACTTTAAAGGCTCAAAGTCAAACTAAACAAATCACCTAATTTCTTACTTCTATATACCACGGCTCTCTCCGTTTCTCTCTCCCGATTTAGATTTAGGTCTAGATCCGAGAGTTTTACTTTCCCAAACTATATCTATTTCTAGATTTAAAAGTTTCTTACAGCTATTTGATCTGGATTCTTTTAATATGTTGATATTGATGTTACTGCTCAGCGATAGTAATGGGGACGTCGAATCTAGACGCATACCACAAATCGTTGCAATTGGTCTGAGAGATCTCGATGTGTGCTCATCACTAATTTTAGTGGTTGGCCGTCGAACGGTTATGGTTGTAGATCTGTTCTTGAGGAAAGAGAGTGTTTTAGCCGCAAATTGTGCTTTGTTATTTGCTTGTTGGTTTGTGCTTTGTTATGCATTTATTTGAAATTTGTCGAGCTTGTTGAAAGCCTTCCATGTACCTCTTGAAGATTATTCTGTTTAATGAAATTGAAAATTTCTTTCAACCAAAAAAATATATATGTATACCACAGTAGAATCTTCGCCAAATCACAGAACATACACGTATGCTCCCTTCTAAATATTTCATCATCCCATCTACATTATTTTTCCCAACAAAGCGATTTGGAATTTTTGTCTTGTGTTTAATGTAACAATTTAAAAACATGGAAGTTAATATGGGCATACCAAAAACTATCGTCATGATTGCTTCATGCTCCCCATTTTGGCTTGCTAAGATAATATTGACATTTTGTCGTTCGATCGTCGCAATTCCTATTAGGATATGATCAGATATAATGAGATAAAAAAATCATATGGTAAAAAATCCCATTACGTGTTTGATGCACCTAGAGTACGTTTGAATTTTTATTTTTTTAAAGTTCAATTAGAAATAATTGAGGAGGCAAAAAAAGAAAAGAAAAAAGAAAAGACCCTAATCTACTATAGCAGCCATCACAATGACCGATCTCCGCCGCCGTGGTTGCCACCATTAGCGACCGCAATCGCCCCCGTAGTGGTCACCTCTGTTGTGGTTGTCCGACCGCAACGGAGGGACCCACATTCTTCTCAGACATTATAAACGCGGCAACACTGTTTGAACAGTAACGTTGCAACACTTCACTCGCGGTGCAAGTGCAGTGGATCGCAGAGGCACAATCGTACGCGGCGTACGGATCGAACAATCGCTACCCAATCATAAAAAGCCCCACTAAAATAATAACGACAACAAAAATAAAAATAAACCCAATCATAGAAAGCCCCATGAGAATAAGGAATGTGAAGACTAGTGGGCCACGCTGCACGACAGCACGTAAGAACCAACTAACCAAAACAAAGTTGTCGCGAATCAGGACGATCCAACGGCCTCACTTCATTAACCGTCGCGTTTGACAAAAATAGAAAAATAAAAGAGGGACTTCCTTCTTCTATTTCTTCGGACATCTCGGCCCTTTTATTTTCGATTTTTCTTTTATTCTCTGTTGCTCTCAACATCAAGGAGTCCGTGCACTCTCTCTAGATCTCTGGTTGGTGGGTGCTTGACGCGAAAAGAAGGGGGGGGGGGGGGGGGGNNNTTAAATTGACATATATGTGACATATTTACCTTGAATTAATTTTTGAGTTACCAAAAACCTTAAAACTGGGTACACTCGTGACATATTTACCCTCCGTTAGTTTTCGTTAAATTTTACCCTCATATATAGTAATAACTCAATTGACATAATAAGTTTACGTGAAAATTCATATTATTTTGAGGTAAATTTATTATGAATGTATCAGTTTAGAGTTTTTCATTGTATTAATTATCTTTCTTTATAACAAGTTAGTAAAAATGAATGGACTATCTCTCTCTAGATCTCTGGGTGGCGGGTGCTTGACGCGAGAGAGGGGGGGTGTTTATGTTTTGAGGGGTTAATCGTTTTTCTTTGTATTAATATCACGAAAAATTTTAAATTGACATATATGTGACATATTTACCCAAAATTAATTTTTGAGTTACCAAAAACCTTAAAACTGGGTACACTCATGACATATTTACCCTCCGTTAGTTTTCGTTAAATTTTACTCTCATATATGGCAATAACTCAATTGACATGACAAGTTTACGTGAAAATTCATATTATTTTGAGGTAAATTTATTACAGATGTATCAATTTGGAGTTTTTCATTATATTAATTATCTTTCTTTATAACAAGTTAGTAAAAATGAATGGACTATCTGATGAGATATGTCTCTTCATTCATTGGGCGCTCTTTCCTTTCCTCTCTTCTGCTGCATGCTCCCTCTGTTCGTGCTCGTCGTCTTCTCCCTCTCTTGCTTTTTTTTTCAAAAATCTCCCCCACACCAGCCCACCCGGACCTTGTGATAAAAGTCTCCAGTCATTGTCACGGTCCTACATTGGAACCCTAATCGGTTTGATCTCGACCTCCCATTTTACTTTTTTGCAATTTTTTTAAAGACCCAAATAATTAGATTGCGTGGACACCATCGCCACCTACTTCCATTTACTTAATCTGCTGCATTCTTGGGTCAGCAACCTACGGTGAGAAAGAAGCTCCAGTTGGCGGGCCTAGTGGCCATGTCATTGGCATGCAAGTGTGAAGAAGAAGTCTCTGTTCCTGTTG
>BCNH02000010.1:23606609-23679999 GCA_001662345.2 Metrosideros polymorpha var. glaberrima
AAAAAAAAAAAACAACAGAAAAGGAGAGTGCTTCGTGCGTGCAAGTGTGCCCATGAAGAGAGAAAAAGTGAGTGCACCAGAGAGTAAGCCGAGAGGGTGGGGAGAAGAGGTAAGAAAGAGGGTGCGGCTTTGCGCGCCCGATTTGAAGACCAAACGTTATCAGAATTGGCTCAAATTTTAATATGTTGTTCGTGAGACCGAGGTCTACGAATTGATCGGTTTCATTCGTTGAGAATTGTCTCCAAACTCTCCAATCACAATTAGGATTTTCTTGCTCCATTTATATAACTTCAAATTAGTGATGATGATATGCTATTGTATTGTTGATGTTGTGCCTCTAGTGTATGACTAGAAAGGAACATTTTATGTATCTTACTATTCTTGGTGATTAGTGGAAGCTTCTCGGCCGTCCGTGATTTTTCCCCATTTGAGTTTTTTCATGTAAATATTGGTGTCTTGTCTTATTTATATTTCAGCATTATATTCATTTGTCTTGAGGTTGTATTGCTTGATATACCGCTTATTGTTGTTAGGGTTGAAATTGACATTGGTCAGTTTAGTTTCGGAGGAGATATTGATCCTCGATTGAGTTAGTTTTTAGCGAAGTGTCGCCCGATTTTCCCCAACAATCGGAGACTTGATTCTCATTTCAAACGAGGCTTACACCAGAAAGGAAGTTTTGGAAACGGTGCAATTCTTAAAATCTTGAAAGCATTTCCATGTTCGACCATAACTGAAATTCTTTTCCTTTTCTGATTAAGGAAATTTAGCGATCCTAAAAAATTGACAGGACGTTATTATTTTCTTGCGGACTTTTTCTAGAAAAGTTTGATCCTCAACTCGTTACAGTTCAACTTGTTGCTGCCTACTCCATATTGTTGACACCTTATTTTTGTTGATAACTCTAAAAAAGAAATATAGTAATAACAAATAGCAAAAATTCCAAAAAAATATAGTACAAGAAAAAAATGCATGGACATATAAATAAATTGGGCGGCATATATAGTAAATAATAGAATTTTCGAAATTTAAGAAAAAAAAAAAAAAAAAGATGATACGGAGCGGAGCGGTTCAGCCCGACAACCCTTGGGCCAACCCGCGCGGTCAGCCCGGCTAATTCTCTTTGATCTCGGCCTAGACTCTCTCAGCCCACGTCCTTGTTTCATCTCAGTCCAACTCTTTTTCGGCCCGCGCAAACAAGCACAGCCTTCCATTCCACGTGCACGCCGACACGATTTCTTCTAGAATCGGTGACCGAGGATGATGATCGGTGAACAACTGTCTAGAATGTCACACACGTGCATGCCGACACGATTTCTTCTAGATTTTGTTGACCTGGAGTCATAACAGAATGGGGTTTGAAAGGAAGGGGGTGAAAAGGATGGGGCGAAAGGAGGTTTAGGAGAGCTGGGCCGGGAATTAGGCTTAGGGCTCGTGCATTGGGTTAGGAAATATCCGAGCCGGGCCCGTCGGGCGTAGTGGGCTGGTTTGAGGTTTTTTTAGAAAGGGGTGTTTCGGACCGAGCCCAAGGGGTGGATCAGACTTCTAGGCCCATCCCGGACTGACAGTCCGAGCGAGACCCATCAATTCGAACCGGGTCTCCTGATCCTGTCCGAATCCTTTTTTCCTAAAAATTATTTTAAAAATCCGAAAAAAGGGAAATTCAGAAATTAGATTTCGCCTAGTTTTGATAGGTTTTTCTAGTTTAGAGCTAGTTTTAGGCTCAGAATAAAAAATGAGAATACCTTTGGAAAAATTAAGTTCAAATTGGATAAGCCCTTTGGACTCTACAATAGGATTTTTGGATGTCATTTCTTTTTGGGGACAATTACTAGGTTGTTGATTGTGTATTCTCATTTTGATTTACTTGATTGCGCACCTTTAATACATTGATTGTTTGTGTGTGTGTGTATGTATGTATGTATGTATGTATGTATAGCACACTAACTACTCAGAAGACAGGCAAATACTAAGTGGTGTCTTCAATTCATTTCTTGGTGATTTTCTATTTCTCTTTCTTGAAGCAACTATCTTGATCCGTTTCGATATGGTCTATTTTTCCCCTTAACGCAGAGAATGTGCAAGAATGCTGGTGGGTTTCCATCAAAAAGCAGCAACAAGGAAGCTCACAGGAGTAATAATAGAGAGTACTGTGCATCGAACTTGGTTACGCATCAAAATGTGAACCTGCTAACTTTCTATCAGGAGAGATGGAGAATCCATAGCAGGAGCCCAATGTACAGCTTATACAGCTTCTACATACTCAACTTTTTCCGTCAAATCTGGATACCCGACTGATCAATCTCGCCGTTTCACTTCTCATCCTCCCAATTTTATGAAAGCTTTGGAAAATCATCCGGACAGTCTCAAACTTGTTTTAGAATTTCTGTCCTCAGACTCAAGTTGCCCAGTCTGTCACAACTCAGCTGAATCCCTCCATCACATTCTCTTTGAGGAAACTCTAGTTGGCCTCTTCAACCTGACCCTATTCTCCAACGGGGCATATAAAAGATTGTCTCCTTCACATCCTTGACCCCGTCTCTTGCTCCCATCATCTCACCACCTCGGTCGAGGCAGCTCAAGCTCTTGTTCTGCAACTTCCGATTCATCTTGCCTTAGACTCGGGAGCCACTGATGTATGTTTTTTCAGAGGAGACTGTCTCAATGTTGTCCCAGATGTCAACCAGAGTTCTTTCTATTCCCAATCGCCCTGCTCATCTGATCTCATATTGGAGACTCTTATCGATTTTTAATAGTTGATCTATCGCTTGTTATTTCAAGAGAGGGTAACGTCGCAGCCCACGAACTTGCTAAGTGGGCCGCTTCTTCTACCTCTCAAATCTTATGGGCTTTATCAGATGGAATCCCTCTGACCTGCTCTTCCCACGAAGTTTCCATTCCCATTCCGACGTCAAATGGCAGTAAGCGATGGCTGACGAGCGACTTGAACTGCCTGCCAACGACAGCATTGACGATTGACATTTTCCCCCTGAAAACGACGTTGGAATTCCTTTTGCACTCAATTGTTTTCTACCCTCTGTACTCTTCCTACTGTTCCCATGTTCCTTCCAAGTAACAAGGACCCTTTTTCCACATACATTATAGGGACAAATTGCCTTAATTACCCATCCTTTCTTTTTCCACAATTTGTATTATTCGATTCTAATTTGTCGCCTATCGGGTTATCAAAATGATTAAAGTATGTGTAGACTTAAATTCAGTGTGACCTTGGAAGTTACGCACATGTACATATGTTGGGGATTCCTTCGTACACTGGATTATGGTTGCGCTTGCGATTATCGAACCCCAATTGACGATTGATTTTGAGGAAGGTTGTTCTGTCAAAGAGTTGGTGCTAGTTCGACCGGAAAATAATTGGTACGAACGAGAGACATCCCCGTGTTCCGAATACGCTCGTATTCGTTCTAACAAACGTTTGAGGGAGATGGGATTTCGACTGTTAATCGAGGGTTTAATTAAGCAGCAAGAGGCGATTAAAGTTGGATGTTCCAAGGGAGCAACTAGGCAAGACACAGACTGGCCGACGCGAAGGAGCAACTTGAGAGTTTTGCCAAAACCTTCGAAAGGTCTTCAAAGGTCAAGGTTATGGAAAAAAGCATGTGGGCCTTAAAGGTGCCAATGGTACAGGACAGAGGGCGTTGACGTCCGTTCCCGTTCGTCCAAGTCGTCGCGCCTTTTCCGGCTGTCAATTCCACGCGTTGCTGACACAATTTGTCGTATTGGGACAAATTTGAAGGTACAGAATTATTCATGTGACGATCCGGTGCGGTTGGAATTACAATCGAGATATTCGTTTATTTTACGAATGTTAAAGATGATTAGGAATTTGATTTGATAATTTTATTGATTTTATGCATATTCTAATATTGCATATCTCTCTTTGATTATGCATATCTTGAATGATATATGTTATCTTCAGTAGTCATATCATTAAGTCTATGAAAAGGCTTATGATCTCTTTATTGTATAGATCAAGAAATATATTGAAATTCACCGCTTTATTCATAGCTACGAAAATAAAGAATCGCGTCATCTATTTTCGAATGGGTGGCTCTATAAGGAGATGTGGGTTCAGACAGATTTTAACGGGCTCGAAACGAACCTTTGATAGGAGTGCCTTGTTCGTGCCCACTCATCTCGTTTTTTTATTTTCCTTTTTCTTTTTCCTTGGGTCTCTAATCATGGCAAGTGATTCAGAAGGTCGTCGGTGAGGAAGGAACGAGGAAGAGAAGTTGGAGGAGTGCCGCTTTTTTCCAAAAAGAAGAAGAAGATAGTCCAAGTGGAGGAAAGAAGGAACTTGAAAGTGAGATTTGATGATTCTTCGAGCGAAAGTGAGATTCCAACCCAACCTTATCGTTTCAAATGAATCCATTTAGAAAAGTCAACCATTTTAACCCAATGTATATTGCCATTAAACATCGGAACCTATTTGAAATAACCAATTACTCAATTAATGCTTGCTCCACTTCAAACTTTGTAGATGATGATGGGTGCATCTAGATAATATTTTAACGGCCGGACTTATTTTGACTTTCTTTCCACCCGAAACGAAGTTATATTGAAATGTGCGCATAGCCTCACGTATGATTATCAGTTTTTTTTTTTTTGGAATTTGGATGGTACTATAAAGTCTCACGTGCAAAAACAAAAAAGTTGCTTTCTGCTCTTGGAAAAACACAGACAAATAGGCCTGAAAGAAAAAATCAAGTCTCGACAAGGAAGTTTATTTCATTCTGCCCACCAATATTTATCTATTATTTGAAATAGATCTTAAATGTTTTGCAATAAAAATAAAACACAAAAAATGAAAGGTTAAGTGCGCAAGCCACAATGTGACATTCTATCTAACAATATCACAAGTCTAAGGATGTGTTTGTTTCAGGAAAAATTTCATGATAAAGAAAAATACTTTTTCAAGAAAATTATTTTTCCCTTTTTAGGCTATTAAAGATATTATTAAAAATTATTCACGTTAGGATTGGCTGGCCAAATGGACTGAATTGGCACAAATGCAAAATGTTTAGGATTGAATTAACAAAAACAAAAAAAAAAAGAGGTTTAGGATTGAATTGGCACAATTGTAATAAGTTTAGAACTTTTTTTGGTAATTTTCCCTCTTTCATGTGGGTCTCTACTATTGAAATAAGTCGTGGGCCCTTTTAATGTGAAGACATACGTTTTGAAATATGATGTATGGACATAATGAAGATTTTCGCATATGCGATTCCTTTACGCTAGAAACCATTTCATCTTGAGGATGTCATGTAAATTGACAAGCCAACATGTCCAAAACAAAGAGGACAAAGCCGAACGGAAAAGGCCAACATGTCAAAATTCGTCCTATATTCATTTTGTATTCCTAATTGAACTTTAATTAAAGCTAATCATAACTCCTTACTTAATATTATTTCCCCGGAAACCCACACTTAAAGTCGAGTAGAATATATATTTTTTAATTCCGAGTTCCTAGATATTAGGGAGAACCCCCCCTTTTCTTTAATTCTGAGATTTAGGAGATCTATTATCAATTTGTGGTTTTTTTATTATTATGAGAAAATATGATAACTTTACATACTTCTACGCAACTCCATGAGCTTCGTAACTACGTTGTGCAGTCGAGTAAGCAATTTACGTCTTTAAATATAGAAAAGAAAATGGAAATTCTCATTGCTTGCAATTAAAGAAAGCAATAGAGAAAGTTCAACGGTTGAATGAGTCACGTGGTATGACCAAAAAAAAAAGAGTCACGTGGAATGTTGTGATGATTTATATGATGAGCATGTGCCACGATTATTCAACCTTATCATAATAATCCTAGCAACATGGGATTGGGCATGATCGCGCACCTTTGCTTTTCCTAGTCAAAAAGAGGCATTAAATACTGCAAAATGAAATTGACAAAAATAATATTTCTTATCTTTTTATTTTCCAACACGACCATTTTTTTGTTTCTGGGGCCAACCAGTACGTACGCAGCAAATAACGAAACTAAGAAGAGTAGAAAAACAGCCAATTTTCTAACCATCAGTTCCCTGAATGTTTGATTACCCTAAACTATGAATATTCCTTTTGCTGACTGCAACAATGGATTCCATTAGATTCAAATTATCTTCTTTTGAGTGTATAAAATGGAATCTCTGAACATCGCCACCAAATTGGCTCGACTAATTTCACAGATCGTTCTTATCGTATATATCGATTGAATAAGACTTTACCTACAAAGAGACGTGCGCGCCACCAAGATTACATTGAATGGGAGAACCCTTTTGCTTCGAACATAGAATTTGTCGCATTCAAGAATGAGCCTTTAACCAGTCAACATTTGTAAGATTGCAATTATCTTTTTGGCTAGTAATGTCAACTGAGCAATTATTTGGAGTGCAAGATACGTTATCCTTCTCCGTTTGTCACTCCATTCGATTTGCCATGGATTTGACAAATAAAACTCTATTTTGTAAGCTATAGAGTGATTGCACTAGATTAACTTGTGATTATGATCCATTGCATTAAGTCAATCGACTTAATTACACCAACACAGATTGAGCACATACGATGTACAACCAATTGTAGACAAAGGGAAGGTGTGCGCGCACAACCAATTGGAATGACTTACCCGATCACGTCCAATGTACGAAATCGGGAAAATTACCCGATTAATCTTGAACCTATTGCTCGGATATCAATTCAGTTCTAAATTTTTCAATTTTGCCAATTCTGATGGCCGGCGATAACTGTACTGCCGTGTCAGCAATTTTCCGGCGAGAATTGGCTGAAAAGACTGTATTGAAATTTCGCGCGAAGGTTTAGGACAAAATTGACAAAATTGAAAAGTTCAAGACTGAGCTAACATCCGTACAATATGGTCGAGATTGTTCGGGTAAGTGAAATCTATTTCTTAACTTCCTACGTCTATCACAAGGGTAAAACTGCCTAAAATCGATACTCACAAAAACGAGGTCAAACAATGCAACGGGATCAAAATCACAACCATCCGCGCCCCACCTAAATTGCACGGTCCTTGTCATCCTGAATCATTAAGAGGGGGGCACAAGCCCCCGTACCCGAGTCTAAGTTAACTCTATTTTCAAACGAGTTGTTCTATTCGATTGCCAATCCAACGTTAAATAGTCAGGCATCATGGCAAATTGCAATGCCAGATGGTGGAGATCAGGAAATCTGGAGGCCGGACGAGATTTTAAAAAAAAATCATTATTTTGAATCGGATCCCTCGATAGAGAACCACCTCCAGCCGAATCCACTGAACTATATATATATATATATATATTCGAAATATTCATGGCAAATCTATCCTCGCTGCACAAACAAAATTTTAAAAAAATGTTATTGATAGTCAATGAGGGTCATAACTCATCACCCAAATCGTTGCAAAATTAATTAAATCGGGTCGATTGCAGGTGGGGGCAGATCTGTTTTCCATGAATTCCCCATGGATACAGCTCAGAAGCAAATGGGCAAGGGAAGACGACTCACCAAAGTGAAACAAAAAACGTCGCCGTCAATCTCTCTCTCTCTCTCTCTCGTCGTGTGGCTAACGTTATAGCGTGTGAACGTGACAGGGTGTGTAGAGATAATGAGTATCCGTCCGGCCTCTTGCTCCCCTTTAAAATGCGCAGAACAGAGTACCCGTTTAAGCAGCAATACTCCGCATTCTGTGCGTCTCTCCCTCTTTCTCTTTCTCTTTCTCTCTCTCTCTGCGCCAGAGTTGAGCCGAGTTTCGTGTTGCCTCGCGGGTGCGAATCTTTGCCGCATTGCCACCGGTCGCAGCGGAAGCCGCCGCCATGGGAACGCAAGGTCCCCCCCGATGAGAAGTATCAATCCGTGAGTCCTCCCCCCTCCCTCTCTCTCTCTCTCTCTCTCTCGCTCTCTGTGTAATATGGAAAGTCACAGCTCAAAGCAAAGTAATGCATGCGTTGGCGAAGGCTGTGTGTCTGAGAAGGTGGAAGAAGAGGGCTAAAACGAGTACGTGGTTCCGCCATGTCCTCTGCTCTCATTTTCGATCTCAAAATCTACGGGGGCTAATCCTGTTCTTCTAATGTCTGTCCCAATAGAAGAATTGCTACTTTTGCAATTATCGATTTTCATTTCGCGTCCTACGATTAGTGCGCAAGAGGGATACGTACAGGCAGGGACAGACATGTGAAGCGGTGCAACTTTTTGAATTTCGCCGTGACTTTAGTGGTGCTGAGATCGATTTACAGAATTCATCCATAAAGTTACGTGTCGGCTCTTTACTGGCTGCGCGAATCGTTGTTTTAGCCAAAAGAAAAAGCCGAAACTAAGTTTTATTACGAAAATTACGAAATTCTTATTGGCCGAACCTCCATGTCGAAACATAAGCATAGTTTGAAAGTTCGTAAGATTTCATATTAAAAGCCATAAAAACCGCGTTTTCGACACCATTTGAGGAAAATAAAAATATTTTTCATTTCCTCAAAATCATAAAACCTCCACTTTGTTTTCTGTAATTTTTAAATATTTGAAGTGTTTTATATTTTTAAAGTATTAATTGAGATCTCATAGCTCATACAAGACAAAAGTAAATCAAAAACTCAAAGCTCTGGCGACTAGTAGCATGCTTTTGTCCTCTCGGCCATGCGTCATTACTCTTGTATTATTGGCGCTCTGTACTCTTCGAATCATGTCAGTACCCACGGGGTCGAATCGGGAATTTTCTTTAATCGAAGCCTTTATCACTCTCCTGGGCCTAATTTTCTAAAAAAGCTCACTTTCTAATCTCAATTTTGTTTCTAACTTTTCTTTTATTCAAAAAAATCTCAAATTTTAGATTCAATCTCAAATTTATTCTCAATTTTTTTTATAAAAAAAACTAAATTTTAGGTTTAGTGCCAAATATGCCATGAATTTTATTTTATTCAAAATAAATCACTAACTTTTAATCTATTATCAAATCCACCCTTATGGTCCGGTCCTAACTTGCATATCAATAGGGGGACATGTAAAATTATCTCCAAAATGAAACTTTTCTGCGATATGAAAATTAGGGACTACTAAAGATAAGTTTTTAACAAAGAACTAATGAGGGAAAATTTGGGATTACAATAAAAAAAATGATGATTAATCTCTTAGACAAAAAAAAAAGTTCGTGATAGATTTGGAAATGAAGCTAAAGTTATGAGTTTTTTTAGAGAAAGAAAAGTTCAGGGCATATTAAAGACTGGACCTAAAGTTGATGATTTTTTTTTAAAAATTGAATGATTTTTTTAGGAAAGTGGGCCTATTCTACTGCCCTATTTGGTCTTTATACAAGGCTTAAGGCTTGATTCTTGAATTGGTCAAATTGGGAATCTCCAGACTGCAGCCTGCAAAGCAAACTTGCCAAAAGCACAAGGCCAGCTTCGGCTTGCCTTATTCTACGTCACAGAGTCACATGAGTCAGGACACAAGAAGCAAATATCATAAAACAATCGACCCCAATTAATGCAGATCACCATAGATGGCATTAAATCTGCCTCAATCTTCTAAAATCAGGATAACAATAAAAGGGTTCCTCTCAATTTCATCAGAATCCTAGCCCACCCAGCTGTACTCATAGAAACCATCGACTGGTTTCCTAGGATAGACCAACACATTGAGCATACATAACCCTCCTTCATCTGTTCATGTTAGTGCTTCATTTCTCTCCTCCTCCTCCTCCTCCGGTGAAGTTCTGCCAGTGATTCGTGTCGTGCCATGGGGGCTCAAGGCGACGACGACAGCAAGGTAAGTCCTGTTGATTTATTTAGTCCTAGTGACGAGTGGTTCGGTCGAGATCTTCATATCTGAAGAAGGAACCGTTGCTCGCTTTCGTGATTAATGGTGAATATGTTATGTGGTTCGATCGAGGACAGGTCGACGAGAGAACGGCGGAGCAGAAGAAAATCGACGAATGGCTTCCAATCACATCTTCCAGGAACGCGAAATGGTGGTACTCGGCCTTCCACAACGTCACCGCCATGGTTGGAGCTGGTGTCCTGAGTCTGCCTTATGCTATGTCAGAGCTTGGATGGTAACGTACTCTAAAATCGAACGAAATATGTCGGGTTGGGACTACCCAAAGCCGAAACCAAGTCATTCAAAAGAGCAGAGGCTCAAATCAAGATGACATCTTTAACTCAGAAGAACATGAAAATCTTTCCTTAAACCATGTTTAATAGTAGTTCCATAATTTAGCACAAATTCTGTTTGACTCTTGTTATGCTCTCAGGGGTCCTGGTGTGGCAGTATTGGTACTGTCATGGGTCATCACACTGTACACCCTGTGGCAAATGGTGGAGATGCACGAGATGGTTCCGGGGAAGCGGTTTGACAGGTACCACGAGCTCGGCCAGCACGCGTTCGGCGAGAAGCTCGGCCTCTACATAGTGGTGCCCCAACAGCTGATCTGCGAGGTGGGCGTGGACATTGTCTACATGGTCACCGGAGGGAAATCGCTGCAGAAGATTTACAAGTTGGCCAAACCGGAGGGCGAAAATCTCAAGACTTCATATTTCATCATGATCTTCGCTTCGGCTCATTTCGTTCTTTCTCATCTCCCGAATTTCAACTCCATAGCCATGGTTTCTTTGGCAGCAGCCGTCATGTCCTTAAGGTATCAACATCTTTTGTTCGTTCCCCACTTTATAGAACCACTTCTGGCTCCAAGAAGTGCAAAGTCGTCGAAACTGATTTTGAAAGTTGGAAGAACATAACTTAGTCTTAAGTTTATTACAAAGGAAAGGGAAAAAGAAAAACAGGGGAAACAATCAGTCTTCAAATTATTAATAAGCTTTAGTGTATGCACATCAGCTGGATGTTGTCCTTGCAGCTACTCTACTATTGCATGGTCGGCCTCCGTCCACAAAGGTGTCCCAGAAGATGTCGATTATAGCTATCGAGCGTCCAGCACCTCTGGAAACGTGTTCAACTTCCTAAGTGCCCTAGGCGATGTTGCGTTCGCATACGCGGGCCACAATGTGGTGTTGGAGATCCAAGCCACCATCCCTTCAACCCCGGAGAAGCCATCCAAGGGCCCAATGTGGAGAGGAGTGGTGCTCGCCTACATCGTCGTGGCGCTGTGCTACTTTCCTGTTGCCCTACTTGGGTACTTGGTGTTCGGGAATAAGGTCGAAGACAATATTCTCATTTCGCTCGAGAAGCCCAAGTGGTTGATCATTATGGCCAATGCATTTGTCGTCATCCACGTCATTGGTAGCTACCAGGTACAATCTCTTGCACAAACCATATTCGTTTAATTGCATCGTGCAAAGAGTTTGAAAGAGTAGCAATTGGTTCAGACAGTATATTATGAGTTGCTCTTCTCCCTTATGCAAAGGCTCTGGTTCTAATTCTTAACACTACATATATGTCCTCGTTCAGTGATGATGTGAAATCTGAGGAGAATCACAACATCCTTCCTGCAGAAAATGACTGTGGTTTTGTACATACAAAAAGAAAAACAATTTTTTATTTTTTCGATGATGAATTAGCCAATCGGTCCGGAGAGTTATCCAGGTTCATACACAGAAATCTCACTTTGTGTCTGCAATGTTTTGATCATGTGGATCGCAGCTCTATGCAATGCCAGTTTTCGACATGATAGAGACTGTCCTGGTGAAGAAACTCCATTTCAAGCCCACAGGAAAGCTTCGGTTCGTATCGCGTAATCTATACGTGGGTAAGTGTTCTCCATTCACAGTCATCCATGGAAAGCTTCATCAATCAAAGTTGGCTTCTGCTTAAGAACATTTGCACAGACTCTTTTGTTAAACTTAGCTGTACTAGTTTCGATCTCAGCTTTCACCATGTTTGTGGGCATTACCTTCCCTTTCTTCGGAGGTCTCCTGGGATTCTTCGGAGGATTTGCTTTCGCTCCGACGACATATTTCGTAAGTCTTATTGGTTCAAGTCAAGAACACGAACCCCCATGAATAAATCGGTATATATGCTCATGGAGTTGGTTCAGCCCTCTCTGACTTGGTGTCGAATTTTGTTCAGCTACCGTGCATCATGTGGCTGGCTATCTACAAGCCCAGAAAGTTTAGTCTGTCCTGGTTCACCAACTGGGTGAGTCATCATTCCGAGTTTGTTTTGTTCCTCTAAGGAAAATAGTCACCGCCCATGTCTTCTAACAGAATTTACTCATGAAATTTCAGATATGCATCATATTGGGTCTCCTCCTGATGATTCTGTCGCCAATCGGTGGGCTAAGGTCGATCATAGTAAGCGCAAAGAACTACAAATTCTACTCTTAGGAAGGAAGCTCCACCAACCAAAGACTCGTCTTCGCAGTTCGCACATATCAAGTTACTCTTTTGTTCTAGTGTGTGTTTATTTGCAAGCTCCCTGCCTGAAGTATCTTTGAACAAGACTATATTGCTGCTTCGTTCCAATCCGTGCATAAATTTAATAAATGGCTATGCAAAATTTGTAATTGTTTATCCCACTCAGCATCGAGTATATCTGACTACAGACGGTTGGTCTGATAAATGGTCTTGACAGGGAAACGTTAGTAGCCATTAGTCATAACTCGCCGGTGTTAGGAAGTTTAACACAACGTGACCCCAACCGTTTTCCCCTTGGGAACAGCACATCCCAGTCAATCTTGTTTTGTTGGACAAGTCCACAGTATCTCTCTATAGACTGGTGAACATGAATCACTTATAGATACAGCTGACCTTCCTCCCCCCAAGGTCAGTTCCGAACATGAATTTTCCCCTTGGGAACTTTGTCATTTCTGAACTTTGTTTGGTATAATGTCAAACTGGATGCAGCAGCCAGTCTGATTAGATATTTCGTTTTATCGTCTACTTGCACCAATGTTATGCTCGCCTAAAAGACCTGCTGAAGGTCAACTTATATATACTCACAAGCACATATCCCCGATGTCCCTAATCATTTGGGTTTCCAATCCCAGAATCCTTAAACAGAACCAATCTACTGCACCATAAAGCTAGCAACCGTGTAACTTCAACTCTGATCATGTCAGTTCAAACTATTAGTTCATATGTGACAAGGTATGGGGTAGCCTTAAAGAGATTATGACTAATGTGGATCATTGAACTTGGGTAAGGGGTCACGCAGTCTCTCCGGCTATTCAGGTTGCTGTGGAAAGCAGTATATGCGAGCCCAAGACATTCAGCAAATGCATCATGTGCGCGAGTCAACTCATTACGTAATCAACATCCCATACAGGTGTATAGAAGTTCAAGATTCTTTGGAGCTACTCCATTCATGAATTAAAAATGTCCTCATTTACTCCTTTTAAATAGTATGTTGTGAGAAGTCACTGCACGTTTAACAAGTCAGGAAATGAGAGCTCAGCTATTCATAAGCAGCCCATCAAGCTGACTAGCTGGAAAAAACAAAGCTTTACATATCTTAGCATCACGATTTACAAGTATAATAAGCTTGGCAGGAAGGCCATAAACCAGCCATTACTTATGAAGAAGAAAACCACGTGCATAACCCAACGCAAAGATGCGAACGTAACCAGACATGTGAAATGTACGAAACTAATCACCAGAGACGGAATAATAAAGACAGTTGAAAGGCATGAATTAATACTGCAGAAGCATGAGAAATGCTTATGGATATAGCCATGTATTTCTTTCATATCCTTCCACTAACACAAACCTGTATCCGATACACTTCTAATATATCACCCCCGACCAATGCCTCAACCCGAACCCCCAAAGAAAAGATCAATAATTCATCACCGAAACTGTTCATTCAGACATCGGTGGAGGAATATAAATGACCTGAGCTTTTATCTTCTCTAACATGTGTACCATAAAATACATTATCATTACAACAAGCAGAACAAAGAGAAAAGACTATCTTGACTTTTTCTCCAGTCTACCTCTGCTCCTTTCCCTGAAGAACTCAACCCAGAGATTGGACACCCACAAAATGCTAACACCAATGGCAATTGAAACCACGACCAGCCAAGAAACCCAAACCCACTTTGGAATCACACCTTCTGGCCCGCCGCTCGCATAGAACACCCCCATTTTATACAGAAAGAGCGGACCTACAAGCCCTCTGACAACAGAATAAAACGAATAGAAAGGTGCAGACAAAGCATCAAACACCTTAGCAGCAAGAGCGGAGTCTCTCCGCCGCACACCCGCCAACGTCCACGCGTTTTGGCAAGCGCTCGTGACCTCCGCAATGATCAACAGGACCAAGATCGCGAAAGCCCCGTGGCGGACCAAGTACCTGCAGCAAAGGTTGGAATTTTATACACAACACTAGGAACGCATCAACATCACGAATGACTCCAAACTGGAGTCACAAGAAAAAAAAATCAAATCTTTTCTTTGTCGCGTTGATCAAGTAAAATTCTAGCTCTAATTTAGCAGAAACACTAGGGGACGAGAAAGTTACTACTATTACCACGGCGACAATACGAAATGGGGATACCTGCAGGTGAGGAAGACGAAGAGAGTGGCCAAGTGGTGGCCGATGAAGAGAAGATCCTTGGGGTAGAACACGACGTAATGCAAGAGATCGGTGAGGAAGTAGGCGATACTGTACTCGAGGACGGCGTCCTGGGCCACGGTGTTGGGGGACGCGAAGCCGCGGGAAGGGTCGGAGAGCAGGGCGAGGGAGGCGAGGACGACGGCGGGAGTGCCGTGGGCGAGGGAGATCAGGCAGCTGGAGGCCTCGGGGCGGGCCTCGGGGCTCCAGCCGGGGAAGACGACGGCGTGCCCAGCGAGGTAGACGGCGAGGAACATGGCGAGGAAGAGGGAGAGCGGGGGAGGGAGGGAGCCGAGGAGGGCGGCGGCGTCGTCCATGGGAGAGCGAATTCGATTCCTTGTGGGTGTCGATCGAGGGGGAGGGAGGGAGGGACAGGTGATCGACGAATTGACTGGGTGAGGGGTGTCTGATGGGTACGGAAGAAGAAGAAGAAGAGAGGTGGAGTGGGAAAGGAAGGATCTTTCGGGTGGAGTGGTTAGGTTTGACCCTCTGGAATCGGACAGGATTGTGAATGATTGAATGATTTATTTACTGAGAATCGGTGAAGAAGAAGAAGAAGAAGAAGAAGGAAGGAAGGAAGGAGGAAGAAGGAAGGCAGATTCGGGAGACGCAAGCTTTCGTTTCGGCAGACACGACTCCTCTCGGTGCGTGAATATAATACGCGTCTCCCGTGCCGCATGGGGTCCTATCTAGTATCTGTCATGCCGTGAACGACTGTACGACGAAATATCATAAGCCTATCTACCGTGTCTATCATAATTTATGACCAACGAGTTCTCGATCAGTATCGCAGTTGCGTCTACAATCGTTAGGAATTACGCCCTTCGTCCCCGGCCCGGGGCAGGGACGGGGAAAGGACCTTCCGGCCTGCTTAAGTTTTTTGCCGAGGCTCTGGGGTGCTCGCGGATAGGTGGTGTGGCCCGTGAGATAAAGTTAATAGGATAAGGGAATGAAAGGGAATATGCCTTTCGGATAGGGGCGTGAGAGGGGGGCAAGAGCTTTGTGTGTTTGTTGAAGTGAGATCGAGAAAGGCTTCCGTCTCTATCCACGGGAGATGGTCACAGCGTGGAGGGGGGAAGTTCGTTTTTGTAAGAAGAAGGGCTTCAAGGCCGACGAGGCATATGCTTACGAGGTGCCTCTAGGTTTAAACCAAATTTGTTTAATGAGGAGTTAGTTCAGACGATATAAACAGGGATCGTGGCGGCCCTCGTGTTGGGCAAAAGGGAGACGGAGACAGAGAGGGAGGATTGAAGAGCGGGGAGATTGAATGCGAGGATCTTCTTCTTCCATGGGGTTGGATGAGATATGCACGCAAGTGATGTGTCCATCGGCACAGCTCGATAGGTAGAGACATGAAACGAGGGTGGGGGGCGGTGACGGCCCTCTCTTTCATATTGTGTCGGTAATGTCGTATCGTGTCGTGTCGTGTTGTTGTACGGAAGGAAAAGTCAAAATAGCTGATCGAGCGGGGCTTATGGGTGCTTCTATTACAAGTCCCGGCCCGAGTAGGCACAGAAGCTTTTGGACGATCTGAAGGGCTCGTTATAGAACCATTGGAGCCCATTATGCTAAGGCCCGGCCCGAGTGGGCCCGGAAACTTTCTCGACGCGGAAATGGTGCGTGGTTCTCTCTCTCTCTCTCTCTCTCTCTCTCTCTAGAGGTCAGTGGCATTGCTGAGTCTGAATTTTAGCTCTTCTTCTTCGTTTCGATCTCTCATCTTATAGCTTCCGTTCAGGCTCGTGGCGTCGGAAATCCCGTAAGTTCCTCTTCATATTCTAGCTTCCTCTGGCGACTGCGTTAGGGTTTATTGGCGATTCCCGTGAACTTGGAATCGCCATCTCTACCTGCGCGTGCCGTGATGACTATAGAATTTCATCCGCCTGTTGCGAATGTAGGATTCGGATGGGATCGAGTTGAGGTTATTGCTCCTTGTTAGCTCCCGCACGGAGAGTGGCTCTGTGAGCGCTTTTTGAAGCCGACTGCTGGCTCTTGGTGCTTCTTTGAGGGAGTAGTAGCACCGAGCAATAGCTGGTCGGTATCTGAGAGAGTTTCCGGGATTAATCTATAGTCTTTGCGACCTCGGTGCTTGGCCAGTGTCTCTTATCCATGCTAGTTATCTTTAACTCTGGGATTGATCAGATTGTGTTCGTGCGGCCTTCCATTTTGTGTTCTGGTAGTTTTCATGTTTTGTGCAAGATAAGATAGCGAGAAAGAGGGCCATTTGTAGGCCGTCCTGTTCGTGCTTGCGTGATGACCGGCCAAACGTGAGCATTGGAAGAGCTAATAACATCATTGAACTCACGAGTCTTTGAAATGTATTAGATACTCTTACATTGCGATGGTATGTGAAGCATTTAACGAACTATGTGTCGGCAATATCTAATTCAGAGAGTTGCGTGAAGTTACAATCTGGATGATAGAGATCTTTGGGTCCATTGTTCATAATACTTCTATAGAGGTGCAAAGCTATTTGCAATTTGGTCATACATAGAGTGAGAGTTAAACAAGTGCTTTGTGGAATTTCACTGGTGTATGAAAATCTTCTATGGGTCACTTGGCTTTTTTTTTTTTCTTTTTTGGGTGGACTGGGTCCATCAATGCACAGATTTTTCCCACTAATTCTTTCTTTCATTGTGTAGAAAATGGAGGAACTTTCATTACACTGCACAATATGTATAAGTTTGATCTCCCCGGATCCCTTAGTGTTGCCACTTACTTGTATTTGAATTGAATACTGAGCTTGTTTGTGTTGTTCCTACATTTTGCAAATTGTGGTTTTATCTTGGGATTAGAGGCAAGCAGGAAACTCATCTGACCTGAAATGGCTGGGGGAGGATTTGTTCACCAGCTTTTGAGGAGAAAACTTCAGTCTCACTTCAAGGTAATTTTTACTGCTTCGTACTCAAGAGAGCTGCTTTCGTACTCAAGAGAGCTGCAGATACATGATCATGTGCAGTTGTGTGTCTTTTTTAGTGAATGAATGTCACATGGAGACTGGCAAGTTCCTACTCATTCCTCTATCTGAACGGGATAGTTCATTTCCTGTGGATCCCATGAATGTCATTCTTCATCTGTTATTTAATTGGATCTTCATCTGTAAGCTCACTGAAGCAGATTTTTCCCTTTTTCAATCTCAGGCAGCATAGTAACTATTGGACTAGGATGCATCTTCTCTGTGGTTATCAGCATGGTAATGAATTATTGGGATTGATAACGATATTGACTTAGTGATATGGATATGTTATATTTTCAGGCTTCTACATCATTGGCCCCGCTTTTCTCAAAGGAAAGTGAAATTAATGCTGGAGGTGTAAGCGCATTGAGAGCGTTTGCATTGCTTGGGGCAGGTGTTTCAGGATTTTTGAGCTTCGCAACGCTTGCGTCTGCTGATGAGGCAGAACATGGTTTAGAGTGTCCAAGCTATCCCTGGCCTCACAAAGGCATTCTGAGTTCTTATGACCATGCATCATGAGTTTTTGGTTTTATCTTTGTTGCACAGTTTTCTTCTTGACTTTGCAGTTCAACTCATGGAATTATAATGGGCTTGATCTTCTTAAACTTTAGAAAGAGAGATTGTTTATGCTTTATAGAGCCATCCTTCAATCAAATCACTGGCCAGAGTAAATCCCCCTCTGGATAGAGTAAATCCATGTCTTTTCTTTTATGCGTTCCTTGCCATTTTTAGTGTCCTCATGTGGCAATTTGCCAAACTTAATGTACAAGGCCTTGTTTCTTGAAAAAGAGTATGGGAATGGCATTCAACCAAGCTATTTACCTTTTCTCTTCCAGCTGGTGTTTATTGCTACTCCTGCGTAATAACTGAATCAAGTGTTTTGGGTTAATATGCTGCTCCAAAATTTGCACATGAACTGTAACTTTTGATTATATGATAGTTCAGCCTATATTTTAGGTCTTAAGGAATCTTCTACATGAATGCTTTACATGAGCAGGATCCGCCGTGGTCACCAGGTTTACCAGCAAGTCTGTGCATCTTGTCATTCGATGTCTCTTATATCGTTTCGTGATCTTGTGGGAGTTGCTTACACAGAAGAGGAGGCGAAAGCTATGGCAGCTGAGATCGAGGTGGTTGATGGGCCTAACGATGAGGGTGAGATGTTTACTCGTCCTGGGAAGCTAAGTGATCGATTTCCTCAGCCCTATGCGAATGAAGCAGCAGCTAGATTTGCTAATGGAGGGGCCTATCCTCCTGATTTAAGTCTAATCACTAAAGTAACTGCTATTTTCTCATTTCATTTATTTTCTGATGATACTCGCTCGTGGAAAGATGATCACTTTGAAATTTTGTCATTTTAGGCTCGTCACAATGGTCAAAATTATGTATTTACACTGCTGACCGGTTACCGTGATCCTCCAGCTGGCGTTGCAGTAAGTGGTGTTCCATTGTATTTAGGCGCACTTGTTCTTGCTGTATTTTTTCCTTTAATTTTACTGGGGTTGGGAAATATGAGGAAAGTAGTTTAAAGTAATATATTTAAGTTTCATAGGAAAAAATCTTAGCAGACCTGATCCAAGAGTTAGTTGCCTTACAAATCCTGTTCTTCTCATCTTGCATGGAGGAATTTTCCTCTCATTTTATGTTGGGTTATTATCCTAGATAAGAGAGGGACTGCACTACAATCCATATTTTCCTGGTGGAGCGATTGCAATGCCGAAAATGCTCAATGACGATGCTATTGAGTACGAAGATGGTACCCCGGCAACAGAATCTCAGGTCTGATTATTCTATTGTGCTCATTGCTTATTTTAGGTTTTGTAGGTTTGTCCTTGTTATTGATGTTCATGCTCAGGTAAAGCTTAAGTTTTCACTTGGTTATGCTGCAGATGGGGAAAGATGTTGTAACATTCTTATCATGGGCTGCAGAACCTGAAATGGAAGAGAGAAAGCTGGTAAAGTTCCAATCTTTTTATACCCTAATTGTTTTCTTCTTCACCATATATTTTTCCTTTCTCGGATGACGTTATGCGCAAGTTTTAGAACTCCTGATGTTACGTTTCTCTGTATCCAGATGGGATTCAAGTGGATATTTGTATTGTCACTGGCACTGCTACAAGCTGCTTACTATAGGCGCCTGAGGTGGTCGGTGCTCAAGTCGCGGAAATTGGTTTTGGATGTTGTCAACTAGCATCCGTTCTCACAAATGGCCATCATGCTCGTCGGCGGACTGGACATCGAATAACCATCCCATGGAATGGCTTTGTTTCCTCCTCTTCGATGTGAAATTTTGTTTCAATCAGTAGTTTATTTTTGTCGTGGAGCGGATGTGAATGTCTAGTTCCCAGTTTGGAAATAAGCCCTCCTGGATACAGTGAGCTTTTGAGAGGCATCGACTTTTTGGACTTTGTTTCTGACTGCCACATGATTTAGTTTGAATCATCATTCTTTTTTCAAATGCTGGGGGCCAAAATGTTAGAAAGCAAACTGGTTGTCAAGTTGGGAATCATCAGGAATCATCATGTTGTTGAAGTTAATGTTGAACAGAAAAATCTTTTTGCCGCTATAGAAAATTGAGGGATGACATTGGAAATCACATGAATTAAAGGGACTTTTTTTTTTTTTTGCCATCAAGTTAAGGATCTTACTTTGGTTTTTTGGACATCAAGTTAAAGAGAGGTGATGGAATCAAATTGAAAGTTCGAGGATGCACTACATATTGAACAAAGTTGGATAAATAGTAATGCCGTTCTCCTGGGACTATATGTCCGATTGTAAACTACGAAATTTGGGTTTCGGAAATTATACGTAGTGCTTACGGAATGAGACTATAATTCATCAAGGAAAAAAATTAGGCAAGGTGTTTGAGGATTTGCAATGGGAGGAGATAGAATGTGAAATTAGTTCATTTTACGGATATTTTTTCCACAAATGTAACATTTCCTCAGAATTTTGTTGGGTTTAAGTTTCTATAGCTCTCTCTGTTTTTTTTTTCTATTTATATATACCAAGAGTTCCATTTGTCTCATTTTTTTACTTTTCAAAAGCATCAATACAATCACCCACCTTTTTTTTTTATGGTACAACAATCTTTTCGTTTCGTGTTTTGCATGTGTCAATATTATCGTAACACTTTTATTACCGCGACGACGATTTCGGGACACTATAGTCATCATAAAATTTCTTCATATAATCTACGTATTTATATACAGTGATTCTCATCTTATCTTTAAAATGGTATCGTCGTGCCCGTACGGGAGAACTAGCTAAGCACAGTTAAAGAAAGTCAGTGCTGGTCGCTCTCTCTGCGCTCTTTCGCAAAAAACACGAAGAACTGCTCAGTGACGCACGGGGGTTGACCAGATAAACGCATCCCGTCCGTCGAATCCGTAAGGATCGGCTGATCAACGGATCCGAACGCCATCCGCCCGATTAACGAGAAGCGAGAAATCGACGGTCATGATTGCGTAAGTAGTCCTGTAAAGAAAGCAAGTATAAGCCTTAAAACAGACGCAGAGAGCGAGAAGTCTCTCTGTTCCGTCTCTTCGAGACTGCCGCTGCTTCTCGCAAGAGCTTCGGTTCTTCGCAGACTCGGACTCGGGGTGGCTCGGCTTCGGATCAGTCGGATTTAGGGTTTCGCCACTGCTTTGCTTCACTAGAACTAAGAAGAAGCGCATAGCGGGGGCCGATTTGGGTTGGCGTTTTTTAGCCAGTTGCACTCGATGCTCGTGCTTGCTCTTGCTGCGGTTTTCGATCTAAGTGTTTGTTCGTCACGCTGGTGAAGCTTTCGATTTCTTATTTGAAAATTACTAATGATGGCTGTTGGTTTTTTTTAAATTTTTTTCCATTGAATTTTTTTGATAAAAGGAAAATGGAGTTTCGTTTGTTCGTATTCTTGGCAACTTTAAGCAAAATATCGTATGCGTACTATGGCGAGCTTAAGTTTTAAGTGGGACGCCTGAATTTCTCTTTTTATCAGGAATTTTTTAGCTTCACATGAACCGGTTTTTCCCAATCGCTTAGTTTAAAGAGAAATTCTGGGGGGAAGAAAGTAAATTCAAGGAAATGGGTATTTTTTTTAGGATGTAATGTGTCATATAGTGTTATTGCTGGGGGAGAGGAAGCACATCCTTGTAAATTCTTAGTCCAGGTGGTGATGTCGTCCTCATAATTATCAACGTGCAGAGATCATTCATCGTTGAGGCTCCAATAGCTCTTTCAGGGCTACCTTAATAGGGAGGGAATTCGAAAGAACGCTTGTATAAGGTGTTGGGGAGGATGATGGTTGAAAATGTAAGGCTGCCCAGAGACTATTAGCGTGGCTCATTTTGCCGCAGCTGGTGAATCCGAGGGATCTGGTAGTTCGGGACGTATTGACATTGAGTTTACTGTTTCAGAGGATTCTAGTACTCCAGCCAAGAATTGCATCAACTTGAACACGAAAAGAGGGGTTCGGTTTTTTTTGAAAGAAAAGATTTGATACACTGGTTGAGGCTAGAACTTGAACAGATGCGAATTATTGAGAAGAAAATTGAGTCCCAGAGAGCAACTGGGGGCTACATTGTCGTTGTCTAGTGATATTTTAAGTTGCAGCAATGGGCAAAATGGTTTGCAGGCTGCTGCTGCTAGGAAATCATCTGCGAATACTTCTGGTCTGGAAAAGAAAGTAAGTACACCTGATGGAAAGGCTCGTGGTTGGAATCATGGTGCAACGGGAAAGTTTGAGTCAGTAAAGCAGGCTCCAGCTCCAAGGGCTGCCAATGCAATGTTGATGAAAGATTGTGAGACCCTTTTAAATTGTCTGATGTCCCATCAGTATGGTTGGGTTTTTAATGAACCTGTTGATGTGAAGGCATTGAACAATCCCGACTATTTTGACATGATTAAACATCCTATGGATTTGGGAACCATAAAGGGCAAGATCAGGTGCTTATTCGAGCCCATTAGAGTTTCTCACTGATGTCCTTCAGCAATGTGATGACCTATAATCTTCCCAGCAACAATGTCCACTTGATGGCTGTAAACAAATCTTTTGAAGTCAGGTGGAAAACTATTGAAAAGAAACTTGTGGTTGGTGGACCACAACCATTATCAACAAAATCAGCTCCACCTGAGGAGGTAAAAGCAGCCAAGTCAACATCTCTTCCTAATAAGAATAAAATGTCGAGTCCACAAGAAATTATGCCTGCACCTCTTCTGCTGGTAATGACAGATGAGGAGAAGCATAAACTAGACCAGGAATTGGAGTCTTTGCTGGGAGAAATGCCTGAAAATATTATCGATTTCTTGAGTGAGCATAGCTCAAATGGAAGGGAATCTGTAGAGGAGGAGATTGAGATTGACGTTGATGATCTCAGCAAACATTAAAGAATCTGTTAGATGAGTATTTGCAAGAGAAACAGAAGAAGCTAGCATGTGCTGAAACTTGTGAAATAGAGGTGAACTCTCGCTGCCTCCTCCATTTATTGAGGAGAAAGTTCAAGACAACACCGATATTCTTTTTTATTTGCCTCTTTTATTAGTACTGAACTCTTCTTTTCTTATCTTGTGCAGATCTTGAATGTATCTGGCTTTAGTAATTCATCTATGCAACTGTGTAGAGGTTGTTCTTTTTTGAAATTTTTTATTTTGGTTCATGTTGTTATATTTCATTTCACTCTTTGTTTTATTCATAATACTTCTATAGAGGTGCAAAGCTATTTATAATTTGGTCATTCATATAGTGAGAGTTAAACAAGTGCTTTGTGGAATTTCACTGATGTATGAAATTCTTCTAGGGGTCCCCTTGGCTTTTTTTTTTTTTCCCTTTTTGGGTGAACTGGGTCCATTGCTGCACTTAGTGGTGAACACCGGTCCGCCTTGGACCAACCTTGACCGACCCAACCCTGGACCGGCCCAACCCGGCCGGTCCCTGGTCTTGGGGCCACTGAAATTTATATTATGTGGGTTGGTCCCTAGTCCCGGGGCTTTAGGGTCGGGAACCCAACCCAGGAGATATATATATATATTTTTTCCAAACCCTAGGTATATAATTATAAGTGCCCCTCCTCTTGTTCTGTAGTTTTCCTCTCTCAGAGTCTCACTGTCTCCCTCAATCTCAAATTATTGCTGAAATCTTCCATTTCCATCTCTTTGGGTGCAGTCTCTTCGTCTTCTCTCTGCACATTTGAACTTAGCGATCGACTCTCTTCTCCTCCCTTTCGCGCTTCTGCCTCCGGTGACTGAATTGGCTGAATCTCCACTGCTACAGGTGTGTCCTTGATTCTTTTAACTGTTTCATCTCTGTTTTTTTTTAGCCGACTCATCTATTACAAGGTGCTGTGGGCGACGGGCTTAGCTTTGTTTGAATGGATTGTTTCACTTGGTTGTGATTGGCGGTGGGAGATGTCTCTCCATGCTTCGGATAAGTTAGACTTAAGGTTTTAGTGGTTTTCACTTTTGAGTTCGGTGAATTCAGGGTTGTAGACGACGTGGCAATTACGAGTTGTTGATTTGGTTATAGCGATGGCTACGCCACATTAGTTTTGCTTGAAAGAGTGAGGACGGCTTGGTGGTTTGGGGCGGGACCATGTGAGGGCTTGGTGCTGGCCCTGCTGGGTGGGGAAATATGTGTAGCACAGGGTGGGGAAGTTTTAGGGTTTTCTGTTCTGTGTATGATGTGTGTATTACTAGATGAATTTTGTGCATGTCGTGTTCTGCAAAGTTTTAAGATTCTCAAATGTGTATTTGAGTGAAAAATTTCGAAGGGACTGTTGTTTGTGTTCAACATGTTGATTAGCTCTCGTGTGCTTGGGCAACATGTTGTTTGGATCGAGAGAATAGGAATGTGGTGCCTTTATAGTTGGCTTTATAATTGACATGAGTACCATGCATTGGATATTACCAGTCATTCTATCTCGTTGTGCCATCAGTCAACATTGAGAATTTTCTCTTTGCACCACGTTGCTTGGAGTACTTTTGTCCTTTCAAGGAATACAAAAAATGAAACAAAAAAAGAATTGGTTGGTCCCGGGTTGACCTTGGAACTGGACCGGACCCACAAGGTCAGTCTAGTCCTCGGTCCCAGGCTCAACAGGGTCAGTCCATGGTCCCAAAAATTGGGGATTAACACTGTGCGGGTTGGTCCCTAGGTCAGGTGCTGAACTGGACCATGCTCACCCCTAGATGCATTGGTTTTTCTCACTAATTCTTTCTTTCGGTGCGTAGATAATGGAGGAACTTTCATTACACTGCACAATTTGTATAAGTTCGATCTCCCCGAACCCCTTAGTGTTGCTACTTGCTGGTATTTGAATTGATTACTGAGCTTGTTTGTCTTGTTCCTACCTTTTGTGAATTGTGCTATTCTTTTGAAATTTGAGGCAAGCAGGAAACTTATCTGACCTGAAATGGCTGGGGGAGGATTTGTTCACCAGCTTTTGAGGAGAAAACTTCAATCTCACTTCAAGGTAATTTTACTGTATTGTACTCAAGAGAGCTGCAGATGCATGATTATGTACAGTTATGCGTCCCATGGATCTCTTTCTTCTTCTGTCATTTAATCAGATCTTCATCTGATTTTTCCCTTTTTAATCTCAGGCGGCATAGTTAATATTGGACTAGGATGCATCTTCTCTATGATTATTAGCATAGTAAATATATTGTTAGGATTGATAATGGTGTTGACTTAGTGATATGGATATGTTATATTTTCAGGCTTATACATCATTGGCCCTGCTTTTCTCAAAGAAAAGTGAAATTAATGCTGGAGGTGTAAGCGCATTGAGAACATTTGCATTGCTCGGGGCAGGTGTTTCAGGATTTTTGAGCTTCACAACGCTTGCAGCTGCTGATGGGGCAGAACATGGTTTAGAGTGTCCAATGTATCCCTGGCCTCACTAAGGCATTCTGAGTTCTTATGACCATACATTGTGAGTTTTTGGTTTTATCTTGGTTGCACTGTTTTCTTCTTGACTTTGCAGTTCAACTCATGGAATTAAAATGGGCTTGATCATCTTAAACTTTAGAAAGAGAGATTGTTTATGCTCTATAGATCCATCCTGCAATCAAATCACTGGCCTTCCCCCCTTTGGACAGAGTAAATCCATGTCTTTTCTTTTATGTGTTCCTTGCCGTTTTTAGTTTGCTCATGTGGCAATTTGCCAAACTTAATTTACAAGGCCTTGTTTCCATGAAAAAAGGTATAGGAATTGCCACTGGACTGAGCTATTTACCTTATCTCTTCCAGCTGGGGTTTATTGCTACTCCTGCATTATAACTGAATTAAGTGTTTTGGGTTAATATGATGCTATAAATTTCCACATGGACAGTAGCTCTTTATTATATGGTAGTTCAGCTAATGTTTTTTATGTCTTAAGGAATCTTCTACATGAATGCTTTACATGAGCAGGATCCGCCGTGGTCACCAGGCTTACCAGCAAGTCTGCGCATCTTGTCATTCGACGTCTCTTGTATCGTTTCATGATCTTGCGGGAGTTGCTTATGCGGAAGAGGAGGCGAAAGCTATGGCGGCTGAGATCGAGGTGGTTGATGGGCCTAATGATGAGGGTGAGATGTTTACTCGTCCTGGGATGCTAAGGGATTGATTTCCTTAGCCCTATGCAAATGAAGCAGCGGCTAGATTTGCTAATGGAGGGGCCTATCCTCCTGATTTAAGTCTAATCACCAAAGTAATTGCTCTTCTCTAGTTTCATTTATTTTCTGATGATACTCAGTCACGGAAAGATGATTGTTTTTAAATTTTGCTATTTCAGGGTGATTGCAATGGTCAAAACTGTGTATTTTCACTGCTGACCGGTTACCGTGGTCCTGTGGCTGGTGTTGCAGTAAGTGGTGTTCCATCATATTTAGGCGCACTTGTTTTTGGGCTGAATTTTTTCGTTTAATTTTACTGGGGTTGGGAGATATGAGGAAAGGAGTTCAAAGTAATAATTTAAGGTTCATAGGAAAAAATCTTAGCAGACCTGATCCAAGAGTTAGTTGCCTTACAAATCCTGTTCTTCTCATCTTGCATGGAGGAGGTCATTCCTCTCATTAGTCATGGACGATGCTTTGTTTTTTTGGTTTGTTATTTCTTAGTTTTGTTGTTTTATTATCCTAGTAAGAGAGGGCCTGCGCTACAATCCATACTTTGGTGGTGGAGCAATTGCAATGTTGAAAAGGCTCAGTGATGGTGCTGTCAAGTATGAAGAGGGTACCCCAGCAACAGAATCTCAGGTCTGATTATTCTATTGTGCGCATTGCTTATGCGTACTTTAGGTTTTGTCGGTTTGGTCCTCGTAATTGATGGTCATTCTTGGGTAAAGCTTAAGTTTTCACTTGGTTATGCTGCAGATGGGGAAAGATGTTGCAACATTCTAATAATGGGTGAAATTGAAGAGAGAAAGCTGGTAAAGTTCCAATCTTTGTATACCCTAATCGTTTTCTTCTTAGACATATATATTTCCTCTCTCGGATGATATTATTCACAAATTTTGGAACTTCTGATGCCATGTTTCTCTGTGTCCAGATGAGATTTAAGTGGATATTTGTATTGTCATTGGCGCTACTACAACCTCCTGGAAATTGGTTTTGGATGTGGTCAACTAGCATCTGTCCTCATAAATGGCTATCATGCTTGTCGGCCGACTGGACATTGAGTAAATGTCCCTCCCGTGGAATGGCTTTCTTTCCTTTCCTCCTTTTTTTATGCGAATTTCTGTCTAATTAGTAATTTAATTTTGTACATGGAGCAGATGTGAATGTCTAGTTCCCAGTTTGGAAATAAGCCCTCCTGGATACATTTGAGGTTTTGAGAGGCATCGACTTTTGATAATAATGTTCTTGAACTTAGCATTGATTTTTAATCCTTGAACATGCATGTGTTGAAATTAGTATTGAATATAGAAGTCTTTTTGCCGAAAAAATTCGAGGACTTTAACTTTAGAAAATTGAGGGATGACATTGCCAATCGCTCGAGGTAAAGGGACTTATTTTTTGCCATCTAGGTCAAGGATCTTACTTTGGTAATGAAATCAATGGAAGTTTGAGGACGCACTTGGATAAACAGTTGTGTCGTTCTCCCCAGACTTATATCCGATTGTAGACTATGAAAGTTTGTGTTTTGGAAACTATATGTAGCGTCTATGGAATGAAACTATAGTGCATCAGATTAATTTAGGCGAGGTGTTTGAGGAATTATAATGGGAGGAGATCGAAGGAGAAATTAGTTCATTTTACAGATTTTCTTTTTTTGCGGAAATAACATTTCTTCATAATTTATTGGGTTGAAGGCCCAGTTTGGTTTAGCATTGCCCAAATGTCCTTGGGAAAATGCAAACGCATTTAGTCTAAAGGAGTTTGGGCAAATAAAAATACTGTTAGGTAGAGTATATTCTAAAAACACATTAGAAATGTACTTTGACGTAAATGTTATTTGGTAAAAAATGCACTTTGTAATAAATTTTGCTTTTTTTTTTTGGAAGTCTCAAATTATTTTTGATGAAGCTTAATCGTCAGCGGGTCAAAACAGTTGCCGGCCAACCTCCGTTAGTCAAATCTGGCCAGTGCGCGGTATTGCCTGAGGTTGCGCGACCGTAGACAACCGTTTGCCTAGGTCACGCCACCCTAAGCAATCGCCGCTTGGGTCACGCAACCCTTCAGGCGGCAATCGCCAACCTGTATCTGACCCCATTTTAGCTTCGTTCGACACTCAATGAAGATGAATAGTGCCAACTTGCATTTCGAGAATGCAAATTTTCAAGGCACCTCTAGAGTTGCCTTGGGTTAAGGGCCCTTGGGAGCCTTTGGAAATACAATTGCATTCTTTCAAAATTGTCGAAAAAAATTGCCAAACGGGTTTTACATTTGGTCAAGAGACTTTAAGGTCAAAATGCTCATCCTAAATGCTAAACAAAACATGGCCTAAGTATCTATATCTCTCCTTTTATTTCATATCAAGAGTGATGTTTGTCTTGCCTTTCACATTTCAAAAGCACCATTACAATCACCCACCTTTTTTATTAAGCATAACCATTCTTTCATCTAGTGTTTCGCAAGTGTTGATATCAACTTAATACCTTCTTTATCATGATGAAAAATTTCAGGACGCTATAGTTATATATATTTTTTATAATGTACGCATTTATATACGACGGTTCTCATATTATCTTTAAAATGATATTATCGTGCCCGTGCGTGAGAACTAGCTAGGCACAGTTAAGAAAGTCAATATGCAACTTTATAAAAAATGGGCAGTCAATAATATCATTAGCAAGCGAGTACGCTCCACCGTCACCGTTTCTTCTCACCTTCAGAGGATAGGATCCCCTGTGGAGCGATGCAGCCGATCACCCCCTCTCGTGCCAATCAAATCACTCCGGCCCCGTACCGTCCCGCCCGTCCTAAACTCGGCTGCGCGGATTCCGACCAATCACCGACGACGGTCACCGCGCATGACTCCACTGGTGGTCACCCCATCTTCGCTCTTTCAACTGAGCACGAAAAAACCGCGTAGTGACGCACGGAGGTTGACCGGATAGACGCATCTCGACCGTTGAATCCTTGAGGGTCGGCTAATAACGGATTCCAACACCATCCGTCCGATTGACGAGAAGTGAGAAGTCGACGGTCAGGATTGCGTAAGAAGTCGTGTAAAAGAAGCAAGTGGGCCTTAAAGCAGACGCAGAGAGCAAAATCTCTCTCTCTCTCTCCGACTGTCGTCGCTTCTCCAAAAGCTTCGACGCGGTTCTTCTTCGCAGACTCGGACTGTGAAGAGTGGCTCGGCTTCGGATCAGTCGGATTTAGGGTTTCGCCACTGCTTTGCTTCACTAGAAGCGCATAGCCTGGGCCGATTTGGGTTAGCATTTTTTGGCCAGTTGCTCTGGTGCTCGTGCTTGCTCTCGCCGCGGTTTTCGATCTAGGGTTTGTGCGTTACGCTGGTGAAGTTTTCGCTGTTTGATTGGAAAATTACCGATCTTCTCGGGGTTGGGGTTGATACCTATTTGCTACCTTATCTCTTCTGATGTGTGTTTTCTTCTAGCTGATCCAGCAAATCTTTTGTTTTTCCATTGAATTTTTGTTTTTGATAAAAGGAAAATGGAGTTCCGTTTTTTCATATTTTTGGCAACTACAAGCAAATTATCGTATGCGTACTATGGCGAGCTTAAGCTTTAAGTGGGACGCCCGAATTTCTCTTTTTATCAGGAATTTTCAGCTTCATATGAACCGGCTTTTTCCAATCGTTTAGTTTAAAGAGAATTTCGAGGGGGAAGAAAGTAAATTCGTGGAAATGGGTATTTTTGGAGAATGTGATACGTCATATAGTGTTATTACTGGGGGGAGAGAAAGCACATCCTCATAAATTCTCAGTCCAGGTGGTGATGTCGTCCTTATGATTATCAACGTGCAGAGGTCATTCATCGTTGAGGCTCCCATAGCTCTTTCTGGGCTGCCTTAATACGGAGGGAATTTGAAAGAACACTTGTGTAAGGTGTTGGGGAGGATGATGGTTAAAAATGCAAGGCTGCCCGGAGACTATTACCGTAGCTCGTTTGCTGCAGCTGGTGAATCCGAGGGATCTGGCAGTTCGGGACGTATTGACACGGAGTTTACTGTTTCAGAGGATTCCAGTGGTCCAGCCAAGAAATGCATCAACTTGAACACGAATAGAGGGGTTCGGTTTTTTGTGCCTTCAGAAGTCCTTCCTCTATCGAATATATCACCTTCTGAAAGAAAAGATTTGATACATAGGTTGAGGCTAGAACTTGAACAGATTCGGATTCTTCAGAAGAAAATTGAGTCCCAAAGAGCAAATGGGGTTACATTGTCGTCGTCTAGTGATATTCTAAGTTGCAGCAATGGGCAAAATGGGTTGCAGGTGGCTGCTGCTAGGAAATCATCTGCGAAGACTTCTGGCCTGGAAAAGAAAGTAAATACGCCTGATGGAAAGGTTCGTAATTGGAATCGTGGTGCAACGGGAAAGTTTCAGTCAGTAAAGAAGGCTTCAGCTCCAAGGGCTGCCAATGCAACATTAATGAAAGATTGTGAGACCCTTTTAAATCGTCTGATGTCCCATCAGTTTGGTTGGGTTTTTAATAAACCTGTTGATGTGAAGGACTTGAACATTCCCGACTATTTCGACGTGATTAAACAACCTATGGATTTGGGAACGATAAAGGGCAAAATGCGATCAGGTGCTTATTCGAGCCCATTAGAGTTTCTCACTGAAGTGAGGCTTACCTTCAGCAATGCGATGACCTATAATCCCCCCAGCAACGATGTCCACTTGATGGCTGATGCCCTAAACAAATTTTTTGAAGTCAGGTGGAAAACCTTCGAAAAGAAACTTGTGGTTGGTGGACCACAACCATCATCAACAAAATCAGCTCCACCTGAGGAGGTAAAAGCAGCCAAGTCAACATCTCTTCCTAGAAAGAGGAAAATGTCGAGTCAACAAGAAGTTATGCCTGCACCTCTTCTGCGGGTAATGACAGATGAGGAGAAGCATAAACTAGGCCAGGAATTGGAGTCTTTGCTGGGAGAAATGCCTGAAAATATTATCGATTTCTTGAGAGAGCACAGTTCAAATGGAAGGGAATCTGTAGAGGAGGAGATTGAGATTGACATAGATGATCTCAGCAATGATGTTCTTTTCACATTGAGGAATCTGCTAGATGAGTATTTGCAAGAGAAACAGAAGAAGCTAGCATGTGCTGAACCTTGTGAAATAGAGGTGAACTCTTGCTGCCTCCTCCATTTATTGAGGAGAAAGTTCAAGACAATACCAATATTCTTTTTTATTAGCCTTTTTATTATTATTACTGAACTCTTCTTTTCTTATCTTGTGCAGATCTTGAATGAATCTGGCTTTAGTAATTCATCTATGCAACCATGCAGAGGTTATTCTTTTTTGAATTTTATTTTGGTTCATGTTGTTATATTTTGTTTGACTCTTAGTTTTAATCTAATCTTAGTTAGACACGCGTGTACATTGCAGGAAACAATGCTGGCGATGAAGAAGTTGATATTGGAGGAAATGAACCTCCTGTATCAAGCCATTCACCGATGGAAATAGAAAAGGGTAGGCACCATACTGTTAGTAAATATGTTCAGGTTGCTCCTGCTGTAAATGGATGAGAAGAATTTTGTAGTGACACTGCCTACACAAGCTTTCTGTTTGTAAAAGGGATTCATTATCCAGTCATATACTGAAAATGGAGTTCACATGAAAAGTCAGTATCTCAAAGCAGTTCTGAAAGAGTATAACTATTTTATGACACAAAAAGGCAGAAAGGATAACAAAAGGAGACCTTGGCATTGCCTGGCCATAGTCAATTAGAATTAGTTGTATTTTTTTTTATTTGCCTCTTTAAAATTCTAAGTAGATATAACATTTATGGCTTGCTTTGTATGTTTCTGCCAAACATAACCAACTGCTGAAAGCACATACTGACCTAATTAGTGAGAATTTTATCCTTTTCGTCCGCCACTTTGTGTTTTTACTGCTGAAAGCACATACTGACCTAATTAGTGAGAATTTGATCCTTTTTCGTCCATCACTTTATGTTTTTAGTTCTCCTTGTAGCTACATTCTCTTAATGAAGTTGGACTTGTTTGTTATTGATAGGGATAAGTTAGACTCATTCCCTTGCTGCTGTGTTTCATGCATGGTATGCAGATTCAGGCCATAACAGTTGCTCTGAGAGTGGAATTGATAATGTCAAGGCTTCGGACACTGAAAAAGTGACAGAGGTATGCAATGGGCTTTTCCAGAGATTTGCTAGATTTAGCTTATGTGTCATGAAGTGTTCAAGCCTTAATTCTGCTCTTTTTTGTGCTTTATGACACTGAACTGATTTTTCTTCAGGCAAGGGAAATTGCCGATTCTGAAGACCACCGGGATGAAAAGACTAGGAGCAGCGAACTGATTGATATTAATCGTGAGTTTATTGCCTTATCTGCATTGTCTGTGTTGTGGAACATTTAAGATATTCTTGTGCACTTTGGTTGATAAGGAAATCTGAAGTGGGATGTCTGCATAGTAAAAGCGTGCAGGAGTGTGTAAATTCAGTTTTCTATTGAGAAAAAAGCCTTAAGTTTTTAATCCCAGTACTGTGCTAGACTGTTCGCTAATTTACTTTTTCTAGGTATCTAGGATATCTGTTGCTGTGCATTTTATGCGGCTTCTGTGAAGTGGTAGTTGGTACCTCGTAATTTGTTCTCCACTGATGTGTTGCAAGCTCTTTTTTGGTGCTTTTAATGATATATTTCTTTGGGGGTTTGGTCTAAAGTTTTCTTGCTTACGGAAAATTGACACCGACAAATTGTTGACACATAGATGGGTTGATTCTGAGTGTGGTGCTAATATTGGTCATTTCTGAATGGTTTTACAGTTATTATGGAAGACTGACACATTACCTTTGGGCAATGCTTTTCAGTACTTCTTCCCACAGAATATATTTCTTACAAAGTGAAGATCAATTATTTATCTCAATACTTGCCATGAAAACTTTAAGTTTGTTGCTGAAGATGGAAGAATTTTAGGGTGCAAATCTCCTGCAAAACCAGTGCGCTTCTTTACAGGCTTTAGTCATTTCCTGTCAGGGGTTTTTTCCTTTTTCTGTTACGTTTTGCCTTACTCTTGAGAACTTGTATCGCATTGCGTCTAGTAGTCAATGGCCACCAATATAGAACCCAAATTTTACCATAAGACAATGGCTGACCAGCAACTTGGATATTGAATGCCTTGAAGGTTATATAACTACCTTTGAATTAACGAAAGTTACTGAACTGCCAACAGAGGGAATTTGAATGTTTTCAGACTGCCTTTTGATTAGTGTAATAAAACTCCATCTTCGGCTCAGTCAAAGTCATGATTTTGTCATGCCTTTGTTGTTTTGAGGACTGTAGATGAGTAACTACTCCAAGGGATGATGGTAAATGAATGATGACGTATGGTCTGGTAATGGCACTACTTGGACTGAGAAAGGTGAAAAAAGAAAAAAGAAAGTGGTTTGACTGGCCGAGATATGCAGATATATGCTTTACTTGTGTCATTGTTTTTCCATAGGTTTTGGGCCATTGAAGGTCTTCAAAAATGGTGAATTTACATCTTAAGGGCCTAAGATCTGTCATGAATGAATATATTCTGGGTTAGTAGTAACTGCTGTGCAGATTCTCTTGTGTTCTCCTTGTGCTTGATTGTCAAGACTATTTAATGAACTTTCCCTGAGCGTGCTTTATGCCCTATCAATGGAGATTTCACTGTGTTTATTCTCTGTGTCTCAATTCTGCTAGCGCATGATTTGTTCTCTATGTATGAAGATGTCACTATCTGTGTATTCTGCGTGTCGCTTATGAGTTCTGTCTTTGCAGGATCTCTCAGTGTGTTGGACCAACCTGAGCAGACTTCCGTGCAAAAAGCAGGCTCTGTTGACTCTGATAGCTTCCAAGACGGTAAGTTGGCTGGAAGAACTGCTCGAACTTTCAGGACGTTTAAACGACTCTGATAAATTTAATCAAACATCACAGGAGAAAGTGCTCCTCTCGAGAGGCAGGTCTCTCCAGAGAAGCTATATCGAGCAGCTTTGTTGAAGAATAGATTCGCTGATACAATCTTAAAGGCTCGAGAAAAGACACTCACACAGGTTGGTCGCATAATTTGGCTAATTTATTTGTAGGGGCTTTTACTTTGGGAACCGTAAATTAATCTCGTTTGATAGGGTGACAAGGGTGATCCTGAGAAACTTCGCCGGGAGAGAGAGGAGCTTGAAATGCAACGAAGAAAGGGTACTGATTGTTTGCTTCTTTTTTAGACACTTCCCTTTGGTGTAGAGTTGGTTTCAAAGAATTCCCTTTTCTTTTTTGGAATGTTACCAGAAAAAGCGCGGTTGCAAGCGGAAGCAAAAGCTGCTGAAGAAGCTCGAAGGCGAGCTGAAGCTGAAGCTCTTGCTGAGGCTAAGCGGAAGAGGGAACTGGAGAGAGAAGCTGCTCGACAGGCATTGCTCAAGGTGAATGAGTACACCTTATTCGCTATTTTCTAGCGTCACTTTCTTATTGGGAAATCATGGAATTTGAGTAATTGCGTTGTAATCGTCTTTAGATGGAGAAGACAGTGGAGATAAATGAGAATTCTCGGTTCCTTGAAGATTTGGAAATGCTCAGGACTGCTCCAGGAGAGCACTTGCCGAGCTCTGCCGATGAGACGAGCCCAGATCATAATCTGGAAGCACTGGGAAGCTTCAAGCTCGGGGTTAGTAACCCCTTGGAACAACTCGGCCTGTTCATGAAAGCAGATGAGGAGGAGGAAGAAGCCGAACCACCTGCATTTTCTAATCACGAAGATGTTGAGGAAGGGGAAATCGATTGAGATGCCGAGAAGTTGAAGATAAATCGACTTTTGCTGCCTTCTGGATCGATGAACGAACAAATCCATGGACTGTGGCTGCCTCTCTGAATCCTTTAACAAAGAAAAAAGAAAGGCAACATCAGAAAAGGAAAAAGCATATGGGGGGGCGTGTTGGAGCTTCTTGACTCGGTGTTGGCTTGTGAGACTCATCAATGGGTAGATTTTCGAAATCCTGTGATAGTGTATCGTATATCACCTATATAGATAGTGGAATGTAGACGGATATATGCCGAGTAAGTAGCGTTCCGCCGAATGTTGTGTGCTGCTTAAAGTGAACTATGATATCACGCGATGTTTGTTCCGTTGATAGGTCAGGTCTTACAGTCAGCTGGTGACCTGATCTGCGAAACTGAAGAAATGGTTAGTTTTTAGGGGTCTTCTCGGTTATGGTTGGAGCTAGAAGAGATGAAAATGGACATATGCTTCGGTTGTCTGTGTGTGGGTTTTCCATAGACACGTGATGTACAAAATTGGAATGTTGCTGAAGTAGAAAATTGCCAGCCGGCTTGCCCGTTTCGGACCAACCCTCTTATGTAGCAAATGTCGGATCGTGCTTTTAATGGGAAACCTTTCATTGCCGTTCTCCACTTTATTTCACTTAGTTGTTTTGTCGGAAGGCTGCAATAAAACATCCGAGATTTAAAAACATCAATCATATTCAATAAGAAAAGATTTGATTTTTTACTTAATTGACTACACAAAATACGGAAAAATCAGTGGCACCACCCAATAAAAAGAATATCAAGCTCTCTTTTATGGGGTTTTTGTAAACGAAAGTCTCGACTCACCCCGTGAGTCAAATTTGCACCCAACATTCAAGGGTTTCTTGAAAAGGCCCTATACCTTTATCCGATGGACAAATCCAGTCACCTTTAATCTCACTTGGAGAAAATACTTGCCTTTATATTTTACTTACACGTGGCATCCGATCCGTCAAATGGAAGATGATGTGGCCAACCCTCGACTGCCACGTCGCCAGCATAGCTGAGATTCAATTTAACTTAAACGATGTGCCATGTCCCTCATCATAATAAGAAACGACGTGGTCCGAGCTTGGGCTTCATGAATCTTGATGCTGTCCAAAGAATTCTCGCTCCAACTTGAATCCCAAAATGACCCAAATCGGCGTTCATTTCTCTCTCAATAAGATGGAGTTTGAGCCCTAACATTCTCCCACGGACGAATTGATTCTTGCACGACAACAAGCTAACCAAATGACGGAACCAGATACCAAGCTGGTTATGTCTGGATGAAGCAACGAGCTTACAAGTCTTGCTCCTTGATTAAAGAAATGGCAAAACTTGCTTATTTTTTCTTCTTCTGTCTTCTTTTTTCAAAATTTGAAGGCCAAAAAGATCATTTGATGTTCCAAAATTATGAAACCGTGTTTCCAAAATTTGCATATTGCTATCGATAGGAAAATGGTGACGGCCGCAAGAACATGAAAGAGGGAATAAGAAATGAAAAAGTCCAGGATCTAACCAAAAGCATGGAATATGTTCCATGAGCTCATGCATGCCAAATAGGCCACTCCGTATCCCGTTGATTGACACATCGAATTCCATAAGACGGCCTGTAAATTTTATTATCGACAGCGAGATTAGCATAATTTGAGAACCTTGTTAAGCTTGATCTATATGCAATATCAAATGATATTTAGTCTCCTTCCAATTATTTATGAGTAGACTTTAATAATAAACTGCCTCTAGTTGGGATAGTGATAGAAAAATTAATACCAATATGAATTATTAAATAGGAATTAACAATCAATAAGGGACAATACCTTACCAGTTGGCCTAATTAATTTTTTTTCTTGGATTCTTATTTTGACTCTTTCTATTTCGCTTATAAAAATGAATGAATGAAAAATACTGTCATTGTACACGAAAATATTTAATTTTAAATTATTATAGATGTAGAATTTTTTTTTATTAATTATTTATTTTAAGTGATTATTTTTAAGAAAATATAATTTTTTTTCTTGAAACAAAACGAGTTTTTATGTTACAAGTAGAAGGCCAAAAAAAATGAACTGAAATGAAAAGAAATGTATTTAAAAGCTTCTCTTGGATTTCTAGTGCAAAACTGGAACTTTCCCGAGAGAATCGACACCGGGCGAGATCGCAACAATGGCGGATTATCACTTCGTGTACAAGGACGTGGAGGGCGCTTCGACGCAGTGGGACGACATCCAGAGGAAGCTCGGCAATTTGCCGGAGAAGCCACCTCCGTTCAAGCCTCCTCCGTTCGCTCCGTCGCCCGATCCAGATTCGCTGCCCAAGGATAAGTCCTGGATCGATGAAAAGACCCCGGAGGAGCTCGAGGACCTCGAGGACGACCCCGACCTCGACGACGATCGCTTCCTCGAAGACTACAGGTCCGTCGAATTTTGTCCTGGATGGTGATTTGGGAATCGCGAATCGTCGCGATCTGTGGGTGCTTGATGATCGGATGATTGAGGATTGTGATTTGTTGTGCGATGTCTTTGGTTTGGAGACAGAAATGAAGTAGTGTGAGGAGATTGCACCGACTAGGCTTGCTGGGGTTATTAAAGGAGGGAACTTGATTGAACATATGGAGTTTCAGGTGTTATATGTTGGGATTTCCGCTTGCCTTTTATCCCTGGATTTTTCGTTCAATGGTGCGTTTCGTGTGTGCATATATTCTAGCTAAAGGAAACAGAAAGGAGAATTTTCTGGTTGTGCTTGCTGGGGTTATTAAAGGAGAGAACTTGGTTGAACATATGGAATTTCAGGTGTAATTTGATGGAATTTTCGCTTGCCTCAATCCCTGGATTTTATGTTCAATGGTGCGCTTAGTGTGTGCATATATTCTAGCTAAAGGAAACAGAAATGAGAATTTTCTGATTGTGGGTTGTTTTGTTTGGTTATTCGTTTGTTCAGAGGAATTCTCTTATTTGTGGTGTGAACTTGTTGACAGAAAGAAGAGGTTGGCCGAGATGAGGGAAGCAGCTAAGGTTATAAAGTACGGATCAGTGATTCCCATCTCGGGATCGGATTTTGTGCGAGAGGTTTCGCAAGCTCCTCCTGAAGTTTGGGTCGTCGTCATTCTCTACAAAGACGGGTATTGTGCTTGCCACCTGCAATTGCTATGCTTGAGCCACTGAATTGCGATATCTTCTAGATTGGTTTACTGACTCTGTGTTTGGTTGACAGAATTGCAGAGTGCGGGGTGCTCATGAATTGCCTGGAAGAATTGGCGACAAAATATCCTGCAACTAAGTTTGTTAAGATTATATCTACTGATTGCATCCCGAACTACCCTGATCGGAATGTACCCACTATACTAGTGTACAACAATAGTGCAGTGAAGGCTAACTATGTGGGCTTGCAGAGTTTTGGCCGCCGATGCACACCCGAAGGTATCATTTTAAATTGCAGCAGTTGTCACCATGCTCCTTGTTTCGAAGGAACACAAGCATTTTATGCTTTTCTTGGTAGGGTAGCCCCAATATTTTATCTGTTTCACATTATGCTGCTTAGCAGCTGTGATTGTTTATTTGTTCAACACCACAAAGTCTCGAGTGCCTCAAACTTACATTAAGTTTATGGAATTTACATTGGTGGAAAGGCATCTGGTGATCGTGAAGTGAACCACAATTGAGCTTAGAAGTATGTGAGACATGTATTGAGTTAAGACTCCTTTGTATTGAAGGGCACGAAGATCTCATAACGGCATCTAAAACATCTCGCTCTGATCTCTACCTGTGCTTAGTTTATTATGTTTTTCCTTCATTAATTTAGGGGCCTGATTTATACTGAAAATAGTTTCAGAAACTTTAGTGGACATAGCCATGGTGTTTATGAAGGTTTGAGCATGCTCACATTCTTATAAAGAAATGCTGTATTCGTATCAAACTTGCTTGGATTCTTTGCTGGACCATCTTGGTGCAATTAGTCTGGCTATTATGCTGCTGCATGCCTTGTCCTCCAATTGCTGTAGCATTCTTGTATTCTCTCTGTTTCACGTTTTTCATCTTTGACCTTTTCCTCTAGGTGTTGCACTAGTTCTCTGCCAATCAGATCCCGTGTTAAATGATGGGCAGAGCAAAGGTGATGCATCAAGAAAAGCTGTCATTGACGGAGTTCGTAAAAAGTTTATAGAGAAAGTTGTGGCAGAACATGAAGATGATGATGATGGATCATCAAGTGATTAGTATCTAATTGTCTCTGTTTCTTTTTCTTTCCGAGTTCAAGCTGAAGGTGCGGATGTTTCATTAACTTGGAGGACTCGATAGTTTACTTCATTCCTCTTGCTGAAGGCTTGCAATTTTTCTTTTCTTTCACTTTCAATATCCGTAAATTGGTGAGGAGAGATTCTGCTTGTGAATTCCAAGCTGACAGTAGAAGTAATTTTGTGCAATTAAGTAAATGGCTTAGGAGGATGACTTTTATGTCATGCCCATGCCAGATAGTTGTAACTGCAATTTTCTGACAAACGCTTTCTAGGTTAATTTTATCGTTTGTTAATGGAAAGCAGCTTGCTCCTATTGGTGTGATCCTCTTCGTTTTTCACCTGAATTGCCGCAAATGCAATTCAGTCTAAAATCTCTGGCAAACAAGAAGTTCGTCATTGTTTTTAAGTTCATGATCTTTTTTCAGTTTTGCCAGTGGTAGGCTATTGTTGAAAATGAAGTTATTCACAACTTGCTTAGCAAGATTCTAAACGAATATTGAAGTTGGTAGAGGACCAAGAGGCATGGCAGTTGAATGGATGTTGCTTCTCCACATTTACAGTTCATTTGAATACCTATTGCTTTCGTATTGTCCACAGGATATAACGCTGGAGATACAATTTCCATTCCATGTCCGTTCGAATGTATTAGTAACTAGGAAGTTGACAACTTGTCATTTTGACTAAGCAACTCCAACCACATGGTAAAAGCATTCGGCACCTGCCTGGATGTATATAGCTCAAAAACTTTTTTAACCTTGAGAAGCTAACAAGTTCAAAGATATTGGGCTGCAAAAGGCTTGATACCCTATAATTTCATACCTTCAGTTGTTACTCGCACGGCAAGTCAAGCACGACACTGCTTAGAGATACCAGTCACTATAGAGTCTCAAGAAGAATATACATATGCACAATAAAGTTTGCACACGACTATCCCTTAGGGAGACGGTTCAGTGAACTGGAAACGGAAAACAAGATTTAAGATCGAAGGCAGGCAGAACCTGGTTCCACAACCAGTGTCACCACAAGAGTGACTCAGGAAATTAGCACATTTGCAAACCACTGAAGCTCTCAGCACGCATCTAAATTACAGTCAATTATTCCCTTATTGCATAAAATAGAACCCATCTCTGCAAAATTTTCACAGCAATCCAATCGATCTGCCCAGAGAAGATTATAGACTAGCTCCAGAATCCCACATTGGATGAAAGAGATTGCAAAGGAGATGTCATACGGATCGCACATCCAAACATGTACGCATAGGCAATCAAATTTGACTGCTCTAGACGAGCTCTCTTTTCATTCACTGACTTCTGGGGTCTTTTCTCTCTTTTTACCCTTCTTTGTGTCTGCGCTTCCCAGCTGTTGCTGCTCAGCCTTTTTCTGAGCTCGAATCATAGCACGTCTTGCACGAGGTCGCATTTCTCGTACTTGTCTAGGCGGCATCACATAAGGCTCAAGAGGCCGGTCAGCAAAAGGGTGTTCACCACCAGCAAATATTCTGAGTTTTCTGTCTCTATCCTGCATCCATAACAAGGAACGGCCTTTAATTAGATTCAAACATAAGCTCAGATAATAATTGGAAATGCAACCGGAGAAAAGCTGCGTGATTTAATTGAACCGTCATTCTAAGAACAGAAAGTTGAATGAACTGAATTGCCAACCAGGGAGGTTAAAACAGACACCTCCAACGTACTAGCTTAGCTTCCTTCCACCAGAATTCTGAATGAACTGAATTAACCGCATAACAGGAATACTCATGAATGCTGACTACAAATGGTGTCATAAGCTTCATTTTTTTTTTCCAGCTATTGTTGTTTGACTAGTTTGAACTTGATGCTTCGTGCGTGATGGAAAAAATATCTTTACAACAGTAACACTTATACAAAGCCTGCCTCTTGTGTCATACTTTCATCTTAAAGCAATTTTAATATTTCCGTGAGTAAATTTCATTGGTGCCTCCACACAAAGCGACAAAACAAATCTAATATAAATGTTTCATCCATATGGTCATGAAACCCTGCAGTCAACAGGGCCGGAAGTGGTCCTCATAGATTACAGCACGATAAGATGCAATAAGCCAGTTGTACTCTCTTTCAGTCTTCGTATCAAGTAATTCTTGAATTCCAATAGGCATCAGAGATTTGAAATCTTTACAAACTTTTTTTCAGGTGCAGTTTTAGAGGAAGTACTTATTGGGCTGGATATCTTCCTATTAGAACAATTAAAGATGCCATAAGTTAAAAAAAGAAAGAAAAGGTCACAATTAAAGACACAGGGAACTCATCAGAAGAAAATTGACCCTTCGCTTACATCACGCAATTTGTTTCTTGGAAGCATGCGGAGAACTGCTTTCCTAATGACTTCTGTGGGGTCCTTTGCCATTTGGTCCTTTAAGGTCCTTTCCTTGAGGTGGCCCACATACCTGAACGCCAGGTATAATTAGAACAGACAGAATCATACACATGAGAAGAGAAGATTAAGGAAGCGCATCTCAAGACTCAATGCAGTTCATGCATAAATGTAAGAGAAAAATATTGAGTCAAAGCAGCAGAATTGTCAGTTATAGATAGCAAAATTGCATATGAATCTGTAGTTGTAAATAGTTGTAATTTTTTTTTTTCTTGAAATGACCAAACAAATTAATTATGTATGAAGTGCCTCAATGACAAGCTTTCAACATTAAAAGAAGAGGGGTTTGCAGACCTCATCACAGAGACTTCAGTGAATCAACTTAAACATTGTATGGTACCGACACAAACAGTTGCACTTGTGCAAAAGTGTGTGCCACCTATGTGTCTGCTCATACGAGCATACTGCACATGCTCTCAAACACACAGTTAACTTTGTGCGCGCGGAGAGAGAGAGAGAGACTTGCCCAGTATGCCAGTAATAAACTTTATCTGTCATCTTTCTCCCTGTGACAGAAATATCCTTTGCATTAAGCACAATGCACATATCCCCATCATCCCGATTAGGAGCGTATGTGGGCTTATCCTTGCCTTGGACCACAGTTGCTATTTGAGAAGCTAATCTCCCAAGAACCTATTAGAAAGGATTTTGATGTCATACAAATGCAAACTTAACCATGTTATAAAAGCTAGTGCAATTAAAATGGAAATATTCAGCACGAAAGTTTTTCTCTGTACAACAGTCCAATCATGCGGGACAATTAGCATACACAAATCTCCACCACATGAGACATGGAAAAATCCAAATCTAAACAGACACAAGCTTATGGAAAATCTAAGGCTGTATAATATCACAAAAAGGGCACTTATAGAAATCCTCCAACCTGGCCTTTCGCATCAAACACTCTCCACCGCAGTCCTTCCAGATTAATACGTCTCAAGCCAGCAAGTGCTTTCTGCAAGAACGTGAAAAAAAAATGTCTTTTGTCAAATCAGCTATCGTGTCAAGAATAAAAACACGTGCGGAGTTCCTTTCTGATTGATGATGTCAATATCCCGTCTCCACACAGGCAATGTACACTGAAATTCATAAACCACACGCTACTGAAATGTGCTGACAATCTAATTAAATCACTGAACCATCGCATGGCCTGGTCAGATACATGTCAATACGCACCAAGCATCGACGATCAGAATCTGCGAACTTGAGGCGGATGCTAGAATTTGAAGAGAATGAAATGTGAAAGTAAACAAGCGAACGGTGTAGCGAGCTTCAAAACAGGACCAATGCGCGACCAAATCACAAAACTAACTCTCTCAGTCAATATCACAAACACTTGGGGGGTGCTTCTCCGAATGATCTCAGACAGGAGCCATCGAGCTGAACAAATACATTTAGCTCCATACCCTATGGGCAACACATCTCCACGGGTCCAGAAAATTATGAAGTAAGCTAGAAGCTTAGCTCACCTTCATATTGCCATTAAAAGTAGTAGCAGCTTGAGTTGCCATGCCTCCGAAGCTTTACGGCTCACAAAAGAGAAGGCTCCTGAGCACAGCAAAGGGAGTTAGGGTTCTGGCGAATGGGGCTCGATCTGGTGCAGTTGCAGGGGAAGCGTGAAGGGTCTCCACTTCGAGTTCGCTTCAATGGCGCGACGTCGACGCCGAAAGAAACCAGTCGACTCAGTGAAGAGAGAGAGAGAGAGAGGGGTTGACGGGCTAGGTTTTCTGTTGGGCTGTAGGATTCGCCTTCCTGGAAAATGCTCTCTCAAGAAAATAATGAAATTTTCACTTACGTTCGTTTTACATCATAGCTTTTTCGGCTAATTAATGAAAAAAACTACACAACTTTTAAGCATTATTGCAAGATTAATACCGAACTTTGAAACTCCACTTGGAAAATACACAATATTTTACCCTCATTGCAAATTTAACAAGAACTTTTAATTGGGTTAGAAATATACGACCTTTTCACGATAGTTATTAGTTTAGCACTTGTTAATATTTTGTCTACCGTCGTCGTCGTCTCTTCCACATGTTAAGACACGAATGGACAAAAAGTTGATATTCATCAGTTCAATATAGCATAATTACTGAAAATGTAGCATTTTTCGATTACATGATCACAAAATTCGAATATGATACATAAACATGCATTTTCGGCGCTAATTTTATCGCTGTCCATTATAGATTATAGGCCCGAAACTGATCCGCAGTGGCCCCTAAACCTTCAATATCTAATCTTCTTTAGCCCCAATTTCAAGTTAGTTTTTGCTAGGATGGAGTTGCAGCCAAAAGGGCAGAATCGCTGATGTGCGCGTCGACACAACGACAACAACCTCACGTGACAAGTGCAAGAGATAATGGCGAAAAGGGACGAGATAGTAACACGTGCTAAATTTGCAACAATGGTAAAAAGTTGAATGCCAATGATCCAAGGGAAGCCCCCCGGATACATGGTTACATGTGAGTTGAGTAACTTTTAGGACGGTTTAAAGTTCACGTTGAATTTACATTTCTGAAACTTTTTAAAAAGGTTGTACAATCTTTGCTAATTGGCCTAACTTTTTTGCGATAATGATGGGAGGGAAAAAGAATATTTCAGTATGCAAACTTTGTTTCTTTACATCATCATGATTTGGGCAGAAGAATTTATTTAGTAAGACTTTGAGAAAGACATTTGATCAAAAAACCAAGACAATCCATGGTGGTGATGACGGACAAAAAGGCAAAAGCTTTCCTGAGACAAGGGTCTCCTCATTCATAGTCCCTGCCAAGTCCTGTAACAATGCAAATAGTACATTAATGGCTTTTGATTGAATAATCAAGCAAGAACAGAATGTCCACTGCAACGCAAGGCACAACGCGATGACAGCCTCAGCGATGTGCTTCTTAGAACTTCTGACTTTGCAATAAGAGAACCCGGAACTGCTCGGGCTAAACCAACTCGAAATGTCATGTCCATGAAATGCTGTCTAACTTTTATGTACAGATTCACAGCAAGGTAACTAAAATCCCTAACCTAACCTGCGATCCGATTGTACACTGCGAAGAAAGCTCATAATCTTATGTGCATTAATCTGATTCCGCCCCGAAAATCTATTCTTAAGGTACCCTCCAATCTTACTCATGGGCCGTCGGCTCCGAAAGCTTGTTCCCATTTGGGAAGCCTCCTCATGAGAATCCAACCGTAAGCCTTCTCTTGCTCTACTTCGATGTATCCCTTGCTTTTCAGCACCTATGGAAATGTTTACAATCGCGAATGTCAGATGAAGATTCAGCCATACTCGATGCCATGCCTTTATGCTTTGAGGACAAAGTCTAAAGAGAATAAAGTTAGGCTTCAGTCTTTTCTAATCGTCACCATATAACATCAGTGATGAAGGAGGGGGAAAAGGCAACCCCCGATGAATTATTAATCATTCCGGCGCCCTTCACTCAACACAATTATATATTTATAAGATCGAAGTGCATAACATAATCCTAGGGAAAACAAAAATCAGCGAGCAACTCAAATGCTCAAAACAGATAAAGCAAAAGATGACATGTTCTAGTGCTTGTTGATGCGCTCACGTGAACGCCCAGACCCATGAAAATCAAGAGCTATGCATACCAGAATTTCATAGAAGAGCCTTGCACTTTCCTTTTTCGTTTTCCCCTGTGAAACTTCCGACAAGCGAAGCACATCTTCCTCCCCACTTTTTCTTTGTTTATGGGATATCCTTTGCAAGTGTCTTGCCACAATTCTGTGACATAAAACTGTGATATTAAATCATGAAGAAGCCTTAAATAGTCACAAATGCAATTGAATCACGAGTTGACATCTACATAAACAGATTCAGCCAAGTTGAATGATCTTGCCTTGTTCTCCCTGTCCATCCACCTGACAATGAAGATATGAGCCACATAAGTATACCATGCAAACAACATTGCATTATTCAACAGAGAAACCAAGAAAGGACCCGATATTAACTCTCACATTCGTCATGGTAATGTCCTGCAGATGAGCTCAACTCCTGGCAAAAACAAATAATTGGCTGCTTCAGTATTGCTCAATACGTGCAGATAAGCATTAATGTAGCAAATAATTCTCTGATAAGTCCATCCTAGCAATGAAAGGCTACATGTTGATTTGTGATTTCATTGGGGGACAAATAAGTTCCATGTCTCCCACTGGCAAAGACCGCCATATACATCATAGTCCAATTGTTATATTAGCACCAATTGCCCAAAAAGCAAGAAAACTTAATAGTTCTATATCTTTAAGCAAAGTCTGCTTCCTTGTGGTGAAATTGAATAGTGACTTACCTCATTCATTAAACTAAAACCAAAATCTTGATCCTCAACCATGGGCAGGTCTTGATCCAAACTTGCAATTTCATTGGATTTTTCGGGCTTCATTCCATCTGGGGTACTAACATTTGGGCTTTCAAAGGGTCTCCTTGATGATGAGCGTTGGGTTGGTGTTTCAGGGGCTATTCCAAACTCAACCATGTTATCATCGGTACGAACTTCTAGTAAATTGCCCTTTTCACAAACTCCTGCAGCTTCCTGAGGTACCAAAGTCTCTGGTCCATCGCCCTTTTCACAAGCTCCAGCAGCTTCCTGAGGTACCGAGGAATCGATATCTTTCCTAAGAAAGAGATTTCTGAGGTCTGCCGAAGTACCTGCTGAAACTTGGCTGATTAGTCTGGCAGACAAGTCAGAAGCAAGAGGACATACGTAATATCATACTCACAAGGAAGAAGGGGCTCAAAGAACCTAACGGTCATATTGGACAATCTAGTGGCTTTCCACACAGCATAAGCATTATGAGGAGCCTTCTTTCGTTTGCACACCAAGTCACTTGCGTCACAAATGATTTTCTTGACAGCCCTGTAAAAGTAGAGAACATTAAGTGTCACAGGAAAATTTTTGAATTCCTAACCACTTCTCAGGTTCCATCCACCTAATAACAATTGTTGGTGATGCATCAATTTCCGTTTCATTTGTTTCATACTAGGAAGCATTCCCAATGTAAACTGAGCTGACTAATGCAAATGCCAAATATTCAAGAAAGATAGGATGGTGGAAATGGTTCTTAAAGAGACCAAGAATTGACAATTTGAAGAATAAATATAAAACAGGAGATAGTAGATCAACCAAGGGAAAAGGCTGTTTGGGGAGAGTCATCGGGTGCTGGATGTTATACTACTGTGCACCCTGTTCTTAATGTATCAATACATTTTCGTCACGATGTTCTCAACTTGTGTGATATTTCCACCTTTTCTGGACTAAGCAAATAGTGTTTGTCATTCAACTCGAGTTCTTTGGTGTAGATGATACTCACGTGATGTCATAAGGACCTCAACTTTTACACTTCTACAGCAGCCGAACACTTCTATTGCACAGGAAGCTACTTGGCAAATTGACATGTTGATTTCCATGTGAAACAATGTTACTGAATCATTTTTTTTTTTTAAAATGACCAACTTCCATGCGTCCCCATCATGTAATTTATATATATTATATCATACAGGTATACAGATAATAGCTTCAAGGCAGTACTAACCTAGTATCAGGTACTCGTTTTAGGTACTCATCAAACATGAACAGATCGTCACTTACGCATTAGGCAGCACAATTACATCATCACACAGGCACTTCCTTTTCCTCTTTGTCCGCGGCCGCTCCTTGGGGGTAGGTGTCGGAATAAGCATGAAATCAGGTGTAGGAACATCTACAGATGGAAAGAAAAAGAAAAGAAAAATGTTTATTGGTTGAGGCGAGGTTTCGGTTATGTAACCTCGGGATGGTAGCATGAGCCTTCCTTAATCAATCAATAGAGCCAGCTAAAAGACAAAGGAAACATAGAAATTTACCAAAAAGTAACATTAGACTCATAATTTTCACTCTCAATCCTTGCTAATGACCATAGGTGATAAGGTAAGATACCTTGTCATACCAACTGTTTTACAAGCGACTATGTTAATGCAAACAGTGATATGAACCAATCGCACCTTGAACATCTTGCTTTTCTGGTGTTTTGAGAACCTCATGCTCTCTGGTGTCAGTTAACAGCAGGTCAGGTAGCTTGAGTGTCTGTGAATGGGAAAAATGCTCATCCACAAATGTGTCAATTAGTGCCGAAGGTTCCATGCCAGTCCCATCTGTCACGGAATTCTTGTTTGGTTTCTGAAGATCTATCTCATCCAGAAGCTTCTCACCACTGGCTGGTGACACCTCCTTATGACTCATCTGCTGCTCATCAGCTTGATTATCTTCACCAAACCACCAGTCAGGGTCCAAAGAACTTCCTCCAACGCCGAGAAAAGTGAGAGTATATGAACATTCTTCTTGAAATCTATCATCTTGAAGCCTCTCCACGCTGGTGTAATTCTCATTATCTGATGCACCCATTCCGTGATCAATGTCCATCACATGAGAATTAGATGGAAGATCACTGAAACACAATACAGATGATAACTTTTAAAATGCTTAGACAGTATTGAGAAACTCTTAAAAAGTAGACTGAGATTATGAGCATACTTTTTCGCTGTGGTATTGTCAGGGGAGGAAGTGTCACGATTAGCAGTTCCTTCTTCCCAATGAAGCTGCAGCATTAAATCGGCAATTAGCACCAACTCAGCAAATCCAAATTCCTAAGTAGCCAGTCAAATTGAAAGCAGCACATCTGGTTTAGCTGAAGAAAAAGGTTTGATGGATATACAGCCCAAGTATCATTTAATGACACCAAAGTAGCTGCCTCACTGCGTCCACAGAAGCTACTGTTTTTCGATGGATATCTATAGAAGCTACTGTTATCGGCCAAAATGAACAGGCTTATAAATCCACGGAGTTCATGACATCAGCTATACCACTTGTACCTTCTTTAGAGAGGACCGGGCTATTTCCTTATTTCTCCACATATCATCTGCAACACAAGAACATATATGAGTGAGAATAGACTAAATGAATAACAGATCGTCTAGAATAACCTGGTAACCTCGAAGGGTGATCTCTTCCGGCAGCATCAGATTACCTCTGTCAAGTACAATAAAAAGTATTACACAATGAGTTATCAGATAAGAGAAAGACTTGATTGCAAGAAGTCAATACAACAAATTTGCATACCCACTAACATCGTCAACGATCTCCAGATCAAAAGCATCCAGTTCGAATCTCTTTGGTAGACTGATTGAGCTACAACGAGTACCCAGTATATCGGCACGTGAGTCATGTTTTTTATTCTCACTCACCACAAATTCCTTCACTTTGATAAGCACCTTATGACAGTCGTTAAACAAATACTCCACCTTCTTCGAGTATATTCTCACAACCCCGAGGAGAAAGTAGCCTAACACTCTATACGTGACAACATTCAGTTCATCCTGCAAAATCTTATCTGCCAAAGAAGAAAAGAAGAATGAACACATAAATGTAAGACAAACAAAATCAGCTATAAACTGTAAGTAGACAGAGACAAAGACACGCTCTTCGGGTCAGGACGCTACAAACCAGACTCCATTTATTTTAGCTGACACTGACCACCATAAGAAATATGTATCTAACACATAATATAATTTACTATACGCTCTTGCCTTTTCTATCTACAACAAAAGATACCAATACATCACCATTAATCCAAATCAGAAGTATAAGCACGGATGACTGATTCGGCATGCCATTCGAAGCAGACCATGGAAGAAAGACTCGCCGAATGACACAGCCAAAGCACATAGCGGAAAACTCATGAACTTGGTCGGAGAAATGAACATGATGCAAAGCCAAATGGGACATTCAGCAAAAGCAAAACTGTAAAGAAACTCGTGAGCCATTGACGTGTATCACAGAAAGGGACTACGTTAATATCGCCATTCACGCGCGAGCTCAACAAATTAAACACTCATACGAGCACCCTCACCGACAGATTTCTCTCCCAAAATCTTGACCGCCCAGAAAACAAAAGGAAACAAACAGTCACGGCGGTTCAAAAAAGTTCTCTCCTTTATGTCTAAAGGCCATTGAACCTCCATTTCTCGCCAAACCCAGATGAACAGAAAGCCCGAATTTTCCTCCAAAAAGGGAGAGAGATACGAACCGACGGAGATGGGAATGTCGGTCTCGGCGACTTGAGCTTTCTTGAGGCGTCTGTGGCAATAAGCAGCGACCCATACTGAGCCCAGAGGTCCCTTTCTCGAGAGACTCAGCGAATGGAACATGACGAACCTACTCCTCCTCCTCCTCCTCCTCTACTTCTTCTTCTTCCTGCGCCTTGCTCGCGAATGGAGGTTACTTGCGAGTCTTTCTTTACGGCTCGAGGGAGGAGGCTGTTTTGTAGGAGGGAGAAACGGTCGACTTAGGGGAGAAGAGTGCAGAGGAAGCCTGGAAGCTCTGATTTTCTTTTTCTTTTTTCTTTTTTTTGGGTGAATTAGAACATTATGTATTGTAATATCAAAAGGCTTAATGCCGATTAATGAATGAATTCTGCTTTGGGTGGTGAAATGGAAGGCTGATCTAGACTGCTGGAAAGCCTGCAATAAGGTAAGTCGTATTTATTTGGCCCCAAAAACAAAGGCCAGTGATATATAAAATATAATATTATTTCTGTCCTTTCAATTTTGGTAAGCAATTTTACCTTTGGTAATGCCCTGGGGATTTACAATAGGAGCGAGGATATATCTGACAATAATGCCCTTTATTTAATTTTTTTTTAATGTTTGTGGTACCTTTTTCAATTGGTACTTATACTCGAGGCACACGCTACTCGTGGGCAAAAGGAGAATCTGGAATGGTAAGCGTGATCCGAGTGACAAAATGCGTGAAGGATGTGATGACGAGTTGAAAACAAATAACATAATAATTCGGATTTGTTTCTCAATGATTGACTTATTATTATGGCATTAGATGTGGATTGAGTGTCTCTACTTTTCAAAATCTTGTATTTCGACATTTTTAAATCCGAAACTCCTAAAACTTTCATAATATTCAAATATTGATGTGCCGATTTGAATATCATTTATTGATGAGAAAGTAAAAACATATTTTTGCTTTTGCTAAGTGCAAACAAACCGGCCTTTGATTAACATTCATTAATGATACAAATTGCGAACTACTTAACAGATAGTTGTGAAAAATCTTTTGTTCAAACTTATTTGTGCATGAGAATAATGTATGATTCAAGAAATATAAATTTTGGAAGCAATAAATTGATAGACGGGCGTTCATAGAAAAGGGTAATTCCATTTCTCATGCTAAGATTTATGCCCATTGCGCATCAAAGTTTTCCAAATCGAGAAGCGGAGTCATTTAACTTGTATGATTTATGCAAATAAGTAATTTTGTTATAACCGCCAGACAAATCAAAAGGATGCACCATACTCCATTATCATTTTTTCGCTAATGCTACGTGAAGATTCTTTCCATTAGTATAATTTACCATTAATTTCACCGATCTTGTTATTATTTCACTATAAATTAAGATTATAGGAAACAGAAATGCAATGACAGTTATAAACATGAAATTAGGGAAACCCTTTTTCCAAGGCGAGCAAAAGAGAGGAATAAGTAATAGAAACAATTTATATATAGGAGAAGTACTATAGACCATTTTTTTTAGAGATCTGAAAATTAAAACATGGGGGGTCATTTTGTAAAATAGACTTTTGGCGAGAATATACTCAAAAGCGGCATTAGCAAAAAAGCTGATGAAGATTAAGGGTTTGATTTACATTTAACCGACAGTGAAATGGCAGCTATCGGTGGTGTAGTGAAAAGGACAGAAGTGGTTAAAAAGTTTCTTTTTTATGTTTTTTTCCTCAAATTTTCCCATCTTTATCTCTTCTCTCTCTCTCTTTTTAGCTTCGAACTTTAAATTGTGAGGTACACGTGTCACTCCTCACTCGCCTAGAGAATTCGTGATCTTCTTCGCGATCCCTGAAATTAATTTTTACTAGTCAATTACCCGTGCCGCCTTTGGCACGAAACATATAAAATTTGAGAATTTGAGAATTGATACTTTTTGTCCATATACTTTCTAGTAAGAGCAAAGTTATGAAGACACATCAAGGACGCCATTCACTTCAGTAATATGTCGTGCAATATCCAGATAATAACCTAATTTTCTAAACAATGTCCAATCCTACAAAGAACCTATATTAGCATACATCGAGTATAGCAGTGATGTAAATGTGTATATGAATGAATGACTTATATTATCATTAGATACCCATAATAAATTGTTGGATGTTGGACAACACGATTAGATGAACCGACATTCCACTAACCCATCGAGATGGCTACATAATTTGACGATGTACCCTCTATATTAAACTCGGTGTAGAATATCGTATGTATTCTTATATTGCGTTAAAATTAATTACCGTTACCCATAACAAAATCATTGAATATAAGTGTAAAAACTAACACGTATTTTTAAATTACAATGTAAATGAATTCAACTTTGTTGATTTATGTGAGATGAAGTGGTGTTTTGTTGTGTATTGTAGGGAAAAGTATAAAAAAGTCTTTAACCTATTATATTGTTACCAATTCAATCACAAACCTTTTAATTGAGCCAATTTACTCTAAAAACTTTTCACATTTGTACCAATTCAGTCCATCCAGCTAATTTAAACTGGAAATCGCTAACGTGGAAGCCAACGCTCTTGTGTACACGACCGTCGTTGACATGGACATTTTTTTTTTATAAATTCTTCATAATTTTTCTATTTTTTCCCATTCTATTTTTTTTTCTTTCTTTTCCTTTCCCTTCTCCAATTGTCACAGCCGTAGGCCATGGTTGGCAAGGCCCTCCTTGCCAGATCTGGAGACGCCAACCTCCGCCCAAGCTAGGGCGACCTCGTTGGCGTTGCTTGGGTGATGGTTGGCCTCGCCCTCGCCGACTATGATTTGTGGCAACCAGCCACTGGCAAAAAGAGAAGGGAAAGAAAAAAATTATAAAAAAATGTCCCCGTCAGCGTCGGTTGTGCCATCAACATCCACATTAGCGATTTCCAGCTTAAATTAGGCGAATGGACTGAATTGGTACCAATGTGAAAATGTTTAAGACTAAATTGGCTCAATTGAAAAGTTTATGACCGAGTTGATATTAATGCAATATGTATATGACTTTTTAGATACTGTATCGTACAATGCTAAGACTTGTTAAAAATACAAAAGAAATCTACATTTGTTTTAAATGATTACATTCAGAAGTAGAAGATTAAATTGAAAAGAGAAAAATTGAAGTAGTTGAGAGTAGGAAAGTAAGGGTATTCTCTCCTTTGGGAGGTCTTTAAAAAATGCTCCATCCAAGTTTCGTTGATTAGATTGTTATTATGTAATTAACAGAAGAGACTGGGTGAATGAGTTAGATCATTAGTTTCTCCTAAACCTCGTGAATTATGAGGTTTCGAATTTAATTTCAGCTCGACAACACCTTTAATTAGGTCGGGTCCCAATTGGGGTCACCAATGGAAACCAAAATTATCGAAATTTAGTCATTTTTGGGGGCAATAATTGAGCGATGACAATAAATATTCCAAAAGTAAGCTCTGCACATCAGCTCATCTCCATGAATCAAGTAGCCATCGGTAGGTCCACGAGTGCCCTCGAAACGCAACTCCATGGCGTCGTTTCGTATTGACGTGGGTAATAGGCAGAAGTAATCTTGCAAAGAAGAAGTACATCAATTCTGGCATTTCTATTTCCCTTCTTTCTTGGGTAGGACTCTTTTGATTTTAAAGATAGTGGTACTTCAATATTTCCCTTCGGTATCATCTGGGCTTATAATTGCTCTTAGTACCACATAATTTGATAACCAATAAGTTAATCTGTCGTAACAATGTGCTGTATAAAAGCTGTTAAAAAATTATTTCTACTCAAACAATTTGTGCCACATGCAACAGGCAATGTAGGCAAAGAAGTGCAATGACAAGACCAAAACTCTAGCATCTCTACTCAATTTTCACCAAAAGATGTTCTTGTAAAATCCTCAAATTAATTGAAAAATTGTCAAAAAAGTCACAAACCTATTGCACTTTTACAAATTGAGTCATAAACCTTTTAAATTTGTCAATTGAATCCTAAAGCTTTTGCATTTGTGTCAATTCAGTCTTTTTGGTCGGCCAGCGCTGACATAGCGTCGTCGGCGAGTTCCAGCAAGGGTTGTCGGAGCTTGCCGGCCATAGGGCCAAGGCCACGAAGCCCTCGGCTGGCCCGCCCACAGCTGGCGAGGCCATGGCCACCGTCACCCGCAGGGAGAATTTGCTATCGCCTAGTTTTTGCAACACATTTACAAACACTTCTAGAAAAGAGACCTATCCATAGGTGGAGAGATATGCATGTAACGTGCGCATCCCTGTTCTGCAAGCGCATGATGATTTTAGCGTCGGTTGGTTTTCCTCACTTTAGCCAATGTCGACCACCGACTCGTCGCTGTGGGGGTCTCGATTGATCAGAGTTGGGCCCATCTGCAATTTGCTTTAAATCTAAGGTCCTCAAAAGTGCAAATTTATTAATTTGGACGAAACATCTCTACCATCATCGTATAGAGTGTTGATATTCTGAAATTTGCCCCCTATAGTTTATCAAGGTCCGAATCAAGATTAACTAACTTAATCAACGTACATAAGAAGAATCTGCAGGCATTGTCCCCAACTTCCACTTCACCAAAGTCAATTTGGACAGGACAGGAGACCCGATTAAAGCCTAAGCAGCGAGAAGGACTGACCATCCATCATTAGTGTAGGCCAAGCAGTCCATACTTGTACGTCTTCCTCCCTTCCTAGCCACACTAGCAGAAGAGGGATGTGCACTTGAATTCCAAGCAATTCACATGTATGAGTGAGAGGAATGCTGCTTCAGAGAGAAAACAAAAAAACGGAGAAGGAGACGAACAGGAGGTGACCAGGGCAAAGAGGGTATTGTGTCAGCCAGAGACCGTTGGCAAAAGAAGCTTGAAGGAACAGATCCTTATATCTCTTCTTTTAGGGATGCACTAGAACAATACACTTGACAGGAATTGGTTTTCAGCAAGCTAAGCGTAGAAAAATTAGCTTTCGGGGAAGAAAAACCAACAGAAGTATATGAAGGCAGATGCGGGCACCAGCAATTTTCATACTCTATCCTATATCGAAGTAATTTGAAGAATTTGAAAAGAATGCAGCCCCATACTTTCAGGGACCCTGAATTATAGCTACGTGAGAAGAGAAAAATTGCATATGGCAGTAGTTTCTGCCGTATCTCATCTGTGTAGGGGCGTGAAGTCAGTAGCTCACTTTCCAGGTAGATAACAAAAAATGAAAAACGAAAAAAGAGCGCACAATGCCATGGGCATACAGAGCATGTTACTATTTCTAAATATCTCCCTCCTCACCGGGGTTCTTGATCATCTGAAGAAGAGTTGAGATAGGATATCACAAGATCAGCTGCTTTGCAGCCTGACGCCATCGCTTTGCCAACAGACAGTCCATCCTTATGGTTACCTGGAAATTGCATGATTGACAATGCCCATCACAACCAAGGGTACATTCTCACAACACCACTAAGGCTGGGAACTTGGTTAGGATAAGTTGGAAAAATCTATCTTCAACAATTTTATGTGATCAGTGGTCGAATAAGAACAGGAATTGGAGGACGGATGATCAATATTGGGCTATTAGCATGATGTGAATCTCACGCCCTCCATTGTGAATCTCTAAAGTATGCCAATCTCAGTCCGTCATAAGATGAAACTCTCCCCCACAGAACTGACCTCTTCCCTGGTCTCAACGAGACCATCCCCCTCAACGAGAAAGAAGCTCTTCACCAGAGACCGGACCTCTTCGATGTAGATGTTTTCACATCTTAACAATCTAATTTACCTCTGTTCTGTAAATTTAGCATGTTATTATACGTGGGCATTCTCTCTGACACTATCAAAATCTTATAGACACAAAGTAAACAATGTTAAACCAATGAAATCTAACTCAGATTGTTGTCTGACAGTTATCAATTACATGAAATATGACTGTACTTGTAGTTTTGATTATTCGACTCTACAAATTAGGGTCCTCTTATTCTTATATTAAAAAGAAGAAAGTCATATTCTAGTAGGAAGTTGATACTGAAAACCAGAAAATTTACCTGCGTAGAAGAATCCAGGAAGATCTTCTTCCAACTTCTTGATTGCTTGCAGAACCGAGTCATAGTTCTGCCCATATAAGGGGAACGCTTTACTCCAGTAACAGTGGCTGCAATTCAGTGCGCAAGTTAGCAAGAGGCATTTACATAATAAACATACAGTAATTTAACAGAGAAAAAGTTCTTGAGTTTTTAACCATTCGCTTACCTCACAAATGTGGGCTCTCCCTCAGCTCCCAGCAACTGCCTTAGATCAGAAGTAACTATCTGCTTTAACTCATCTCTAGAAACATGGAAAAGGGAAACCATAAGTTTTGCAATACAATAGAACAATCGTAAATAAACAAGAGCTCAGTCAGACATGAAGTCAAAAGAAAATTAGAAGAATGCAACTGCTTTGCAAATTAAAAGCATTGAAGCATCTCATCAGCTCCTACTTGGAAGATTTTGCAAGTTCTCTGTTTCGACTTCCCCCAATAAAGGTTGTGTATAGGTACAGGTCATTAGGTGCACGGTCTGGAAACATCATGGAGGAAAAGAGTGTTCCTGCCGAAAGAAAGATATACAATTATCTCTGGTATAAAGGAAACAAATGTACATTATCCAGATGTCTTGCCACAAACAAGCGTTACCAAGAGTCCTCAACCCATTTTTCTGCTCCTCCGATGGAACAAGAACTCCAAATCCCTCAAGCGGTCTTTTCACATTCTCCTTTCTAAAGGTAGTAATCATGACTGACAATGGCGCGTAAGTTATCTGCATCACGCAATGCATGTCAAAAATAGAGCATCTGCTATAACATTTGTGAGATTTTGTGGGACTACTGCCAACTGTTCTAAAAGCTTAAGTTGTTAGATGAAGATGTGGTTTAATATATAATTACTCTAATACTCCCCCTCACGCTTAGTCTTGTCTTTTTGCCTACTACTAAGCGTGGAAATATTTCATTGGAGAGGCAAATAGGGGCTTGGAAAGATTTGAATTGAGGACCTCTTGCTCCGATACCATGTGAGATTATGTGGGACCACTGTCAACTGTTCTAAAAGTTTAAGCTATTAGATGAAGACGTGGTTTAATATATAATTACTCTAATAACATTGATGAGGGAACGTGGTGAGGTAAGATGACTGCCACTTTTTCCAAGGTGCTGAGGGTAACAGCACGAAAATGTTTCACTCCTACAATTAAATTGTGATCTAGGTAAAGTAGGAACATAGATTCCAAGAACCGAAAATAAGCCAAAAGGGAATCTATATGAGATCCATACAAAAGAAGACATAAAACAAATTATTATTACAAGAATACAGCATTCCAAAAAGGGAATCAGTGATGCATGAGAAAGTTCATTCCTTTAAGTCACAAATACTAGATCTTGATCCTAATTAGTTCCTCAATAACCTTTACAAAACTTTTGCTGCAGATGTTGAGGACCGAAAAATCAGCAAAAGGTAGCAGATTCACTCAACAAAAGAAGCTGCAGCTACTGTTTGATTCGAGCTTTTATGATTACACACCTTAGGAATGAAGTTAAGCGGAAAGAGCTTCCCCCTTTTTGTAATCTTCAATTCCTTAACATTGCATAATGGAGCCTATAACATAATTGACAAGTAATTGATAAGATAACAACAGTGTTACCAGGTGTAAAGAATAAAGAAGCGAGAGTGGGAAAGATAAGAAAAGGTCATTGGGTTGACGGTCTATAATACATTGGACGCTCTTACACAACAAATATAAATATGCACATGTCACCATGGATGTAAGAAGAATGCAGTCCTCCTTGTAAACCCATAAAATTCCTGTCTGATACTTAATAGCATTGCAGTTCTTCACCTACAGCTGAAGCTATGCAGGAAGCCAGCAACTCTCTGTTGTAAAGTATGGACAAGTATGCTAGCACAGGTCTGAAAAGAATTTTAAAGATCCACCTCATTGGTCTACTATATGTTCATGCAAGAGGCAACAGACATTTGCCGAACATCTGGATCACTACAAATAAAAGCACTCAAATTGTACAGCAAAGCCATATCTCAGTTAGAAAAAGGTGACACACCGTCATGATCACAGCATCAAATGTCGAGTCTTGTAAATGCTTGTTATGGTCAGAAGAGTAAGAAACTGACCAATCCCCTGATGCAGGTACCCCATCATGACTGTACGACAACGACAAAACCTTTGATTTCAATTTAAGGTTATCCCGGCTAAGCTTCTGGCACAACATGTACGCTAGTGTCTGCACGATGGAGAGAGACACACTGACTGAGTTCATTGCATAAGATTACAACACATTAACATGGGCTTCTCTAAGCATTGAAAAGGAAAACAACACCCCCTACAGTGGCTCACTGTAAGTGCTAAGCAGTCTTTCCCCAAAGAGTAGACAAATCGCATACAACTACAGGTTAATCAATGTAGGTATGTCGATGCTTGCACAATAAGGAAAGCTAAGACATTGGACAGACCTGCATTCCACCCTGAAAAGAAAATGAACCTCTTTGACGCTTCTTTTTGCCAGGAGAGCTCTTTAGTTCTCCTCTTTTCTCTCTTTTGGCTGATAGCTTCGATTTAATTGCCCCAGCAATAATGGAACCAAACCTGACAAGAATCGATATAACCACTTATACCAACACAAATTGCTGCATCTGGACTGTTGTAGATAATCAGGAATAGATAATTGCTCAACAAGACAAAAGCTCATTTATACAGTAGTTAAAACATCTGTGTACTATACCAAACTCCTCAAAAGCCATATTAAACAAGTCATTATGTGTAGCTATCGCGCTACTGTCAACAATTAGAAAGGTTTGAGGCTCGTACTATAACTGATGACCAGCATATTCTGCAAACTATAATGAGAATGGAAACTCTTGCGTCTTGCCACAAGCTTATGAGTGTAAAGATCACAGAACATGTACCTTTTCTCTAAATTCCATAACTCTGGAAAAGAATGGGGCATCTGTTCAAAACAGCAAAAAAGCAATAAGAAATTTCACCAAACATGCAGAAGAGAAGGCAACAATTAATTGGAAGACAGGATAGACTATGTGAGATCCCAAGTAACATATCATCAACATCATCATGGAAAGAAGACCTGAATTTATATTATAATTAATCATTAATATGTACTAGCATAGACTAAATAGAACAGGTACTTTTAGATATTAAGCTCTCGGAATTTCTTCACCATATTCTCCATTACATTAGGCTTTAATATATGCCTAAAGTCTCTATGACGCAACATCTAGAATGATTTCCTTATGACACGGTATTTTAACCTTGGGCTCGACTAAAATCTACTGATGCACGCAAACCGTCACGTCTACCCACTAGGTGGTGGAGCCCCATGTTTACTCAGAATAAGAGAACAACATCTACAATATTGCTATGACCTACAGATGTAACATTTACAGGTCAGTTCACAGATTCTGGGAAGTTACTTACAGAAAGAGATTCAGGATCACCACCACTTGTACCAGCAACAAATGGGTCGATGAGGTAATCAACAACCTTCCGACCATAAAAGCCATAAAGTCAAAATTACAAGAAACTGACAATCTTGAAGCTACAGTTTTGTAATATCTGGGAGTCATGTTAAAATAGGAATCAAAGATAAAATATGAAAAAATTCTACCTCTCTGCCAAAATGACGCTCGAAAAAACTGCCTACACTGCATTGATGAACAGAAGGAGAAAATAGAATGCTAAGATCAATTGTTCATGGATGAAAAACAAAGAAAGGCCAAGAAAAATCCAAAGATGTTGAAAAAAAGAAAAGAAGAAAAGGTCAGCCTAAGCCACCTTTCTTGCCCATCACCAGATGTTAGTGAATTAGTTCTTTTCTTCCACAAAAGGGGCTCCAGAATAATCTTAAACTGCAGTCATCAGAAATAGTTCATTTAAGAGATTACAGGAAATGCGTATCTAGCATTACATGTTCAAGCAAATTAAGGTTACAAATGACAGCTGGTATATTTCTTCTTTTTAAGGTGAAAATTGGGCCAATATTGTTAATAAACAGCTGAAGCACCTACATAATTAACTTAACTGTCCACAAACCCACAAGTAATTAGAAAGTATGCATTTCGTAGCCTAAGCAGAAATTGCAAAATTCATAAATTTATTTTCTTGAAAATCCGCATTGCGGTTCACTTAGATGCCTTTTTAGAGATATCGTACATAGAGAGAAGTGCAGAGTTTCTGCGTGACAGCAAGATAATCAGTCTTAGAGAAGAACAGAAGTCCAATTGATATATGTGCCCAATACAAAAACGAGCGCATCTGTTTACCTAATTAATGAACAAAAAAAAAGCAAGGAGCTCAATTGTTGAAGTATTACATGAATTAAATGTGGCAAAAGCCTTATTATAGGAGACGAACCTTCGACTGAGTAGAAAGTATGTTGCTCTTGATCAGTGCAATGGGATTAGTTGGAATCTGATGCAAAAAAGTGAAGTGCAGGTCATGCTCATGATACATGTTTGACATGCACAATTGCAAGGAGAAAAGGAACCGAAGCGGACATAGTCCCTTGCCATGGTATATAGGTACTAATATTGAAAGAGATCCAGTCCAACGACAAGGACTCACCAGCACAGGCATTCCATTTCTGACTATATATCTTTTGTTCTGTGAAAGTGGCTGTACCAGTATTTGATCGAGGAGTTAAATAATCCAGGAAAAAGAACTAGTACCACAAAATACTAAACAGAAGGCCATGGAGCAACATCAGAGGAGAAGCTGCAACCAGCTACCCTACATTGGCAGTTTAGCAACCCAAAGGCACAAAATTCAAGTAATGTAATAGCTTGATGGATGAAATAAACTCATACATATTGCTGCTTTTCTCGAATTCCAAGTTCATCAATCAGATTTCTGACCTCCACTTCACTCTCAGTCTGCAAAATATAAATAATGAAAGTTTTAACCAGTGAAAGCATCAGGGCTTTGTTACAACAAAAAACTTATGATGCATCACTCAAAAGATGCATGTTCATCGAGTTATTCAGCAAGTTGAATGGTGAGGCCACAAGTTTTCGTTGCTAGTGATATTACCATGGTATTGGCTCCTTCATCCCAAATTAGACCCCCTTGTGAGACACTCCTCAGCTTCCCTCCGATTCTCCCTTCAGCTTCATATACAGTAACATTCACACCATTTGAGTTCAACTTGTACGCCGCAGCAAGTCCACTGTGACAGCATTCCAGTGGATTAATGAAAAGGTCAAAATAGTACGGACATGTCAACATACACCATCTCAAAAACAACAAATCCACCACCCTCCAAAAAAAAAAAAATCCAACTCCATCTCCACAATGAGAAAGTAGCCGAGTGAAACTGCCAATTGGGTGCTGAGTAGTCCCAACTTGCAATCCTACCGTTGCAAGGTCTCGTGTTTCACAACAATTAAGCTAGACAGACTCTTCGGAAGATCAAGAACTGCAAAAGGCGGAGATGAATCGCGTACCTAACGCCAGCACCGACGACTGCAACTCTCTTTGCAGGACCTACAAACAACAAAATTTACTGGGTCAAAGGAGTTGACCGTGAGCAGGGACGGAGAAAATCAGGACAGACGCACGCCTCAAACACTAATGCACTTCATGCAACTCCTCAATTCCTTCTGCACTTCAGCTCGAAATGCTAAAACACAAAATGGGTCATCTACACTGCAGCTCGTAATCGATCAGGTTGAATTTTTTTTCCATTTTCCAGTCAATTCCCTACTAAAATTGCTGACACCGTGTCAAGCTTATTACGTCGCTTGTGATGAAGAAAGAGCGTGGAGAGTTTTTACTCGAAACGTCTCCTCCTGTAGCCGAACTCATCTTTGCATTTCTTTCGCTCCCCGTCGCTCCACGCTGCTCTGGTTCTCCGATGGAGATAGAGAGACAGATGATGATGATGATGATGATCGTGCAGACTAGAGTTCGCGAGCAGGACCAGGACGAGCGCGAGTCTTTTGGGCATAATAGATTCGGCCCATCAACAGTCCTAGTCTTCCACTAACAGATCACCGTCGTTCCTATCGTGGGCCAATCTTCAAGCCTGTGTTACCTTTTGATGCAGTGCACTTCGTTGACCTTGTGGAATTCATTGTTTGACTTTTGCTTTAAATTTAATAGCAAGTATTGACATATAAATTCGTGTATAATCTCTTCATAATTCTTGGAAATGAAAATCGCGTCACCCGTTTTCATATTTTTGAGGAAAAGGAATGCTATAAATCAAAACTCTCACAGTTGATAAGGTCGTGGAAACAAGCCATTTCAATAAAGATTCTTTCTGAACTTTTTCTTTTCTCTTTTCCCCTAAACATTTTAAAAATTCTTATGATATTGGATTCGTGTGTTGTTGAAAGTACTCCAGAATTAAAATTTTGAATGCACTAGACTAATATGGAATAAAATCCTTTTAGGGTAAATGAATGTTTAAAAGAATCATAAACAAAAGCATCTTACAGGAGCACTTTCTTGGCATTCAAAATCTTACACCTGAAATGTATCCAATAAGAATGGGTTTGGTTCGGCATTTAAAAAGAGCATTCAAGTCGAAAGCTCATTTCAAATGCTGAATCAAACCCACCCTAAAACCTGAACACGAGTTGAGATGTAAGGGAATTGATATTGGCATTGAGGATGTGTTTGTTTAAGAGAAAATTTCATAATAAAGGAAAATCTTTTTTTGTAAATCATTTTTCAGAAATATGTTTTCCTTGTTAAAGATTAGTGAATTTGTTCTCCTAATTTTAACACGCATTCATTTATTACCATAAATGATTTTTCATTGATTGATCATTTTCAGCAAATTAAATGCGTAAAAGTTTAGATTGCTAATTCACATAAAATGTTTTCACTTAAGCACACAAACCCTAAATCACTATTTCAAGAAAAATAAATGAACGAAAGTATTAGAAAAGGAGGCATTACTAAGCCAAAAATGAGAAGAAAGTACAAAAAAAAAAAAAACACGATTTGGCTTAATTATTTCCCACACATGAAACACAAACATTTGTTTCGATTTTGTCTTCTTCTGTTTAGAAATCTAAGAATCGTGCTGAAGCTCTGAAGCCGTCACAACTGCTGATGTTATCCCAACCCCGTAAGAACCTCTCCTTCCCTCTCACTTCGACCTGGGAGAAGACGAAGAAAGCTTCATCCTCACAATCTCTTTTTCTCTGTGTTTTTTTTATCCTCTTCAATGCGCATTGTCTGAAGCAAGCGACAGGGGACTTCAAGAGCACCATTAAAAGATGAGAGCTTTTTGCGCAGTTCGCTTCTCTCAGCTCTCGCTCCTTTCAAGACCGCTTTTCTCCTCCAGGTACAACCCTCTTGAAATCTCTCATCTTTCCCCACGAAAAGGTCGGATTCGGCGCAGGCTTTTGAATTTTCTGTCACCACCTCGAGTATGGCTTGCGTCTATGTGTTGAATCGAGAGCGAGCTAAAAAGAAACCACATCGAGTTCTGGGGAAAAATAAATGTTGCTGTCTAACTTAAAGAACCAATCGCTTGATGGGTGTTTGCCAGAATCTGAAATGGAGAAGCTATTATGCTCAAGCTCAGTCAAATGTAGTGATGGGAAACTATCTCTTTTCATTTCATTTGTTAAGGTATGATTTAGGGAATATAAATTTCGGAAGCAATAAATTGATGGACGGGCGTTTATAGAAAAGGATAATTCCATTTCTCATGCTAAGATTTATGCCCATTGCGCATCAAGTTTTCCAAATCGAGAAGTGGAGTCCTTTAACTTGTATGATTCATGCGATTAAGTAATTTTGTTATGACCGCCGGACAAATCAAAATGATGCATCATACTCCGTTATAATTTTTTTGCTAATGCTACGTGAAGATTCGTTCCATTAGTGTAATTTACCATTAATTTCACTATCTTGTTATTATTTCACAATAAATTAAGATTATAGGAAACAGAAATGCAATGACAGTGTAAATATGAAATTAGGGATACCCTTTTTTCAAGGCAAGCAAAAGAGAGGAATGAGTAATAGAAACAATTTTTTTTATAGGAGAAGTACCATAGACCATTTTCCTTTTAGAGATCTGAAAACTAAAACATAATGGGTCATTTTGTTAAATAGACTTTGGCAAGAATACACTCAGAAGCGGCGTTAGCAAAAAGCTGATGAAGATTAAGGCTTTTAATTAACATTTAAGGGATAATAACACAAATGGTCCATAAATTTTGGCCAAATGTGTAATGTGGTCCATGAACTTTCAATTTGACACAAATGGTCTATGAACTTTGGCTCAATTATTCAATGTAATCCCTGAACTTTCAATTTGACATAAATGGCCCATGAACTTTTGGTACATGTTCGACTATATGAAAATGTTCAATGTTGTCCCTGAACTTAAATTAGTGGAATAACAATATTGAACATTTTTATATAATCCAATGACTAGTTTGAATATGTACAAAAAGTTCAAAAACTATTTGTGTCAAATTGAAAGTTCATAAATCATATTAAATATTGATTTAAAGTTTAAGAATAATTTATGTCAAATTAAAAGTTCAAAAATCACGTTATATATTGAGATAAATATATATTGAGACAAAGTTTAAAAACCATTTATTTCATTTTCTCAACATTTAACCCTCAGTGAAATGGCAGCTATCGGTGGTGCAGTGAAAAAGACAAAAGTGGTTAAAAAGTTTCTCTTTAATGTTTTTTTTTTCCCAATTCTTCCCATCTTTATCTCTCTCTCCCTTTTTAGCTTCGAACTTTGAATTGTGAGCTACACGTGTCATTCACTCGCCCAGAGAAATCGTGAACTTCTTTGCGATCCCTGAAATTAATTTTTACTAGTCAATTACCCGTGCCCCCTTTGGCATGAAATATAAAAAATTTGAGAATTTTATAATTGATACTTTTCGTCCATATACTTTCTAGTAAGAGCAAAGTTATGAAGACACACCAAGGACGCCATTCACTTAAGTAATATGTCGGGCAACATTGAGATAATAACCTAATTTTCTAAACAATGTCCAATCCTACAAAGAACCTATATTAGCATACATTGAGTATAGCCGTGATGTAAATATGTATATGAATGAATAACTTATATCATCATTAGATACCCATAATAAACCGTTCGGTGTCGGGCAACGCGATTAGATAAACTGACATTCCACTATCTCATCGAGATGGCTAAATAATTTAACGATGTATCCACTATATTAAACTCGGTGTAGAATATAGTATGTATTCTTATATTGTGTTGAAATTAATAACTGTTACCCATAACAAAATCTTTGAATATAAGTGTAAAAAATAACACGTATTTAATTACAATATAAATGAATTCAACTTCGTTGATTTATGCAAGATGAAGTGGTGTTTTGTTGTGTATTTTAGGGAAAAGTACCAAAAAAGTCTTCAACCTATTATACTGATACAAATTCAGTCCCAGACCTTTTAATTGAGCCAATTTACTCCTAAAACTTTTTACATTGGTACCAATTCAATCAATCTAGCCAATTTAGGTTGAAAATCACTAACGTGGAAGCCAGCGCTCCTACGTGACACGGCCGACGCTGATATAGACATTTTTTTATTATAAATTTTTCATAATTTTTCAATTTTTCCCTTTCTTTTCCTTTCCCTTCTCCAATTGCCATGGCCACAGGCTAGGGTCGGCAAGGCCCTCCTCGCCAGATCTGGAGACGCCAACCTCCACCCAAGCTAGGGCGACCTTGTATGCGTCGCTTGAGTGATGGTTGGCCTCGCCCTCCCCAACTATAGTCTGTGGCGACCGGCCACTTGCAGAAAGAGAAGGGAAAGAAAAAAAATTATAAAAAAATATCTACGTCGGCGTCGGCCATACCACGTAGAGCCACCGGTATCCACATCAGTAATTTCCGGTCTAAATTGGACGGATGGATTGAATTGGTACAAATGTGAAAATGTTTAAGACTAAATTGGCTCAATTGAAAAGTTTATAACTGAATTGGTACCAATGTAATAGGTATATGACTTTTTAAATACTGTATTGTACCATGCCAAGACTTGTTAAAAATACAAAAGAAATCTACATTTGATTTAAATGATTACATTCAGAAGTAGAAGATTAAATGAAAAGAGAAAATTGAAGTAGTTGAGAGTAGGAGTGCAGGATATTCTCTCTTTGTGAGGTCTTTAAAAAATACACCATCCAAGTTTCGTTGATTAGATTGTTATTATGTAATTAACAGAAGAGGCTGGGTGAATGAGTTAGATCATTAGTTTCTCCTAAACCTCGTGAAATATGAGGTTTCGAATTTAATTTCAGCTCAACAATACCTTTTATTAGGTCGGGTCCCAATTGGGGTCCTAACTTGAGCAGATTTGGAGGGGTGGGGCTTCATTTACTATCACCTATACCACCAATGGAAACCAAAATTATCGAAATTTAGTCATTTTTGGGGGCAATAATTGAGCGATGACAATAAATATTTCAAAAGTAGCTCTGTATATCATCTCATTTCCATTAATCGAGTAGGGCATCGGTAGATCCACGAATGCCCTTGAAACGCAACTCCATAGCGTCGTTTGGTATTGATGTGGGTGTGGTATAATCAGTAACGCATTTAAGGATGTTTTTAGACATATTTCTTATTAAGCCACACGACATACATTGTGTCTATGGAGACTCTTCTTTGTCCGCAAAACGACGCACCGAATGATTGGCCTAGTAGATTTGGAAAGTGCTTTGTTTTCGCTGAATAATTTGAAAAATATTTTCTTAAAAATATCGTTTGTGCCGTTTAAAAAATTGAATGAAAGAATAATTTTTGCATAATTTACGAAAATATTTGGACATAAATTGTTGTCAATAATGAAATAGAATTTTCATTGATTATTTATTTTAAATGATACAAGCAATTATTTTTAGAAAAATATTTTTTGAACCATTTGTTTTTCGTAAAACAAATGCATCCCATGTGTGTAGAAGAAAGTAATTGAAATCAAGTTGATACAGAGCTCAACATGTCATTTCCAAAAGCACTTGCTTAGGAGTTAGAACAGGTTATACATGGATAGATTTGAAAAACTCCTATTTTTTAGTCATGATTTGGGAAGACTTGTAAAGCAATTAGCTGTGGGGATTTGGAGAGAGGACTGGGATATTCTTTGGAAGAGCATACTTTCTTTTCGAGAAGGGTATATTTTTAACTAACTCCATGCGACGTGTGCAAACCAATACTTGCTTGAACCTAGTCAGATCCACATGAACCGGATTCATCATTGTCATTGATCACGTGGACTATAAATGTAAATCCCATGTGATCAACTATTGTGATTATTTTAGCCAATGAATCTGAGTCAAGGCAAGAGCTTCGCCTGTAGTTGTTACTTTTAACACTCAAGCATGTTAATGAAGAGTTGAGATTAGATATGACATTACCACAACCATCCACTCGAGAAACTTTTGCATACTTAGTGGTGACAGAGTTTAAGATTAGATATGACATTACCACAGTCATCCACTCGAGAAACTTTTGCATACTCACTAGTTTCGATATCCTTTTCGGGATTTATTTACCGAATGCTCTAAAGGCACTTGTTAAGCAATCAATTAAGAAAACTTTATAACTTCAAATGCACTTGTTGTCCTCGTGTTATGCACAATTAGTATCTTGAAAATCGAGTTATTCGGATAAAACATGCATTTGTTAATCAGACTCGTACATATAAGTACTAAGAATTCCACTTCTTGCAATTGAAGACTCGGATAAGACCCGCTTTCCACCAAGAGGATGGTCCTGATAATTGCAAATGCCATTCCAATCTGGTACAACAGAGTTCTTGGTCTTCCTCACATCTTCTTGCTGGACCCAAGTCTCCAATAGACAGAGAAGGGATAGATTATGTCTGCAGATAAGGCAACTGAATTCAATGTGCTTCAGGAGTAGAGTGTATTGAATCCCTCAACGTTGCAAGCTAAGACATTAATTAGATTAGAGAGACTGACTGAAACGACCAGTAATCCTTTTATTCCTTCAGACAGCACATTGGAGAGTTTCAGCAATTTGAAGGGAAACATATGTCTAAAAAAACCAAGTTGCTCTCCCTTTTCCATCAAGATTCTCAAATCTTGTCAGTATAAAAGACATTCGCTCGACGTGAACTCGAGAGAGGCAGGGTGTTTGAATTTGCTGAGGGTAATTCTCTACGTTATTAATCAATGGCAAAAGTCTGCCAAAATTGTTTCACAATGCAATTGGATTTGGAATTCCCTTGATTAGTCCCCCACATCCTCAAAATTTTGTGTGTGTGAGTAGTATGTCGGTCATCAACTCCAAACTAGCCGAGTACTATGCTACTATCTATATTAGGTCCAGAATGAAACAAGTTTATACTTGACTTGTGGTATGCTAATAGGCATAAGTAATCTTGCAAAAAAGAACTACATCAATTTTTGCAGACATAGGGAAAACAGAGCATATGAAAATGCTTTGTTTCATCATAGAATCGTGGTAATACGAAATTACAATCCAAATTAATTTCTTTATTCTGCTCTCAGAAATTCTTACTTGAGCTTTACTGAAATTGGACTCCTAACGGAGTACTTCTCGGAATGCCACCTCAAATATCCTTGGGAGTAACTACCAGTCTTGCGAATGGAATTTGCTAGGGTGAATGTGACTGAATACACCACTTTCTGGTTCAACTTCGAGATGCTGAGTACAGCAGGCTCTTCACGGTGATAAAATGCCTTGTGGGGGAACGGCCATTACGACATAAGAAGAATCTCCTGTGCCAACATTAGTCACTGTCCTGGTAAATGTCTGCGGAGGTCCAAGGGTAATCGAAAACGAAGGGTAGTTCAGCTCTCCCTCAGGAATGCTACATGAGCACTTGACTGGTTTGTGAGCAATTGTAGCCACCTGCTTGTCCGAGTATCCCAGACCACAAAGATGAGGAATGTAATTGTCAGGTTGTATCCCATTTGACTTCAACCTGCGGATGTCTTTGGCATTGGAGCAGGCCATGTCAATCCTGCAAAGGCCATTGACCCTAGATTCATCTACGACATTCAACCAGACAATTTTTTTTTTTTTGTCGGGTTGAATGTCGTAAATGAATCTAGAGTTAATGACCTTTGCAAGATTAACATGGCCTGCTCCAATGCCTAAGACATCCACAGGTTGAAGTCTTTCGTCCAGGATCGGGTTTTGCTTGATGTTCAGCTGCTTAGCCGAAGTCATGATAGCAGACTTAATCGCCGCTGGAGACCCGGTCTGGATGAGCGACCTTTATCAAAGCTGTGATGCCACTGAGGTGAGGGCGTGACATGGAAGTGCCAAAAAGGATGTCGAAGTAATACTTCGCTTTTGTATCATTTCTGACAGGAAATGGCCATGCTGCTAGTATGTTCAAACCATGACCAACAATGTCTGGCTTCACAATTCCGGGGCTAACCGAGCTTGGGCCTCTTGAAAGAAGACAGTAAGCGCGGAAGCAGTCGGGTTGCCATATGTAGTTCCGTTGAACATGATCGTGGCAAGAGTTCTGGTCGAATTGATATAGATCTACTTGCCTGTGAAGTAGCTGAGATGTGGGGAGGACAAAAACAGAGGCCTTGATAGTGATTCCAGCCAATTTTGGGTTCATCCAAATCATAGCAGCACCCTCAGCTCTTTTCACCTCGATCGATGGGATCCCACCCCCAGATTCACACATGACAACCTTCCCTTTAACTTCGCTGCTTATCAATGCTCTCTCTAAGCAATATTTCGATCCTTTCATACCGTCAATTCTAGGATACACCAGTGGCAATAAAGTTGAAGGGAAGGAGGGTTGAGATAGTGCCTTACCTTCATATTCCGCTCCGTTCCGAGTTTTACATTGGAGATAAAATTCCTATCAGTGCTGCTTGAGTAAGGAGAAAAAGTTCGATACTCTGCCTGAGTAAGGTTCGGAGTTCCCAGCGGAGCAGCTGATGAAGATCCCTCTCTGAATGGCAGCAAAAGTGGCTACAGCCAAGCTGTCAATATAGAATGCAAGGGAGGGACCGCTGAGCGAGAGTGAGAAAACATCGACACTGTCCGCAAGGGCAGCATCAAATCCGGCAAGGTAGTCACCCTCAAGACAATATAATGCAGAACGCACATCGTAGATTGCCAGGTGAGCATATGGAGCCATGCCAACTGCTGTGCCTTCAGCCATCCTAAGCATATTGGCATGCAACACAGAAGCACCGGCCGCAGTGCTGGCAGTGTGAGTGCTGTGCCCGAAAGCGTCTGTCGGTGGCGTGGTCACATTTTCCTTAGCTGAGCTGTTGAAGGTCCTGGCGCCGATCGATTTGTTATTACATTGGGAAAGCTTGAAATCGCACCTCCCTTTCCATTTGGCCGGTGGAGGTGGCATTCCAGCTCCGCAGAATGAAGGGTGGTCAGGCGTTACTCTCGAATCCATCAGGCCAATGATAATTCCCTCTCCCATATTTGAGCCATTGAAAGATCCCTGATGCACTGGTAAGCTCAAGAACCGGGGGCTGTGCATTGTTTGGAGGCTATATATACATGCTCTGGGTGAGCTGCCACAAATCCGGGCTTATCTTGCATTACGGCGACTTCATCAGGAGTCAGCCTTGCTACGAAACCAGTCATCACATTCAGGTAAGAGTAAAGCACGCGCTGCTGGTTCTCTAAGGCGGTATTGTTTGTGGGCAAAAATGAGTGGTACCAGGTCTCGAGATCTTCCAACTCAGAAGGGTCGTGGCTGTCAAGCGGAGTCACATGTGACAATGTAGGTTTGCAAGTCACTGCTCTCCGATTGAGTCGGAGATGACTAGCCACTGGCAGGAGAGAACTCGACACCGGAAAACAAGACAATTAGGCAGAGGAGATGAATGAAAGGCATTACATGTCTAGGCTCCGTTTGTTTCGCGGCAATTTCCGGCGTTTGGGGGCCGGAAAACGAGGGCGGTCCAAGAAAACCCTTTCCGTTTCTGAAAAATGGCAATCATTTTCCTCATCTCTCTTTCGCTGCTTCTTCGTCTATTGTTGTCGCGCGAGAGCTTCATTTCTCCATCCAGGACGAAGCAACCTAGGGTTTCTTTGACCACCTCAGGCAACCCAACTTCATCTCTCAAACTCTCATCCTTACCATCACGGATGCCCACGCTCTGCGGCACGGGCGCGTATCCGCTTGAGAGTCTCGTCCTTCTAAGATAGCTCGCGCTCCTTCTGGATTGCGTCGATTTGGTCGAAAACGAAGGTGAGTCGAGCTGAGAGGTTGGAACTTGGAAGGCTTCGGCAGCGGCTCCGGCGAAGGAGGCGAGGGAGAGGCGGAGGAGTAGTGTCTACCGGCGAAGAGAGAGTAGGGTTTAGGGGTGAGAATCATGGTCTCGATATCTCATCAGAGAAGAGGAATCCAGTGAAATCGGGTGCGCCATGAGAGACCGAGAGAAGAAGAGAAGTCCAGAGCATGTGAGCGAGCTCGATTTGTGCATCCACCGTGGATTATCAACTTTGCGAATCAGGTGGGGCGAATTTTTTGTAAATTTTCTTTTTCGGATAAATCGATCAACTTTTATTAAATTCACTTGTAATACAATAATAAAAAAATAACATATTTTTCTTTGAACACCACGTATTATTCATTCAGCGGTGATTTTTTAAATAAAAAATCACACCTAACTTTACTGTAAATATGAACATCAGAATAGTAATCAAGATTGTTAATTCGAATAAAGTTGTATAATGTTGTCGGCCTGGGGACCCCAATAATATTCTACGCTTTGGCTTGATGGACTCGGGTCAGGGTACAGGGAGGCACGGGCACGGGCACGAATTCTGGTACTCGACCTCAATGGACCGGCCCTAGGCCCGACTTGTAGACCCGATTCGCAGAGGCCGGGTTCAAGACCCTAGTGCTCATGCTCAGCTCTCCAGCTATCAATGCCCAAGTCACTAGCTTTGAATGGTGCATGTCTATTTTGTTAGATTTTAACGCACAATCACAATGAAAAAAAAAGAAAATCGAGAGAGAGAAAAAAAAATTGAGACGCAATATTTTATCATGATTCACCCTTAAATTAGGATTACGTTCAGCACAGGATTCCACTATAATTAAACGGGAGTATATATAGACAATAATTATTCATGGGTCCAAGGTCAAACTACTAATAAAATATAAGCGGGACCCAGTGTTATCCTATCAATGAGAAGTATGAACCACACCTTAATATATTTAGGAAAAAAATATTTTCTTTTCCAAACAACGGAAAATGTTTTCCTATTCATTTTCAGGATTTAGCCAAACGCCGAAAAATATGATCATTTTCTTGAAAAATAATTCTTGGAAAATATTTTTCAGAAGTATCATATTTTTTGCGAAACAAACAGAGCCTAAGTCTAAAATGCAAATTCAATTATTGGAAATGGTGTGTGGTTTGTGTTCAGCAAAGTATAATTACACGGAAGCTGGGATGGAGATATGGCGAGCTTGTGCATATCAGATCAACTGTGACTGTGAGTAGGACAACATATTGGCGGGCCCATGGAATCATCTGTTGGAATTGGCTTCCATATCTAATTCTAGGAGTTGCTTTAAGAGCAGTATTATCTAAACGTAGGAGTTGCAGCAAGAAATGGCTTCAAAGACTTACTTTTAACAGAGGATGATTTAGTTCTCCGTGTTTTCCTAATTTGCATATGGTGGAGGGGAGTCGGATATCACACATACCCGAGATGGAGATACGGCTGGCTTGTGCATGCGTCATCTCGGCGGGCACATGGAATCATCCGTTAGAAAAGGCTTATGTATCTAATTCTAGGAGTTGCTTCAAGAGCATTACTATCTAAACGTAGGAGTTGCAGCAAGAAATGGCTTGAAAGACTTACTTTTAACAGAGGATGATTCAATTCTCCGTGTTTTCGTAGTTTGCATATGGTGGAGGGGAGTCGGATATCACATATGCCCGAGATGGAGATACGGTCGGCTTGTGCATGCATCATCTCGGCAGGCACATGGAATCATATGTTGGAAGTGGCTTTTGTATCTGATTTCAGGAGTTGCTTCAAGAGCATTATTATCTAAAATGTAGGAGTTGCAGCAAGAATTGGCTGGAAAGATTTACTTTTGGAAGATGATGATTTAAGTCTCCTGTGTTTTCCTACTCTTGACAGTCTGCATATTGGGGAGGTGTTGCGCTGATGAGTACATGGGGGGTAAGACCATCATATTACTTCTAGCTTTTGAATCTGCTCTCATGGGTGTTTCGCCATTGCATATGCCTTCTAAATCAAACAGAACGACTTGAAAGACCAGCAAATATTAATCAAAGCGAAGGTCATCACTTCTCGCCATCGTTAGCTAATCCTTGTACTAGTCACACGCTCGCTTGACATTTCTCTAATGAGACCGCCAGACACGTTTTCGACACGAGTTCGTAAAATCTGCGGATGACGCAGAAAATTACCAACATAAATTACCCCTAATCTGATCAGCGAAGGGGTGTTAGCTCGATGCCGTCATCTGTCTAACAAGGTTTGGAAAAATGGATTTTACGTTTTGATGAGGTTAAGGTTCTCAGATATAATTGTCATGTGCCAATTCCCTTGCGTGTTCAGTGCATACGCAAAATAATTAGTTGTTACCAATCCAGCATCAACAGCAAATTCAATTTCGAGTCCGGAAGACGTCAATCGACGTTTTAATGCTTAAGCCTAGTCATTTGAATATCTTAGTCTTGCGTTTGGGGAAGGAAAAACGAATAAAACTTGCACTCAAAAGGGGCATTGCTAAAAAAATCAATGCTTAGTCAACTAGAACTCGGGAACAAATGGCAAGAACCGCAACAGTAATCCCAAAGCCAAAATGTATTACTTAAGCTTATGT
>BCNH02000010.1:23681772-23809449 GCA_001662345.2 Metrosideros polymorpha var. glaberrima
TGTATTAACACAAATATTACTTGGAAATGAATATGGTAATTTAATTATGTAAGCTATTTTTCAAAATTCATGAACTCATTTGAAACAATTAATGTGTCGGATAATATAAAACTACATCCATAACATTTTTTTCTCTCTTTGATAGTCCGACAATGTTCTGCCTTGAACTCATTTAAATTGAGAAAGACTCTCACATTAGCAATGATCGATATTATTGTTGAGGTAAAAACATACAAGTTATATGGTGGATACAATTTGTAAAAGTTTTTTTTAGTTTACAACCAAAAGAAATCAACTAGTATTAAAATTCAAAAAGCGGTAGATGAATTTATCTTTTAATGAGCCTTACTCTTCTCGTCCGAGATAGTCAAACTGAGAGAACAAAAACTATGATTAAAAAACACTGTGTATTTAGTGTCGAAACTTTTTAGAAGAATACAATGACTTTTCTTTTGGCAAACACTTATTTACAATATCGTCAGCATCCGCCGCACCTCATTTCCATCGCCTACAAAAATGTCGTTGGAACGCAAGATCGAGACCGAGCTTTCCAAGATTCGCGACAAGTGAAATCGCGAGCTACAACAACTTTTTCGGTTTGTTTTCTGGTCCTATTGGGATCGGACCGGACCAGGACCATTGGTCCTGATCCGGCTGGTCCTGGTCCGGTCCTCTGTCCCGAAAATTTGGGGACCGGGACTGGTAGTCCCGATCCCCGGTTCCATACAGGGCCCGGATTGGCCCGAACCATGCACACCCCTGCCAAAAACCCGTGCCCCGCTAACCGAAAATGCGACTCCAACCTACCCCCGCAATAATCTTTTCCACGGGATTTTTGTTAATTTTTATTTTAATTCGTTGCATTGACAAGATAATGTTCTAGAAGCTACATATGGGAGGCGCACCTAGGGCAAGATTGAGTGGCTCGGGTTGATTTGATGATTCCTCGAGATCGGCTCATTCAGTTTTGAGCTGAGCTCAAGCTCGAGTTGCTTGACTATATTGTTGAGTCGAGATCGAGCTTGCCAGTTCTCATTTTGATAGGCTCACTGACCTAATCGAGTTTCTATTATCTTTTCGAAATAAGTTTATATTGCTTGAGCATGGGCAACGAGTTGGACTCTCTACTCAAAGTACTTGTGTTCGATTCTGCAGGCTTCGGATTCCTCACTATTACAAACAACTTGTGGATCAGCATTGCCGTCATTAGCATGGTGGCTCTTAGTTTTTGGCGAATCCAAGCCTCAGCGTCATCTACCATTAAGAGTGGAGAAAGCAAAGATTTGTCTTCGTCGTCGTCGTCTCACAATGGTTCAATTGCAAATGCGAATCAATCTTCTCCGCCACCGGCATTGCGGGGCACTATGGAGGAAGAGTTTAAATATGATGCGTCTACTTATTTACCTCCTCCTTCTCCTCCTTCTCCCCTATGGTTTTGAATTCACGATTGCCATAAAAAGATTGTCAACTTTGGTCTTCAACTTTTTCAGAAAAAATCTCGTCTGGCTTAACTGTTACAAAAAAAATTGACGTAGGACAAATTATTAGAAAACCTCACACAAAAGCACTCAAATGAACGATTTTAATTGATTCAAACTACCGCGTTTGGTGCAAGTTTTCATCTGTTTAAGGCCATCTCTTAAGTCGGAGGTGACTTCACATTTTTAAGTAAATGGAGTTAGCTTTCAAAATCAACCCTTTTGGATTCGGTGTGCGAGGTGCCATAGTAGCACAATGGACGGTAGTAGCTGTTTTGCTTTGGGTGAGCTTTTAGTTGGTGCGACGAGGTCATTTTGTTACCTAATAACCTTAGTTTAATTGAGTCTTAGATAATGTAGTTTCATACTTGATTTTGATATTTGTTTCTCACTTAATTATAGGATTTTGAGTCTTTCCGCTCGAAGTAACTTTCATTGTTTGGTTACATATTGTTAGGTGAGTGATGCTTATCTCTTTAATAATTTGGATACTAGTGTCTTGAAAATAATAGGAATTAGATATGTTATAAGTTACGAAAGAGAAATCGATGGCATGATGTTTATTAAAAACAAAAGGTGGTTTTTAAAGTTATTTGCATGCAAAAATGGATCGGGCACTAACTACCCTTTTAATTATTCCAAATGACGTATTAAAGCATCTCTTGAAATGACTTGTGAGTTGATTATTTGTGAAATTGTTTAAGGAATTCTATATGAAGTGAATTATGTTTGATGAAATGAATTGGAGAAGGTTATATGTATTGGTTTATGAACTCAATTTATGAATGGAGAGTATTTTTATGCTCATTAGCGCTACGATGTTATCCCAAGATTATAATGAGGCGAAACAAAATTAACAACATCAGGTGAAATAAAAATATTTTTCGATATACTAACAAAGGAATCAAAATGAGATCCCCTCATTCATCAAAATCACTAACATCTTATCCGAATGATAATAATTATGAAATTCACCAACACCTTCCTTCTCCTATTGATTTTTCCGATTTTGTATTTTTCCACCACCGCAAGTTTGCCATACTATATTGTTATTGATTTCGTAGCTTTTTCCACCTTCTCATGGTGTATTTTTATTTTTAACTCTTATTGCAACTTTTTCCTCCTTCAATTTTGAGTTTCAACAAAAACAGATCAAAAGGAGTTGCAAACAATTAAAGACTGGGTAGTAATGTGGGTCTTCCCCGTTGCAGGGGTCGCTAATCCATGTCATCGCAATAGAGTCACCTTAAAGAGCATAAATCTGTATGCCATCGTAATGACCGTATACGTGTGGGGAGGTGCCATTGTTAAAATTGGGTGCATGCACCGTTGTGCCACGGGCTCGTTTAAATTGGTGAATCTTATCGAATTTGAAGTCATTGGATACGCATCGACTACCATATATTAAAGATTACTTGGGTGTAATTAATGCCTTACCATAAACTATTTGACCTTATTTTGCTTTTTCGAGAATGGAATCATCGTAATCCACCCATCTCTAGGAGAGCCATTAAAGTCGGATTACTTGCTTTACTGGGATTTACTTGCCCTACTTAGATGATTATGAGGGATATTCTTATAGAGTTCATCATTGTAGTCAAAGCATTTATTGCCTACAATATACGAAAGATGGGTATTTAAAGGGTTGGCCCGCGACAACGTTTCATATAATTTACATCTTACTTTATCACAAGGAAGATAAGAAGCATGGAGGATATAACCAAATACCCTTATCCACCTTGTTATAATGGGAGGTTTTGCGGTAATCGCGAATGTTGTTTTGGTATGCCCCAAAAGGCCTATGTTCCTTCTATTTTTCTGTAATTGGCTTACAATATTGTTTATTTACGTCCACCTTGTTATAATGGTGAGGCTTGCAATATTAGTCAAGTGTGACAATATAATCTAAGATCGAGGTCAAAAAATGATTGACAGCAGATGCAAAGGATCGAGTCCGCATCGTGTGGCCTGAGTTGGTAGGAGACAATGGAGAGAAAGCGAAAGCGGTGATCGAGAAGGACAATGCATACGTGACGGTCATACTGATACCAGTGAGAAAAGCGATTGGGTATACTGATTTTTGTTGTAACCGAGTATATGTTTGGATCGATGAAAAGGGCAATGTCTTTCAAATACCTTTGGTTGGATAAGCCGAGAAAAATGTGATCTCGAATAAACTATCTCATGAAGTTATACAATATAATAAATGAAACATATAATCATTCGATGCTACTTGTTCTTCATATTGGGTCTGGATTTGGGAGAGGATGATTTTACTTTGTAAGTTTGATTAGTATGTGTGATTCTTTCGTGTGAAATCCAGTCTTGTACGAACTATTTGCTATCAAATACCTTAAATCTAGTTTCTAAAGAGCCTTCATTTTGAAAAAGAACAACACTAATCTCCGGACATTTGAGGATGATATTTTGCATGAGGTCTAGATTTACGGCAAACATTATGCATCTAATGAAATTAAGCAATTTGGAAGAAGTGAGCAATAAAAAGAAAGAGCTTATTGAATTAAATAGACGATTTACCGGAGGCACAACTTGTTCATTTTGACTAGCAATTAATGATTTTTGATACACTCCAAATCACCCGCCCTCTATTCGGCAGCTTCATCCCACCGTGACAACTCAACTTTGGCCACCGACGGGATTTCTTCTTCTTGTGGACACTCACATTTCCCTCTCGATGCCTTCTGAATTCTTAGCGTGTTGTAGATGCCTCAGAAACCATACCAGAAGAGCATACCAAAAAGAAGGCCGACTTGGTGTTTACAATACTGTTACTTCATTCACATCTCTCTCGCTTCTCCTCTGGAGGCATGTCCTGCATTAGATTCCACATGGAAGTCGTGGGGCTTCTCTCTGAAATTTGTTATCCCGGTCCTAACGAATCTCTTTGATGAAGGTGGTGGTGATGGTGGTGGAATGGGAGGCCCAATTTGTTCTTCGTCCTTCTTGTGATAAGTCGGACGGCTCAATACGGATCCTCTCACGTGTTTCGTTATACATCGGGGATCCACTTCGCCATTGCGGGTTGGGACAGAGTACGAAGAGATGCTCTCCTCTGATGTCCCTCGTCATCCGGTAGAGAAGTCGGTATCTACATAGGCCTCAGTTTTTGCTACTACCCATGCTGGTTTCCTTGCTGATGTATGAGCTTCGTCGAATGCCCTTGCAACGCAACTCCGTAGCGTCGTTTGGTATTGATGTGGGATAATCAGCAATGCATTTAAGGACGTTTTTCAACACATTTCTCTTTAAGCCACACGACATACGTTGTGTCAGTGGAGATTCTTCTCTGTCCGGAAAAACGACGCACCGTATGATTGGCCTAGTAGATTTGCAAAGACATAAGTAAGTATGTGTACAGAAGAAAGTAATTGAAATCAAGTTCATGCAGAGCTCAACATGTCATTTCCAAAAGCACTTGCTTAGAAGTTAGAACAGGTAATACACGGACAGATTTGTGAAGACTCCTCTTTTTTGGCCATGATTTGGGAAGACTTGTATAGCAATTAGATGTGGGGATTTGGAGTGAGGAGTGGATATTCTTCGGAAGAGCGCCTTTTCTTTTTGGGAAGGATACGACGTGTTCAGACAAATACTTGCTCAGACCCAATCAAATCCACATGAACCGGATTCATCATTGTCATTGATCATGTGGACCACACTTGTAAATCCCACGTGATCAACTGTTGGGATTATTTTAGTCGACGAATCTGGATCAAGGCACGACCTTCTCCTGTAGTTGTTGCTTTTAGCGCTGGAGCGTGTTAACGACGGAGTTAAGATCATACATGACAATACCACCAACTTCTCTCAGTCTCAAACAAATTTTTCATTCCTTTCGTTTCCCTCCTTTTTTGGGTTGGTTTCTTACTTTTTGCATGCTCAGTGGTATCGATATACAAATGCTCCAAAGGCACTTGTTAAGCAATCAATTAAGAAAACTTTACAACTTCGAATGCACTCATTGCTCTCGTGTTATGCACAATCGGCACCTTGACAATCAAATTATTATGATGAAATAGGCATGTTAACAAGACTCATTTTTTTTTATAAATACTAAGAATTCCACTAACTATAGAGAAAGGACTTGCTTGTCCACAAATAACAACAGTCTCGCTAAAAGCAACAAGAACTTACATCTAACAATTTTGATCGCTCTTGAAGCAAGAACGGTGAATTAACATGACCAGACACAAAACAGAGCAAAATGTTGTAAGAGGACACGGGTATTCCATTCCTGTTAAGTGTATAAAGCTCGACATCGGATAATATAAGCGAATTGGACCTCACCACAGAATTGCCCTTGTGATAGAACAGACATCCATGGGTAGCTGAACTCTGCATGTATCAACTCCAGCATGCTGTGAGCCAAACATGCATGAAAATGAGGCAACACCATACAGAGAGTTCAAATACTTCTCCTGAGAATCTGAGTCACCATTTGGTGAAACCTTACCTTTCATCCTGACCCAATTCATTAAGGTAAATCTTTGGAGCCATCCAGTTGAATGGATGATGGCTTGGTAATAATCCAGCAAAAGGCAAAAGAGAGGAGAATCCTCCAGCATTGGAGACTCCAGATGCAAGCATCATTATTCAACGTTGAAGCAGATGATCACTTGTTCAGAACATGTATAATATAGTACGACAAAGAAGAAATAGTTCATATTCATTCACGTGTTGATGAGAAGTTCAGCATTTTAATGAATGAGGATATTACACATGATGAATAGGAACAATATACAGCAACACTTTTCATGCTTTTTCCTTATTGGCAAAGTCCGGACCTAAATCAACCGCAGTCAAAATCTTTCCTCGCGAGAGATCTGTGATTTTTCATTGTCCATGTCCTACTTCTATGCAAATCTGAATGCAGCCTCAACTTGGGTGAAAAAGGCCTTCCCACACAGTCAAACTTTAAGCTCAGTTAAGATACATAAATATACCACAGTAGCACTTGATTCTCGCATGCATCTATTAGTATCGAAGATTGAATGATCTGCACGAACAATTGCTACTAGTTGTTTCACCAACTGATTTGCTTGCTGCAAAAATAGGAGTCCTGAGCAAGCCCACAATCTATACAAATATCTCATCATTCAAGCCATGCACAGTTCATCATGCTCATTAACTGCAACATGCAACAAACTCAGGCGTCAGCCTCATCAGGAAGCGCTTTTCCCATTTTCTTTGTCAAAGCCTTTTCGAAATCTTGAGCAGATAATGACAACACCTGGTTCAGCAGCAACTGAACTCCGCACTCCTTCATACGAGCATACCTCGGTTTAATCCTCTCTTCCAAACTATAGCCGAAATACTGAGGGAACTTGATCAGCTCTGCTTGTGGATAGTCCATGGTCAAGAAGAAGTCCCATTTTGGTATTAAATTCTCAGCCAAACTGAAAGTGTATAAAGCTCCAAACCTGCATATCATAGTCTTAACATCTTCCATACTGTATCCTATCTCCAAGAAAAATTCCGTAATGGGTTTCAAGTGAGCCTCGATACTGAGGCCAAAAGTCTGAGGTGAACGGTGAAAAAGAACAGCCACATCAACCCTCATCGAGCGGAAGTATTCAGCTGTCGGTCGTAGCTTGTCCTCCACACTGTAACTTATAATATTTGGGCAGTGGGTTAAAATCTTCCCTATGCTCTCCTCTGAGAGACCCATCTCGTAAAGGAAATCAACTGTTGCCTTAACCTTCTGCCTGCTGTAAGTGAGGAATGCAGGAGAGCGGTATATAACTTTAGCCCATCGTTTCTTTTCCACGCCCAATTTCTCCAGGAATGTCATTGTGGGTATTAGATTCTCTGAGAGACTAATTCCACACAACTGGGGCCTTTTGTTGAGAATAATTGGAATTTCATTCTTTGGTACCCCAAGATCGAGAAGGAACTCAACCACTGGCTTGATTTTCCCCTCCAGGCTGTAGTAAGCGAAAGCGGGGAATCTGCGTGTAACTCCCTTGATCTGCTCAAGAGTCATACCAAGTTCTAATAGGTAGACAATATGAGGAGGGAGGTTCCCAGCATGATCAGCCTCACTTACTCTGGAGACAGCTTTTAGCTTTTTATTGTCCAGGCTTGAAGGAGATGGAAGAGGTGGAGGACTAGGCACAACTACCTTCTCTTTATGAGGTGGATCAGGAAAATTCTCCACCACATCTACCAGAATGTTTCCATGCTCCTCGAGAAGGGACTTGAGGTAAGGAATTAAAGCATCCCTTATTTCAAGAGTTGTGAGCTCTCGGCCTGCTATGTCAAGTTACGATTAGATTAACATGAAGTCATTCCATCTTAATTCAAATCATGGAAGTATTAACAAGTTGCAGTCGAACCTACTAGATACCGAGACTTGTGAACAGAATGAAGCCTTGATACAAGATGCTCGATGAAAAGATCGGACTTGTTAATAGTTCTCACAGCTACCGTGTTGCTTAAACCTTGCTTTTTCAAGAACAAGGTTAAGACGGCCTTGGCTTCTTCTTTTTCTGCTGCCAGTAGGGTTGGAGACACCACTCTCAAGCTGACAGAACCATCAAACCCAGAATCAGCAGCTGCATTGTTGAAAGCTCAAAAGTTAGTTCGTAAATAGTGTGGATCGCGATGATAATCTGCAAGATTCTGCAATTCCCAATTGAGAAATTGGATGGACGTTACACTTTGGGACACAGTAACTATCACTTACTGTACTTAGCTTGGCAGGAAAAGAGTTTTACTGGAAAAGAAAGCTGCAACCTGAGAAAAGGACCAACATCAATATTCAACACTTCAACTGTAACAAATGAGGGGCAACAGATAGAGAAAAAGGAATTATAGTGCTGATTAACTGATTTCTGACACCTCAACTATGATGTTTTCTTTAATTGAAAGGCAGATGGCATGGTCAAACTTGATAGTGCAACCCTCAGAATTTTTGTAACAAACTCTTAGCATCGTTTCCATAGCATGATGTCATAAGAGCGAACAGAAATTCCATCGACATGACTTCACGATCAAGTGGAGGGAGGGAAGTAAACTGGTAGATATCTATCTATCCTTGCTAAAACGTATCGAGATGCCATAATCTCATGGAAGTTCTAGTTATGGATTCAAGTCCACCAAAGGGACTGATTTGCTTTAGCCACTTCAAAAGAAACTTAAACTGAATGAGAGGTCGCAGCTATCGGAGTACACAATAAGCCAAAGGTTCTTGGAATTTCAAGAAAGCAGTATCCAATCCTCTTTAATCCAGAGAACATCAAAATACACAATTTCGCACGGAATGTAATCATCGCCAAGATTCTCACGTATTCTACTCCTCAATTTTTTGATGTCATTCATCTAATCATCCCAAAATCTTCCTTTATCCCCAGTGAAACGCGTTCATCTTTTTTCAGATTACCATGTTACCAGACGGTTTACCGAGATGGATTTTCCGCCTCCTCCTGATATGTCACTGACATAATAAACACATCTAACTCGCGAAACAGGGAAATGAAAAGAGATAGCTTCCCATCACTATATTTGACTGAGCTTGAGCATAATAGCTTCTCTATTTCAGATTCTCGCAAACACCCATCAAGCGATTGGTTCTTTAAGTTAGACAGCAACATTTTTTTTTTCCTCAGAACTTGATGTGGTTTTATTTTTTCGCTCGCTCTCGATTCAACACATAGACGCAAGCTATACTCGAGGTAGTGATAGAAAATTCAAAAGCCTGTGCCGAATCCGAACTTTTCATGGGGAAAGATGAGATTTCAATAGGGTTGTACCTGGAGGAGAAAAGCGGTCTTGAAAGGAGCGAGAGCTGAGAGAAGCGAACTGCGCAAAAAGCTCTCATCTTCTAATGGTGCTCTTGAAGTCCCCTATCGCTTGCTTCAGACAATGCGCATTGAAGAGGATGAAAAAAACACAGAGAAAAAGAGATTGTGAGGATGAAGCTTTCTTCGTCTTCTCCCAGGTCGAAGTGAGAGGGAAGGAGAGGTTCTTACGGGGTTGGGATAACATCAGCAGTTGTGACGGCTTCAGAGCTTCAGCACGATTCTAGATTTCTAAACAGAAGAAGACAAAATCGAAACAAACGTTTGTGTTTCATGTGTGGGAAATAAGCTCCATACCCCCATAAAAAAAACCCTAAATTTTAGATGTTATTTCAATTATATTCAAAAAAAAATTTATCTAATAAAAAATCTTAACTTTTATTTTTGCCCCAAATCTACCAACGTTACCTTTCCGTCTAAAATGTTTATTAGTGAACCTACATGTAAATGTCACGTTATTAATGAATTTCACCTCAGTATGCTGATTAGGACAAATCGTTGAGCAATTAAGAAGAGTGAAGGCAAGAATGAGGGAAATTGAACAGTCAAATCCTAATTTCTCATCAAAAAGACGTCATTTTGTAAACAATTTGTCTCGATCAACTTATTAAAGCGAAATTCATTAATGACGTGACGTTTTCATATAGGTTCTCTAACGGCCATTTTAGATGACAAAGTAACGCTAGTAGATTTGGGACAAAAATAAAAGTTGGAGGTTTTTTATGAGATAAAAAAAGTTTTGGATATAATTGGAACAATACCTAAAATTTAGAGTTTTTTTGGATATTGGGCCGTGGGAAATAGTGAAGCCAAATCGTGTTTTACTTTTCTTTTTCTTTTTGTACTTTCTTCTAATTTTTGGCTTAGTAAGGCCTCCTTTTCTAATACTTTCATTTATTTATTTTTCTTGAAATGGAGATTTAGGGTTTGTTCCTTTGAGTGAAAACATTTTCTGCAAATGAGCAATCTAAATACACACTGAAAATGAACAGTCAATATATGGAAAACCATTTATGGTAAAGTGAATACATGCTAAAAGTTAGGAAAATAAATTCACTAACCTTAAACAAGGAAAACATTTTTCTGAAAAATGAATTAACCATTGTTATGAAATTTTCTTTGAAACAAACATATCTTTAGTACTGGTGTCAATTTCAATACGTCTTGACTCGTGTTCGAACCTTATTGGAAGCATTTTGGGAGTAAGATTTTGAACACTAGGAAAGATGCTTTTGTTTATGATTCTTTTGAGCATCCATTTATCCTAAAAGGATTCTATTCCATATAAATCTAGTGCATTCAAAAATTTAATCCTGAAATACTTTCAATAAGACCCGAATCCAAGATCATAAGAATTTTCAAAATGTTTAGGAGAAAAGAAAAGGTCGAGGAAGAACGAGAGCTTCGATTTCTAGGGCTGCTTTTCCTCAAAAATATGAAAACGGGTGATATGATTTTTATTTCCAAGAATTATGAAGAGATGACGCACGACTTTATATGTCAATACTTGCTATGAAATTTCAAGCAAAAGTCAAACAATGAATTCCATAAGATCAATGGAAATTCACCGCCTCAAGATTCAAGACAGGCCTGTAATGAACGTAACTCAACCGGCTCGAAGATCGGCCCATGATGGGATCGACGGTGAATCTATTCGTGGAAGACTAGGACTGTTGATGGGCCGAATGTATTATCCCCAAACGACTCGCGCTCGTCCTAGTCCTGCTCATTAGGGGCGAGCAAACTGGTCCGGACTGGCCATTTTGGTCCGGTCCTTTAGGGAACCGGTCTGGTCCCCGGTTCCTATAAGTAGGATCGGTGGCCGGGCAGTTCAGTCCCCGATTCTAAGGGTCATTGGACCGGACCAGATTGCTCGACCCGAAGCTGTTTTTATATAATATATAAACATTTTTTTTTCTAAATTTCTTAGTTGGGATGCTCAAATTATGTTGTTTTGTTTGTTTTTAATAGTTAGATGTATGTAAAAAAAGTTACCCATACTTAGGGTAATTTTGAGATTGAGTTATCTTTTCTATGTTTTTGGATTGAGTTCTAACATGTAACATTTAGATCTCTATATATGATTTCTTCCTTTTTATTGCAGTCTTAGGTTTGATGTCAATGGGTTAATTAATAATTAGATGTTCATTTCATCCTAACATTGCTTGTTGATCAGTAGAAAATGCTTTGCTTTTCTTAGTTTTGTTCTTCTTTTAGTTTCAAACTTCTTAGAACTTAGGACGGAACAATTGCTGAGACGACATTCTTATTTAGTTATGTTTCCGTACAATTACAAAGATATTTGTTGGTTTTGTATGCGATATGATTTATAACAAATCATTTATCTAATACAGAAATGCCTTAAAAATGAGAGGTTTTCTCATTTATATGCTCCATTATGGATGAAAAAACTTGTGTCTTACTATTAGGCAGTTGTAATTGGCTTTGTAGATTCGTTGTTTAACGGTCCCACTAGAACTGGACCGGACCATCGGTCCTGATCCGGTCCGGTCTTGATCCTGATCCTGAAAACATGGGAATCGAGATTATCGGTCCAGTCCGAGTTGGTCCGGTCCCGAGTTTCATACGAGAATCGAACCAATCCGGACCTTGCACACCCCTACTGCTCATGAACTCTAGTCTGTACGATCCATCATCATCATCCGTCTCTCTATCTCTCCATCGGAGAACCAGAGCAGTGTGGAGCGACGGGGAGCTAAGAAATGCGAAGATGAGTTCGGCTACAGGAGGAGACGTTTCGAGTAAAAACTCTCCGCGCTCTTCTTCATCACAAGCGACGTGATAAGCTCGATACGGTGTCAGCAATTTTAGTAGGGAATTGACTGGAAAATGGAAGAAAAAATTCAACCCGATCGATTACGAGCTGCAGTGTAGATGACCCATTTTGTGTTTTAGCATTTCGAGCTCAAGTGCGGAAGGAATTGAGGAGTTGCATGGAGTGCATTTAGTGTTGTCCTGATTTTCTCAGTCCCTGCTTACGGTCAACTCCTTTGACCGAGTAAATTTTGTTGTTTGTAGGTCCTACAAAGAGAGTTGCAGTCGTCGGTGCTGGCGTTAGGTACGCGGTTCATCTCCACTTTCTGCAGTTCTTAATCTTCCGAAGAGCCTGTCAAATTGCTGTTAATGCTTCCAAAATTCTCATTTGTTCTTATTCTATAGATTCTTATTCAGAAATGAATAGTAAAAATGTATCATTCCCATTTTAGCTTAATTGTTGATTGAAACATGAGACCTTGCAACGGTAGGATAGCAAGTAGGACTACTCAGCACTCAATTGGCAATTTTACTCTGCTACTTTCTCATTGTGGAGATGGAGTAGGATTTTTTTTTTTTTGGGGGGGTGGGGGGTGGATGTTGTTTTCGACCTCTGCAATGTGATAGATGGTGTATCTTGACATGCCCGTACTATTTTGACCTTATCATTAATCCACTGGAATGCTGTCACAGTGGACTCGCTGCAGCGTACAAGTTGAAGTCAAATGGAGTGAATGTTACTGTATATGAAGCTGAAGGGAGAATCGGAGGGAGGCTGAGGAGTGCCTCACAAGGGGGTCTAATTTGGGATGAAGGAGCAAATACCATGGTAATATCGCTAGCAATGAAAACTCATGGCCTCACCATTCAACTTGCTCAATAATTCGATGAACATGCATCTTTGGAGAAAGGCATCATAAGTCTACTGTGACAAAGCCCTGATGCTTTCACCGGTTAAAAGTTTCATTATTTATATTTTGCAGACTGAGAGTGAAGTGGAGGTCAGAAATCTGCTTGATGAACTTGGAATTCGAGAAAAGCAGCAATATGTATGAGTTTATTTCATCCATCAAGCTATACATTACTTGAATTTTGTGCCTTTGGGTTTCTAAACTGCCAATGTAGGGCTGGTTGCAGCTTCTCCTCTGATGTTGCTCTATGGCCTTCTGTTTAGTATTCTGTGGTAGTAGTTCTTTTTCTTGGATTATTTAACTAATCGATCAAATACTGGTACAGCCCCTTACACAGAACAAAAGATATATAGTCAGAAATGGAATGCCTGTGCTGGTGAGTCCTTGTCGTTGGACAGTATTTTTTTCAATATTAGTACCTATATACCATGGCAAGGGACTATCTCCGTTTTGGTTCCTTTTCTCCTCGTAATTGTGCATGTCAAACATGTAATGTGAGCATGACCTGCACTTCACTTTTTTGCATCAGATTCCAACTAATCCCATTGCACTGATCAAGAGCAACATACTTTCTACTCAGTCGAAGGTTCGTCTCCTATAATAAGGCTTTTGCCACATTTAGTTCATGTAATACTTCAACAATTGAGCTCCTTGCCTTTTTTGTTCATTAATTAGGTAAACAGATGCGCTCGTTTTTTGTTTTGGGCAAATATGTCAATTGGACTTCTGTTCTTCTCTAAGACTGATTATCTTGCTGTCATGCAGAAACCCTGCACTTCTCTCTATGTATGATATCTCCGAAAAGTCATTTAAGTGAACGGCAATGCGGATTTTCAAGAAAGTAAAGTTAATTATGTAGATGCTTCAGCTGTTGATTAACAATATTGGCCCCGTTTTCGTCTATATATATCGGCTGTCATTTCTAACCTTAATTTGCTTGAACATGTAATGCTAGATACACATTTCCCGCACTCTCTTAATGAACTATTTCTGATGACTGCAGTTTAAGATTATTCTGGAGCCCCTTCTGTGGAAGAAAAGAAGTAATTCACTAATGTCTGGTGATGGGCAAGAAAGGTGGCTTAGGCTAACCTTTTCTTCTCTATTTTTTTTGTTGGCATCTTTAGATTTTTCTTTCCTTTTTTTTTTCTCTTTAATCAATGAACTATTGATCTTAGCATTCTATTTTCTCCTTCTGTTCATCAATGCAGTGTAGGCAGTTTTTTCGAGCGTCATTTTGGTAGAGAGGTAGAATTTTTTCATATTTTATCTTTGATTCCTCTTTTAACATGACTCCCAGATATTACAAAACGGTAGCTTCAAGATCGTCAGTTTCTTGTAATTTTGACTTTGTGGCTTTTATGGTCTGAAGGTTGTTGATTACCTCATTGACCCTTTTGTAGCTGGTGCAAGTGGTGGTAATCCTGAATCTCTTTCTGTAAGTAACTTCCCTGAGTCGGCGAACTGACCTGTAAATGTTACAGCTGTAAGTCATAGCAATATTCTAAACGTTGTTCTCTTATTCTGAGTAAACATAGGGCTCCACCACCTAGTTGGTAGACGTGACCATTTGCGTGCATCTGTAGATTTAAATCGAGCCAAAGGTTAAAATACCGTGTCATAAGAAAATCACTCTAGATGTTGCTTCATAGAGGCATTAGGCATACACTAAAACCTAATGGAATGGAGAATATGGTGAAGGAATTCCAAGAGCTTAATATCTCCTGTTCTGTTTAGTCTATGCTAGTATTCATCAATAATTAATTGGAATATAAATTCAGGTCCGCTTTCCGTGATGATGTTGATTATATGTTACTTGGGATCTCACATAGTGTATCCTGTCTTCCAATTAATCGTTGCCTTCTCTTCTGCATGTTTGGTGAAATTTCTGATTGCTTTTTTGCTGTTCTGAACAGATGCCCCTTTCTTTTCCAGAGTTATGGAATTTAGAGAAAAGGTACATGTTCTGTGATCTTTACACTTGTAAGCTTGTGGCAAGACGCAAGAGTTTCCATTCTCATTGTAGTTTGCAGAATTTGCTGGTCATCAGTTATAGTGGGAGCCTCAAACCTTTCTAATTGTTGACAGTGGCACGCTAGCTACACGTAATGACTCATGTGATATGGCTTGAGTAGTTTGGTATAGCACACAGATGTTTTAACTACTGTATAAATGAGCTTTTGTCTTGTTGAGCAATTATCTGGTCCCAATTATCCACAAAAGTACAAATGCAGCAATTTGCGTAGGTATAAGTGGTTATATCGATTCTTGTCAGGTTTGGTTCCATTATTGCTGGGGCAATTAAATTGAAGCTATCAGCCAAAAGAGAGAAAAGAGGAGAACTAAAGAGCTCTCCTGACAAAAAGAAGCGTCAAAGTGGTTCATTTTCTTTTCAGGGTGGAATGCAGGTCTGTCCAATGTCTTAGCTTTTCTTACTGTGTAAGCATCAATTCACCTACATTGATATACCTGATGCAATTTGTCTACTCTTTGGGGAAAGACTGCTTAGCACTTATGGTGAGCCACTGTAGGGAGTGTTTTCCTTTTCTTTGCTCAGAGAAGCCCGTGTTAATGTGTTGTAGCACCCAATCTTATGCATTGAACTCAGTCAGCATGTCTCTCTCCATCGTGCAGACGCTTGCCTACATGTTGTGCCAGAAGCTTAGCCAGGATGACCTTAAATTGAAATCAAAGGTTTTGTCGTTGTCGTACAGTCATGATGGGGTACCTGCATCAGGGGATTGGTCAGTTTCTTACTCTTCTGACCATAACAAGCATTTACAAGACTCGACATTTGATGCTGTGATCATGACGGTTTGTCATCTTTGTTCTAACTGAGATATGACTTTGCTGTATAATTTGAGTGCTTATATTTGTAGTGATCTAGACCTTCGGCAAATGTCTGTTGCCTCTTGCATGAACATATAGTAGACCAATGATGTGGATCTTCAAAATTCTCTTCAGACCTGTGCTAGCATACTTGTCCATACTTAAAAAAGAGAGTTGCTGGTTTCCTGCATAGCTTTTAGCTGCAGGTGAAGAACTACAATGCTATTAAGTATCAGACAGGAATTCCATAGGTTTACCAAGGAGGCAGGAATTCTATGGGTTCACAAGGAGGATTGCTTTCTGCTTACATCCATGGTGACATGTGCATACTTATATTTGTTGGCAAGAGCATCTGATGTATTATATGCTGTCAACCCAATGACTTTTTCTTATCTTTCCCAATCTCGCTTCTTTATTCTTTACGGCTGGCAACACTGTTTTTGTCTTATCAATTACTTGTCAATTATGTTTTAGGCTCCATTATGCAATGTTAAGGAATTGAAGATTACAAAAAGGGAACACCTCTTTCCGCTTAACTTCATTCCTGAGGTGTGTAATTGTTAAAGCTCGAATCAAACAGTAGCTGCAGTTTCTTTTGATGAGCGAATCTGCTACTTTTTGATTTGCAGTTACAATTTCTATCGAGAGTGTGAATGCTTGCTTTCGGGTTTCTTGTCAAAGCTAGACATTCACTAGTTTCCACTTCACAGTTTGGTAGAAAATTTAGGCGGTGTAGTTGTGTACATTCGCCAAAGTTGTAATGAGCAGTTAAGTAAGGCCTTCACTTTCCAAAGGTGTTGGACAAAGAGCAAATTTTTTAAAGTAAAACTGTTGACTAGATTTTTTAAAGTAAGGCTCTTTTTTTTACATGCATTGTATGATGCAGATAACTTATGCGTCCCTGTCAGTCATGATTACTACCTTCAGAAAGGAGAACGTGAAGAGACCACTTGAGGGATTTGGAGTTCTTGTTCCTGCAGAGGAGCAGAAAAATGGGTTGAGGACTCTTGGTAATGCTTGTTTGTGGCAAGACATCTGGATAATGCACACCAGTCTCCTTTTTACCAGGGATAATGTATATCTTTCTTTCGGCAGGAACACTCTTTTCCTCCATGATGTTTCCAGACCGTGCACCTAATGACCTGTACCTATACACAACCTTTATTGGGGGAAGTCGAAACAGAGAACTTGCAAAAGCTTCCAAGTAGGATGATGAGACGCTTGAATGCTTTAATTTGCGAAGCAGTCATGTTCTTCTTATTTTCCTTTGGCTTCATGTCTGACTGAGCTCTTGTTTATTTATGATTGTTATATTGTATTGCAAAACTTATGGTTACCCGTCTGTCGACGTTTCTAGAGATGAGTTAAAGCAGATAGTTACTTCTGATCTAAGGCAGTTGCTGGGAGCTGAGGGAGAGCCCACATTTGTGAAGTAAGCGAATGATGAAAAACTCAATCACTTTTTGTCTCTTAAATTACTGTATGTTTATTTATGTAAACGCCTCTTACTATCTTGCGCACTAAATTGCAGCCACTGGTGCTGGAGTAAAGCATTCCCCTTGTATGGACGGAATTATGACTTGGTTCTGCAAGCAATCAAGAAGTTGGAAGAAGATCTTCCTGGATTTTTCTATGCAGGTAATTTTTCTGGTTTTCAGTATCAACTTCCTACTAGAATAGGACTTTCTTCTTTTTTATAAGAAAAATAAGACCCTAATTTGTAGAGTTGAATAATCAAAACTGTAATTACAATCGTATTTAATGACATTGATAACTATCAAACAACAATCTGAGTGAGTTAGATTTCATTGGGTTAACATTGTTTACTGTGTGTGTAAGATTTTGATAGTTCCAGAGAGAATGTCCACATATAATAACATTCTAAATTATTAAACAGAAGAGAGGTAAATTAGATTGTTAAGATGTGAAAACATCTACGTCGAAGAAGTCCAGTCTTTGGGGAAGAGTTTCTTTCTCGTCGAGGGGATGGTCTCGTTGAGACCAGGGAAGAGGTCAGTTCTGTGGAGAGTTTCATCTTATGAAGGAGTGAGATTGGCATACTTTAAAGATTCACAATGGAGGGCGAGAGATTCACATCATGCTAATAGCCCAATATCTATCATCCATCCTCCAAGTCCTGTTCTTATTTGACCACTGATCGCATAAAATTGTTGAAAGATTTTTCCAACTTAACCAAGTTCCCAGCCTTAGTGGTGGTATGAGAATGTATGCTTTGTCATGATGGGCATCGTTAATCATGGAATTTCCAGGTAACCACAAGGATGGGCTGTCTGTTGGCAAAGCAATGGCGTCGGGCTGCAAAGCAGCTGATCTTGTGATATCTTATCTCAACTCTTCTTCAGACGATCGAGAACCCGGGTGAAGAGTGACGTATCTAGAAATAGTAACATGCTCTGTATACTCTTGGCATTGTGCGCTCTTTTTCTGTTTTCCTTGTTATCTACCTGCAAAGTGGGCTACTGACTTCACGCCCTCACACAGATGAGATACGGCAGAAACTACTGCCATATGCAATTTTTTCTCTTCTCGCGTAGCTATAATTAAGTGTCCCTGATATAAGTTACCATGGTTACAAATATGGGGTGGCGTTCTTTTCAAATTCTTCAAATTCCTTCGAAGAGGATAAGAGTACGAGAACCACTCGTGCCAGTGTATGCTGTCATGTGCTAATTCTTCTACAATTAGCTTGCTGAGTGCATCCCTAGATGATTAGCTATAAGGATCTGTTCCTTCAAGCTTCTTCAGCCAATAGTCTCTGGCTGACATCATACCCTCTTTGCCCTGTTCGTCTCCTCCTCTGTTTCTTGATTTTTCCCTCTGAAGCAACATTCCTCTCACTCAGACATGTGAATTGCATGGAGTTCAAGTGCACATCACTCTTCTGCTAGTGTGATTAGGCAGGGAGGAAGACGTGCAAGTATGGATTGCTTGGCCTGCACTAATGATGGATGGTCAGTCCTTCTCGCTGCTTAGGCTTTAATCGGGTCTCCTGTCATGTCTAAACTGACTTTGGTGAAGTGGAAGTTGGGGACAATGCCTGAACATTCTTCTTATGTACGTGATCAAGTTAGTTAATCTTGATTTGGGCATTGTGAGCACCCCACCAAGCACCATCGGTCCTTGGCTGAGATATCGCCGCCGGTCGCCGCCTAGAGTCCACCTAGCCGCCGGTCCGATTCGGACCTTGCTAAACTATGGGGGGCAAATTTCAGAGTATCAACGCTCTCATCTGATGACGCCAGGGGGGTTTCATCCAAATTAATAATTTGCACTTTTGAGGACCTTAGATTTAAAGCAAATTGCAGATGGGCCCAACTCTGATCAATTGAGACCCCGTGGTGATGTGTCGGTGGTCGCCACCGGCTAAAGTGAGGGAGACCAACCGACGAAATAATCGTCACGTGCTTGTACGGGCCCAACTCGACGGTGGCCCATTTAAATTCGTTAAAGTTACCGAAGTAGTCACAGTGCATGTTACGCACATATGCATTTAATTTTGTTAAAATAATCATTATCGGAAGATATCATCTAGAAAAAAAAATACATTTTATTTAGTCGGATTAATACGAGTGAATTAAGATTTTAAAAAGGGCAAATACTGTGAGAAAATCACAAATTATGCTTATTGTGACGCAAATGCCTTAAACTTTTTTTTGTCACCAAAATTCTTAAACTTACCTACTTTGTATCACGAAAATACTTAAACTTATGAATGTGTGACATATATACCATTTATTTTACTTCCATTCAATATATATATATAAATTTGGATTTTTTTACAACAAAACAGTTTGGGTATTCGTGTCACAACATGCAAGTTTATGATTTCCAGTAATAGAAAAAATGTCGAGGTATTTATATCATGGTAAATATACTTTAAAGATTTTTTTTATGATATTAATCCTTTTAAAAATGAAAATCCACGTAAATAAGACTAACTTTGATTGCCTCGAAACGGTAGACCGATCGAATGTCACTGTCCAACGACCCGAAACCGACACGGAGCTCGCAAAACGACAGCGCTTGGCTCGGTGCATTTAGTGAATTCTTTAATTATCCTTCAAGTTACTTGCCTGGGAATAGGGAGGTCACGATATTTTTATTTATTTATTATTTATTTATAGAAATCCTTGCTCGTCTTTTTTTTCCAATTTCCGCATTTTCTATTTATTTTTTCATTTATTGTGTCTTGATTTTTTATTTTTTATTATATTTGTGTACTATATTGAGGCCATTGTCTCCGTCGTCCTCCATTCCTCTTCACTTCACTCAACACTCTCGCTTGCAGCTGCAGCTTCGGAACTTGGAAGCTCAGACATTGCTGTCGGAGTGGAGCGCAGAGCCGATACCCTTGACGCTTCGCTTTCTCGGCGTCTGCCCCCGAACTCCTTCGAGCTCCCGGTTGCTGATTTCGCAGGTGAATGTCGGTTTAGAGTCCTGCGATGGTTTCTTTTTTAGCTGAGACATCGTTTTGCTTCGCGTCGATCCATTCCTGCATTCCGATTATCGGGTTTGGGAGATTCTAGTTCGAGCTTAAGGAATGATCGAGCGCGGCTGTGTGAGTTGAAGTTTCTGGGATCTTGTGATCTTGAGCTCAGTTGATGAACCGAACATAAGAGCTCGCTTTTTCCAACGTAGGCGCTGCGACATTGCCGACGTAAAGATCCCGCTTGTGATAGCTCTCGTGCGTTGATGTACTCATTGTCGTTTCTGTTCTTGCGCTTTGCGTATCCAAATTAAGCTCCTTTTGATTCCTTTGCTTTGCCCTTTAAGGTACTTTTTCAGGGCGGAGAGTTTTCCCAGCTTATACTCGATGTTTCCTTATTTGTAGGCGGCTTTATATCTTTCGTATTTGTTGGGTTGTTGATGTTGGACGATCTTTTTTCCATGACTGCAGAGTTAGTTACTCTAGCATAGCGTTTGACTTGGAGACAGACAGAAAATGGTTCTTGGCCTGGGGGCGAACGCTAGAAAGAGCGGCTCAGTTCAGCTTGATTATATAATCCATGTGCAGGAGATCACGCCTTGGCCTCCGTCACAAACGCTCAGATCCATCCGCTCTGTCCTGATCCAGTGGCAGAATGGGGAAAGGAGTTCTGGCTCTACTAAATCTGTGGTTCCGTTTGTCGGTTCTAATGTTGGTGAGGGGAAGATAGAATTCAATGAATCCTTCAGATTATCCGCAACCCTACTGAAGGACATCAAGGTCAAAGCTGGGAATGGTGATGTGTTCCAGAAAAATTACTTGGAGTTTAACCTGTATGAGCCTCGAAGAGATAATATCATGAAGGGGCAGCTGATAGGCACTGCCATGATAAACTTGGCGGACTATGGTGTGGTTGACGAGCCCCTGAATATAAGTGCTGCCATGAACTGCAAAAGGAACTTTAGGAATATGGCTCAACCTATTTTGTACGTCAAGATTCACCCTGTTGATAAGGGTAGGACTAGTTCATTGTTGAGGGGAAGTAGTCTCTCGAAAGAGGTGTCTCTAGGTACAAATGACTGTGAATCTGTTATAGATTCAGTTAATGAAGAATTTGCAGAGGAAGCAGAGATTACATTCTCCACTGATGATGATGGTTCCTCTCACTCTTCTGCGACCGCTTCTTCTTCTCCTCAGGAGCATAATGATGGTTCAGCGCATCGAATGCAGCTGGTAGTCATCTGTGTTTTCGGCTTCATCCTTTTCCTTCTGTAGCCATCTTTTTCTGATTATCATACGGCTGCAATGAACTTTTTTTTTTGTCGACATTCTAGAGATGTTACAGGTCCCTCCTCGTTAATATTAGTTGTGATAGGCATACTAATAGTGTGCGCACTTTCGCAAATGAAGTGAGGTGTCCATCGGGCAGAATTCGGGGAAATCATCTAGATATAGATGGCAGGCTTAAATGTTTCTTTGGAAGAACAAAAGGACAATGCATGTGAATCAATGAAATATCTGTGTTTGCACTTCAAGCTTTTCCTGCTGTAGCCATCTTTTTTCTGACTATCTTATTGTTGCAGTGAACTTTTTGTTTTGTTGACATTCTAGTGATGCTACAAGTCCCTCTTTGCTAATATTGATTGTGATAGGCATACTAACGGATGCATCTTGCGTATTTTTGCGCATGAGATGAGGCGTGCATCAGGGCAATTCATCTATGTATAGATGGTAGGCTTAGATTGCCCTCTAGATGAGCTAACGGATAATGCACATGAATAGAGGCACATGCAAAGGCCGGAGAAATCATGGCAAGAAAATTCATTCTATCATTGGCTTTTCTTTTAGGAAACTACTTTACGCAATTACCTCATTGGATATAAATTAGTGGATATCTTGAATCTTCCATGTTTTTGCTGATTTATGTGCTGTGGATTAATGATGGCATCACAATTAAGGCAAGAGTTTACAGTATGTTTTCACATGTTATGACAATACTAAGCGATAATAATTTACCTTGATTGCCAGAGTGGATTGGGTGTTACGGATAATAATTTAGAAAGCAGTGGAAAGGAGCATATCTTATCTTCCGAAGCTGGGCTTAAAAGATTGAACATGATGCCAAGCATCATTACAAATGGTAAGTTCTCTCGATTGCCCTCACTTTCATTGTCAGTTGACTTGTCCTTTGAGGTGGGGAGGCCAGAAAAATGATACTGCTTCTTTTGACTCCTCTGAGCCTATTTTGATGTCCTTCCCAAAAACAATTTTCATTGAGCTAATTCCTTTTATCTATCCCTAGGTACTGACAGAGTAGCAGTAGATTCCACAAGAAGAACTGAGAAAGTAAGTTCTGCCCAGGAAGTTCACCGGAAAGTTTCCTACGAAAGAACTGAAATTAGAAGCAATGATGCAACAAATGCTGAGACTGGCATGTTGCACTATTATACTGCCAATGAAATTTCATCAGATGAGATGCAGGGATTTGATGACTATGCTGGCAGTGAGGCCAACGACGAGAAGAGATTAACTTGTGAAACTGCTGACAACTTCCTAGGGAACATAAATCATTATTGCATAACAGAGGAAGCAAACGAAAGAGGTCCTATGCGTGAAACAGGGGGAGCTAGATACCACAGTGGCTGTGATATAATAGTTCCTAAGGATACAAAACACACACTTATGGATGCCAAGCTCCAACAGCTGGAGAACAAAATTCAAATGCTGGAGGGAGAGCTGAGAGAGACTGCTGCTATTGAAGTTGCTCTTTATTCGGTGGTCGCAGAGCATGGTGGTTCCACGAGTAAGTTTCATGCTCCAGCTAGGCGCCTTTCTCGATTTTATTGCTATGCTTTTAGAGAGCTTCCCCCAGCAAGCAGAGCTAATGCAGGAAGGAGTATAGTTTCAGGATTATTTTTGGTGGCGAGAGCATGTGGAAGCGATGTCCCAAGGTGCATTTTTATCATTTTTTCTTCTGCTTGTCTAATTTTTTTTTCTTCACAATCCTATAATCATTGTTTTGGTGTAGTTTGTTTGCCAAACATTGTATTCTCCATTAACAGTATGTCACTCTTTGCGTATTTCATGTGAAAAAGTTTATTATAATTTTTTGCCGGCATGTGTAAGCAAATATATTATAGGCCTGTTTTAGTCGATGATGAAGGGTACCAGAGTTTGGCTTCAGTTACTATGGGAAACAGGTATTAGCTTATGTTGATTTGGGGATTTTACAAGAAAATCGTTTTGGTGAAAATTGAGTGGAGATGCTAGAGTTTTGGTCTTGTCATTACGCTTCTTTGCGTGCATTGCCTGTTGCATGTGGAACAAATGTTTGAGTAGAAATAGCTTTTGAACGGCTTTTATACAGCTACATTGTTATTACAGGTTAACTTATTGGTTATCAAATTCTGTGGTGCTAAGAGCAATTATAAGCCAGATGATACCAAAGGGAAATATTGAGGTACCACTATCTTTAAAATCAAAAGGGTCCTACCCCAGAAAGAAGGGAAATAAAAATGCCAGAACAGAGGATGACAGTGAGAATGTGCATAAACTCATATCTGAATTGGAAAAGGTTGAAGCTTGGATCTTCTCCCGCATTGTTGAGTCTCTGTGGTGGCAGGTTTTTACATTAGCCCTTCCTCATCTTCCCCAACTTCCTCTACTTTTTTCCAACTTAAATTTCTACCTTCCTGCTGTCAATATAATTGCAAATGTTTTGACTGATTGACATGATGGGCATCTCCTGTTTCATGTTTCAGTCTCTGACTCCATACATGCAGTCTAGTGCTGCAAAGTTGCTTGGTAGAGCCAAGGGCTCTGGCTCTAAAAAAAACAATGGAAAAGTGACATATGTCAAAGATCAAGAGCAAGACGACATTTCAGTGGATCTCTGGAAGAAAGCATTTACGGATGCATGTGAGAGACTTTGTCCTGTCAGAGGTGGAGGCCACAAGTGTGGTTGTTTGCCTGTGCTTGCTAAATTGGTATCTCTCTGAATTGCCAATATTCACCTTTCTGGCTGGATTAGCATAATAGACATTGACAATTGCGAACATCACGTGCAATAGCAAATAAGAGGTCATTAGGAAATAGAACACAGAAAAAATATAGAACTTCTCTAGCATGGAATGGTGGCGGATTCTTGCCTTCTTGACTATGTCAAATTACGCTTGATAGAAAGAGGGGGGAATAACTGATCGATGATCTTCATCGGTAAAAAATGGCAAATATTGGGGTGTATCATTAGTCAATTGAATAGCTGTTGCCCATGTATTCTCTCAGCCTGTGCTTGCTAAAGTGGTCTCTCTCTGAATTGTCATTATTCACCTTTCTGGTTTGATTAGCATAATAGACATTGGCGATTGAGAACACCATGTGCAATAACAAATAGAAGGTCATTAATAGATAGATCGCGTAAAGTACAGATTTTCTGTAGTGTGGAATGGTGCGGATCCTTGCCTGCTTGACGACATGGAATTCTGCTTGATCAGAAATAGAAGGGTGATAACTGATTGATGGTCTTCATCGGTCAAAAATGGTTAAATAGTGGGGTGTGTCAATAGTTAATTCAACAGCTGTTGCCCATGTATTCTCTCAGCTGGGAATTGTCAGATCCTGTTCATGCATATTATATAGAACTGCAATGTAAACCATATCTAATAGTGTTCCATGCAACATTAGGAATGTTCACTCTCATGAAAAGAAAGTGATATGTAATGGAGGATTTTGGTCTTGGCTTCATTGGGTCTTGGTCGCACATTAGGGTGTCACTGTCTGAAAACTCTAAACTTATCGAATCAAAATGGTTGAAAGTATTATTATACTTTATTTGGGAAAAGATATGCCTTTCATTATTCAATGGGAAAGTCTAGAATACTATAGAGAGCATTACCATCTCAGTGTATGGATACTGGATTTGTTTTTCCTAGTTTTACTTACTATACCTCCTTGATTTGATGTTGATCATTACCCTTATTTGTTGGTGTTTGCTCCAATTTCCTTTTTTCAGACGTATGGAGTCTTCACTTTTCAGTTTAGTCCTATGAAACTGAAGTTAGTAATCTCTGTGCAGATAATGGAGCATTGTGTGGCTAGATTAGATGTAGCCATGTTTAATGCCATTCTTCGGGAATCTGCAAATGAGATTCCAACAGATCCGGTGTCTGACCCCATAAGTGATCCCAAGGTTCTCCCAATACCTGCGGGAAAGTCAAGCTTCCAAGCTGGTGCTCAACTAAAAAATGCTGTAAGTGATATTACAAATCCTAGTTCTTAAGTTTATGCAATGTTAACCAAAAAAAGAAGAAAAAAACGAAGGAGGAGGAGGAGAAGAAGAGGAAGGGGAATGGTCATCGTGATCTGCTTCATTCATCTGACTAGGTCTAAACCATCAGTAATCATGTATCATGTATAATTTAGCCCTTGCAAGTTGAAGAATTAAGTTGTGTTCTTTCTTTTCTTGTTTGGCACGTCAGATTGGGAACTGGTCTAGATGGCTGACTGACCTATTTGGCTTGGATGATGATAATTCACATGAAGATGAGAACAGAATTGTGGATGAGGATGAAACACGAGATGCCACCTTCAAATCCTTCTATCTCCTAAATGCTTTGAGTGATCTTATGATGCTTCCAAAAGACATGCTCTCAAGTAGATCGACCAGGAAAGAGGTATAGCCTCAAGCTCTATAGCATTTCTACTATTGTTCCAGTGAGGGAGTATCGTTGAGTATACTCTTTTTGGCCCCATGAAGGTATGCCCTACCTTTGGTGCATCTGTGATAAAGCGGGTTCTCGACAATTTCTCTCCAGATGAGTTTTGCCCTGATCCGGTCCCAAATGCCGTGCTGGAGGCCTTGGCCTCTGAGGTTAGTGATTGCATCCACCTGATAGTATTTGATGATCCTGCAAAAGTACATTTTGGCCCTTTTTTTCCAGACTAATCATTCAAACTAGACAAAAGCCTCATTATTGTTCTCGATGATGCAGGATCCTTTTGAAGCTGGGGAGGAATTAGTCACCAGCTACCCATGCATTGCAGCCAGCCTACTCTATCCACTGCCCTCGGTAGCTTCTGTGGCAGGATTCCTCAGTGAGCTCAGCAACCAATCCCAACTGAGAAGAAGTAGGTCGTCCGTGCTCGAGAAAGCACAAAATAGCGATGACGAACTCGATGAATTAAATTCACCTTTAACATCGATCTTCCTAAATGAATCCTCCTCTTCATCCACATCCACTGAGCCCATCCAGATGAGTGGCAAAGACCACCACCGACAACCTCTTAGGTATCAGCTTCTGCAGGAGGTCTGGATGAACTGTGAGTAACTGTAGAAATTTACTCTGTGATCAAGAAATGATTGCCATTCCCTCCTCCTCCTCCTGGCTATTCTGTGGCGTAACTATGCCATCTGGTTTTGTTTCTACCGGTATCTCTGAAGCTCCTGTATAGAAAGAATTTGGCAAAAGCTTAACGTGTGAACCGCTTTGAAGTCACTTGGACAGTTGGACTTGTGCAAATAAAAGAAAACTGGAAAAAACATAATAAAAAAAGATAGAAACATGCTAATAAAAATTAGAAAAGAAAGTGAAAATGGAGAACTTAATGAAAAAGAGAAATGTTTTTTCAAGGAAAGAAAGAAGCAATTACGCTCAGGTAAGAGCATCACCGATTCACTGCTACCGGCAGCTCCGGGGACTGTCCTTGACTTTGGCGTGACTGTGTTTGGGACACGCGACCAACTCCGGCTGTGCTTGTGTCCTTGCTACTCTCTCTTGGGTCGATCTTCGGGGTTGGAGAGTAGTCATGACTTAGGCACGGCGACTTTTGTGAGATAATTGTTCTCATATGGCAAACGGAGATGACAACCACCACCGCATGGGTGGTCGCTGGCCTCTAGGGAAGGTGACGGGAGGTGGCCACCAACCAACTGTTGTAGATTTGCAAGGACGATTTTTTTTTCCCAATCTTTTTAGTTTTCTAATTTGTTAAAATTTCTTATCTATTTCTATAGCTTGTTAATTTCTTTTAGTTTACTAACATGTTTTTAATCTAAATGCTCCGAATTGAACTCTCTTTTTTTTTTTTAAACCAGCACTACATAGCCAAATATGAAGGTGGCCGCGAAGGCGATGACAATAGGGGTTGAGTGGCGACAATAGAGGATAAAGTCCGAGTATGGTACATGTCATTCGAATTGTATTATCTAGATGTGTAATCTAATCGTTGTATACGTATACAGGCTTGCTTTACAAAGCATTCTCATACGGATTGGTATCAAAGTCCTTAGCTATCTCTGTCTTGGTGGGATGTCTTAGAGCTTTGGTTTGGTGGACTCAGAGCGAGGACTCGTGGAAGATGGCTCGACTTACACCCTGACCCTTTCCAGTGGGTTTGGTATCGACCCATGTACTCCTAGCGAGTAGCAACTTCGCATCGACTTGTATTTTTCTTAACACGTGGCAACCCGTCATTGGTCTATATCTCCATGACATGCGGGAAAGATAGAAGGCCATAGTCTCATAATCACTCTGTTTTGCGGTGGAACCAGGATCGTGATGTTTGGCGTTAGTTTGCGCAGATTTTCATTTAGTTCTTTTGCCAAAAATTGTGAAATTTGTATGTGTGATATTGCATATTACCAACCAAGTATAAGAGTAGTAGGTAGATCGAATTAACTGAATTTGTAGAGTTTTCATTTACCCAAGCCCAAGACTCGTTATTAATGGAGTTGAACTTAGTAGTCGATCGAGAATGGTTTATTCAGTGATCTTGTACTCATTTGCCTTTCCTAAAATTTCATCGTGAGCAATGTTTAGAGAACGGTGCCGTCACTTTGTGAAAAGCAACAGTACCTTCCTGATCACTCATTCCAAAGGGTGGGATTTTGGGAACCAGATTATAATATTGACAAAATCTATTGCTGAAAAGAGTCTTATTACACTTCTGGATGTGTGGCCAAGAGTGCACCGCCATTGGTACTGTCCTCTTAGTATTTTTCATCACGAATTTGGATTCTATAGTAAATGCACAAAGAAAGAAGAGCTCTTCTCAATTATGGGATTCATGCTCAAGTGGGTTGATCACTTCTGCTCTTCTTAAATTTTTCCTCCATTATTTTTGACTTTTCGTTTTAGTCATCTTGATTAAGTTATATATCGCACGAAAATACAAACTCATAAGGCTGATTACTGATTGCAAGTACACAGCTGGTTTTCTAAGCAATTTCCGCTGAAGCAATTTGTCTCGCTCTCGCTGAGCCGCCTAGTTGTGGTTTGACAAAGGATGTTGTAGCTGCCAAACTTGGGGATAAAAAATGAAGATGAAGCTGTAGTTGCTGAAACCAAGATCACGCCATTACAGGCGACAGCCGCCGGTGTCAGATCTGAGTTTAACGCTGGTCAAAAGTGAGGGTAAGGGTAAAACTACAATTTAGATTGTTTAGTGAGGGCAAAGTTGAAAGAGAGAAAACTCATTAGCCTCTTATGTAGCGTTCCGAAAGGAAATCAAAATCAATATTGGATGGGAGTTGCACCGGGTTTTCAGTGTTCACAAAACAAAGCTTTGCACCAAAGGCAAAGAGATTTTGTAGGCTCGAAACTTTTTGAAATGCTATCCCAAAGGCATCCGTAAAACTTTGACAAATGTGGACCTCGTGGGCCGCATAGACAAGAGAGGATAGTGCAACACAGCCGAGAGATGCAATGAGAAACGTACAAAGAGGCTACTGCTATGTCCAAAGTCCTATTGGCCCGGGAAAGTGATCTCGATGCACGTGACTCAGCTTCTAAAGGAGGAGCATTTCCACTAGTTTCAATTTTGTGATTTCCTACCACGTATATTGTAACTTCTAGCGAAAGAATTGCCAGTACAATTCGAAAAAGAAAAGAAAAGGAAACGTACCAAGAAGGGAATTAAATTCAAGTATCCGCACGGAAAAGGAAACGTGCTAAAAAGACCCAAGCTATCTTCAAAGTTAAAAATTTGCACCTGCACATTGCTCTTAGATCAAAAAACAAAAATTGAATGTTCCCAAAGAAATCGATCTATTAATTGCGAATGCGCACGTCTTGGAACCGGCTTGCCCTTACTTGATGATCCAGTTAGCGCATGCAGATGCATTGGCAATGGCAATGGCAAGCGCAGGTTCTTACCCCGTCTTCTTATAATTCTTTTAGAAAAAACACAAGAGGAGGAAGCGAGCAGCCGCATGATGCTGCGATGTTACCATATTGGCATGTAAAGAAAGCATCTTTCTTAATTTTAAATCTATCTATCTATCTATCAATATGAAATGGTACAGATCCAGTTCATTTGAACTTTGACATGCCACCACTTCCCTATCGTCAATCGACGGACCCAATAGCAACTCCGATTAAAAAAACATATATAATAAGAACGGAGACCACGAGAATTAATGATTTCAATCACAAGATATATAAGCATGCTCTCATATTACGGTCATACATCATGCCAGTACTTTTCTGTTCTTCAATCTCTTCTCACATGAGAAACACAACACACTGCATCTCAACTCGGTTTGATGCCTCAAAAACTAAAACAAAATTGGAATACTTGCCAGAACTCGTCTCGCTCTAGACTCGTATGTATTTACCATATGCCGGGTTGCATCCATGAACCAACTAAGAACAGACTCATGCGGTCAGCTTTTGGGAAGAGTCGACAACATTCACATGCTGAAGATGTAGCGCCGCCAGCAGCCCCTGCCAGGTTTCTCCAGGTGCACTCGCAACTTGGAAGTTGAGAAGTTTCTTTTGTTTCTGATAATATTCTTCAAGCAACTTACTCTGTTGAAAATAGAAGGCAGATGAGCAAATCATTATTTCCTCTACTTAGGATATGTATGACAGATCAACCAGAGGCCTAAAGAAGCATTTTATGCGCATGCATTGTAACATTGCATAGAACCCCACACATTTAGAAGTATAAAACTGAGACAAGCCAGCGCCTTGGAAGCTACTTCCTAGAAGAAGGAAATAGCATATCGAAATGAGAGGGAAACAACTGGTTCGAATCTCAAATATAGGACTTCAGGATTATATTCAAGAATACACCCTACCTGCTCTGCATACACAGCCAAGTTTTCCTTCCAGGCATCTCTAACATCAGCAGAAACCAGTTGCTCTCCTGGTGATCTTAAACCGGGTTTGGAACTGGGTATGTGCAAATTAGTAGAGTCCAGGGACAGAGGAAATGCTCCGCTCCCTAAATTCTTTGCTGGAGGGTCTTGCTCTGTGGACTTGAAGTTCAAAACAAGATCAATGTCGGCAAATTGGTCGAGAATCTCCTGTGGAAAGGACCGACATTCATGAGAACTAAACATTAACAGTCCTCTGTCAAAGATTCCATCCAAGCATAAAAAAATTTCAACTGCATGATCCAACAGTTGTGCGAATTCACATTACGATCATCAAGTAGATTCAGCTTCAAAAGCTGATGATTAAGGGCAGTGTGGAGAGCTATTCCACTTACAGCTTGGACCCTCGTTCTGGGGATACCCTCGAGAATGAACCCTGTTTCTCCTCTGTAATATCCTTCCTCTAACCTCCTGGACAACAGCGCGAAAATCACTTCCTCTGGTACAAGCTTTCTCTCATTCACAGCATTCGCAATCTGCCAGATAAACGAAAACGAACACGAAGCAAACAAAAAAAGCTTTAATTTTTTAGAATGAAATTGAAAAGAAAATCCACGAGCGATTACATGATGCTTGAACAGAGTAAGACGCTTCAAAATTAGTACACTTCCACACATTCACTCAAAAAATATATAAATATATAAAGATCCTTCGGATACTTGCAAAAGAACATTGCTTCATCTCTTGGAATGAAGATACACGAATTCGATAAGTCTCCACAATCGCACGAAAGCACGAAAGAACTTTGAAAAATCACACACAAGGCTTCATCCTAATCAGTGACGCCAGCAGAACACAATTTCATAATCAAGAACACTAATTCTCCTCCCAAAAGAGCAACCTTCCTATAGCACAAAAGGAAGGAGAATAAAAGATAACAAGACCTGCTTGTACAGAGAAGAGCGAGGGTTGAGCTCCTGGCGAACGAGCGAGCCCGTGGAAATGTGAGGGACTTTTAGAAGCTTCGAGAGCATCTCGGCGTACACGTGCTTCTTCGCGCCTCTGTCCCCCATCACCACCCACTGCACTCCTCTCTCCGGCACGAGCTTCTGCGAGCAGGTTCTCGGCCGCGGCCGCGCGGCCCCGCACGGCTCGTACTCCTCCTCCTCCGAGTAGTAGTCGCGGAGAGCCGCGCCCGCCGACGATCCGTAGGCCCGGCCCGCGAGGATGCGGAGCCGCTCCGGCAGCTTCCGCGCGGCGGCCGCCAGGTGGCGGCTCAGTCCTGCCATGGCGGCGACGTGGCAGCCGAATTAGGGTTTTAGATGGAATATGGAAATGGCGATGGCAGTCAGAGAAAGAGAGGAGGGGGAGGTCTTTGCTAACGAACGCGAAAAGTGAGGTTTTAGGGACGACCACTTGGGAAATGAGGTGTGATTCGATGAATTGCGGTGCAGCGAAACGTTTTGCCCAACCATCGCAGCAGCCGTTGATAGGGGGAAAATGCCACGCGTCTCCGGATCATTAGCAGGTGATTGTCACTGACATCGGCTAGGGTGCGACGGAAGATAGCATAGCTCAATGGGGCTCGGGGCGTCCACAAGCCTTGACAGGGGAGACCGATCCGATGGGCGACACGTGGATGGTCGAGAGACATTCGAAGATTCGAATGCGCATTCCACCCCAACCTACGTGCGGCCACGAGAAAAGCCAGAGCTTGGCCTGCTACGACTCTTACTTAATAATGAAATGGAAAATGATTTGACCATGATTGTCGATGTCGTGGGCTTCATTGAGTTTAAGTAAAATTTAATGTCATTCATAGCCTATTCATACGTAAGTACAATTGTGTTTTCGTCACAAGAAATACTTATGTTATTCCCGTAATAGCTAATTCGCAATTTACATTTTACTTTTGAAAAAAACAAAATTACAATTTGAATCCTACGATACGAAAACTTCAGAATGCTAGTGCATGCTTTGTCGATAATTGAAAGAAAATTTTACGGTGAAATCATGTGGTCATTTAAGAAAAAGTAACTTGATATGGCCAGCGAGGAGAAAAAGGAGAAAGCATATGGTGATTAATTTCGTAAAGAGATGAATTTGGACCATTTGGCTCCGTAAATATCTTTACAAATTGGTTGTATATGAGCTACATCTCCCCTATTCGTATACGAGTTGAATATGATTTGAATTGAAAATGGTTGCAATCTCTCTCTCTTTTGATTTTATAAATATTGAAAACTACGATTTTAATATCAACTAATTGCTCCTTTCTATAATTAACCGGCAAGCTTAATATATAGGGATAAGTGTACTGAAAGTCATAAAACTTATTACGAAAGTGCAAATAAGTCCTAAAACTTATAACAAAAGTGCATTCGAGTTCTAAAATTTAAAAAAAAAATGCAATCAAATCCTAAAATTTGTCATCAAAGTGCAATTAAGTCTTAATTTTTTTTTAAATGTAACTAATAAAAAGACTTGATTGGACTAATATGACAAATTTTAAGAGTTAATTGCACTTTTAAAAAAAATTTAAGACTTAATTACACTTTCGTGATAAGTTTTAGGACTTTTAGTGCACTTATCCCTAATATATATAAAAATAAGTAGTACCAGATGAACCAACCAACAAATTAACATATAGGACATCACTGTGGATGCACGGGCCTTTGTTTCATAGTACACCACATTGATGTTTTTATTAATTATTTAAATGCTTCGATACTATAGTTTGCACCAAAAATTAACCAAGTCGTTGATATGGACAGACATGCGACTAGAATATAAGTTATTATTAAACACACGAGCCATCGTCGACGACCATAAAAAATGATACTGACATTGACGTACATCGATGACCACTAATCAATTGTCACTATACAACATCGTATAATTAACGATGACAAATGTCATAGCAGAGTTGGTTGGCAAAGATACTAATTAAAGAGAATCACCGATTGAGGCTCCGAAACAGGGAAGGGATATCTGAGAAGTGCCAAGAAACAGTCGTGATATTCCAATTTTGAAATCACTCGTGGAAGAGACACAGTCAAAGTCCAACAGATTGTGGAAAAGAGATTAACTCAGCAAGGGTGTTCTTAAAAAGAAAAATCTCTAACAGGGGTGAAGGATCAAGATGCAATTTTAAAGGAGAAGCCTCCTGAACACAAGATCATGGCATCGTGGGAACATGAAACGAGATCCTCAGAGATATGGAGGCGTGGCTTAAACCTCAAGGAAATTGCCTTTGAGCGGTTATGTCACAAACACTAGAAATATCAGTGCTCATCTACTATAGAGCCCCCCTCGCGCACAAACAAACAAACATTTTATCTTTTAATTATTTTTACATTCTTGCACGGTGTTTATAGTTTTCATATTCGCGTTGTCGATTAAATTTCAACATATTTCATAGCCATAGATTCCATATTTGCATTGTCGATTTAATTCCAACGTTGTATCTTCACGTTCTTGAGCTTTGTCGTCGATTAAATTTCAGTTGTGTATGTTTGGTTCCGTTTGAAGTGACTACATTCTCAAGTTTTGCCGTCGATTAAATCGGCATCGTTTGTGTGTGTAGTTCTCTTGTCTACTTGTAATATTTCATATCCAGAGTCGTCATAAAAACCCGGCTCCTCTATAAAAAAAGGAACGACGTTTGGTAAAAGATACTTCGTTGTTGAATCCAATTTGAGCAGAACAATTGTATACTCGTAGAATATATATATAAACACCACTCTATAGATGTTAAATAAAAAAAAATGGACAAAGAGAGGATTCATGCTTTGTCAGCAATTGATTCCCCTAATGCGGCAATTTGCTATTGGACAATTGGGGACCTCAAGAGAAATTAGCAAAAGAAGCAATTGACATTAGGCACAAAGTCACGAGACAAACCCAACAAGAATCAAACAATCGGCAAACCGGTGAAGTGCTTTAGTCATTACTTATTCATAATCGTGCTTCATTCTCGGCCACGTCATCCATTTCCCAAACTAGTAGACCAGCCTCCTATGTGTGTCACATTGTGGCTTCGAACTTTAGCGTGAAATGTACCTAATTCTCTTTCGTCCCTACGAGAATGAACTCCCTTGGACACTTTCAGAGATTAAGGGGAAAGAATTAAAATCAATGAAGAGAGATGATCTATTGAGTCTAAGAATCTTTGCTCCCGTTCACTCTTGGAGAAGAGAAACTACATTTTTCCTTAATAATTTGGTCACAACTCCCGGAGACTAATTGATCGGACTAGACCCAACAAACCTATTCAGGCCGAATCATCTCAAGTGGAAAATAATTGAACTAGACACTTGGTAACACATCGTTCCAATAGAGAAGCAACTAGAATCATGGGTCCATTCAGGGTCATCCAAATCGCCCCCCAAATGGGTGCAATGACAACTTCGAACTGATCTCCATAAGAGCATTTAGTTATGAAACTCGAATTAGTCAAAGTATGAGCGGGAAAAAGGCAAGGTTGCCCATTTCGGAAAACACAATACATATTACATTCGACAGACAAGCCTGGGGAACAGGTAAAGTGCAACTTGGATCGAACTCGTCTAGCGATCACATCTACTCACAATTGCACATTCTCAGGAAGGTTCCTCGTATGAAATGGAGAATGTGAGTACATAGATTCCATCTCCAAGGGAATCTCTGGTTTAACACCAAATGTTGAGAGATTCACGAGAGAATTGAAGCTTAGGGTTAGAAAAATCTCTCATTTCTTGTTGGGTGGGGGGGGGGGGGGGTCCTTGGCAGTGTCCCCCATTGTTGACTTCCTCGAAATTGGGAGGTATCCTCTTCTTTTTTCTGGTGGTGCTTCATTTGACGGTGACACGACAACACCAATCGGAGGGTCAATGTAAAAAAGGGGCTCTGTCCCCACTTTCTTGTTTTACGGGTGGTCCGCTCCATACGGGTCTTTTTGACCTTTTGGCTGTGCTCGACAGTTGACACCGTCGTTCCCTCTTCTAGAATGTTCTTCTCCACCTCCTTTTCGGGTTCAAACTTGCGGGTTCGTTCTCGGCTGTTTCCACTGACCCGTTGAATGCTCCAACGTCTTTTTCCAGGGAAACTGATGATGCCCTGGTAGTGGTCACAAGAGTTGAAATTTGCCGTGCCTCATCATTGCTAAATTTGGCAGGGAAATTCCGGCTTGGCATCGACGTGCCCGGAACATATGCCGAAATGCATATGGACCGTCAATTTCACGATTCAGACAGGATCGTAATGTATACTCGGGTTTAACGCGTGACGACTCGTTCTCATTTGGATTGGTGCAATGCGTTTGATCAGTGTGTTTATCACCTCAGATTAGAGGCATGAGGTGAAATCACTTAGTCTAATCTAACCTCGTAGTACCTCTATATGGTAGCTCATCGAAAATATATCTATAAGGTACTAATACAGTAATTAATTTGAAAAAAACACATATTTTATTTTTTAGTGCGCTCACTTTCATCTAACACGATCAACATCCTGTAAATCAAGTACACTAAAGAAACGATGTTAATGACAACAACAACAACAATATTATTATTATTATTATTATTATTACTATTACGAGGGCATTGTCTCATGTATGACGTGAAAGTAGAGTCCTTTTGACTTTATTTTCCTAATTTTCAACAAAAGAAAGAAGAGCAACACACCAATTTCTTCCTTTCCCCAGGGGCAAACGAAATCCTCCTCCTTCTTCAAGTTATAGCTCGGGCGGTCAACGTACGACACGCGTCATCTCCACCTATATAAACACCCCCTCTTCTTCAAAAAAACTATCTCATACTATCATCAACGAAACGTTCGACCCTTTGTTAGCTAAATAAAACATCGCGGGCATGAACAAGCACGAGCAGTACGAGCGCGTGTTCCGCCACTTCGATGGGGACAAGGACGGCAAGATATCCCCCGCGGAGCTGCGGCAGTGCGTGGCCGCCATCGGCGGCGACATCTCCCCGGCGGAGGCGGAGGTGGCAGTGGAGGCCTTGGACGGTGACGGGGATGGCCAGCTGGGGTTCGAGGACTTCGTGGCGTTCGTCGAGGGCGGCGGGGCAGAGGAGAAGGCCGCCGACCTGAAGGAGGCATTCAAGATGTACGAGGTGGAGGACGGCGGCGGGTGTATCACGCCCAAGAGCCTGAAGAAGATGCTGAGCCGGCTCGGCGAGTCCCGGAGTCTCGACGAGTGTAAGGTGATGATTGCCAAGTTCGATCTCAACGGGGACGGGGTCATCAATTTCGACGAGTTTAGGGTCATGATGTCTTGACTTTGTTTGGATTTCATCTGTGTTTGATTCTTCGAGTGTGGCCATCCATTCTTTAGTGAGATGAGTTGATAGTTTAGTAAATTTAGCACTGGTATTAAGTTGATTTTGCAATCGGGTCACGTATTTAATCGCACGAACACTAAACTATCATTTATTCCTCGCAACTGATATACTTGGATCGAAATTCGATCGATCAATGGTTTCGGCAACACGCGCATAGAGCGCCGTTTCAGGCAACCACCATGAGGTGGTCATGTCGTGTCGGCGCGACGACCATCATGGGGTGCTTGCGGTACGCGAGCACACAACACCACACAGCTCCCTCGGAAAAATTACCAAAAGGGTCCTAAACTTATTATAATTGCGTCAATTCAGTTTTAAATCAATTTTTTTTTTGCCAATTGAGTATTAAACATTTTGTATTTGTGCTAATTTAGTCTATTTGGCGAGGGTCGGCACTAACGTAGATAATTTTTAATAATATTTCAATATTTTTTCGATTTTCTTTTTCTTTTCTGCTTTGCTTTTTATTTCTTTTCTTTTTTCTTCCTTCTTCTTCCACCGGTCGAGAGGTGAGGGCCGGCGAGGTCGCCCCCACCGGCCACTGGCGGGGCAAGCCTCGTTGACCTTTGCCTTTGGCCGATCGCCAAGGTCCGGCGATCAGCTGGAGGAAGAAGAAAGAAGAAAAAAGAGAGAAAGAGAAAGAAAAGGAATTTTTTTTTAAAATATTATTAAAAATTATTCATATTAGCGCCAGCTGGCCAAATGAATTGAATTGATACAAATACAAAAGGTTGAGGGCTTAATCGACAAAAAGAAGGTTTAGAACTGAATTGACATAATTGCGATATGTTTAAGACTTTTTTTTGTAACTTTCACCATCTCTTTTTCATTATGATTAGTTTTTCTAATTTCTATACCTTATCGATAGGAGAGATAATTTTCTTAGAGACCTAACCCTAATGTAGCCTGTATATCTAGATTGGGAACTAAACACTAGATGGATGATATATCATTCGGGCTTTTCATATAGGTTTCCAAATTTTCTGCACATTCTCATTCCATCTTATATCCTGTTAATAATGGTGTGCTTGTTTCCTGGAAAGCTCAAGATATGAAAAACATTTTCATAAAAATGATTAGTTGTATTGCTTATAAAAATAAATAAATGAAAAATATTTTTATCATTCACGAAAATAGTTAAGTATAAATTAATATTGAAAATGAAAATATCTTTAATTATCTAATTTTTCTAAATGATATAGGTAAATATTTTTTTTATTTTGAATTTTTCGTGAAATAAACGTACCCTAAGTCGCATATCCGATGTCTCCCCGCCATGAGACTTGACTTGGACGGGGCTTGGGGTGGGCCACCTGTGCTTGAGCTTTACTTGACCCACCTTCGCAGGCTTGCTCCAGCGAACATCAATTTTGAGTACGACCCACCCACGACTTACTCGCACGTTTTGGTTGATTTAACTCGATTTAGTCGGTTAATTGCATATTAATTATAAACCCGAATATAATTTTTCTTTATCACGAGCTTAAGAACACTAATTCGATAATTGACTAAGAAGTCCAAATTTTTCAACAATCAAAAGTAATTATAAAGTCAACGCATCATGTGCTACCAATCGAATTTCTGTGCGAGAGTACGAATTAAAATGATAAAATGATGTTGCGATTGTAAAGATCGATATTTGGTAAAATCCCTCCTCTAGCTATGAGTCAATTACATGTGGTTTGGAATGTGTTTAGAGAGAGCAAACTGACCGATGTTGTACTCCAGATTGAATTCTAGTATATATTGACTCCATCTTTCCTAAACAAAATACGATGCCTAATCAAGCAAAATTGATTAGCCAGACTATTACAGTCGGCCCAAGTAGCAACACCCGTCGAGCTACATGTTGATTTGCAAGGGAAGTTTTTTACGCACAACGGTACACCAACCACAAATTATCATAATCTAACCATTGTAATTCGCCAATTAATTGACTTTTCTTTCCAAGTTGTGTCATCAAATGATTGATAATGAACACTAGGGGTGTTAACGGTTCAGGTTTCCATGATACCTTAACTATTTGGAATCGCACCTGTTTTGACCCAAATTGTGGACCACCCAAACCAAATCGAAAAATAAGGTTCAGTTCAGATTTTAGGTTTGATGTTTTTTTTTGCCTTCGCATCTTTTGTCACAGCATTCTCGAGAAGATGGAGCACAGCCCTGTCGTAATCCATCGTGACAGTGTTGTATGTCCCTAGCCATAGCCTCAACCCTTCATCCCTTATCTCCGCCGCCCAACTCCACCATGGCCTTCTCCTCACGCTCCAATACTTCCTCGATTCCACAGGTTTTGTTGTGCTCTTCACCACTGTGACTGCAATTGGCTGGAATTTCGATCGCGACGACTCGATCTTGTGCAACTTCAATCGCTTCTCAACCTCCTCGTCATTGGAGGAGTTGGTGGCGTCGCTGTCGATGATGGAGATTCCCACAGCTCGAATGTCGCTCTTCCTTTCGCGATCAACATCGAGTTAAAGCTGTCATCGGTGAAGATCATGGAGTCCGGCTCGACATGGTTCAAAGGGGAGGGCTTGTGGTGCTTGGTGCAAGAGGCGTCGATCGCAAAGGAAGAAGAGAGTCATCATGATGGTCTTGGCGGTGGTGGTAGTTGATCGAGGTGAAGTTACCATTGGAAGTTGGTGAATTAGAGAGAGAAGGGAGCGGTCAATGGAGGTCAGGCTTAGGGCTCGTACTTTTCAAATTGGGTGATTAAAAAAATACAAAACAAAAAAGATTTGAACCGAACCGTCAAACTATCCAAATTCATTTACTTATTATCCGAACCGAAAATACCCGAAATATTCAATTCGTTTTTATTGGATGTTTTTTGACTCCCAGCTACGACGTCGTAGCGTGGGCAGACGTCATTGTACGCCAGCGGGTGCTGATCCGAGCGAGCATCACCTCATTTCCCAAAGAGGAAAAGTGAGAACGAAGACAGGGGGGGACCAAATTCCCGTAAAGGAGACGACGAAAAGGCCGATGATGACTTCACTTTCAAGGCCAAGTCTCTCTCCGGTTTTCCAACTCTCCTCCCTTGCACGCCCAGTCCTCCTCCCAAGCAACTTCCCCCCTCTTCTTATGCACAACGCCGCGGGAAAAAGAGAGGGCAAGAAAACAAGCAACGCCTCCCTCTGGGTCGTCTCCCCGTCTCTCCGCAATGGCGTGACGGGACATTGCCCCCGCCAACTACTATCTTGCGAGGACTTGGGAAATGGGTTCGTGCGTTTCTGCCCAGAGAAGCTCCTCCTTGGAGTCCGCCGTGAAACGCAGCTTGTCTTGCGCCTCCCGGATGGAGAAGCCGACGGTTGCTCCGTCGCTCCCCGCCGCTGGAGAAGTCCCGGTCGCCGCCGTCGGTGTTCATATCGGGTCCCGCCGGACGCCGACTTTCTCCGATTTTGGTACGTTCGGGCTTCTGAAGTTCGCTGGTGCTCGATTTCGTTTGTAGCGTTGCACTGGTTCTTCGTCTTGCGAAATGAGGTATGAGTTTATGTTGTTGCTGTAAGCACTGGTCGAACGGGGCTTGTGTTGTATGACAGAGATATGTTCTGGAATGGCAGGTGTTCTTTTGAAGTCCCTTACGTTAATCCAATGACTGATTCGCTATATTTCAATTGCTACAAGTTTCGCAATTGAATGATGCTGTGTGCATTTTCGCCTCATTTGGTATGCCGGGCAACGATGCGGGGTCCTCATATTTAACGAGAAATGTCATGGGGGCGTAATTTCGCGGTGCCTCCTAGAGTAGGATCATGAGTGTAACTAGGAGTTGTCTCCATTTTGTGGACCTTAACACGAGGAAAAAAGATCCGCGCCTACACACGTAACTTTGTTGACACACCGGATTGAAGACTGCTCCAGTCCCTCAAATCGGGAGCTATATACGTTTGGTGGAACTTACATGGATGTAGCTCTTGATTTGTCTCTTCTAAGATTTTGTTTGAAAATCGTCAGAGTCAATTACGGCGAACTTTGGAACATATACTGACTTATCCTTACGTCGATCTCGATTTGTTGAAAGCATTTTAAGAGTCTTCCATTGTATATTCCAACAAAACCAAGTTTGCATATTGTATTCTGCTCCAGACCTCCATTTACTTGTTTTGTCCATGCAACTGCGCTTTATTTCCTTTCCAGCTCCCATTGCCTCTGCTCTCCCTGCGTATATTCATTGATTGCATGATTTGTCGACAACTGACGTTTGAGTTTTTTGTGATAGTGATGGTTTTGTTTAAGAAGCATCTGTTTTTGTATTTTCTTCTTTAGCTTTATGCACATTAAATTAAAGGGTCATGACTGTGTATTTGCTGGTGTTAGGAAAACAGCAGTAGATGCAGATACCTGCATGGTCCTCTATTAGCCGGTTGATGCTGCAATTGATCATCTTTTAGTGATGTCTGATGAGCGACTGTAATTTTCTATTGCTTGCGATGCACCATATCTCCTACTTCTTGGCACTCGAACTTGATTAATATATATCTGTGGTCAGGCAGCAAAGAGGATAAGTTTTTTGATTCTCAAGGCTGGATGGAGTCGGACTGCGAAGATGAATTCTTTAGCGTAAAAGGCGGTAAGGGGAAAGGTTTTGCTTTTTATGCTATTCAATGAATATAACTTCTGTAAGTCGGATCTCTCTGCGATGAGTTTCTTGAGGATAATTGTGTTCCAACTTCCAAGTACGATGTGAGACATTGCATCTATATATTGAGCTCTTCAGACTATTAAATGCAGATATGCTCCTAAAGTTTTTCCTATTGCTGGGTTCATATTTCGACTTTCAATTGGATATAGAACAAGAGCAACTAATTCGCTTCTAATGTTAATTGCATCGAGGTCTACCTTTGTCAAATCTCTCTTCATGTCTTTATCAAACTGCATCCTTCCTGGAGCGAATGAAACAGAGTTTGCATAAGCACTACAACTTAGTTTTCTTTCAGGGCCTCTCATTGATTCAGTTGGAAAAAAATTGAAACTCTTTTTTTCTGTTTATGCTCACTGCAGATTTCACTCCTTCTTGCGGCAATACTCCGGTCCATGATAGCTTCTTTACTAGCACACCTCAAAGGATCACAGCTTTTTTTAAGGACGAAACGCTGGGTTCCATTCCCGAACCAACCCCAGCTGGTGGCAAAATGAAATTAGCTGAACTTTTCCAGGAGAATTTCCGAGGTGACCAATGTGTCAATGGTGACAACAAATTTTCCAATAATCCCACAAACCTGGCACGGGGGATTTCGAGTGCATCTGGGGCTGACGCTGTTCACAGAAGCAAGAGGACTGCTGGTGGAGGTTCGACGATCGTCGAGGAGAAACAGGTCATGCCTTTTCTGGATTGCCTTTCAAGCTTGGTATCCTGTGGCGGTTCTAGTAAAAGGAGAAGGGAGATGACCCCTGCCATAGCTATACATGGTTAGAAACTTATATTCAGTACTCTGGTTACCACTTTGATATATACACACACTTGTTTCCGTGTACTTACACATGTACATTGTACATACACAATGTTCCTGAGATGCTTGAATTAAGTTCATAAATGTAATGCGGTATTTATACACGTATTCACGACGATCATGTAAAAAATGACCTGTACAGATTTTTGGCCGCTGCAACTTGTTTCCCTCTTCATTTTCTGTTTTCAATATGATACTTGAAAATCACAGGAATTCGTCGGCAAAGAACTTGCATATCCTTTACTGGACCTGCATCGATCGGCTGGGACTTACAACACAGTTACTGAAGTTTCGCGTTTTGCTTGGTCCTTTTCTGGAGGCATTCCTACCTTATGTCAATTGTTTCTTGAGCTATAGTTTGTTGAATTAATTCAACAATTATGCTGACCGATAAATTGATGTGCTCAATTAATGTTCTAGCCTTCTAGGTACAGTGAGATTTGCAGGCTTGGGCTGAGGCCCTCAGCCTTTGGATGAATAAGCTCGTGGGCCTTTTCGACAAAAAAAAAAGGGGCTCGTGGGCCTACCATGTTCAAAAGAAATATGCCATCCAAAAAATATGCCTTTGGATGAATAAGCACGGGGCACGAAAGGTCAATTCGGTTTTTTGGTTTCTCAATCTTCTATTTAGGGTTTTAGGTTGGGTATGGTTCAGCATTTCCAAGGAGCTTATAGCCTCCAAAGCTCTTTGAAAAAATGTTGGGGCATTTGGCAAGCAGCTCTCGGTCAAATTCTGGCATTGGGAATACTAAAAGTCCAATGCTTGAGGGACTAGCATTGAGCTTTTAGCATTTGCAAAGCTGAACCAAATCCACATTTAAGGTTACAGTGGTTTTTGGACAATTGCAAAATGTGGCGAGCACATGTTCGTCGGCTAGCCGTTATTTTCGACGGGGCGATGAGCTTTGGAGAGTTATTGGGTCAAAGTGATCGAGTTAGGGAAATTTAGAAACAAAGTCAAGTCGGCGGGAAATATCGGAAAACGGCACCATTTCTCGGGGATTATAGAGTCAAAATGATCAACTTCAGAGGGTATTTTGAAGGGGATTTTTGGTATTTCCCCTTATGAAAATTTGGGGAAAGAATGCAAGTGCGCCGTCGGCAATAGTATTTGGAAAAAGCGCTTGAGATGATTATACCCGCCCCGTTACACACGCGGAGTGATCTTAGCTGGTAATAAAGTGGATCAATGTGAAAAGAACTCTTACGCCAAAAGCAACACATACATGATCGGCTTTTAGGACAACGTGCGATTCCATTTCCGAACATGCTTTCTAGGTAAGGCCTCAGAAACACCCTAGGAATTTCCGACATTCCTATCACGTCCCCCATGACCCATTGGACAAAGAGTCACCTTCTTAAAAGTCCCCCCCACCTTCTCTTTTCCTCACCAATCTTTAAGATCCGATTCGATGCACGTCTACTCACCAGTCGCTCCGTATTTGCCCTTCGCCTTTTCGGGTCTGTCGAAGCGACTATCTTTTCCATTGCATGCGCTCGCCTGCGGATCAACTTCTGCGTCGATGAAACCTGTGAAACGGAGCTAGCAATCTCTGCCGCATTTCTCTTCTCTTTTGCTAAGGATTGCTGCCAGATAGTTTTCACACCGTATGAATTGGCGGGAAACGGATCGAGACAAGCATCGAAAGAATAATTGAGCCATTATTGGAGAAGTGCTAGGTGGTGGCAGAGAGCAGATGAAGAAGACAGAGTCATTGCCATGCGAGGCCGAGCCAGACAATGGACCTTGTGCTATGTTCCTGGAACAGGGTCAAAACCCACCAGTTCCAATTCATACGGAGAGTCTCGATCCTGCAAAAATAACTCGTTATTGCCAAGGCAAACACAAACTCCCAAAGACGAGAATGCATCGTTTAATGTAACGTGGAATGTCGAGCATGAACGAGACTGTAATGCCCGGAAGAGAAGCGGCATGGCGAGTGCATAACCATCGCGAGAACGTCGCATTAGATCCGCGATTGGAAGAAAGGAAAACCTCTTCGCTAGCGATTCATTTCTGTTTACTCCGTTCTGTATGTGCAATTCACTTCAAGGATCATGATTGTATATGCTATTTCTCGTAGAGTCATGAATGATTCTGTGGAATTACATATTTCCAAGAATCGTATGGGATATAAATGAGCCAATTCTTCGGTGACATTGCCAAGCACTGAATCAAAACTTCGTGGTCATGATACCGTTCTACATTGGGATAGCAACTATTTGCTTGCGCAAGTACGCGAAAATCAATGGGGCTCTCAGAAATTTCGGTGTCTTTAGCAACACCCCGTGTGTGTATCGTTGTTTTTCTGCGTGTCATTGACGAGATAGTCTATCAAATTAGGTTTACCCAATAGCTTTTTGATCGTGATGGTCAAGGATTACTTCATCCTTCACGATAACAAAATTCCATCCGAAAAGAGATTCTCTCTACGGTATTCCGTTACTTATTTGGTATGTGTCATGAATTTATCATGGACGGCATGTTACTATGGTTGATAATCATCGGCATTACTTCCGCGCTGTGTTAATAGTTCCATGATTTATCTCTTCGGTGATTATTCCGTGTCTATTCAGTACGGTTCTGGCTGGACTACAATCGCAGTAGGTATTGCGACTGTGAGATCTTCGCTAGACACCCTACGAAAACAGCAACATCCGTTTTTCACGGTCGAAATTACTGCGGAAGAATCGTGCCACATAGATTTTCGAAATCACGTCGGGCCAACAAAAAGAGGAACGAAAGTCGTATAAACTTTCTAGGAAAAATCCCACGCACCCTAGCAATTAGGGTTTTCTTTCATTCTTCAAAAAAGAAGCACGAACAGTCGGATTCAAACTCAGGCAGTGATGCAAAAGGGGCCTGTGTCTATCCCATCGCGGCTCGTGGCTGTCCATTTCCAGTTGGTTGCTATGATGAGGCCGATTGGGACCCACGCGGGATCGATTCCTTTTCTGTCCTTTGTCTCTCTCTCTCTCTGTTTTTCTTCCAGCATCATTAATTCCATCGAACGTGAAAAACCCGACCCTTTTTAGGCAAGAAATATCCTTAGTAATTGCGTCCAAGACGCCCTTTTAGCAGAAACCCAGAGAAAGCAAAACCCTTTTCCCACTCCTCTTCGCCTCCCCTCTCTCCTCTTTCTCTCTCAAGAATTTCTTATATAGAGGGGCGCGCGCGCCCTCGTGGCTTCAGTTCTCGTCTTCCTCGACACAGAAAAAGAAAACCCAACAATCCCAATAGAAGCAGAAAGCAGAAGAATAGGAGAGGAACTCGATGATTACGAGCGTGAGCGGCTTCCTCAGCTTGGCTTCGGGCTGCTTCCTCCTGGTCCTGGCAGTCGAGCCGCATGTAGCCCGTGGCTCGAGCCGCGGTTCGACGCTCGGTGTCGGCGGCGGCATTCTTGTCCCTCCAACTGCTGCGGGCATATGTGCCTCATCCGTCACGATTCATGGTTACCAATGCCAGGAGTTCGATGTAATTAAGAGGGGCTCGCGAAAACCTTAATTCTCGATTATCTTCATCTATTAGAATGAGTGGACGTCACGAGAACAATGAATAACGTACGGAATACTCTGTTTTCTTTGGGTGTTTTGTTTCTCAGGTGGTCACTCAGGATGGATACATACTAAACGTGCAAAGAATACCAGAAGGCCGAGCTGGGGGCGGTGGCGGCAGTGGCGGCGGCAATAAGCAGCCTGTCCTCATACAGCACGGCGTCCTCGTGGTGAGTGCACTATTCCCCGGCTCGAGACCGCTGGACTCTGTTGATGTGTGCTGCATACACAATACTCTTCCGATCACGCCGTCGGCTAATGTCGAATCGGCACGAGATACACGACACTTTCGAACACCCTAATGCGGGTCACATAATCTTTTCTCCATCTCTTAGTTAAATAAATCACTTTAAGAACTAGAAATCCTTAGCTGAGCGGGAGACCACTCCTTGACCGTCATGGTCTCCGAGCGGCAAAGGCGTATATCTTTCAGGAACGGAGCCGAAACTTTTCAGTCTTCATGGTGTGAAAAGCGATGCTTCTGTGTTTGACCGGAGGATGAAAAGTGCAAGAAGATATTTTATCGTCACGTCATTCTTACGGTAAATGAACTCTGTACGTTCAAAGCACGCACGAAATGGTAAGAAAGAGACGAGCATGTCGCGGTTCGTGATCGTGCATCAATGGCGTTGACGAGAGCATGTGACGATCGCTGAGTATCGGTCGGATTGAGAGGACACCATTAGGGAGCGCACCCTGCATCGCTTTTTACTAAATTTTTTTCCAAAAGGTGGGCATGATTCACGCACCATTAGCACTGATTAGTCCTTGCACGATGATGACATTGATGTCTCACTTTCTAAAGTTATCTGACTTGCTTGCACTCGAATTTTGTAAATTACGCATCCTTTGAATTTATGAAAGAGCTGCACACATTGACTGTTGAGCAAATGGACGGCTCGGATCGAACTACCCCTTTTTTCTTCCCATTTTGCCTCTGCCCAACCTGTACCGTTTCAGCTTCACTCCGGGGAGCGAGACCGACTCCGCTTGCCGTTGCCGACTTTGGGACAGATCGCGACGCCAGATCGGGTGCCGGGCAGGGCTCGCGACAGACCTCGCCCTGCTTCAGTCCTTACCCATCTTGGCTTGGGTCAGGGTTCAGGTCTGGTGTTGCCTGAGCTTGAACGGCAACGGGGACGGCGATCTCACTACACGACAAAAAAGAAGCGCATTTAAATTACCGTGAACGGTCCACTCGATCTTCCGTCTTTTTGGCCTCCAGAGTATTTACCAAATCAAGGCTGAAAATGAGGAGGATCCGAGCGACGAGCTTTTACCAAATTGGATATGATCCGCAAGAATTGTGCAGTGTCTCAGGCATAACGCCAGTTAGATCCCGCAAGAGCCGTGCAGTGCATGCAAAGTTCACTGATGCGTCTCCATGGCTATGTGCCACAACATTTTGTGACGTGGGCTAGCACAAGAACATCTCAGTCTCTTCATCAAAATTTTATTTATTAGTATATGTTTTGTCACTTTGATGTTTTTGTCCTAAAATAGGGAGATTCATCTTGTTTATGGCGGTGCATGTTGTGAACGCAGGACGGGATGACATGGCTGCTGAACCCACCGGAGCAGGACCTGCCCTTGATTCTGGCCGATAACGGGTTTGATGTGTGGATTGCCAACACCCGAGGCACCCGATTCAGCCGGCGCCACGCTTCCTTGGACCCCACCAACCCGGTCAGTACATCTCTCTCTCTCTCAATTATTGCACGAGCATACTCAATTGAATTTGAACAATTGAAAGTGAGGAGACCCGTTTGAGTTTCACGTTAGTTTTTATCGGATTGGACGGTTCAGATTCAGTTTAGTACATATACTAGATTCATCGAATGATTCATCATCTACTGAAAAATGCTTAAGTTGGCCGGATGCTATACACGTGGCCGCTTGTCGGGTAGCTATTGCACCTGACCTCGGGGCCATCTAGAATTCGGACCTTACATGTCAAATGAACTGGTAATTGAATTGCTGACAGGATTTCTGGAATTGGTCGTGGGACGAACTGGTGACATTCGATCTACCGGCCGTGTTCGACTTCATCCACGGGCAAATTGGGAAGAAGATCGATTACGTCGGCCACTCTTTGGTGAGAAATTATTTCTTGGTACACTTCACGAATTCAGGTCGAATGCCACGCGGTTGTTATATACCTTGGTAAATCGGTGTACGAGAGGAAAATCCATCGTCGCTGGGTAATGAAACAGTAGTATCGTCCTTCCATGACAGGAGATGCAATCGATGTGCCTATCCTTTCAGACAACATGATTTGTACTGCAGACCTAAAGTTTTTGGTAAAAATTTCCTTAAAATTCTAGGGGACTTTGGTAGCTTTGGCATCCTTATCAGAAGGGAGACTTGTGGACAAGCTGCAATCGGTAGCTCTGTTGAGCCCCGTCGCTTATCTCAGCCACATGACCACCGCCCTCGGCGTCGTCGCGGCCAAAACCTTTGTTGGCGAGGTGAACAGATGATTCCCTTGGCTATCTCCCTTTAACTGCAATTAGAGAATGCCTGATGGAGCTGCATTTGATGGTTCTGCATTATTGACAGATCACCACGTTGTTCGGACTGGCCGAGTTCAATCCAAAAGGGTAAGGAAACAGAAGAGCGAAATTTCGAGAAGCTCTTACGTTAGATTCGAAGCTTCGTTTGTCTCCGCTTTTCTCTTGCTGTAAGATTGTGCGTTTGTATTTGGTCGCAGCGAGCCCGTGGCTAACTTTCTGCAGGCCTCGTGTGCTCATCCTGGTGTTGATTGCTACGACTTAATGGCCGCATTGACAGGTACCAGCTAACTTCGCCGTGCGAAATATGTTCTTGAGCTCAAATTGGGAAGGATTAGGCTGATTATGTTGATTTCGACTGATCGATTCCAGGCAAAAACTGCTGTCTCAATGTTTCCACTGTCGATCTCTTTTTGAAGAACGAACCGCAATCGACGTCGACCAAGAACATGGTGCATTTGTCTCAAAGTAGGTTTAGTGCACGGTCGATCCTCTTTTCTCAGAGGGTTTTAAGCAGAAAGCACATGTTAATGATCAATTCTCATTCATTTGACTGCTTACATTCTTTGACATAGAACTCACGGTCCCTTGAAAATGAATTGGTGTATTGTTGCTCGCAGCGGTTCGCGACGGCGTGCTGGCGAAGTACAACTATGGGATCGTTTTCAATGTGATACACTACGGGGACGTGAGGCCACCGGTCTACAACCTCTCCAACATCCCCCGCGACCTCCCGATCTTCCTCAGCTACGGAGGCCAGGACGCGCTCTCCGACACGAGGGACGTCCAGCGTCTGCTCGACAGCCTCAAGCTCCACGACGTCGACAAGCTCACTGTCCAGTTCATCGAAGATTACGCGCACGCCGATTTCATAATGGGAGTGAACGCCAAAGACGTTGTGTACAGTCAAGTGCTGTCTTTCTTCAAAAACCAGCAGTAACTCCTAGGGACTAAAGCCAATTTTACAAGTAGGAATTGAGGGAAAATGAATGCGACATGAACATTTGCTTCCACTTCTTCTAGTCATTGCCATTGCTGATTAGTGCACGAAATTCGTCGAGCTTGATCAGTCATACCACGAGAGTCGAGTGCATGATCTATGTCTCCATGTCTTTTTCATTGTACGAAGGTCATATAGACCACGGCGGGCTTATATAAAAGTCGTAATTACACGTCGTACTTGATCTAATTGCCAATAAACGGTAGCTTGCAAGAGTAATTTGTGATCCCCTCACACATCACAAATGCCATTCTCACGTTGCATCGGATTCTGTATCCTATCGGACGAACCAAACCATGAAAAAAGAAAAAAGAAAAACCGAAAAAGAGAGAGAGAATCTTAACAATCGGCATCTCATTCCCAATTTCTGGAATTGGATGAAATACCATCCTCGACTTTTCGTGCAATCATGCAAAAAAGGATTAGAAAAGAGAGACAAAAAAAGGGGTTAGATGCTTGTTCTTGCTTACATTTCAATTTTCAAATAGAGAGAGGAATGTTGTGGAATCTCTATGCTACATCATTCGCATTAATAAGAGCCGATCGAAGATGTTTGAGCATATTCCTCGACAGGCCCAAAAAGCATCCCCACCACAAAGTCCACGACCATAAAAGAAGGTCAAAAGTTAGTCTTTTGTGTCAATACAATCCTCTTTTTACCGAGCAAAACCCAAAAAAATAAATAAAAACATTTGCTTTTACCTTTTCTCCTGTTTCTTTAAGAGTTCATGATAGTTTTCTAAACAAAAATTTTCTTTTCTTTTCGTTAAAATATCATTCGCCGAGAACAATTTGAATATTAATTATTAATGATACATCTTAAATGGATAAAAAAAAATACTCCTAATATGATGAGCTTATCCTGCTTCGATTACTCAAAGTACTTTTCAGGTGAAGATCGATATAATATGATCTCGAGGATCAAAATTGAGTTCAAGCAGTCTAAGGTTTTCCAACTCATTTCGTCTGATTGACCTTTGGTGCGGCACAAAACTTTTAACAGCGTGTTTTGGAAATTTTTTTCTTTTCATCCAAAATATCCGAATCCTTCACAACATGTAAATGTGGATATGTTTTATTCGTAATTTCGACGGAAATATAAGAATGTATTTTTTTTGTTTTTGTTTAAATACAAAATTATGAACTGAAGAAAGCAAGCACCGTGCTTTTCTTTTGTCCTTTAACGCCACTCGTGTCGTGGTCCTGGTCCACAGTGCCCTGCGAAAAATTCCCTCCCGCTGCTGAGGTTGGATTGATCGAGCCAAAGAGCGGAAACCGGCCATGATGCAGGAGTCCAAGGCCATCGACTACGTCATGGAGGCGGCCTCCGGTGCCCACTTCTCGGGCCTCCGGCTGGACGGCCTCCTCTCCTCGCCCTCCTCCTCCCCCCGCGGCGCCGCCGCCCAGCCCGATCCCACCACTCCCAGGCAGAGGGAGCCGTTCCTCATCGGTGACTCGCCCTAATCTCTCCTTCTCTTCTCGATCCCGTTCGTCGGAGACTACCTTTTCATGCGTGGCGGAGGCCGAGATTTGCTTATAGCTTATTCGCATTTGAATTAACTTATGATTGCATCGACGTTTTCTGCGCATTTTCTGTGTTTGGATTGCGAGAGTTCACTGTAGTTGCTGTCCTGCTTATGTTGCGCGCCCTGAGTTTTGAAAAATTTGCACGTCGATGTGATTGGGGATTGTACTGCGTGGAGACATGCGGTGGTCGCCGTCGCATCGACGGGAACGATGTCATCATTCCGGTGTAATTGTTGTCTTTTCTTGTTTGGTGATCATCCGTGCAGGTGTTTCCGGAGGTACTGCTTCCGGCAAGACCACGGTTTGCGACATGATTATACAGCAACTTCACGATCACCGTGTTGTGCTACTTAATCAGGTGCGCTTGGTTCGGCTTTCCAGTTTCAGGCGTTTGCTTACGAGCCGTTGCTCTACTGATGTAACGAGCTGCATATAGCGGTAGCGGTTGAGTAATTTATGTTGTTAACATCCTGATGCGTTTTAGTTATTTTTGAAAGGATTCTTTTTACCGTGGTTTGACCCCTGAAGAGTCGGAGCGGGTTCATGAGTATAACTTTGACCATCCTGGTAATTTTGCGCACCGATTGTTAAAGTTTGTTTTAGAATCAATCTTGTTTACTATGGTATATCTTTTTCCGTATAAGCTGTTGACTGAATATTTGAGAGATATGTTTAACCGTCTGTTGGTTTTCTTTAGATGCTTTTGACACTGATCAGCTTCTAGACTGCATTCAAAAGCTCAAATCCAGTCAATCTTATCAGGTTCCAATATACGATTTTAAGACTCATCGTCGCTGCTCGGATAGCTTTCGTCAGGTACTTCGTCCGCAACCCTTTTCATCAGTTATTATAGACTAGTTTTGTCCGACAACTTCCACGCGGTTTCTGTCGTCCAGCATAATACTTTGGAATATGTAGTTACATGAGAGGATTGGGCTTCTTCTGCTCACACTTTCTAGCCCTTGTAAGATAAATTGAAGCAAGAAAACAAGGGGCAAGACCATCAAAACTGACTAGAGAGTGCCAGCACTGTAACTTGAGGAAATGGCGTCTTAGCCCCTTCTCATTGTTTAGATGTCCTGTTTTGAATTCTTTCGAACTCCAAAGAGTTTATAGGATTTTCTTTAATGACGTGAGGATGATTTTGTTCATTTGTTGTCAGGTGAATGCATCTGACGTTATTATTTTGGAGGGAATCCTGGTTTTCCATGATCAAAGAGTCCGAAATTTGATGAACATGAAAATATTTGTCGACACAGGTATGAAATCACATACAAAGGAGAAATAAAAGGTTCCCAGAGGTCTTTATGTGCATACAATGCCTGATTCTAATGGCGCCGTCTGCTCTTGCTTTATTGAAAGAACAGTGGTTGGAAGTACTTTGTAATCATCGAAGGAAACCCAAAATAACGAACTTAAAGATTAAACATGCAGTAGTTCGGAAGTTTACTTTTTCATTAGAGTTTTCCACTTCTTGGTGTAGATAGATATCACAAGAGAATGAAAGAATCGATTCGTTATCTAAAACCTGATCATGAGAAAAAAGTGGAGAAAGTGCTATATCTTTGAAAGAATGATTATAAGGAAAATAAAGGAAGAATTTCATCAGTATGTGATGACAAATATGAGATGGCTCTGCAAAGTATCATTGTTACTACTACGTAAGATATGCTCTGCTATTTCATTGGTTTTCACAAAGTAATTTTCCCTTCAGTCTCGTAGTTCACTTATTCTATTAAGAATCTCAGAGCATTTTGCTGAACTGTCTTTCAACTGGCTTGTTTTCATTTATTTTCTTGGTTACCTCAAAATGTTTAAATAGTAGTCTTATAAATTTTGTCTTCTCTTATACTGTTTATTTATATCAGTGTATGAGTTAGTCTAGACATAAATTGTCGCAGAACTCTAAAATTATTCCCTTTATACTCCATCCGGAGCGCTTTTATATTCAATGTTCTTTAATTAATCTGATCTCGAATTTGAATGTTTAAGTAACTTTTCTATTTTTTCAAGGAGAAGTGGATTCTTTTTGCTATATCTCTTGGATTTTCAAATAGGTAATTCCCCATGATTCAATTGCTATAGATGCTGACGTGAGGCTGGCTCGAAGAATAAGACGTGACACGGTTGAAAGGGGTAGAGATATAGATTCTGTCCTTGAACAGGTAAGGTGATCTCGAATTGTTACAACAAGTATGTGAGAATCTTGGTATTTTCAACCTTACTAAAACAAGAAATTGATTTTGCTGTTATTTTGAGAATCTTTTCTCCCTCAAAATAGAAATACTAAGTTCTCCAAGAAGTGTGGGAATGAGAATAAGCTTCCTCTGCTGATTGTATTTTAACATATAGTGCACAAATTATAGCTTCATTATCAGGCTGAGGAAGCCAAAAAGAAAAGGAAAATTTGAAATGCGCCTGACATCCCTGTGTTTCAATGATTTAATCACTATGTATTATGGCTTAAGAATATCTACCCTTTTGAGGCATTTTTGAGTTTTTCATGCCATTGCTCTCTCTCTCTCTCAAGCTGCTAACTATGTTTTTTGTGCGCACATGTACTGGAATTTGCTGTGTATATTTGAAGATATATAACAGTTGTCATTTAAATTGTGCAGTATGCAAAGTTTGTCAAGCCTGCTTTCGATGATTTTGTTCTTCCTTCAAAGAAGTATGCTGATGTAATTATACCTAGGGGTGGCGAAAATCATGTTGCAATTGATTTGATCGTGCAACATATTCGTACAAAGCTCGGTCAGCATGACCTATGCAAAGTATATTCGAATGTATATGTTATTCAGTCGACATTTCAGGTATTTTTTTTCATTGACTATATCATGAACCCCAACCCATCGTCACAGCCATATGATCTCCCCTTATCTCCCCCCCCCCTTTTCCTTCTCTACAGTCAGTTGTATTCTTTGTAATTGCTCCATTGTCCTTTGGTAATTGTTGATCTGGATTTGTTTTCCCCAGATAAGAGGCATGCACACACTGATTCGAGATCGTGACATATCGAAGCATGATTTTGTCTTCTATTCCGATCGACTTATTCGGCTGGTACCTGCATGAGTACAAATTGCAAACAGATTATACTGTCCCTGCATTGGCGTTATCAGAGCTCCATTACTGAACTTGTTTTTCAGGTGGTAGAGCATGGGCTTGGTCATTTGCCATTTACTGAGAAACAAGTGCTTACTCCAACAGGTATCTCTGCCTCTTAATTTTTATAGATCTCTCATTGTGCTGGTTTGAATCAGCTGGAATTTAGAGGAAGCTGTCTCCTCTGTGACAGCACTAGTTCTGCTATTATTTGCTTGTCTGGATAGTTATAGCTCATTGGCTTGTGTTTGATTTTAAGTGGCTTGAAGCGTGGAAAATTATAAGTTATATAAACTCCGTCATCTTTGATTATAATTTTTTTTTCTGCTCATGATGTTTTTCTTACACTTCTGAAGAATGGTTATGTGGTTTCAGGATCATTATATACTGGAGTTGATTTTTGCAAGAAATTGTGTGGAGTTTCTATTGTTCGAAGGTGAGCCTTGATTAAGGTACTGGTTCGTAGAGAGAATTTGTGTAAGCAAAAAGATGGGTTACATGGATCGCTTAGCACCTGTCAGATTTCGGTCCTGGTTTCTAATTGAATGGACTCTTCATCAAGATAGGGCTTAACTTAAACTGAAATTACAAGAAAAAGATAGGGCTGTTGCTGCACTCCTTGTTACTTCCTCTGCCTCTCACATATGTCCAGTTTCAGCTCTCTTCTGCCATTTTAAACACTATAACTTCCCTTTACAAGGTTACTAGTGATTGCAGAAGCAGTGAAGATGGATATTTGTTTTGCACTAATGGTTATGTTTAGCATGCTCATTACTTTGGCTGCACTTATCTATTGTCAAACTAGTGCTGATTTAATGCTTGGGATATTCTTTGTCTGTGTAGCGGAGAGAGCATGGAAAATGCATTACGTGCTTGCTGCAAAGGAATAAAAATTGGAAAAATTCTGATCCACCGAGATGGAGACAATGGGAAACAGGTGCACATGCCTCTCTATTTGATGTATTTTACTCTTACTGTCCTGCTGTTTTCTTGTTCATGGGGACATTTCACTTCTGTGAGTGTGATCTGTGCATTGGATGTATTTTGAGCAGCTTATATATGAGAAGCTTCCCAAGGATATATCTGAACGTCATGTTCTGCTACTAGATCCGGTTCTAGCTACAGGTAACTACAGACCATGTCATTCTTGAGATTCTTGAACTTTTTGATGCCCAAGGAGGTCTGTGTCATAGATCCTCAATTCCTTGCCAACTTTAGGTGCCAAGAACTGTGTATCAGGAATAGGTGAAATGATTCGAAGAATGTCAGTTAATTTGTCTTTTTCTGGAGTTGGAATTCTCCTAAAGGGTTTCAAATGTTATTGATATCCCTCAAGCTCATTTGCAGCTGATGAAATTGATAACAGCACAGCTGATGCAACTAGACAATGCTAGTATGCTTTTCTTCGTATACATTTATGCATGGCAATGATGGATGTACTTCTCTGATGGCTATTTTGGAAGGTAATTCTGCTAACCAAGCAATCGAGCTACTCATCCAGAAAGGAGTTCCAGAGTCTCACATTATATTCCTGAATCTCATCTCTGTGAGTTGTTTTTTTTTCATAATGTTAATCACTGTAGTTTCTTGCAAATCAAGTTTGGCTTATCCTACTGCTGCCATAACTGCAGGCTCCTGAGGGAATCCATTGCGTCTCCAAAAGATTCCCCTCCTTGAAAATTGTGACTTCAGAGATTGATGTTGCGTTGAATGAAGAGTTTCGCGTTATTCCGGGTATGGGGGAGTTCGGTGACCGTTACTTTGGTACTGACGATTGATCCTTGAAGAGCAGACTTTAGTTTGACCTGCTATTAATTGGGGTAAATCCCCTTAATTACGGTCTGATACATACAGAGATAGAGGAGGGTGTCCTCATTGAGTCTCAATTTACAATCAAACTGTCCTGAAACAAAGTTTGTAAATAAATGCAGTTAGCGACTTGCATCGGTTATTTATAAAGTTAACCTCTTACGTGGAATAGTGGGTTAGGGTTAGATAAACCTAATACGCATCTATGAGAATCTCCTTGAAGGGATCTTTGTCCTCTGGCTTTTACTGGGGTTCAACTTTGACGATAACCATCAGTGGGAGTTAGTAAAGGTAAACCCCTGTAAAATCGAAGAGCCCAGAGTTGGCAAAAGCACAATTTTAGCTTCATTAACCGTGATGTGAACTTCGGGTAATTGTCCGAAACCTCCAGCATTTAGGGTTAGATATAGTAGTGGACTAATCTCTGAAAGATCTAGGGAGTAGGTGAAACAGCACGACAATTTTCGATTTAGGAAGCGAGGTCATGAGTTTGACTTCAATTTGAAATGAGCAGAGACGAAGCTCTTAATAAGACCAGATTGAGCAAGGACGTGAGGACTTTTTCCAAGGCGCTCGACAAATGACGTCCCGAGGACATTCTGTGCTGATGCGGTCCTTTCCGATCGAGTCGCCCTGACTTGAGGTATTCGGGAGGTCTTCGTCAGCGATGCAGCGGAAATGGACTGCACTGTGTTCTCATTTAAATCGTTAGAGAAGAAGACTGCAAGGTTTCTATGGATTTATATGTGGACTACATTGATAGCCAAACAACGTGACGTGCACTTCGGGTAATTGTCCGAAACCTCCAGCATTAAGGTCATTTCTAGAGTGGTCACTCGCGGTCCATGTTCTAATCTATGTCGGTTTCAGCTAGTGACTCGGTTAGTCCAACATCCCTTGCCAGATTTCATGATGGATACATTTGGCCTCCGAGAGTACGGCGGCCTTACTGCACTGCTGAATACGTCATCTTGAGAAGTCTTTTTCTCCATTGCGATTTCGAGGAACATCTCGTTCTCCATTAGATCCAAACACAAACCAAAGCACCAAAACTTGCCACCAAGTTGTTCTCTCTTTCTCTTGAAAACGACTTCTTAGATTGAGCTCTTGCCGCCTAAGCTGGAGAAGGAAAATGCCGATGTGAATGGTTTGGAGAAGACTTGACAAATCTGAATAAAGTCAATCCCTTCAAAGAGCCCTGGCCTGTGATGACCTCCATCACTCCCTTGTCCAACGCTATCGTCTAGATGCAACCGCTTTCGCTTGTGGAGTCTTCACTCTCCTATTCCCTAAACCAAGAAACAACGCAACCGAGCAAGCGAATCCTTGATAACACGTAAACGTGGGCACATCGGCAATAGATGCGGAGTACGCGATTCATGTCGCCTGGACAACTTCCTCCCACACGACGTTAGCTGCGAAGGGGGAAAGAGTATCGTTGCACAGACTCGATTCATGCGCTCCAAGTCCACGGCGTGATCAACTTAATTCGGTGGACCTATCAGAGAACAATCAAATTCTGACAACTTTCAAGAACATGCATGGGCAAGGAACATCCGATCATCCGGATGGCGCTTCAATGTCATCAGAACCACAGACTAGAACTTGTCATCCAAGTCTACAGGTTTAAAATGACATGGTCGATGACGCTTAAACTGGTTTGATTTTATGTTCTGATGACATCTGTTATGGAAGGCACTATCACCTAGAGAGGGGTGAATAGGTGATTTAAAATAAAATTGACAAATAATGCAAAATTAAAACGGTCAAGATAAAAGTTAAAATATGAAGGATGAATCAAAGTTTGAGCTTGACGAGGACAAGTGTGCAATATACTATTAGATGCAGAAAGTAAGAGATGAAGGATAAAGAAATTTGCACACAAATTTTTTAGTGGTTCAGCTTAGATTAAGTCTATGTCTACTTTTCTACGCTAACAGCCTATTGAATTCCACTAATGAATCAATTAGAGATTACACCGAGTGATGCTTCCCCAATGATAGATCATACTATCTCACTCAATCGCTCTTTTCAAAGCCTCTTAGGGATTACAACTTTGAAGCTCGTGAGAGACCAGTGTGTAGGGTCAAAGCTCTATTTGGACTTTGGAATTTTTTACTCTTGATCTCTCTATGTTTTTCAGCACCATGATCTCCCTTTATACTCTTCCACTTCCAAACTAGCCATTGGATAGTCTTCAGAGGATCACTCTCTAATCAACCTGTTAGATAAGATTATATAAAGAAAATTGAGTAGCCGTTGAGAGATAAAATCAGAATGTCCATGAATTCAGTCGCCCATATAATTTGAATGTAGGTTTCCATAAGTAAATTTTTTCGTATGGAAAAATTATCTTGTCTTTAGAAGAGATTGTCAATCAATCTAAGAGGTTTGCATTAATGACTTCTTGGCAAAACAATTTGTTGAATTGATCTCCAATCAAGTTTTTCTATATGTGAAATCCAAACCAGATTACTAGTCATTGTAAATTATATGATTGTTGAATTTTGAGTCTAAAGAAACTTTGTCATCAAATGTTACGATGCCATCAAATGTTATGGCCTGAGTCTGAATATACCCGTTTGACGCAGATTTTTGAATTTGATAATCTTTAGAAGCATAGAGTCTGAATTTATTGTCAGATATAGATTTCTGAATCTGAGCTCACATCTCCTGGTCTCTCCAAGCGTATTGGCAGTTGCAGTTTTTGCTCACTGTTCACCCAGCCAAGCTAGCTTCAAGCTTTACCGAACTTCTCATTCTAGGCTTGTTCACATTTTGCTCAAGTACTTCTAGTTTATATAAACCTCTGCACCCAATTCCTTGATCACCATTGATAGACAACTCGTAATCTTCAAACGTTTTGACATAACCTTAAGACGTTCTGACATAAGACACCATCTGCATAAAGGCTTGTACATCTTTCACCTAATTCTACTCAACTAATAAACACATTAGACACCATTTGCATAAAGGCTTGTGATCTTTCACCTAGTTCTACTCAACCAATAAACACATTAATAACATTTGATTATTTAGTTATTTTTAAAACATCATAAGGGATTTTCCTTAATAATATCCACTCAAAGTCAAGTCAAGTCAGACTAATAATGGACGCTACCTCACTTTGCATTATAGGACGACACTAGTCCCTTCCTATTAATGTCTGAACAAGCTAATCTGAACTTCTGATACTACCCTCCTTTCGTCTATTCTTGTTTCGCCTGCAAGAATGGCTCATAAGATCTCCTGCATTGAACTTCTTCCTCTCCTGTTCCTATCAGGACTTCCATTTCCTGGAACTGTAAAGTCTGCACTTTCCACTGGGGGAATCACTTCAGGTTGCTTCGAAAGTGAAAGAGTAGCACTCGCCAAATTGAAAGGTGGCTTTACGGATCCTTACTAGCATGGCCGCATGGCCGCATGACTTTCCACTGGGGGAATCCCTTACCAGTATGGCCGCATGACTATTGGTGCTGAACTGTCTTTCAATGGGGCCGTTTTCATATATTTTCTTGGTTGCCTCAAAATGTTTAATTGGTACTATTATAATTTTGTCTTCTCTTATACTGATATATCATTGTATGAGTTAGTCTAGACATAAATTGTTTCGGAACTCTAAAATTATTCCCTTAATACTTCATCCAGAGCACTTTTATATTCGTTGTTCTATAATTAATAGGATATCAAATTTGGATACGTATCTTTTCTATCCTTTCAAGGAGAAATGTATTCTTTTTGCCATGTCTCTTGGATTTCCAAATAGGTAATTCTCCATGATTCAATTGCTATAGATGCTGATGTGAGGCTGGCTCGAAGAATAAGACAGTGACACGGTTGAGAGCGGTAGAGATATTGATTCCGTCCTTGAACAGGTAAGGCAATCTCTTTTGTCACGACAAGTATGTGAGAATCTTCGTATTTTCAACCTTACCATAACAAGAAATTGATTTTGCTTACTATGTTTTTTGTGCTCACACGTACTGGAGTTTGCTGCATATGTTTGAAGTTATATAACAGTTGTCATTTAAATTGTGTAGCACGCAAAGTGTGTCAAGCCTGCTTTTGAAGATTTTGTTCTTATTAGAGAAGTATGCTGTTGTAATTATACCTAGGGGAGGCGACAATCACGTCGCAATTGATTTGATCGCGCAACATATTCATACGAAGCTTGGTCAGCATGACCTATGCAAAATATATTCGAATGTATATGTTATTCAGTCGACATTTCTGGTATTTTTTTTCATTGATTACACCATGAAACCCAACTCAACCTCCTCACAGCCATATGAACTCCCCCCTTCTTCTTTTTCCTTTTCTACAGTCGGTTGTGTTCTTTGTAATTGCTCTATTGTCTTTGGTAATTATTGATCTAGATATGTTTTTCTCCAGATAAGAGGCATGCACACACTGATTTGAGATCGTGACATATCAAAGCATGATTTTGTCTTCTATTCTGATCGACTTATGCGGCTGGTACCTGCATGAGTACAAATTGCAAACAGATTTTATTGTCCCTCATTGGCATTATCAGAACTCCATCACTAAATTTTGAGGTGGTAGAGCATGGGCTTGGTCATTTGCTATTTACTGAGAAACAAGTGCTTACTCCAACAGGTCTGGTTTGAGCTCCCCTTGCGTCGGCTATTTCGTTTTGCCTTGGAGTTTACACCGCCTGCCAAGTGATCAAATCGCGTGGTCAGCTTTTGGTCAAGAAGTCACATCTGCTGAATACGTCGTCTTGAGAAGTCTCGTTCTCCATTAGATCCAAACACAAACCAAACACCAAAACTTGCCACCAAGTTGTCTCTTTCTCTTGGAAACGACTTCTTTGATTGAGCTCTTGCCGCCTAAGCTGGAGAAGGAAAATGCCGATGTGAATGGTTTGGAGAAGACTTGACAAATCTGAGTAAAGTCAATCCCTTCAAAGAACCCTGGCGTGTGATGACCTCCATCACTCCCTTGTCCAACGCTATTGTCTAGATGCAATCGCTTTCGCTTGTGGACTCTTCACTCTCCCATTCCCTAAACCAAGAAACAACGCGACCGAGCAAGTGAATCCTGGATGCAGAGTACGCGATTCATGTTGCCTGGAAAACTGCCTCCCCCATGACATTAGCTGCGAAGGGGGAAAAGGTATCGTTGCACAGACTCGATCCAAGTCCACGGCATGATCAACTTAATTCGGTGGACCTCGCAGTGAACAATCAAATTCTGACAACTTTCAAGAACATGGGCAAGGAAAATATAATCTTCCGATCTTCAGGATGGCACTTCTATGTCATAAAAACCATAGACCAGAACATGTCATCCGAGTCTACAAGTTTAAAATGTGTCCCAGGCAAGGGGAAACAAGAACAGTTTAGATGAGATGGTGGATGACGCTTAAACTGGTTTGATGTTATGTTTTGATGACATCAACTCAAAGTCGAGTGGAGTCAGGCTAATGCTGGATGCTACCTCACTTTGCATTATAAGAGGACACTAGTCCCTTCCTATATATGTCTAAACAAGCTAATCTGAACTTCTGATACTACCCACCTTTCGTCTATTCTTGTTTTGCCTGCAAGGATGGCTCATAATATCTCCTGCGTTAAACTTCTTCCTCTCCTGGTCCTATCAGGACTTCTTTTACCTGGAACTGTAAAATTTGCACATGCCACTGGGGGAATCACTTCAGGTTGCTTCATAAGTGAAAGGGAAGCACTCGCCAAGTTGAAAGGTGGCTTTACTGATCCTTCGGGCCGGCTCGCTTCGTGGGTCGGGAAAGATTGCTGCAAATGGAGAGGAATTGTATGCAGCAACCTGACTGGGCGAGTCCTCAAGATTAATCTCCGCAACCTGCATGTGGTTGATGATCTAAGCGGCGATCTCGAGCCGGGACAGCCGCTGGGGGGTGAGATCAGTCCTTTTCTGCTCGACGTAAAAGAGTTGAACTACTTGGATTTGAGCATGAACAATTTTGGAGGCATCAAACTTCCGGGATTCATCGGTTCGTTAAAGCAGCTGAGATACCTCAATTTATCGGGAGCATCTTTCGGCGGAGTGATTCCTCTCAGTCTCGGGAATCTTTCGCGACTGCAGTATCTGGACCTCAGCAATTGTTTTGCCGAATCAGGCCGAAACGATCTTCTCTGGCTTCCTGGCCTTTCTTCCCTGAGATTCCTTAGTCTCAGAGCCATCGATCTCAATACAGCCGCAGATCATTGGCTTCGAGCTATCAATTCGCTACCTTCTCTCACGGAGTTGCGCTTGCCCAACTGTTTCCTGTCAAAGCTTCCTCTTTCTCTTCCTTTCATCAACGTCACATTGCTTGAGGTCCTCGATCTCTCGAACAATAACTTCAACTCTACATCGCCCCAGTGGCTGTTCAATCTCACTCGCCTTGTGTATCTTGATCTAAACTCAAATAGTCTCAGGGGCGAGCTTCCAGATGAATTTGCTAATTTAGCATCCCTCCAAGAACTCGACATGTCCCAGAATTCGTACCTGGAAGGTCGGCTTCCGAAATCCTGGGGGAGCTTATGTGATTTGAGTGTGTTAATGCTTTCTGTCAACAGAATCACCAGTGAGATAACTGATTTCATTGATGGGTTAGCTCGATGCAACGATAGCAAATTGGAAAATCTGGACTTGGGGAACAATGGGTTGTCTGGTAAATTGCCAGATTCTCTAGGAAAACTAAAGAGGTTAAGGTACCTCCAATTATGGAAGAATTCATTTCAAGGTGCTATTCCACAGTCGATTGGAAACATGTCGTTGAAAGAGTTTTATGTCGCCCACAACAGGATGAGTAGGATTCCTGAAAGTTTTGGGCAACTGTCGACACTGGTCGCGGCGGATCTCTCTGAGAACTTGTGGGAAGGAGTGGTGACGGAGCGCCACCTAGCAAACCTCTCGAGCCTCACGGATCTAGACTTGAATAAAGCGTCTCCGAACATTTCCTTGGCATTCAACATAGCCCCCGGTTGGATTCCTCCCTTCAAGCTTACGTACCTTTACATCAGGTCTTGCCATATGGGTCCGGAGTTTCCTACTTGGCTCAGGAATCAAAACAACCTCAAGACTGTGGTGTTGAACAATGCTAACATTTCAGGAACCATACCTGATTGGTTCTTGCAGCTGAATCTGCAATTAGATGAACTAGACGTTGGGGGTAATCGACTCACCGGCGAGCCACCCACCTCGCTGATGTTTGTAGACGATGAGTCTAATGTCGACTTGAGTCTGAACCTCTACGAAGGTCCTCTTCCTCTCTGGTCTTCCAATGTGACAACACTGTATCTCAATGATAATCACTTCTCCGGTCCCATTCCTCCCAACATCGGCGAACTCATGCCTTACCCGACAGATTTAGATATATCTCGGAATGGCCTAAATGGTGCCGTTCCCTTGTCCATTGGGAATATGACCACTTTGACAACCTTAGTCATCTCCAACAACTACCTATCGGGAGAAATACCGCGGTTCTGGAGCAACTTGTCCTTGCTGTATATTCTCGACATGTCGAACAATAGCCTTTCGGGTCCAATACCGAGCGAGGTCAGCTTTCTTTCCTCTCTCAGGTTCTTCATACTTAGTAAGAACAATCTCTCTGGCAAACTTCCGTCTACCTTGCGGAACTGCAGCTCTTTGGATAGCCTCGATCTAGGCGAGAACAATTTCTCAGGAATTATTCCCGCATGGATTGCAGAGAGCATTCCTTCATTGCTGATTTTGTGCCTGCGGTCCAATTCTTTTACTGGGGAAATTCCCCCTCAGATATGCAGTCTTTCAAATCTCCACATAGTAGACCTCTCGCACAACAACTTGTCAGGATCGATCCCACCGTGCATTGGAAACTTAACCGGCTTGAAATTGGAGCTCACGGATGCTGACACGGTGAGGTATGAGGGACAGTTGACCGTGGTGGCCAAAGGACGATTTCTTCAATATGGTCAAAGCATTCTTTACCTCGTCAAAAGTTTGGATCTCTCAGACAACCGCTTGTCGGGGGAGATTCCTGAAGCGCTAACGAGCCTCGTGAGGTTGTGGAACTTGAATTTGTCCATGAACCATCTCACTAGAAAAATACCCATCGACATTGGGAACTTGGAGTGGCTGGAGACTCTTGACTTATCAAGCAACAATCTCTTGGGGCGCTTCCTCCAAGCATGAGCGCTTTAACAAAGCTGAATCACTTGAACCAGTCGTACAACAACTTGTCAGGGAAAATCCCGACGGCCAACCAGTTCCAAACCCTCAACGACACATCGATTTACGCGGGCAACGTCGGCCTCTGTGGGATTCCATTGCCAGAGTTATGTCTGGGAGACGAGGAACAGCCACAATCTCCTGCCGATGGTGGAGGAAACAGCGAGAGCAAAGACGGAGGCGATGATCTGGAAAACTTCTGGCTCATCCTGAGCATCGGGGTCGGTTTCTCTGTCGGGTTCTAGGGCGTCTGCGGCACTTTGATCGTAAAGAAGTCCTGGAGAGAGGCTTACTACGGTTATGTCGACAGGATGAAGAACAAGCTAATTGCACTCTTCGCACGTTGGACAGACTAGTGTGCAAGCATGTTAGGCTTTGATTTGATGCTATCCGCAGATCTGCCTTCCATGCCATCATTACATTAGAAATCTTATAAATGTAGCAGCTATTTACAGCATGCATGGGGAACATACCATACATGTTTCAGGTATTTTGAATAAAATGAGTTTTGCTATTTCATTGGTTTTCACAAGAAATTTTTCCTTCACTCTCGTAGTTCACTTATTCTGTTAAAAATCTCATAGCATTTTAATGAACGGTCTTTTTTTGTTTTTGGTCAGACTCATCTCTTATAAGGACAATTCCAAATAAATTCCGAAAATGAACCTTGTTTTAAATAAGGACATGAAGTACCATCATTTTCTAAAATAAGGATCCGAAGTGGATCTTGTTTCAAATAACGGTTTGAAGTGGCCATAGTAGTCTCAAAGAAGGGCATAACCTTGCTAGCCGAAGGGCATTTTCGTCATTTTCCTTATTTTTTTTTCCTTTTTCTATTTTTCTTTCCTTTTCTTGTTCTTCTCTTTTTTCTTTTTCCCTCTTCCCTCCATCGGCCATCACCTGCCCTCGTTGATGGCTGGGAAGGTCGCTAGACTCAGGTGGGGACGGCCCTCACCCTACGCCGACAAGGGCAACCCTCACTAGATCTAGCAAGGAACGCCCTCGCCAGATCATACGAGGGTCGCCCTCGCCTAAGAAGTCATCAGCTATCGACGAGGATGCTAAGGGGGAAAGAGGAAAAAAGAAAAAAGAAAGAAGAAAGAAGAAAAAAGAAAAGGAAAGGAAAAATTTCAAATTTCAAATTTTAAAAATATAATTTTAATTTATTTTTTTACTAAAATACTCATTCTCCAACGGTCGGAATAGACGCTGGCAGGCCAAAATTCCTTGTCTGAGACGATTTGGCCACTTTAGGCTCTTATTTGGAAATTTTCCTCTCTTCTATGAACATGTGTGCGGTGCTCATGGGGATTGAACCTCGGACCTATTACTCTCCGCCCCTAGTGCCCAATCCCTTTACTAGTAGTGTCGCGTGACTGTTGGCGCTGAAATGTTTTTCAACGGGCTCGTTTTTTAATTATTTTCTTGGTTGCCTCCAAATATTTAAATGGTACTCTTATAATTTTGTCTTCTCTTATACTGATATATCAATGTATGAGTTAGTCTAGACATAAATTGTCTCGGAACTCTAAAATTATTCTCTTAATACTTCATCCAGGGCACCTTTATATTCATTGTTCTATAATTAATCTGACATCAAATTTGGATGTTTAAGTATCTTTTCTATCCTTTCAAGAAGAAATATATTCTTTTTACTATGTCTCTTGGATTTTCAAATAGGTAATTCTCCATAATTCAATTGCTATAGATGCTGATGTGAGGCTGGCCCCAAGAATAAGACGTGACACGGTTGAGAGGGTTAGAGACATAGATTCTGTCCTTCAACAGGTAAGGCGATCTCTTTTTGTCAGGACAAGTATGTGAGAATCTTTGTATCTTCGACCTTACCATAACAAGAAATTGATTTTGCTGTTATTTTAAAAAATCTCAATCTGCTTACTATGTTTTTTGTGCGCACGCCTACTGGAGTTTGCTGCATATGTTTGGATTTATCTAACGATTTCGAGGAACGTCTCATTGTCCATCAGATCCGGACACAAACCAGAACACCAAAACTTGCCACCAAGTTGTTCTCTCTTTCTTTGGAAACGACTTCTTGGATTGAGCTCTCGCTGCCTAAGCTGGAGAAAGAAAATGCCATTGTGGAATGGTCTGGAGAAGACTTGATAAATCTGACTAAAGTCCCTTCAAAGAGCCCTGCCGTGTGTTGACCTCCATCCACTCCCTTGTCCAACGCTATCGTCTAGATGTAATGTCTTTCACCCGTGGTTGTGGACTCTTCACGCTCCTATTCCAAAACCGAGAGACGACGCGACCGAGCAACCGAGCAAGCAAAGCGAATTTCAGATACACGTAAACGTGGGTGCATCGGCAATAGATGCAGAGTACGCGATTCATGTCGCCTGGACAACTGCCTCCCCCATGACATCAGCTGCGAAGGATGGAAACAATATCGTTTACACAGACTCGAATCATGCGCTCCAAGTCCACGGTGCGATCGACTTAACTCGGTGGACCTTGTAGTGAACTATCAAATTCTGACCACTTTTGACAACATGGGCTAGGAACATATAATCTTCCGGCCGGCCGGATGGCGCTTCTATGTCATAATAACCATAGAGCAGGACTTGTCATCTAAGTCTACAAGTTTAAAATGTGTCCCAGGCGAGGGGAAAACAAGAACAGTTTAGATGACCTGGTCGATGGCGCTTAAACTGGTTTGATGTTTTGTTTTGATGACATCAACTCAAAGCCAAGTCAAGTCAGACTAATAATGGACTCTACCTCACTTTGCATTATAGGACGACACTAGTCCCTTCCTATATGTCTGAACAAGCTAATCTGAACTTCTGATACTACCCGCCTTTCGTCTATTCTTGTTTTGCCTGCAAGAATGGCTCATAATATCTCCTGCATTAAACTTCTTCCTCTCCTGTTCCTATCAGGACTTCTATTTCTTGAAGCTGCAAAGCCTGCACTTTCCACTGGGGGAATCACTTCAAGTTGCTTCATAAGTGAAAGAGAAGCACTCGCCAAGTTGAAAGGTGGCTTCACAGATCCTTCGGGCCGGCTTGCTTCGTGGGTCGGGAAAGATTGCTGCAAATGGAGAGGAATTGTATGCAGCAACCTGACTGGGCGAGTCCTCAAGATTAATCTCCGCAACCTGTATGTGGTTGATAATCTAAGTGGTGATCTCGAGCCGGGACAAGCGCTGGGGGGTGAGATTAGTCCCTCTCTGCTCGATGTAAAAGAGTTGAACTACTTGGATTTGAGCATGAACAATTTTGGAGGCATCAAATTCCCGGGATTCATTGGTTCGCTAAAGCAGCTGAGATACCTCAATTTATCGGGAGCATCTTTTGGTGGAGTGATTCCTCTGAGTCTCGGGAATCTTTCGCGACTGTAGTATCTGGACCTCAGCAATTGTTTTGCCGAATCGAGCCGAAACGATCTTCTCTGGCTTCCTGGCCTTTCTTCCCTGAGATTCCTTAATCTTGGAACCATCGATCTCAGTAAAGCCACAGATCATTGGCTTCGAGTTGTCAACTTGCTACCTTCTCTCACAGAGTTGCGCTTGCCCAACTGTTTCCTGTCAAAGCTTCCTCTTTCTCTTCCATTCATCAATGTCACATCGCTTGAGGTCCTTGATCTCTCGAACAATAACTTCAACTCTACGTCTCCCCGGTGGCTGTTCAATCTCACTCGCCTCGTGTATCTTGATCTAAACCCAAATAGTCTTGGGGGTGAGCTTCCAGATGAATTTGCTAATTTAGCATCCCTCCAAGAACTTGACTTGTCCCAGAATTCGTACCTCAAAGGTCAGCTTCCAAAGTCCTTGGGGAGCTTATGTGATTTGAGTGTCCTAAAGCTTTCTGTCAATAGAATCACCGGTGAGATAACTGAATTTATCAATGGGTTAGCTCGATGCAACGATAGCAAGTTGGAGTATCTGGACTTGGGGAACAATGGGTTGTCTGGTAATTTGCCAGATTCTCTAGGAAACCTGAAGAAGTTAAGGTACCTCCAGTTTATGGTTAATTCGTTTCAAGGTTCTATTCCACGGTCGATTGGAAACATGTCGTCTTTGAAAGAGTTTTACGTTGCCCACAACAGGATGAGTGGGATTCCTGAAAGTTTCGGGCAACTGTCGACACTGATGGCGGTGGATCTCTCTGAGAACTTGTGGGAAGGAGTGGTGACGGAGCGCCACCTAGCAAACCTCTCGAGCCTCACGGATCTAGACTTGAATAAAGCGTCTCCAAACATTTCCTTGGCATTCAACATAGCCCCCGGTTGGATTCCTCCCTTCAAGCTCACGTACCTTTACATCAGGTCCTGCCATTTGGGTCCCGAGTTTCCTGCTTGGCTCAGGAATCAAAACAACCTCAAGACTGTGGCGATGAACAACGCTAACATTTCGGGAACCATACCCGATTGGTTCTTGCAGCTGAATCTGCAATTAGATGAACTAAACCTTGCGTATAATCGACTCACCGGTGAGCCACCCACCTCGCTGATGTTTGTAGACGACCAGTCTAACGTCGCCTTGAGTTCAAACCTCTACGAAGGTCCTCTTCCTATCTGGTCTTCCAACGTGACGACACTGTATCTCAGAGATAATCACTTCTCCGGTCCCATTCCTCCCAACATCGGCGAACTCATGCCTTACCTAACAGATTTAGATATATCTCGAAATGGCCTAAATGGTACCATTCCCTTGTCCATTGGGAATATGACCACTTTGACAACCTTAGTCATCTCCAACAACTACCTATCTAGAGAAACACCACGGTTCTGGAGCAACTTGCCCTTGCTGTATATTCTCGACATGTCGAACAATAGCCTTTCAGGTCCAATACCGAGCGAGGTCGGCTTTCTTTCCTCTCTCAGGTTCTTCATACTCAGTAACAACAATCTCTCTGGCAAACTTCCGTCCGCCTTGCGGAACTGCAGCTCTTTGGATAGCCTCGATCTAGGCGAGAACAATTTCTCTGGAAACATTCCCGCATGGATTGCAGAGAGCATTCCTTCATTGCTGATTTTGCGCCTGCGGTCCAATTCGTTTACTGGGGAAATTCCCTCTCAGATATGCCGTCTTTCGAATATCCACATAGTAGACCTCTCACACAATAGCTTGTCAGGATCGATCCCGCCGTGCATTGGAAACTTAACTGGCTTAAAATTGGAGCTCACGGATGCTGACACGGTGAGGTACCAGGGACGCTTGACCGTGGTGGCCAAAGGACGGTTTGTTGAATATGATCAAAGCATTCTTTACCTCGTCAACAGTTTGGATCTCTCGGACAACCGCTTGTCGGGGGAGATTCCCGCAGCGCTAATGAGCCTTGTGAGGTTGTGGACCTTGAATTTGTCCATGAACCATCTCTCTGGAAGAATACCGATCGAAATTGGGAACTTGGAATGGCTAGAGACTCTCGACTTATCGAGCAACAATCTCTCGGGGCCGCTTCCTCTGAGCATGAGCGCTTTAACAAAGCTGAATCACTTGAACCTGTCGTACAACAACTTGTCGGGGAAAATCCCGACGGCCAACCAGTTCCTAACCCTCAACGACACATCGATTTACGAGGGCAACGTCGGCCTTTGTGGGATTCCATTGCCAGAGTTATGCCCAGGAGACAAGGAACAGGCACAATCTCCTGCCGATGACGGCAGAAATAGCAAGAGCAAAGATGGAGGCGATGATCTTGAAAACTTCTGGCTCATCCTGAGCATCGGGCTCGGTTTCTCTGTCGGGTTCTGGGGCGTCTGCGGCACTTTGATCGTAAAGAAGTCCTGGAGAGAGGCTTACTACGGTTATGTCGACAGGATGAAGAACAAGCTAATTGCACTCGTTGCACATAGTATGCAAGCTTGTTAGGATTTGATTCGATGCTATCGGCAGATCTGTCTTCCATACCATCATTACATTAGACATCTTATGAATGTAGCAGCTATTAACAGCATGCATGGGGAACATACTATACATGTTTTAGGTATTGTCAATAAAAATGAGTTTTGCTATTTCGTTGGCTTTCACAAGCAACTTTCCCTTCACTCTCATAGTTCACTTATTCTTTCTAGAATCTCAGAGCATTTTGCTGAACTGTCCTTTTTTTTTTGGTCTCACTGCTCTCTTCTATGAACATGTGTTTGCGGTGCTCATGGGGATCGAACCCCGGACTTGGTACTCTTTGGCCCCAGCACCCAATCCCTTTACCAGCAGTGCCGCATGACTGCCGGCACTGAAATGTCTTTCAACCAGCTTGTTTTTTTCTTGGTTGCCTCCAAATGTTTAAATGGTACTCTTATAATTTTGACTTCTCTTATACTGATATATCAATGAATGAGTTAGTCTAGACATAGATTGTCTCGGAACTCTAAAATTATTCCCTTTATACTTCATCCAGAGAAGTTTTATATTCATTGTTCTTTAATCAATATGATCTCGAATTTGGATGTTTAAGTATTTTTTTCTATCCTTTCAACGAGAAACGTATCTTTTCACTATGTCTCTTGGATTTTCAAATAGTTATGTGCGTTTAATAACCATTAAGAATTTCTAATTCTGCTCCAAAAGTAATTCTGGAGCAGAAATGCGTTTGGTAAAGAATTACTTCTGGAGCAATTTTCTACTTCTGAAGGAGAATTGTGTTTGGTAAAAGAAGTTATTCTCTAGGGCGAGAAGTGATTCTTTCCTATTTTCACTTCTTTCATTTTTCCACTTCTCATTTTCCTTTTTCTTTCCTTCTCATGCTCGTCAGCCGCTAGCCGCCGTTTAGTAACTTGGCAGAAGTAGAAGTAAAATAAGGACCCGTTTGGTAACACTCCAATAATTTATTTCTCATTCTCTTCCATTCTCATTCTCTTCCAAAATCACTTTTGGCCAGAATCAATTATTGCCAGAAGTTGAATTCTGGAAGAGAATGACAAACAAATGCGCCCAATTCTCCATGATTCAATTGCTATAGATGCTGTTGTGAGGCTGGCTCGAAGAATAAGACGTGACACGGTTGAGAGGGGTAGAGATATAGTTTCTGTCCTTGAACAGGTAAGGCAATCTCTTTTTGTCCCGGCAAGTATGCGAGAATCTTCGTATTTTCAACCTTACCATAACAAGAAGTTGATTTTGCTGTTATTTTAAAAATCTCAAGCTGCTTACTATGTTTTTTGTGCGCACACGTACTGGAGTTTGCTGCATATGTTTGAAGTTATATAACAGTTGTCATTTAAAGTGTGCAGTACGCAAAGTGTGTCAAGCCTGCTTTTGATGATTTTGTTCTTCCATCAAAGAAGTATGCTGTTGAAATCATACCTAGGAGAGGCGACAATCATGTTGCAATTGATTTGACCGCGCAACATATTCGTACGAAGCTTGGTCAGCATGACCTATGCAAAATATATTCGAATATATATGTTATTCAGTCGACATTTCAGGTATTTTTTTTCATTGGTTACACCATGAACCCCAACCCAACCTCCTCACAGCCATATGAACTCCCCCCTTCTTCTTTTTCCTTTTCTACAGTCAGTTGTATTCTTTGTAATTTCTCTATCATCTTTGGTAATTACTGATCTGCTCCAGATAAGAGGCATGCACACACTGATTTGAGATCGTGACATATCAAAGCATGATTTTGTCTTCTATTCTGATCGACTTATGCGGCTGGTACCTGCATGAGTACAAATTGCAAACAGATTTTATTGTCCCTCATTGGCATTATCAGAACTCCATTACTAAATTTTCAGGTGGTAGAGCATGGGCTTGGTCATTTGCCATTTACTGAGAAACAAGTGGTTACTCCAACAGGTCTGGTTTGAATCAGCTGGGATTTAGAGGAAGCTGTCACAGAGGTGACAACACTAGTCCTGCTGTTATTTGCTTGTCTGAATAGTTATAGCTCAATGGCTTGTGTTCGATTTTAAGTGGCTGAAGGTTGGAAAATGATAAATTATCTAAACTCCGTCATCTTTGAGAATAAATTTTTCTTCTGCTCATGACGGTTTTTCTTACACTCTTTCTGAAGAATGCTTATGTTGTTTCAGGATCACTATATACTGGAGTTGATTTTTGTAAGAAGTTATGTGGAGTTTCTATTGTTAGAAGGTGACCTTGATTAAGGTACCGGATCTTAGAGAGAATTTGTCCAAGCAAAAGATAGATTGCATGGATTGCTTAGCACCTGTCAGATATCGATCCTGGTTTGGATCTCTTCATCAAGATAGGGCTTAACTTAAACTGAATTTTTAAGAAAAAGATAGGGCAGCTTGCGCGCTCCTTTTTACTTCCTCTGCCTCTCACATATATCCAGTTTCAGCTCTCTTCTGCCATTTCAAACTCCATAATCTCCCTTTACAAGGTTACTAGTGATTGCAGAAGCAGTGAAGATGGATATTTATTTTTGCACCAATGGTTATGTTTAGCATGCTTATTGTTTGGCTGCACTTATCTATGTCAAACTAATGCTTGGGATATTCTTTGTCTGTGTAGTAAAAAGAGCATGGAAAATTCATTACGTGCTTGCTGTAAAGGAATAAAAATTTGAAATATTGGGAAACAGGTGCGCGTGCGTCTCGTTCATAATCATGGGGACATCTCACTTCTATGAGCGTGATCTGTGCACTGGATGTATTTTGAGCAGCTGATAGATGAGAAGCTTCCCAAGGATATATCTGAACGTCATGTTTTGCTTCTGGATCCGGTTCTAGCTACAGGTAACTACAGATCATGTCATCCTTGAAGATTCTTGGACTTTCTGATGCCCAAGGAGGTCTGCGTTATAGATCCTTAATTCCTTGCCAACTTTATAAATCTTGTTGAGAACAACCTCGCTAGCAGCTGATGCAACTAGACAATGCTAGTACGCTTTTCTTCGCATTCATTTTATGCATGGCAATCATAAATGTACTTTCTCCTATTTTGGAAGGCAATTCTGCTAACCAAGCAACCGAGCTACTCATCCAGAAAGGAGTTCCAGAGTCCAACGTAATATTCCTGAATCTCATATCTGCGAGTGGTTTTTTCATAATGTCAATCACCGTAGTATCTCTTGCGAATCAAGTTTGGCTTATCCTACTGCTGCCATAACCGCAGGCTCCTGAAGGAATCCGTCGCGTCTCCAAAAGATTCCTCTCCCTGAAAATTGTGACTTCGGAGATTGATGTTGCGTTGAATGAAAAGTTTCGCGTTATTCTGGGTATGGGCGAGTTCGGTGACCGTTACTTTGGCACTGACGATTGATCCTTGAAGTGCAGACATTCGTCTGACACGCTATTAATTGGGGTAAATGCCCTCAATTACATACATTCGGAGATAACAGGAGGGTCTCCTCATTTAGTCTCAATAACAATCAAACTGTCCTGAAACTAAGTTTGTAAATAAATGCAGTTAGCTACTTGCATCAGTTATTTATAAAGGAAACTCTTACTTTCTATGAGAATCTCCTTGAAGGGATCTTTGTCCCCTGGCTTTTACAGGGGTTCAACTTTGACCACAACCATCAGTGGGAGTTAGTAAGGGTAAACCCCTGTAAAATCAGGGAGAAATTACCATAAAAGTCCTAAAACTCTATTGCACATGTGCCAATCCAATCCAAAATTTTTTATTTGGTCAATTTAGTCCTAAAGTTTTTTACGATTTGCCAATTCAATAATTCCAGCCAATTTTTACCCGGAATTGTTGATGTGGCGCCAGCCGGCGGGCCGTCCCACGTGGCATGGTCGGCACTGACGTGGACAATTTTTATTATTTAAAAAAAATCTGAAATTTTCATATATTTTTCCTTCTAAGTCCGGCAAGGGACATCGGCTAGCTTTCCTACGTGACACGGCCGGCGCTAACGTGGACTTTTTTATTATTTAAAAAAATTTCTGAATTTTTTAATTTTTTTTTTCTTATCCTTTTCTTTTCCTTTCTTACATTTCCTTTTTTTTACTTCTAAGTCCAACGAGGGTCGCCAGCCGATCATCCTATGTGGTACTGCCGTTGGCCACATTAGCGATTTCGGGCCAAAATTGGCCGAAAGATGACATTGGCGAATCGTTAAAATGTTTAGGACTAAATGGAAAAGTTTAAGATTGAATGGGCACAAGTGCAATAGACTTAATTCTTTTTTGGTAATTTTCCCTCTATTATCATAGATATAAATTACAATGTAACGACTTTGACCACTTCGTAATCAGATTTACATTGCGTCCCCAATGTGAATGTCGGTCTTGACTCTTGAGGAAGTCCTTTTCTTTCATTGCGATTTCCACAAACCAGAACACCAAAACTTGCCACCAAGTTGTTGTCCCTTTCTCTTGGAAACTACTCCTTGAAATGAGCCCTCGCCGCCTAAGCCTGTAGAAAGAAAATGCCATTGTGGAATGGTGTGGACAAGACTTGATAAATCTGAAGTCAATCCCCTTCAAAGAGCCCTGGCGTGTGTTGACCTCCATCCATTCCCTTGTCCAACGCTATCGTCTAGATGCAATATCTTTCACTTGTGGTTGCGGACTCTTCACACTTCTATTCCCTGAACCAAGAAACGACGCGACCGAGCAAGTGTATCCCAAATACACGTAAACGTGGGCGCATCTGCAATAGATGCAGAGTACGCGATTCTTGTCGCCTGGACAACTGCCTCCCCCATGACATTAGCCGCGAAGGGCGGAAACAATATCGTTTACAGAGACTCGATTCATGCCCTCCAAGTCCATGGCACGATCGACTGAACTCGGTGGACCTCGTAGTGAACTATCAAATTCTGACAACTTTCAAGAACATGGGCATGGAACGTATAATCTTCTGATCGGCCAGCTGGATGGCGCATCTATGTCATAAAAACCATAGACCAGAACTCGTCATCCTAGTCCACAAGTTTAAAATGTGTCCCGGGCAAGGGGAAAACAAGAACAGTTTAGATGACATGGTCGATGACGCTTAACTGGTTTGATGTTATGTTTTGATGACATCAACTCAAAGTCAAGTCAAGTCAGACTAATAATGGACGCTACCTCACTTTGCATTATAGGACGACACTAGTCCCTTCCTATATATGTCTAAACAAGCTAATCTGAACTTCTGATACTACCCTCCTTTCGTCTATTCTTGTTTTGCCTGCAAGAATGGCTCATAATATCTCCTGCGTTAGACTTCTTCCTCTCCTGGTCCTATCAGGACTTCTTTCTCCTGGAACTGTAAAGTCTGCACTTTCCACTGGGGGAATCACTTCAGGTTGCTTCGAAAGCGACAGAGAAGCACTTGCCAAGTTGAAAGGTGGCTTCACAGATCCTTCGGGTCTGCTCACTTCGTGGGTCGGAAAAGATTGCTGCAAATGGAGAGGAATTGTATGCAGCAACCTGACTGGGCGAGTCGTCGAAATTAATCTCCGTAACCAGTATGTGGTTGATAATCTAAGTGGCGATCTCGAGCCGGGACAACCGCTGGGGGGTGAGATCAGTCCTTCTCTGCTCGATTTAAAAGAGTTGAACTACTTGGATTTGAGCATGAACAATTTTGGAGGCATCAAACTCCCGGGATTCATCGGCTCACTAAAGCAGCTGAGATACCTCAATTTATCAGACACGTCTTTCGGTGGAGTGATCCCTCTGAGTCTTGTGAATCTTTCGCAACTGCAGTATCTGGACCTCAGCAATTGTTTTGCCGAATCGAGCCGAAACGATCTTCTCTGGCTTCTTGGCCTTTCTTCCCTTAGATACCTTAATCTCGGAGCCATCGATCTCAGTAAAGCCGCGGATCATTGGCTTCAAGTTATCAATTCCCTACCTTCTCTCATGGAGTTGCGCTTGCCCAACTGTTTCCTGTCAAAGCTTCCTCTTTCTCTTCCATTCATCAATGTCACATCGCTTGAGGTCCTCGATCTCTCGAACAATAACTTCAACTCTACGTCTCCCCTGTGGCTGTTCAATCTCACTCGCCTCGTTCATATTGATCTAAACTCAAATAGTCTCGAAGGCGAGCTTCCAGATGAATTTGCTAATTTAGCATCCCTCCAAGAACTGGACTTGTCCCAAAATTCGTACCTCGAAGGTCAGCTTCCGAAATCCTTGGGGAGCTTATGCGATTTGATTGTCCTAAAGCTTTCTGTCAATAGAATCACCGGTGAGATAACTGATTTTATCAACGGGTTAGCTCGATGCAACGATAGCAAGTTGGAGTATCTGGACTTGTGGAACAATGGGTTGTCCGGTAATTTGCCAGATTCTCTAGGAAACCTGAAGAAGTTAAGGTACCTCCAGTTTATGGTTAATTCGTTTCAAGGTTCTATTCCACAGTCGATTGGAAACATGTCGTCTTTGAAAGACTTTAACGTTGCCCACAACAGGATGAGTGGGATTCCTGAAAGTTTCGGGCAACTGTCGACACTGGTCGCGGTGGATCTCTCTGAGAACTTGTGGGAAGGAGTGGTGACGGAGCGCCACCTAGCAAACCTCTCGAGCCTCACTGATCTAGACTTGAATAAAGCGTCTCCAAACATTTCCTTGGCATTCAACATAGCCCCCGGTTGGATTCCTCCCTTCAAGCTCGGGTACCTTTACATCAGGTCCTGCCATTTGGGTCCCGAGTTTCCTGCTTGGCTCAGGAATCAAAACAACCTCAAGACTGTGGCGATGAACAACGCTAACATTTCGGGAACCATACCCGATTGGTTCTTGCAACTGAATCTGCAATTAGATGAGCTAGACGTTGCGTATAATCGACTCACCGGCAAGCCACCCACCTCGCTGATGTTTGTACATGACGAGTCTAATGTCGACTTGAGTTCGAACCTCTATGAAGGTCCTCTTCCTATCTGGGCCTCCAACGTGACGACACTGTATCTCAGAGATAATCGCTTCTCCGGTCCCATTCCTCCCAACATCGGGGAACTCATGCCTTACCTAACAGATTTAGATATATCTCGGAATGGCCTAAATGGTACCATTCCCTTGTCCATTGGGAATATGACCATTTTGACAACCTTAGTCATCTCTAACAACTATCTATCTGGAGAAATACCGCGGTTCTGGAGCAAATTGTCCTTGCTGCATATTCTCGACATGTCAAACAATAGTCTTTCGGGTCCAATACCGAGTGAGGTTGGCTTTCTTTCCTCTCTCAAGTTCTTCATACTCAGTAACAACAATCTCTCTGGCAAACTTCCGTCCGCCTTGCGGAACTGCAGCTCTTTGGATAGCCTTGATCTAGGCGAGAACAATTTCTCGGGAATCATTCCCACATGGATTGCAGAGAGCATTCCTTCGTTGCTGATTTTGCGCCTGCGGTCCAATTCGTTTACCGGGGAAATTCCCTCTCAGATATGCCTTCTTTCGAATCTCCACATAGTAGACCTCTCGCACAACAGCTTGTCAGGATCGATCCCGCCGTGCATTGGAAACTTAACCGGCTTGAAATTGGAGCTCACGGATGCTGACACGGTGAGGTACGAGGGACAGTTGACCGTGGTGGCCAAAGGACGGTTTCTTCAATATGGTCAAAGCATTCTTTACCTCGTCAACAGTTTGGATCTCTCGGACAACCGCTTGTCGGGGGAGATTCCTGAAGCGCTAACGAGCCTCGTGAGGTTATGGACCTTGAATTTGTCCATGAACCATCTCACTGGAAAAATACCGATCAACTTCGGGAACTTGGAATGGCTAGAGACTCTCGACTTATCCAGCAACAATCTCTCGGGGCCGCTTCCTCCGAGCATGAGCGCTTTAACAAAGCTGAATCACTTGAACCTGTCGTACAACAACTTGTCAGGGAAAATCCCAACGGCCAACCAATTCCACACCCTCAACGACCCATCGATCTACGAGGGCAATGTTGGCCTCTGTGGGATCCCATTGCCATTATGCCCGGGAGACGAGGAACAGCCACAATCTCCTGACGATGGCGGCGGAAACAGCGAGAGCAAAGATGGAGGCGATGATCTCAAATACTTCTGGCTCTTCCTGAGCATCGGGCTCGGTTTCTTTGTCGGGTTCTGGAGCGTCTGCGGAACTTTGATAGTAAAGAAGTCCTGGAGAGAGGCTTACTACGGTTATGTTGATAGGATGAAGAACAAGCTAATTGCACTCGTCGCAAGTCGGACAAACAATTAGGCAAGCATGTTAGGATTTGATTCGATGCTATCGGCAGATCTGTCTTCCATACCATCATTACATTAGACATCTTATGAATTTAGCAGCTATTTACAGCATGCGTGGGGGAGCATACTATACATGTTTCAGGTATTGTCAATAAAATGAGTTTTTGGCAATAATAGAAGACTGAATTCTATGAAAATTTCACATTTTTCTTCCCTAAGAATCTATAAGCTTATCTTTGAGACTTGGGTCTGAATCCTGCAGGATTTTGCACAACTATGAGTCTATTGGCTTTCATGCTTGAGAAAATGACATAAATTATTCCTGAATTTTAGCCAAATTTACAATGTGGTTCTTGAACTTTTGATTTGTTTAATGTGGTTCCTAGACATTTGGTACATATTTAATTTAGTCCCCAGGCTATATGAAAATATTTGATATTGTCCCTGAATCTGAATTAATAGAAGGACGACATTGAACATTTTCATATAGTCAATGGGCCACATTGCACATAAAGCTAAACAGGTACCAAATTGAACAAATTAAAAGTTTATGGACCAAATTATACATTAAGCCAAAGTTCATGGACTACATTGAACAAATTAAAAATTTTGCATTACACATTTGACCAAAGTTAAGAGATCATTTGATTATTACCCTTTTATATGCTTCTGAATCGGAGGGGTCCGAAATCCGTTTGAACCCGATTAGGTTCCGGACCCTCCACCCTAGACCCAACTCGAAATTTAACCGGGAGCACCGAATGGTTACCCGGCCCGGTCGTTAGTCGAAGATATTTCTTCGTTAACTTCATCATCTTTTTCTCCATTTTATCCACTTCCGGCCAAAATCAAATGCAGCGAAGCTCCACTGATGTCGCTGTGCCTCCTCTCCTCTCGCTCCCTCCGCCCGAAGACCTCCTGCCACCTCTCTCCCGCCGCCTCAGCTCCTCCCTCTACGCCGCCGCTCGCTCCGGCGTCTCTCCGTCTGAGCCCGGCCTCGACCTCGCCGCCCTCGCTGACCTGCGCGCTCCAGTGCCCTCACTTCCAATCGTGCGCACGCCAACTCTTTCCTTAGTTCCTCTTCTTCTCTTCTATTTCTTTGTCGGATGTCGTAACTCACTTCATTTCGTCGTGTTCGTGTCGATAAATCCGTGTCAAGATCACTCGGATGGCGCGTTCTTGTCAGTTTCGAGTGCGTTTCTTGTGTATCTTGATCCTTTTACTTTGCATTTGTTGGTTCGCTTGAGTATGCAGGTGCTCAGGTTGTACTCACGAGCTGAACCTCCACCGTCCGAGCGTCGTTGACGATGCCGTCGATTTCTTCAAGAGCTTAGGCGTCTCGGATTTCACTTTCGATAGTTGCAAGCTTGTAAGCTTGCCAATTTCCTCTCAATTTGAGTTGACGTGTTGGTGTGGTTTTCAGCTTATGTAGCCTTAGTATTTGATTGATTACTTGCGCTGTGTGTGTGTGTGGTGCAGTGGGGGTGGAGATGCCGAGCAAAGTTGGCGGTTCGCGGCTCACCAGTGAATCCTCTCATTGGACTCTATGAGGAGGGCACGCATAGTGTAGTGGACATCCCTAATTGCAAAGGTACTCAGTTCGCAAGTTGGAGCATGAAAAATGAAGTACTGAACTGGTTCGAGCAAAATTGGACTCAAGGATGAAACTAGCGGCAATGGCAGAGAGGTTAATGCCTTATTTTTCTTGTTTCTTGCAGCTCATCATCCGAATATTAATGCTGCCATGGAACTGTTGAAGGAAGGTATATTTTGTGGATGATGTCTAAAGATTTGGTGTGCTCTCTGTAACATTACATACTTACTTTATCCTGCGGGAGAAATTGTTAACAGGAATCAGAGAGTTAGGTATAGAACCACATGACGAGGATCAAGGGACAGGTGATCTGCGCTACGTGCAGGTAGTGTTTTGTTATTGGGATTTTCTTGTTAAGTTTGTAGATATGCTAGTAACCAGTGACTTATGTGTTCTTGTGCTTCTGCTAGATGGCTGTGACGACTTACAATACATCTATTCCCGCCTCAGAAAGATACCAACATGGTATGTATCTGAACTCGCTTCTTGCATACTTGGTTCGAATTTTCAGTTTCTTACTTTCTATAAATTTTTTGTTGTGCAAAATTGCATCCACGATTCTGAACTAAACTTATTTATAGGTCGGGTTCAGGTTGCTCTAGTTTGGAATTCTCGAAATGAAAATTCACCCAATTCAGATAAGCTGAATGCCTTGGCTCATGTGAGGCTGCGGAATTCTCTTTCTTCATTTTGCTCATACTGGACCATATCTTGATTAACCAGTATATCTTGATTAACCAGTAAAATGTGTTTCTTTATCCATTTGCAGTTTTTGTGGCGAAATAGTGGGTCAAAGCGCAAAGTCCCATTAATACATTCTGTGTGGGCCAATTTTCAGACGTCAACTAGCAATGTGAGTGGTAGCTAACTGCTTGAATTTTAATGTTTCCGAAATCACTGACAAGAAAATAGTTACGGCATCATGCTAACAATGTGAAATGCTAATTAATCCTGTGACTAAATGTACCTTTCCATTCAATCCTTCTAGGACAAGTGGGTCTTTTAATTGTTCATGGTGCATTTAATTATATAGGTAATCTTCGGGAATAGGTGGAGACATCTTCTGGGAGATAGGGACTTCTGGGAACACCTCGGAGGCATTGATGTTTCACTGGCTCCATCCAGTTTTGGCCAAGCAAATACGCGGGTTAGACATTTCTCCCACTCTGGAAAGCCTTACTAACAGGAAAATGTCAATATAAACCCACCGTTAGTTTAACATAAAATTGCATTTACCATGCTGGCATCAAGTTGCTTGTTTTGCCGGATAGCATCAAATGTCATGTTAGTTTAGCATTGACTGCGGCATGTTCTTGAAATGGGAATTATGATTGGAATGCAATATTGGATTTCCATTGTATCTTCGCTCATTCTTTGATAGCCAAGAAAACTTTTGAGTGACATATGTCGATTTGCTCAGGTTTTTGGCCGCATGTGATAATTCGTGCAAACCCAGTTGCATATGAATGACAATAGATCGTTCATCAAGAATAGAGAGTCTATCCCCTATTAATCGAAATTCATGTAACTGATACTTGGTAATGATACTATGTCTTTGGTCATCTTCAGGCTTTTGATTCTTTGCTCCGAAAGTTACAGAAGTATGTTCCTTATGGTGCATCAGTTACTGACTTATATGCAGGATCTGGCGTCATTGGCTTATCCTTGGCTGCTACAAGAAAATGCAGGCAAGAATCCAGAGTTCTCTTTCCTTTTGCTTGCCTGTTTCCTCTTTCCATTAAATGCTCCAGATTGTTTGTTCTAATTTAGGAAAGGCTTACAAATTAGTAATTCATCTCTTCCAGGTCTGTAAAATGTGTAGAAATTAACAAAGAGTCCAAGTTGTCTTTTGAAAAGACAGTTGAACGCCTGCCAAAATATGTGGATAGCAGCATCAGTTGGTATCAAGCCGACACTTCAGTTGTAAGCTCCCAAAAAGAATCTCATTGATGTTACTGTTTATCGATCTTGTCAACTTGATGACTTTTATATCCATTTTGTGTGGAAAATTACTACTCACTGGGAGATATATTTATCTATGTAAATCTTCTTCAGACTTAAGATTGTAACGATTTTGTTGGAATCAAATCAGGAGCCTACTTCTTGGCTTGTGGGATCAGATGTGATTGTTGTTGATCCTCCTAGAAAAGGACTAGAAGCGTCTCTGGTGGGTGCCCTACAGACCCTCCCATCATGGGAACTGAAAACTAGATCATCACCTGAAAGGTAGGGGCTTATCTTTAGCTTTTCTTTGCATCAAGGCATGACATTGTCGGTCTCTTAGATGATCAATTGATATCTTCATGAATATAACAGTCTTCAACCTTCCAGCATTAATTAATCCTTCTATACTGTCTTTGGTATTAGTTCCAAGACAAAAGAAGAAAGGAGACCGTGGGTACTTCGTGCTAGGGAAGCTTCTGTTCGAGTTGGAAATGATTTAAGTCAAGAAAACCATCACTCAGTGCCTCAAACTCTTATCTACATAAGCTGTGGCTGGGAAAGCTTTAAGGAGGTAAATTGCAGTTAAGAGACTGAAGTGCAGCTTTGGTGCTTAGTTTGCTTTCTTATAAGCTGTGTACTGAATATCTTGAGGAGCTAATGTCAAGCGAATAATTTACAGGACTGTAAGTCATTGCTGTCTAGCAAGGCATGGCATTTGGAAAAAGCCCATGGATTTAACTTTTTCCCTGGCACACAAAGGTATTAGTCCCCTCATATTGCAATCCTGTAGCTTTGCATGATTCAGGAGCTAATGTTGAATTATTGTCTGTCAACTTAAATCAGATGAAAGTTGCTGAGATTCTGAATTGTGATCTTACATCTTTAGTGAGTAGTTGGGAAATACCCAGATTTGAACCTGAAATTTCTGAGCAACGGTCTCAATGATTGTAAAATTTAGATTGAGATACCAATTATGATGTCTTGTTCCTCAAAGATCTGGAGCAACGTTTTGTCTTAGTTGGTTTTGGATTGACGCTTCTCTGAAAATTATGCAAGGTTCTTGTTAAAAAAAGTGAAATGTTAACATCGAACAGAAATTGTGTGTGATAATATTTTGAGCTGGTCTAAACCACAAATGTACACCGAATGTTCTGCCTTAGTCAAATAGTCTTCCCAGATTATCAGGATTGACTTGGGAAGGTTTTAAAATTTACACTTTCATGTGTTTGTACTAGAACCAGCAGTGTGATATATTGTCTTTAGAAACTTTAAGGCTCTGTCTGGGAAAGGGTGAAAAGTTGAGAAAGGAATATTGGGCCGAAAAATTGTGAAAATCTTAATATGTTTATAAGAAAGAAATGGAGGGAAATTTTAAATTAGGGGTGTTATCCAACCATTTTACTCTCTCTTAGGTCTCCCAAGAATAGCATAAGCTTACAATTTATGCTCAGGGATAAAGCTGCCTGCCTTTGGAATCCTTAACACATGCACCGTAATGAAGTCTTGTCTAGCCGTCATGTTTGTTTTCTGCGTGAGTTGTCTAAATGGTGAGAATGTGATTTCAGCATTGAAGTTTTGGCGGTGTTCAAAAGAAGGGAAAATATGCACATCAAGAAAAAGAAGGCGGGAAAGAAAAAGAAGAAATCACCTGCGAAGGAGCAAAAGGCATTGATGCACCACGAATTCAAGACCTAGCATATACTGGACCCCATCCCGGCTGGTTCAACAAAGAGGAAGACCGGAAAAATTTTTGTTAGCAGTCTACTTCATTCTTCTAGGCCAAAAGCATTTCACTTTGAGCTGATTAACTACTGGAGGGTATAGTTGCAAATAAACTGTAGCATCGTGAGTCCTTGTTATGTATCTTCTAACTTGTGGTATACAGGAAATGTTTGCATATTAAAGGGTGTAATGTCGGCGTTTGCTGATATTATTAGTTTGTACCCCCTTTTCACCCTTCTCGAATTTGCGCATCAGGAAGGGTTGTGGCATTCTAAAACCCTTTTGGTCCTGCCACATCATGCTAAAAGATGCTCCTCCACGAAAGAAAGGGACGATGTGGAGCTTTTGCTTCAGGGAGAGTCTCCTTGCGGTCTCGGTAGTTCAGCATTGCTAAAACCACAGAAATGGGAGGGACCGACTTGTACGGTGCTTAAACCGACAATTCGACAGGTCATCGTCGGAGCTTCATCAAGTCGGATCGTATCCTAGTAGAATCCACAGGGTTAAAACTGTGGTGATTGCTCAGTTTAAGTGCTCAGAATCTCTCACAGAATTGCATCCATTTGATAATACCATGTTAGAGTAACCACTGAACAAGCCACTGCCGCTTTATCCTAGACTACCAGTACCAAATGATTTTGCCCATGTTCTGGGTTTCTACTGCCACATCACGTAAACTGCAAAGAAGAGTTAGAACTGGGAGGTAATAGCCAAGCAGCACCTTCGACGGCATCCCAGCAAAACCGAAAAATGAAAAGAGTTACTATCTCTCCGTTAGAAGTTTAACCACAATATTAATCTGTCGAAATAGTACCTTGGCTCACCCACGACTATCCATTTCTTTCCTTGCAATTCTGGCCGAGCTTATTGCTCTCGCTTTCTTTACATCTGGTTATTGCAAAGTCTCCACCATCTCACCATCTTTCCTTCCTTCACCTTCTTGCCATCCACTCTATAAGCAACGAGCGAGGTCAATGCAACCACGGTAAAACTAGCGACGAGTAATGACCCTTCAGAGTATATGAACCAGTAACCACTAAAGGCTCCTCTGATAGAAAAGTTGGAACATAAAAATTTTGGCACTGAATGCTACTTTTCACTATTATGAATCAACGGGAGAACGAGCAGCTCCCGTCTCTCCAATTCCCTCTCAATAATCCCAGAAAACCAATCCTCTTCAACTTCAAAATATCAACTATTGACTTATGATCGAAACTCTTCTCGATTTCTCTGCTTCTTGACAAAGGCCGCCAGTATGTACCAAAGAACAGAGAGAGAGACAGAGAGAGATCATTACATAACAAGTTTCCAAGAGGATTTGGGAATAATGCATCTAGATTTATGTTGGAAAGAATCAGGGTCAATGACACGAGTAATCAATTAAAGAACAAATCTGGCTAATACTCCCTCGCGTCAATGGTGACTACAAAAATAAGTAAGGGTAGGTGAAATCAAAATGGAAGTTCTTCAGGGAGGTCCCAGTTATCTTCATCTTCTTCCTTTTTCTTGTTAGTAGAGGTATCTTGCTTGTTCTGAGGCACAAATCTTGATTGGGAACGTCTGTTTACACAGTAAGATGGATTCCATGAGGATAAGCATAATTAACCAAATCTGACAGAGAATTGAAGATGCCACCGTAGTACAAGCGACATCTAAATACTTGCAAAGGAAAGGCCTAGAGCAATAAGCTATAGAGCATTGTAAGTAACATCCCAAAGAAAAAAGCTGTTCTTCATTTTGAGTTTCCAACTTGACTCAAATCTAGCTGAAATAATCATAATAAGCTTAAAGAGGATGAATGAAAAATAGAATGTTGCAAGACAATGGCTATTGATGGATACATTAATATAATCAAAACAGACTTTAACTTGGAAAAGGCATGGGAGACTAAGCATGTCTATCACATTTGCAACCGACAAACGTTCTACAATGATAAAAGACGAACTGTTCACTACAAACATTCTCTAGGCTTGGCCCTGTCTATCCCTTTCCCTTCTTCGTTCTTAAGTCCTACTAAAATAGTGAATCTTTTTTTTCTCAAAAGTTCCACTTTTCGACTGGAGTCTTACTGTAACATCAGACCTCACCGAGTAATGGCCAACTAAAGAATCTTATATAGACTTCACATCCAAAAGTAAATCTAAAATGCTTCCCAGTTAACTAAATTTACAGCTGAAAAGTAGCCATGAGTCTTGGTGATGACACCCCATGTCATTGACAACATAATGTGGGCAGAAGAACCAACCGGTCTACCAGCCCACAAAAAGCAAATGAGTTCGGAACAGACAATCAATGCTTACACTTACCACCAACCCAAACTTACACACAAATTACAATGCTATCTCTTATGACTTCCACTTGAAACTTTCAAGCTCAAGTCTGTGACAGAGGCTGATGTCCTTGAAAATCAGTTCCAATACTTCGAAATGTGAAACAATAGGTCGACAAAAGAGGCCGAACTTGAACTTCATTGGCCATTGGAAAAAAAAAAAAAACAAAGGAAAAGGGGGTGAAGGGGGCGGGAGGGGAGGAGGAGGTCCTAAATAGCCAAAAGCAAGACACTAACCCAACCTGCATCATCTTTGCTCAGATAAATCCGCTGATATTCTACACAATTTGATCATGAAACCTTAAAAAAGTAGATAGCAAAGGGAGACAGCATCCTCCTCCACTCTGAAAAGACAAATTTTTTTCACAATTTCGCATAACTTATCCATTACTGAAGCCCTCGCCACCTCGCTCTCTTTCTCTTATGCTCGGAACTACATAGCAATACTTACGATGGACTATCTTCGCACATCATCAAATCCAAATGACAAAAAGAAAAATTAAAGGAGAGTCAAAAAAGATCATTTGCTGAACGCAATGCAGCTACAACGCTCTTCTGGCAACGTCCGATTTGCATTAATACCTCAATTAACAACGTATCTTCAAGGTGAATTAGCATATTAAGCATAGTCTACAATCAATTTCACCAGAGGGAAATCAGAAATGAGGTCAAGAAAAACAAGCATACCGTCTGCGATTGCGCTTCGCAGCCTCGCGCGTCCTGCGCTTCTTCTCGTCCTGCTTGTTCTCGAAGAACCGCCGCCTCTTGCACTCCTGAATCACGCCGGCCCTCATCACCTCCCTCCTGAACCTGTTCAGCAGCCTCTCCTCCGGCTCGTTGTCGTCCACGATCACCTGCACGTTGTAGCCTGAGAAGAAGAGCACGTTCGCGTGGGCGAGCGCCGGGTTCATCACCGCCGGCAGCTCGCTCGGCAGGCGCTCCGGCGCCGCGGCCAGCGAGGCGAAGCTGCTCCTGGCGTCGCGATTGGGCACGGAGAGAACCGCCGGGGCTCTCGCCGGCGGAAGTGGCGTCGGCGGCGGCTTCGAAGGTGAGAGAAAGGAGAGGATGCTGGATAGCGAAGACGCCATTCGGGAAGAGAGCTTCAGCGTTTGGCTATGGCGGTCTTCTTCTTTTTGTGGGTTGAATTGAACGTCTCTGAATCTTTGTGAAGCTCTTGGTTCTGGATAGATCATGGATGGCTTGGTTTGATGGGCTGGGCTCAAGTCGGTGTGGGCCCACTTAACGGGCCTTTCCTCTCGGGCTCGGCCCAAATTTTCGAGCGAAGTCCGAACCCGATGAGTTAGTCCGTCTGACCGTACATTTGATTCAAAGTCTTAGTACCGATAAATACTAGACTTGCTAGGACGGATTTGCAAAGTTTACACACTAGATGATTTGGCGGACGGTTTATGGGGTGCTGAATATAACACGCTTGATGAGATATCTGATCGCGATCTGTGAACGTTGTAATCTAATTTTAGTATACATGACATTACTCGATTAGTGTTCGAGTCTTGTGCTTCAAAGGCCATCTATATTTGGTTGACGAGCTTTCTCATGGCAACAATCGAATGCGATGCTTTCGACCCTCTTTTCCCATTCAAAGATCAAAAGCCTTCGAGTAGTCCTTCCATCAATCGACCACTAAAAAGTATAATACGATGGGGTTCTTTAGCATGCCCTCTGTCCTTTTAATGTTCGCGACTAACCTCCTATTTTTGGAATTTGCCCAAGAAAGGCGAGTGTAGCTGAGTGGAGCTATCCACAAGTTACCCTTCTGAATCTCTCGATTACTCGAGTACAACTAAATCGTTGCGAATTTCAAGTACTGATGCCTTGAATGACAAAGCACGCGACGAGTTACCTATACTCGACGAGAGAAAGAGAAACATGAAATGGTGAGCTGCAACTTAATAGTCTGGTTTCATGTATTTAGTAACTATCAAGATAAAGACTAAGGGTGGACTCTAACCTTGGCCTCACTTATCCAACGATGTGTACACAAACCTAAGAGAGATGCTTCCACCACCTCCGCCGCAGGAACAAGGTTCACGGTGGCCCAATCGACCCCCCCAAAAGGGTGAAACATGTCATATCATGAAAAATCGGACAAAACAAGAATAATAAATAATTAGAAAAAGAATCAGAAAAAAGAAAAAAAGAAAAGAGACAAAGGGCAGTTGAATCGAAGTCGATGGGAATAATCTGATGGACAATTTTAATATATAGACAGACGAGTCTCCCTTAGAATGCTCCAAATGGATGGATCTCCCGCCGTTGATAATAAACAAACATTATCCATCCACCCATCCATCCTCTTTTTGGTAAATCTACGCAATGATTTTGCCCGAAATCCACGCACTAAAGTCATAATAAAATTTGGTCCAAAAAAAAAAAGTCATAATAAAATAAAAATAAAAAATGTCGTAAATGGTCATTCAAAAAGGGATGGAATTTGAACAAATTGACGAAGAGGTTCGAGAACGAGGCGGCGTGCGAGGGCGTGACGTGGGGGGCGTGTGGATCGGGCTTCGTATGCCGCATGCACCGCCGCTACCTTCCCATTGGCCACCTTTTTGTGCCTCAGGTGGCATTTCGTTTTGTCCTCATGTACTATCGTGTGCGTAGAGGTATTATCTTCCATGTAAGCTTGAGCTTTGCATGAAAATTATAGTCCAAACTTGAGTTAAAAGTTCATCAAGATCGATTCGGGTGTGTTGAACATAGGTGTCTGATCCATTTGAGGAAGACTTGTCTTCTCCTGCCATGGATTTAACGGTTAATCGACTTGGAATAAATTGAGGGAAGTATGATATAAAAGCAAAGCCAAAGAGGTTAGCGGGAAATGTCCGATTCGGGTGTGTTGAACATATGCATCTCATCCATTTGAGGAAGACTTTTCTTCTCTCGACACACCTAACGATTAATCGATTTGGAGTAAATCGAGCGAATTATGAGGCCAAAAGGTTAGTGGGAAAATGCCTTGTATTATTGTTGCCGTATGGTGGTGGTGGAGGTAGAGAACAAATATGTGATGGATATCGAAAATATTTCTACCCCACAATTAGGTTCACAAGGTATCCAAGTCAAGTGTTTTCAATATGTGGAGTGTGCTTTGAACAATTATGAACTGAGCTCGTTCATTTGACTTGTTGATACTTCTAATCGGACATGTGATATCAAGTCAATACGTACTAGTGTTGCAATAAACTCATTTCTTTTGCTTCTCTATAATTTCATATTGGTATTCTAACTCAACCTATGATATGTTGTAATATATTTCTTTCTTTTCATATTGTTCGTGCTCGAGAAAATTTTAATTTCTTGAAATTTGCAAAGTAAAACGTTCAAATTCTAGATAGAAATTGCAATTGATCAAGTTGTGATGAGATTGTTATTTTAACGTAATATGCTTATTACAAGCTAATTTTTTTTTTTTTTGTGATGGATGCTATCCGCGAGTCACTCATAAAGATTGATGTGTGACTCAAGATGTCACATCCTACCTCCCCATTCATGACCAAACCTTTAGTGGCAATCGAAATGCTATGATCTCTATGCTTTAAATTTAAGCTAGAATATTGAGGTATAATATATTTTATTCTTTTTTATTATGGCAAAATGGGCCTTTAGATTCTACTCCCACATCCGTAAAGGCTCAATCAGTCCTCAAAAGCGTCATTACCTTGGTGCTTCTTTGTTTTTTTGTTATTCGTTGGTGCTTCTTTGTTTAAACTCGTCATATCGTGCGCTTATATCGCATATTCGATTCTACATTAGCATCCCAAAAAGGCCTATACATGAATGATAATGAAGTTTCGTTGAGATCGAGCATTCTTTCGGGACTAAAGACTTTTGATTATTCTTTCAGCAATTGAAAAATCACCCGTTCGAATCTCATCGACCACGTCCTAGCTCCTCTGGATCGAGACCACTCGCACAGGCCAAAAATCTGGATTCGACCGGCTTATAGGGCTTGAAAGTTGTCCCGTATGTTTTTAGGTACCCGGATTTTCTCGATCGTTGTGTTCCTAGATTTCAAAAATGAAAGAAGAAGGAGGAGGAGGAGGAGGAGGAGGATGAAAACGAAAAGAAGGAAAGTAGGCTCTGAATCAGCCCATTACACATTAGAGCATCCCTAAAAAGTGACCAGTTTAGGTAAGTGAAATTTACATTTATTTGAACTATGCAGCATGCCATAGTTAAATAAAAGAAAGGAAAAAGTATAAGTGATGTGAGCGAATGAAAAGCTGAATTAGTGGGGGAGAATTGAATATTATTATTATTAGGGTTAATGTTTCTCTCCCAGGAATGCTCTTTTCCTAGTCTGTGGGCTGAGAGCTGACTAGGATCTGTCCTGGAGCCAATCAAGGCTCAGCTTTCCTTGAGCAATGAAGGATTGATTTCTCTATTTTAATATATATATATATATATATTCTCTTGGGAGCAAATGGGGGGAGACAGATGTCGAAGACAATTGCGAAACCTACGCGATTACGACAGTGATTCTTGGATTATAAAAATGGCAAAGAAGGGACAGAAACTCCTGAGTGGAAGGACAACACTCGAATCGTGGGTTGATAATGATAATTGTATTTTGCATCCAACATGAAAAGCCCCACCTCTCACACACACACACACACCCCCACACAAAGAAAAGAAAACAAAGGACACTTGGAAAAGGGAAGCCTTATCCAATGGGCATCCACTTTCTAGGGTTAAGGCGTGGCATCTCTTCTTGCGATTGGTCTTAACTTAAACTAATCTGACGGTAGGCTTTGTTTTTTGTTTTGTTTTTAAATTGGTTTCTTGCCTTTATGGGATATCTCTCCTCTTCTATTTAATGAAGAAGGGTTTTTTTTTTGGTGGTTTTCATTTATCAAATTTTATCTTAAGTATTCTACCATTTGGGTCCTTACGAGAAAATCAATCTTTTATCGTTGGGCGGGTTTAATGTTGACCATTCTCTCCACCGCCCTCCTTGTCGATAATTAGTCACTTGCTTTCTCTTCGTTATCATTTGTTTTCCTCGTGGGTAGGTCTTTTGTCTCTTAGTTCTTGGTTATTACAATTTGAAGAGGGCAATCTGCGTTGGCCCGTATTTAGTTTAGGGAAAGAATTAGCAATGCCCGCCCCGTACATGTCACTCGTTTATTGGTAGTTCCCATCATGCCCTCTGTGCACTACACCGCACACAATAATTTTAGCCCCACCAAAGGGGACATTTGCACTGCGTGGGTAACTCATTGGGTCATGCTTGTCCGAGCAATGGTGCTGAGACTAGTGTGAAGACACGGATTAAGATGAGAGAGAGCGGACAGGATGGAGCTGAGCCGTGACGACGGAGCTTCAAAGAAGACAATGATAAGCGATAGCCAACGAGGCGACAATTATAGGGAACGCTGGATGCATGCGACGGGGGGAGAGAGACGAAAAAGAATGGTGGAGGTTAGGGTTTTAACTTGAAAAGTAATAGGTTATGGAAGGGTGCATAGGTACTAAAATAGGTACCATTAAACTAGTGCCACCCAAGGACCTTATTCTTGCTCTTTAGCTTATAAGCTTTCCATTCTTAGTGTCGACATACGAATATGTCTTGTCCGTTTGAAATTTGTATAGCTCGAGGTGAACGCCATTATTTGTCATATCCCTCGACTATCTTTTGAGCGACCAACATGCACATGGCAACTAGATCAAAAGAGGGAGTAGGCAAGCATTGTTTGGCGAGAAAATTATCAAAAAAATTCTAAACCTATTGTAATTATGCCAATTCAGTCTTAAATAAAAAATTTTTATTAATTGAGTCAAAAACCTTTTGCGTTTGTTTATTTGGCTAGGCGATGCTGATGTGGACAATTTTTAATAATATTGTTTTGATTTTTTGATTTTTATTGTTTTTCCTTTTTTTTATTTTATATATCTTCCTTCTTCTTCCTTCGGCCGATCGTCGGACTTTGATGACTAGCTAGAGGCGAGGGCGCCTTGCTGGCCCCAAGCGAGGCTCGACCTCGCCGTCACTAGGCGAGTTTCGCCCGAAGTCAATCTCGCTGGCCCTTGCCTCTACCTAGTCGTCGAGGTTCGGCGACCAACTGGAGGAAGGAGGAGGGAAGCAAAAAGATAAAAAAAAAAATTCAAAAATTCAAAAAATATTATTAAAAATTATCCATGTCAGTTTCAGTCGGCCAAATAGATTAAATTGGTACAAATGTAAAAAGTTTAGGACTGAATTGGTACCATTACAATAGATTTATGACTTTTTTGGTAATTTTTTCATTGTTTGGTCATTGGTTCAAGTGATGCAAGATGAAGAACAAAATCCAGACGTTTTGCGTCCAAATGCCTCACGTGAAGTTACAAAGCGGGCAGACCGCAAAGAATAAAAGAAAAGAAACGAAAGGCAAAGGCAAAGGCAATGCAAAGTGCGGCCACCAATGTGAATCCCCAAACGTTTTGGTCCCCGCCTTCTGCAGATTTCGGCTACGAGCAACAAATGAACAGCTTTGGTTAGACAATCCATTCACTCTTCCTTCGGGCTTTTCTCTCTTTAAAACGCCAAAAAAGAAGATCGATGCATGGTGTGAACGTGCGTGTGCGTGTGTGCAAATCTCATCATTACACGCATAGCATTTCCGACTAGACTTTTCATGGGAAGAGACAACTCATGATGGCACTTTGAATATTGGAATTTCACCTTGTAATATCAATTTTACGTTTATTAGAACGTTAGTGTTTATTAGAACGTCAGTATTAAATTGCATTTTCATCTAACGATTTAAATTTCTAGAATAATTGGTGATAATCTCACAAAACTTCACATAATATTAAAGCAGGAAGTCGCAAATTTAAATCTTCCAAAACTCTATTTGCCTTCTCGTCGGTTGCTTCAGTCTTATTAAATCTTATATGGTATTAGAACAGAAGGTCCCAAGTTCATATCTTTTAGGCCCCTTATTTATCTCCTGAGTTACCTATTTTTCACGTTGTAGATTGTCCAACCTACACGTGAGGAGGAGAGTTAAAATATTAATGTTAAACCATGTTTTTATTTGATAACTTAAACTTTTAAAACAGATGCAGACAACAGTGGTCTTACAAGATCTCACAATCTTAGTTGCAATTTTTGGTGTTTTCATGGCTACTGGTGTTACATGTACCATTTCAGTTTAAATTGATGGAACACCAATGAAAATAATACCCGTTACAAGTACAACTCAAGTAATTAAAGTGACGGTGTTGGATAAACTGATGGTTTAATATTTAAATGATGTTATAAGTCATGGTTGTGGCTCTTTTGATATCGCGACTTTAATGATAGCTTCATTTTAATTGGAGGACAATGTCAATGATTTTTTTTTTTTTTTATCTATGGTTAGTACAAGAGACATTCCGATTGGCATTTCATGACCGGTATTTAGGTTACATACAATGATAGATTATGACTGGGGAAGCTAAAGTGCGCCTATGGGGTGACATTGGAGCCATCAATTTTTGACATTCTTTGGATCAACAACTTCCAGTATAATACTAGACTTTAGTACACCAAATGCATTGCTAGATTTATTCACCGGACCCTTACAACTACATGACCAATTTTTTACCGAGCGGTACAATATGTCTGCGATTTGATTTGCCAAATTTGGGTATTTTTCTACTTCTTGGCTAGATTTTGTATTAGGCTACTCGTTCTGTTTGGGATCATATTGCTTATCGACCGATGAAACTGGTCTCAAGAACTTTTAAAAATAATTATGCTTTTTGTGAAATTTATAAAATCATGATTCGAAAATCACGGGTTTCTGTGTGGGTCAAAAGAGAAAAAAAGAGATTTTTATTTTTTATAACCTTGCTTTTGTGAATCCAAGATGATGTTGGTGGTTTTAGTAGTGTTCATATAATTAATTCGATCTTCACACTTGGAACCCAACAAAATTGTCCTCCCACTAAAAGAGAGAATTAATAACCCACCTAAAGTTGCAATTTCAGTTATAATAATGTTCTCCTTTTTCTTCCCCTCCCTCCCCAAGTTGCAATTTTTATTTCATTTTCACCCCCACAATCTCTCTCTCTCTCTCTCTCTCCTCTTCCTTCCTCCTTTACTCCAAATTCAAGGCCTTTGTTTGCTCTTTTGGGTTTTGCTAAAACCAACAGATGCCCGATGATCCCTCTCAGTTTTTCTCTCACTCGCGTCCTCTGTAACCGTTCCCTTATTTACTCATCTCAGTCCAAACTGCACTCAAAACTTCGTTTGACTTGACTGCTTCTCCTCTGGTGCGCCCTCCCTTTGACCGGTTCCTCCCTCCCTCGCCGTATTTACTGCTTTGCATGCGTTTCCATATTGACCCATTTCGATTTCGGTTTCGGCTTCTCGTTCGGACATCTTATTATATTGGGGTCTGAGCTGGTGTGTCGTGTCTGAGAAGTTCATATCGGTCTGGGTTGAGGGTAGTGGGGTGGGGCGTCTCCGTTCCGTACAGGTAACTCTCTTGCAATGTTTGCACTTGAAGCTGAAGGGCATGTTTCTTGGAAGAACTCTGATGATTTGAGACCTGAAAAATCTTTGGTGTCGTCTGGGTTTATGTGGGTACTATGATGTTACATGCCTTAGTTCCTTAGTTTTGATAATCCCACTCTTTGCTGGGTGTAATGTGATGATGTCCTAAATCCTGTTGCTCAGCGCTTGGCATATGCATGTTTTCGCTATGTCTCTGTTGAAGTTCTTGTTGTCGTCAGTATTTGGCAGGCGAGAAGTTAATCTGTTGGGGGAATTTTTGCCCATGAAGTATTGCTCTGTTCTGTACTATCCCTTTATTAAGACCAATCACATGAAGAAGGTTAATTTCCAGTCGTCTCGGTTCATCATATGTGCGATCCTTGTGTTCTTTCTGTCTGTGTATCATTTGTTTTAAATCCTTGAGCAAGCCTCATAGTGTGAAAATCCGATGACCTAACAGTAACGATCACGTCGTTTTGGTAGATATGCCGAGTGAATCATGATGCGCCTTTTTCGATGGGTTAGCTGTAATCATTTGGTTTAAAACTTTGCAGAAAGCTCGGAGCTTTTCAAGTTAATTTCAGCCAATGTCGAAAGGAAAGGACTTGGATGGTGAAGAAGAAAGAGCCAACATGGAGATTTCAGATGGTGAAGAAGAAGCAGACCTCCACGGATGCATCAAAGAAACCATGCTCGAGTCGGACTTTGGCGGTGTTTCTTGGGTCAATTCTCAGAAACCGGCAAGGTCAGGGTGCTGTGAGACGAAAAGGAAATTGGAGAAACAATCATCTTCTAGTTCTAGCAGCATTGGTTGTTCCTCAGTTGTGGAACCTCAGGATGCAGATTACACTCCATCGCTCAGCGATGAGTTAGAGGTCTTGATACTGGCTAGGGTCCCTAGATCTTTATATGGGAAATTTTCCGCCGTCAACAAGCGGTTCTTATCTCTAATTAAGAGTGGAGAGATCTTCAAAATCAGGAGGGAGATTAGATTTAAAGAGCCGTCTGTGTTTATGTTGGCGAGCGGGGAAACTAGTTGGTGGGCATTTGATCCGCAGTCCGAATCTTGCCGGAATCTCCCTATTTTGCCCTCTGACTCGTGCTTTTCTGCTGGAGACAAGGAAACACTTTGTGCAGGTACTCACCTGATGGTTTCGGGCAAAGAGATCGATGGCCTTGTGATTTGGAGATACGAATTGGCTGAAAATAAGTGGTCCAAGGGCGACTCAATGAAGAACCCGAGGTGCTTGTTTGCTTCCGCCACTTGTGGTAGCTATGCTTTTGTAGCCGGTGGGATCGGTATAGGCAGCAAAAAGGAAGTCCTTAATTCTGCTGAGAAGTATGATCCTGCAACTAAGTCTTGGGATCGGATTCCTATGATGCATCAAAGGAGGAAGATGTGCTCCGGTTGTTACATGGACAAGAAATTCTACGTGATTGGAGGCAAGAATGAGGAGGAAAAGAACCTCACTTGCGCGGAAGCTTTCGACGAGAGCCAAAACAAGTGGGAAATCATCCCCGACATGTTGAAAGACATTCCCGTCTCGACCTTCCACTCTCCACCCCTCCTTGCGGTCGTGAACAACGAGCTTTACACTCTCGAGACTTCGTCGAACGAGCTGAAGGTGTATGTCAAGAGCAGCAACTCTTGGAAGAGGCTGGGACCAGTTCCTATAAGAGCTGATTTCAACAAAGGATGGGGAGTCGCGTTCAAATCTCTGGGCAACGAGTTGCTCGTGATAGGCACATCCTCGGCTTCGTACCCCAGCCATGGCATGACCATCTTCACTTGCTGCCCCAATCCAGACGCCGAGGAACTGCAGTGGACGTCTCTTGGCTGCGGCAAGAACAGTTCTAGTCACTTTATCTGGAATTGTTGTGTTATGATGGCTTGAACTATGACCGGGGACTTGCGATGTGAGCACCCGAATAAAGCGCTACAGTAGCAATCCGAGTAGCTGGTTTCACTAAAAGCATATACACATAGCTTGTCCCCAGAAGATGGCTGTTACATTCAACTTGCATTATCACAGTTGGGTTAATTTCTTGACTCCGCTGCAATCTGTCTTATGCCATTCTATCTCCTAACTTGATGATTATTTCAAGTGCCTGTGTCTTTCATGGTTTGCTATCTTGCTGAACTTGTAATGACGAATTTTTCATGCCTGAAAGGAGAGCTCCAGTTGTTGTTGGACCTTGGGCGAGTCGCGCAAGATTTTCAGTTCATCTTTTCTTCGAGACGGACGGCAAAAGGTTGTAGCTTTTCGCATCTTGCTTAGGTTGTATCCTCGATAACATGTTACCTTTGCTTCTATGCGGTAGGATTTGCGATACTAAAGCCTCCTCAAACAACTTAGCGGTCGCATCTCTCTCTTTCTCTCACTCCGGCGTGCGCAGAATCATCTATGCTCAGGAAATAATCTGCCATGAGAGAACAGGGTGCTACCTGAATACATGTGCTTTCTTGCATTAGTACTCAACGATTTTGGAAAAAGCAAGCAGATTGCGAAGTTTGATTCCCTGCCCACTGCGGATGCTTATTCAAGAAACAATGTCACAATTAAGATTACAGTCGCCGAAGCACCAGGCTCGGACTTTGAAGATTGATATGTCCTCAGAGAATGATTTGAGTAGCAGATTTCCTGTTTTGGGGACAAAGGACACAAAATTCAGCAGAGAAGAGACAACCTTAACAGACGAATCTTTTTAGCAGATGGACAACCTCAGATCTCACCTCAAGCAATGCATCTGTGTTTACCTGAATTAAGCTCACGTTCTCTAGACTCAATTCGATTCGATCCCGTTTAAAGCAAAAACGCCGAACGGGTTATCGAATTGGAATGCGTACACTAGATTCACTAAGTAATGCCTCGTTTTTCTATGAGTATAGGCTTGTCCATCGCGTTTGGTAACGCATACTGAGTATGTAATTCGGGAGGTGTCGAACAAAGTTGATTAATCGAAAAATACCAACTAAAGTGAATACACAGTTTGAAACAATTGGGTTCACATACAAATTGTTCCGGCGTTCTTATTTTTGGCCAGATAGATTTTGGTTCGGGTTGATAGGTCCGAGGTTCATCCAAGCACCATGAGAAAACGATCAAATCGGACCGAAACTTTGTGCACACCTAGCGTGCATTACTTGAATGCGCCTATTCATCTCTTAATTGCGCTTACAAATATTATTAACCGCGTGATAATACTACAACAATAATAGTCGGGAGTTATAATTTATTCGTCGGAAAATCGAGAGCCGAATAAACTAAACAAATTTATCACTTCAAATAAATAATTTATGGTATTAAGCGCTAAAGACTCGGCTTTTGCTATCTCATTGAATCGTAACCGGACTGGCCCATTTACGTCCTAGCCGAGCCGAGATAATATCGGGCCGGTCATATTGGATCCGGATCGCATCCCCCATTTGATTTTGATTTTGACCTACTCCGCACAATCCTGCAAGTAGAGAGAGAAAGGGCCGAACGGAGCTTATCTCTCTCTCTCTCTCTCTCTCTCTCCTCCATTTTCAAGCGAGAGCGAAGCTGAAACGGATCTGAAAGCTCGACCACTACCCTTGATCGCGTAAGGTGCTTCTCTGTAAGTCGCGTAATTGCTTGCCTTGATTCGCCAAATTCGGCGCTTGCCCATCCCTCAAATTCCAATTTCCCACTTTCTGTAGGAAACAGATCGCGAATCTGTTGTCGTTTCCCCTCCGTTTCATGGTGCTTTTACATATATCCCCACAGTTAACCCTAGGCGCGAGATCAATTTCTTGCTCGGAGGTGTGGCGGAACTTCGAGTCTAGGGTTTAGGGTTTTCCCATTTGTTGGTCTAGTTGACGCTTATTTATGACAAAGTAGCTGTTTTGATTGCTGGCGTTTTTTTGGGGGGGGAAATTTGGGATCTTTTCGTGAACCATCCGAGATTCTTGTATGGGGGGCTTAGGGCCTGTGTTTTAGTCGATAGTAGGTTTCTGTGGAGTGTATTTTATCTGGGTGAAGTGATTTCAGCTGGTGGGTACTGGGTGATGTCCATGAATAACAATAATAACCCGTCTAGAAACCTTCCGGCTTCTTCATCTCCTTTTGGGAATGCTGCGATCTTGAACTCGGCTATGCCGACAAACCCTGCGTTCGGGCAAGCGCAGGGTCAAGGCGGGTCCGGGTTTCAGACACAGTTTCAGCTGTCGCAAGCGCAAGCCATTGCGCAGGCGCAGGCGAAAGCTCAGGCTCATGCGCAAGCTCAAATGCAAGCGGTGAACCCCCAGTTCCAGGCGCAGCTGCAAGCTTCTCTCAGTCAAATGGGAAGCCTTGGAAACTTGGGTTCATCTTCACCCTCCATGTCCACGCCTGGAAGTGGTAGCGTGAAGCGTTTACCTCAAAAACCGCCAATACGACCTCCTGGAGTCCCCATGAGTACCATGATTTCGCCAATGAAACAAATGGAGCTTGCCTCAGCTGCTCGCAAGAAGAAGCAGAAGGTCCCTGAGAAGCAGCTGCAAGACAGAGTGGCAGCAATTCTTCCTGAGTCTGCATTGTACACGCAGCTCCTGGAGTTTGAGTCTCGCGTTGATGCTGCCCTCGCGAGAAAGAAGACTGACATACAGGAAGCCCTGAAGAACCCTCCATGCATTCAGAAAACACTTAGGATTTATGTCTTCAATACATTTTCCAACCAGATTCGCACGATACCTCAGAAGCCAAATGCTGAGCCACCTACTTGGACCCTTAAGATAATTGGGAGGATCTTGGAGGAAGGGGTGGATCCTGATCAGCCTGGAGTAGTTCAGAAATCAAACCCTTTATACCCAAAGTTTTCAGCTTTCTTCAAGAGAGTAACCATTTCTTTGGACCAGCGACTTTATCCTGAAAATTCTGTGATTGTTTGGGAGAACTCTAGATCGTCTGCTCCTCAAGAGGGATTTGAGGTGAAGCGGAAAGGGGATAAAGAATTTACGGTGACTATCCGGTTGGAAATGAATTATGTGCCTGAGAAATTCAAGCTGTCGCCAGCTTTGACGGAAGTTCTTGGCATCGAAGTTGAGACTAGACCAAGAATTATTACTGCAATCTGGCATTATGTGAAGGCCAGGAAATTGCAGAACCCAAGTGATCCCTCATTTTTTAACTGTGACCCGCCTCTTCAGAAAGTGTTTGGGGAAGAGAAGATGAAATTTACTATGGTTTCTCAGAAGATCTCCAATCATTTATCTTCACCACAGCCAATACATTTGGAGCACAAAATCAAGCTTTCAGGAAATAATCCAGCTGGAACTGCATGCTATGATGTGTTGGTTGATGTGCCCATTCCCATTCAGAGGGAGTTGTCTGTGCTGTTGGCGAATGTGGAGAAGAACAAAGAGATTGACGCCTGTGATGAGGCAATATATTCTGCAATACGAAAAATTCACGAGCACCGGAAGAGACGGGCATTTTTCCTTGGCTTTAGTCAATCTCCTGTGGAATTTATTAATGCCCTCATTGAATCACAAAGCAAAGATCTAAAGCTACTTTCTGGAGAAGCTAGTCGTAGTGCTGAAAAGGAGCGTCGATCTGATTTCTTCAATCAGCCATGGTATTCACATCATCTTTATGAATTTGGGCATTCTTATTTTATGCGTTTGGGCCTTTTTCAACTCTTCAAATTTCTTCCTGCTCTATGGAACCTCAGAATTATCACTTTGGCTACACAGCACCATTAAAGCTGGTTATGATGTGGTCATATCTCTGATTTGAGTTTCTGCTTATGCGTGCAAAACATACCCTCTGGACTAAATGCTTATGAAGATGAATAATGACTATGTTTTTATTTTTATAGGGTGGAAGATGCTGTTATTCGGTACTTGAATCGCAAACCAGCAACTGGAAGTGATGCTCCTCCAAGCACTTAACTATGGTTTGGGAGGTTTTGGGTGGGCCACTTTGCGAACCATAGATTCTTTTTGCTCGGCACCTACAATCATGCATGTTGTTGACTACTTGAGGTAGGAGGCCTGGTGGCGTAGCTTCAGCTCTGGAATTATAGCTGATGGGAATCACATCCATGCACCTCCTGTTGTATGGAGTTTAATATAATTTCAGTGATGGAACTCTTGGATGTGGAACTATTTATCTGAAAAGGCAACGCCTATTGTAAATAGTTGTGTGCCTGCTGCTTTATCCTCCTCTGTTGTTGCTGTCAAGGGATAACGGCGCCATGTTGCTAAGTTAATTGTTATACAATGGATTCTGCATGTTGTATGGCCGAGATGCTGTTCATGTGTCTATAATTAGTAAACATTCGATAACTTCACGGTCAATGGTTGTGGTTGCTGATGTTTTTTTTTATTGTAAAGGGGCCAATGTTTTGGTTTCATTGCGGTGAAAGAATTCATTGCGTTGGTGAGATGCCGGAATAAAGAATGAGACTGCCTTGTCCTGCGGTCGTGGCTCAACCTGTGAACAAGGAAATGCAGTACGCTTTGATTTGCATTCGAGTGTAATTTGTCGGATGAATGCAATATCTGCAATCGTGGCTCCACCATGTAAAGATTTTCGATGAACGATCGAGATTTGTCTATTTGTAATTCAACTACTGCCGTTCTTCGAGGATCTGAGCCCCAGAGATTTGTAGAGTGCCAGACATAATCCGGTAGTGACATAGCTCTGTAAGCACTAAGCAGAGGAGCAAGCAACTGTGCGTGAGGAAAGATGCCTCAATCAAAGATGACATCACGAAGTTTCCTTAGGTTATCCAAAGAAAGGCATATTCACCTGAAATGTTCTTAAATGACATCAGGTGTCCGGCGTATCGCAGCGCATGCTTCGGCCACTCGATCAAGTGTCAAGTGCAACAAAGCGCATGCTCCGTGCCGGGCATCAACATCCTCTGAGGAAAATGGTCGTCGTCTAGATTCAATGTATTACTGGCATGGTAGGCTTCAGGTCGGTCCATGTCATTTTAAATCTAGGACCATATGAAATGCGATTGGCTGGTTTGTGTTTGTGAGTTTCGACTATTTGCTCCCATATGAAGCTTGTCGAGACTCGAAGGGCTAATGTGGGTGGACCCGGACAAGTAGATTTCTTCTCGGCCTCACGCTCACCTAGGCCCGGTCTTCTTCGAAGATGACTCGATATTTTCTTCTCTTAATCACGAGCGGGTTCGGTAAGTGACCGAACAGTATACCCGAACAGAAACAATTCAGGTCTCACTATGTTCAGTAAGTGTCCGAACAATTAGCTCACCTTGATTTCTTCGAAGATGACTCAATATTTTCAATTAGGGTCTCACTATGTATCGGGTATAATTTTATAAAATGGGTATTGTAACATGTTTCTATTTGGTTCGGATACTTCTGATACTACTCGAACAGAAACGTGTTACTTTACCAAAACTGAAACCCTAGATATTAATTCGCGATACTCTCTCTCGAAACAATTCATCTCCTTCCAATATATCGAGGGGTATCAAAATCGAACGGTAACACAAATCGACCCAAACCGGCCCAAAATTTACGGGTATTTTCAGTTCAGGTCTCACTATGTTCGAGTATACTGTTATAAAATGTTTTAGGGGCTCAGTATATTAGCTCTAATCGTTTAGGCCTGCTCATTGATTAGGTCTACCAATGAAATTCTAAGCCGAATCTCCTCATCTGGCCCAATCTACACAAGCAAAAGAAAGAGGCCCATACCATTGCAAAGGCCCATCTAATGTTGAGATGAAAAATATTCAAAAGCCCAATTCAAGCCCACAATAAAGATGGCGGGAAAGAGAGCTGCTAAAACCAAAAGCGGACCATCTCCACTACCACCAGAAACGACTCCTCTCTCTCTCTCTCTCTCTCTCTCTCTCTCTCTCTTGGCGGAGAAGCTCGAGAATGGCGAAATCCGAGGAGAAGAAAGCGTGCTGGAGAAAGGAAGTGGACGAGAAGCTGAACCGCCTCCACTCTCTCCTCTTCGGCGCCGACCTCGCGCTAGACCGCCGCGACTTCTCCACCGCTCAGATCCTCTCCCTCCGCCTCCTCGGCTTCCTCGACTCCCAGACTCAAACCGATGTCGACGCTGCCTTCATCCGCCCTATCCGCCGCGAGGCCTCTGCGAAGCTGGACGCCGCTCGCCGGGCCCTCACTCCCGACTCCGATCGGTAACCCCCTCTCTCTCTCTCTCTCTCTCTCTCTCTCTCTCTCTCTCTCTAGATCGTTTTGTTCTAGATGTTTACACTTCCGATCGTGCAGTGTGTGTTCCGTTCGTCAATTTTTAGGTTAGAGCCTAAATCAGCCTTGGAACTTAGTTATGAAGCGGAAATGAGGTTCGATGTGAAGGGCATTGGACAGCGCTTGAACTCTCGTTGTCAAAAAGACGGGAGCTAATTGACCTGGATTAGTTTACTTGATTGTACAGAAGATAAATTCACTGAATAATCTATTTCCTGTATTGACTGGTTGAGATTTTATAGAGCCTAAAACTGATTCTAAATTCTGATATGTTTTACAATTCTGGTGGACTCTCCGTGATGGATTGTCTACCTTCAGCCGAGCATTTCAATTGGCAGACAGAGCTCCTGGTAGTGTTTTTGGCATGAAGGGTGGCATTGACGTGGAGAAATTAAATCAGTCAGCATACTTTCGTTCTCTTCTTCAGCATTCCAATGGAGATTCGAAGCAAATGGTATGAAATAATGACATATATTATTCCATTGTGCTGTCCACTTATTTTGTTATCTTTACACACTTTTGAAATTAAAGATGACCATGCTTAATCCCTACATGATGAAAATGTTGCTATACACCCAATGATGTAGATCAATTATGTCTAACAAATTTTTTTCTTCCTCTCAGGATGACCAGTCAGAAAGGAAGGACAAGTTAGATAAGGCAGCCAAAAATCTGAAACAAGCAAAGTTGGCATCTTTGTATGGAAAAAACCTTAATAGACAAAGCACCATTCCCTGCAAGAATTCTCTGAGTTCCAGGAGTAATAACTCTGAGGTTTGTGTTATTTTAGATAAGCCCCATCCTATTTGCAGCCATCCCAAGAGTACTATTCTCTCACCATTTCCAAAGGTTGAAGAAGAGAGATCTCACGGTAATGCTTTAGGGGCAAAGCGTGTTCACATGGAAATAAGTAGCCCTGGCAATGATATTGGGAAGTCACCATCTAATGATGAAGAATCAAATGGTGATGTGGCAGGCAATGGATTTGTGACTGCAAGAGCCAAATTGGTATCTGCTTGTTTTTTGCTACCTGTTTCCCTGTTTAATAAGATATTTAGCCTGGTGAACTATTCTTTTTTCTTCTTTATCTACTACGGACAGGGGAAGGGATTAGTTTATGAGATGGAACCATCCTATGCAATGCTTATGCTTGTAATGCTTAATCTTCCTCTCAACCGCTGGTGGAAAAAACTTCTAAGAAGAGAGCAGTTGTTCTCACTTTCCTTAAGTTATTTTCGGTGGGACTTTGCCTAATGTATGTGAAGTCCTTTCCTTCAGCAAGAATATAGTTTACTTTCTCTTGATTCCATATAATTTGAGCATATTAACATATTACAACCAGTGGAGGCCTATTTTTATGATGGACTTGATGAAGCTGGAAATAGTTTACTCAAAATTTTATTTTCTGCGACTTGAGGCATGAAACAATTTGGATTTCTTTTATGTACCCAGATAAAAATTTGGCTCTTTAGATCAAGAATGTGACTGTGTTCAAAGTTTATTATGACCAAACGTGTGACAAGTTAATCTGGTTTGACCATAAAACTTCTTTCGCTAAGTGTGGGTACTGGATTATGTGGTCTTCTGTATATGTGGTCAAATGGAGTGACCCGCTACATAAGCTTTTTGGCTTATAGGAAATGGAGGCAAGGCAAAGGCATGGTTTGGCAGGATCACCCGGTACTTCTCTGTCTCCCCAAAGTGATTCCACTGGTAGGGGCTATGGAGGGAGATCATATGGTTCCATGAGGCGCGGTGTTCGGGGTAATTTTATTCCCCCCATCAGATCCAATGGAAATAGCATGGGAAATGTGACTTCACGAGTTGCAGGAAAGTCTGATGATGGAATAGATGACTCCACGAAGAGATGGTAAGTTCAAAAATAAGTTGTAATTTGTAGGTCAATAGCACCCAGCGTCGCTCCTAGACGTTTATAATTATCTTTATTTTTTTCATTCATGAAGTATGCTTATCGCACACGTTCTCTTCTGTAAAGAATTGTGATCAACTGGTTGGGTTTTGTATAAACACTCTGTGATCTCTGATTATCCCAGCTCATGGATTGAAAAGTTTTAGCAGTCTTATTCTTTCTATTGCATGATAGTAATATCCTATTGCATTTTGTTGCATGATACAGTTTGGAAATGCTCTGTGGTCCTGATGGAGAGCTTCCAGAAAAATTGAGAAACTTAGAACCTCGTCTCATTGAACATGTTAGTAATGAGATTATGGATCGGGATCCTAATGTTCGTTGGGACGATATAGGTAATATGAGATGTAACATTCCTGTCTTGACGAGAAATGGGAAAAAAAAGATTCAAGTCCTTTTTTCTCTTCATAGTGTGTGAAGTTGTCCTAATATGCTCACGCTGCTGGATAATTTTGTAGCGGGACTGGAGCATGCTAAAAAGTGTGTGACAGAAATGGTCATATGGCCGTTATTGCGTCCTGACATTTTTAAAGGCTGTCGTTCTCCAGGAAGAGGTCTTCTTTTGTTTGGTCCTCCGGTATGAATTATGCTACTCTATTTGATGGATGAAGATACTTTTATGAAATGAAACTGTGTGTATAATGCTTTAACCCTTTTAGGGCACAGGGAAAACAATGATTGGCAAAGCTATAGCTGGAGAGGCAAAAGCAACTTTCTTTTACATATCTGCCAGTTCATTAACAAGCAAATGGGTACGTTTTCTAGCTGGACTTAGTTTTACTATTGTGTATTTCCTCTTTTTTTTTCTTTTTTTTTTATGTATGGTAGACCAGAAGCGAAGGAGCATTTACAAAACAAGAATTCTGACTTTCATTGGGTTTTTTTAGATTGGTGAAGGTGAAAAACTGGTACGTGCGCTCTTTGGAGTTGCGCATTGTCGCCAGCCTGCTGTAATATTTGTTGATGAAATAGATTCTCTTCTTTCTCAGGTAAGATGTATTCTTATCACCCTTGACAAGCCTGGAGGGGGTCATATAGATACTCATTTTGGTGTGTGCACGACTTTACTGGATTATAGGAGTAGGGTAGAAAGAATGTCTACGTCTTTAAATTGAAATGCTCTGCTTATGCACGAAGTAAAATATTGCGCTCAAGCAATGTTCTGTCATGTTAAATTTTCCTCGTAGAAGAATCAAATCTTTAGGTTAATTGCTGTAGTTAGCGGCAGAAACTAAAACATCATTGAACTCTATTAATGGTTGCAGCGGAAGTCGGAAGGGGAACATGAATCAAGCAGACGCCTCAAGACACAGTTCCTCATCGAAATGGAAGGCTTTGATAGTGGCAGTGAACAAATTCTTCTAATAGGTATTAGTGAGACCCTAAACATAGTCTAAAATTGCCGTGTAAAATTTGAAGACAATATATTCCCCAAAACACAATTGCTTTAGAAGGCTTGATCTCATTACATTTGATTGCTTGTTGCTTGCTATCTTGGGTAATTTGGTGCATCATCATTCTAATTATAAGAGGGGGCGAGTCAAATCAATAAGATCAAACATTTAGGAATGAGCAAATTAGAGGGACGCCTCAATTAGGATTGGCTTGAAAAACTGAAGTCTGAAGTATGTAGTAAGACCACAAATTAATATCAACAACCAATTGAATCGATTACAGAGTTGTAGAACATAGACAAAATTCATGCTTGTCATTTTGAAACTCGCAATCATCATGATTTGGCAGTCCCGTGTTTTAAATAGTTGATACTATTGCCCAAGTTTTCTACCTTCCTCTGCTGTAGTGAATTTCATTTTCCACAAGCAATACAAAATTAGTGAAATCTTTGAAGAGTACGGGTTGGTGGTCATTTTTTAGATGATGATGAATGTGCTAAACAATTTTGGTGAATTTTTCAGTTTACTGTTTTGTGGTGAGTTTTTACATTATCAGTTTGTTCTTTAGCTCAAAGCCTCCTGGAGTGTGGATCACTCTGATATGTGGAATGACAGGGCTCCTCGTCTCAAAACCCTGTAGGTTGTGGTAGGCTTATATAAAATATTGTGGTTGGTACAAGAGACACGTTCTCTTTGAGCTTTATTTTTATTGTAAATGTAATGGTAAGTAATACACCATACTAAAGTACGACGATAGTTTACCACATTACACTGGATCTTGGCAAAAGCACACTGCATTACCAACTTCCTCATCAATTCACTTTTCATGTTTAATTGCTCTTAGCCTTCCTATTCCGACATATTTACACATGATGTTATAAGTTCTTTTTTGCACAATATATTGATAATGGATTGGGTTGATATGCTTTTTTCTTAAATAATCAGGAGCAACAAACAGACCGCAAGAACTTGATGAAGCAGCACGGAGGCGACTGACCAAAAGACTCTATATCCCCCTCCCTTCATCAGGTGCCACTCATACTTGTGTTGGCTTTCTGTATTTATTTCTTGAACATGTGGCGGGGTTAACTGGCTCTTTTTTTAATGTTTTGAAGAAGCAAGGGCTTGGATTATACATAATTTACTAGATAAGGACGGTCTCTTCAAGCTTTCGAGTGAGGATATCAATATCATATGCAACTTGACAAAGGGTACTAGCTCTAACAAATCCAAACCCGAGTTAATTGTTTGCTGCATGCCATTGATTACGGAGAACTCCGAGTTTTGTTTTGGATATTTATCCTTACTAGCCTAGAATTTGTTCTCAGGGTATTCAGGATCGGACATGAAGAATTTGGTAAAAGATGCATCTATGGGTCCCCTGAGAGAGGCCCTGAGACAGGGAATAGAAATCATGAAGCTGAGAAAGGAGGATATGCGTCCGGTAACTCTTCAGGTAACGACATGCACAGCTACCACTCCGCACAAATACTTGCACAATCATGTAAGAGGGCATAGTTTTGACTCACTTTTCGGATTAATTTAGGACTTTGAGGATGCATTGCAAGAGGTGAGGCCCTCAGTTTCTACGAACGAACTTGGCATCTATGAGGAATGGAACAAGCAATTTGGGAGCCTATCGCTTTAGAAGTCGCTCCTGCCGATGTTGAGAGTGCAGAACGATAGTGAAGCTTGTAATTGTACAAGCGACTTCATCCATCCGTCACTCCATGGAGAACTCAACGCAAAGGTAAGGGTTAGTGATTTCCTTCTTTAGTAGTAACATGTATTAGCTTTTCCACAAGCATTCCGTAGCTAAGTCCAGACAAAAGAATGCTTGGCAAAAAGGGAAAAGAAAAATATGGGTCAAGAATGCAGAGTTTGGTGAAAAGTCATTACAGAAGGTCCAAGCTTGCGTGGTTTAATCTATCCGTATAGATAGGAATCTCCATGGACAGAGAAACAATCTTTGTTTAAATTTTTTCTATCACGTGTTCAGCTAGCGACACCTCATCCATCGTTTGGACTGGTATGATTTGGTGGATTTAAGAGTTGAAAAATGAATAGGAAGAAAGAAAGAAAGCAAGAATTGAAAAATGAAAGAGGTCCTACAACAGTTATACAGGAAAACCGTGATAATACTAAACAAAGAGAGAAGTGCTTGTCTCAGTTCACTTTCTTATCGCTTGGAAAAACTTCCCCACGTGAACCTATCCTTCCCGAAAAGCCCATGTGCCCTCTAAGCTTCTCTAGAAAAATCCAACTTGGCTTCACATCTTGAGCACGAATAAGTACTTTCCTTAGGCAATGAATCATAACCTACCCCTGGATCACACATAGTTGACCTCGCACCTGAGATACATCATCTACAGTATGCCTGATACTGAGAATGGTTGATCTTATGAACACGACCTTAACTGGGTGACTAATGTAACGTCACTCCACTCTCACGTATGCACAGAAACAACAATAAGATCGGTCTGGAATGTTGCAATAAATTTCTGCACAGGGGAAAGGGCTCTGCGTCTCGGAAAATGGTCAGTTGCAGCTCAAAGACGACTTATGAGGGACCAAAAAAAGAACAATGTGATGCTACGTTAACCCAATGATCTAGAATCAGGAGCGGTTGCTCCAATCAATCCGACAAATTCATTACCGTCGTGCTTAGAAATGTTTCTTTCGCAAATCCTGACTGGGAAGCCGCCAGCCATGTGGGCAGTCAAGAATGGCACGAAAACTGGACAACCTTGATTCACCAGTTCGATGTCAAACCGACGCAGAATTGAAGCTACCACGTACTTCATCTGAATGAAAGCCATCTCCTTCCCTATGCAATCCCTTGGCCCCGCCTGAAAAACCGGGTAATTGTAGGGGCACGTCTTCCTTATTTCTCTGGTGCCATCCTTCTCTGGTTCGAGAAACCACCGGTTCGGTCTGAACTCAAACCAGTCCTTCCCCCACAGCTCTTCCATCCTCCCCATCCCATACGGGAAATAGGTCACCCTATCTCCTGATTTCACGATTGTGCCATCGGGCAAAACATCATCTTCAACGGCATGCTTGGAGTCCCAAGCCACAGGCGGGTAAAGCCTCATGGACTCCAGGAGACATGCATTTAACAGCTTCAATTCCTTGAGCGATTCATAGTCCAAGTTCTTTCTCTTCACTACAAGTTCGACTTCTCTCACCAGGTCTTGCTTTATGTTTGGATGCTGAGAAAGCAGCCAGAAAAGCCATGTCATGGCGGCCGAAGTTGTGTCTCTGCCCGCCATAATGAAGCTTATCGTAAGGTCTCTTATCGTTCTCTCATCATGCCCAGCCAAGATCAGGCGAGATACAAGATCATCAATGCCAGAAGCTGCTGTTTCATTCATATCCATGATTTTGTCCCTAATCACTCGCGACACGAACCCATGGATTTCTTGGACCGCTTCCTTCAGCCTCCGCTCTGACCCAACTCCGATCAATCTCTTGATCTTCCACGAGAGAGACACAGTGGCAGCCCCACGACGAGCACAAATCTCCGATGAAATGTCGAATGCTTCGGCAAGCGGAGAAATGGGAAACGTAGGATCCAAGGAACGGTGTTGATCAGCAGTCCCCAATGAGACCTTGCATATCATGTCGAATGTAAGTCTCTTTAGCAGGTCCTGCAAGTCCACAGCCTTGTTTTCTGTCAATACAGACTGCATGACCGGCAACAACCGGTCCTCGACTTCCTCGTGCAACGTGTTCATGATGTACTCCCGCAGCGAGCTGGTGCTGAATTCATGGCTCACGAGCTTGCGCTGAGTTCGCCACAGCTCTCCATCCACATTGAAAATGCCATGACCGAGAAAATCTCCCAATATTTCAGTAAACGGTCTGCCCTTTGGGAAGTTCTTGAAGTTGGTCTTGAGCATGTACTGGACATTCTTTGGGTTCGCCGTCACGACGGTGCGCCTGGCGCCAAGCCGCCATACGACGATGGTGTTGGTCGGGGATTGGGACAGGAGTTGGGTGTACCAGTCCAAAAGGCGGTGCCTGTTCCTGTAGAAGGATATCAAGCACCCGATGACGGGGTAGGTCGGCGGGCCATGGCCAGAGAAGCCGACGACCTGATGAAAGAACTTGTCCTTGAGCACATGAAGGAAGTAGAGGACTGCGAAGAAGGCGGCAGTAGCGAGAGTCTGCGATGCAATGAAAGTGAAGAGCATGGTTGGTGTCTTGCCTTACAGGTAAAGAAGCAAAAGTTGGGAGGCTAGGCGATATTGAAAGTAGTGGAGTGCATCGATGGGAGGATAGGCGATTTCGACCGGTACTTGTGGAGTACTGTGATTGGAGACTGTTCTAGGATTCTAACATGTGAAGTTCATGCTAGATATTAGGTGCGGGAAAGGTTGGTTCCTTCTTTATGAAATGGTGGTTGCTGAAGGCAAGCAATGGGTATTTTTCGGAGATGCTGTTGTTTTCTTTAATGACGGGGGCATCTGAACATTTCGGTTCGACGAGTTCGAGTTGTTTAATCATGGAGTATCACGGTGGCGCCCTTCGATTGGTGTACTGAACTTCGAAAACAAACCCAAAGTCCTCTTCATCTCTCGGCATATCAGGCGAGAGATTGCAGAAAAAAGAGGCACAGATATGATGCACCGAGGGACGTCGCTCGTGGGCCCTAGAACCGCACGCTACATCACCATCGAAAGAGGATGTGCATCCGTATTGATTAATCCGATGGTCGGGAGATATTGCATGGTCGAGCCGATCTGATCCATAACGTGCCAGCAAACAAGCTGAATGGGGTCGATGTGAATACAATCAGAAAAAAAACAAAAAACAAAAAAAGAAGGGAAATTTCGTGGATGGGGTACTGATTGATGAGAGAAAAAATCTGCATTAATATATATTAGGTGTAAGTGCACTAGAAATCCTAAAATTTATCACGAAAGTACAAATGAGTCCTAAAACTTGTCACGAAAGTGTAACCGAGTCCTAAAACTTTAAAAAAGTGCAATCGAATTTTAAAACTTGTCATCGAAGTACAATCAAAACCTAAAATTTTTAAAAAATGCAACCAATGGAAGGACTTGACTGGGCCAATATGACAAGTTTTAAGACTTGATTACACTTTTTGAAAATTTTTAGGACTCAAATGTACTATTGTGACAAGTTTTAGGACTTAATTGCACTTTTTGAAAGTTTTAAGACTCAATTGCACTTTCGCGACAAATTTTAAGACTTCCATTGCACCCATCTCTACATATTAAAGGATGGGAAGGGGTGACTAAAGCTGCTATCTCTACGGAGTGCTACTATAAGGATCCACACCCGATTTGTAACATTCAATTTAATTCGCGGCTACCCATTTTGCTTATGGGTGCATCATCTTCGTAGCTTAGTCGGTGTGTCATGAGCAGACGAATTGGCAAATCGAGAGTAGTTACTGTCACACAAGAATAAGGTCATGATGATGTTTATATTGAATTAGGGGTGTGTATGATCTGAATTGGTCCGATCCCCATATGGAACCGGGGATTGGACCGATAGTCCCGATCCCCAAATTTTCAAGATCGGAGATCGGTCCAATCCCAATAGGACTGGCAAACAAGCCGAAGAAGTCATGGTAGCTCACGATTTCATTTGTCACAGATCTTGAAGAACTCGGCCTTGACCTTGCGAAGGCGTGGTGGGTGCTAACGACGTTTTTATAGGCGACGAAGAGGAGACGCGATGGATGCCAACGATGTCCTTGTAGTGCTCGGCCTATCAAGGAGCTCGACCTTCTTCAGTTCTTCGAGCGAGAATCAAAGGAGGAGAGGAGAGGGGGGAGAGAGATGGGACAAGAGGACGGGGGAGGAGGAAGAGAGAGAGAGTGATGGGACAAAAGGAGGAGGGGGCAAATCAAAGAAAGTGAGAGAGATGGGACAAGAGAAGTGAGGGAGGAGGAGAAAGAGATGGGACAAGAGCCAAAATGAGGAGAAAGTTCGAGGAAGAGCATATATATTATATATGTTTTTTTTTATCGATCTAGTCCTATCCTTCTCGGAATCGAGGACCGGACCGCCTAACTACCAATCTCATTTATTGGGATCAGGGATCGAATTAGTACCCTCAAGGATCGGACCAACTTGGCCGGCCCGGTCCAGTCCGGTCTGGGCGATCTCGATCTAGTTTGCTCACCCCTATAATGAATACGAATGGCTGCCACAAGGGTCTTAAATATTTTCAGCCAGTGCTGACGTCACAAATTCCCAAATCATATGTCATCTACGAGGGCATGTCCATGTAATTCTCTACTTCCATAGAGTTCTATTACATCTTCCTTTTATCCTCCTCTTTACCTCGAAACTTAATCTTCAGAGAGAAGTTTGTCCCAAAATAGATCTTGACTTAATCGGAACATGGCAGATGGTCAATGAAAAGATAATAATAATAATGCCGGATGCAAATAAAAAATCTAAAGTCCATCAATAGCTAACGAAATGGTCACACATAATTTTTTAAAAATGAAAGAGAAAACATCGCTAAATAATATACTTTTGAGATGCTGAAAATTCTTCGCAAGAACGCTCGCTTTAGAACTTGGGCTCCTCCATTACAAATTCCTTTTTCTTTTTTTTGCCTTTTTACACAGAAATTTACTATAAAAAAAAATAGGTATTAGTTACCATTGACACATTAATTTTTTTCTTTTCTTTTCTTTTCTTTTGGTCTCATCTAGAAGAACCCGCGTGATGGAATTTTTGAATTTTAAGTCGCAGTCACTTGTGTCGACCCCACTATGTCCTTATCCAAGCCTCAACAAAGTACACTCCCTCGTTATGAATCAAGACAAACATGCATCGACATCAATCCCTGTAGCGATACACCATGGTTGTGTGCGCATCTTGTTTTCCAACAGACATGAAACGAGATAATTGTTAAAAAAAAGTGATGAATTTATTCATTTTTATCAATTTAATCATAAATCTTTTCATTAAGTGCTAATATAATATTAAATCTTTCGATTATGCTAATATAATACTAAATCTTTCGATTGTGCTAATTTAATCCTAAACCTTTTAACGATTTATCAATGTAGCCTTTTCAGCTAATTATTCAAGTAATAGGTTTAGAACTTAATTGGCAAACAATAAAAAAGTACAGTACCAAATTAGTAAATCATCAAAGGGTTTAGGATTGAATTGACACAATTAAAAGGTTTATGACTGAATTAGTCGTTGTCTAATGGGTTCAAGATTTTTTGGACAATTATTCCGAATAGGACTTTTTTATTAGACTCTTGATCTTTTGAGCTAGGTTGAAATATAAGCGTCCCTATATATTATTTAATTCTTTTTTGGGTAGAAATAAATAGACCCAACAAACTCATCGGTCATTAAAAATTGTGTGGATCAGTCATGAAGTCGTGATAAATAATGTAATGGGTGCGTCGTTAGTGCTAGTGGAGCTCCAATCATGGAAGAAATTGCGAATAATTGAGCCAGGGACTGACGAATGAGTACAAATTTGTCTCTTATTTTCCAATATCTCTTTTGTTTTTTGTACACAATTTCAAGGGTTAATTTAAGCAGAATTGTGCCTCGACATCCAGAATCTTCATCTTCTTTTGCATCCACACGGTTCTAGTGTGACTGAAAGTTTTCAATACTAGTGTGCTCTAAAAGCTATTTATCTCAGAATTGGTTGGAAAATGATGATTGTGAGATGGCTGGCCTTCTAAAAATCTTGTCATAGAAGATTGCCGAAAAAGAAGAAGATCAATGGAAAAAATATATGGATGAGTAAATGTTTTTTTTCCACAATCGTTTGAGAGGATATTTTTCTAAAATTCGATCAGCGGGTATTTGTGAACTTTGATCATGTTGCGCGGCAATCATTTCGACATCATCACGGGTGTCTCTCTATTGCGGAAAAAGGGTAAAGAGAAATTTGATTTGGTCTCTAATGCTGTGTTAGAGAACGTAATTGGGAACTTTAATCGTGTCGCATGGTGATCATTTTGCGGTTATTTTCATATATCAGGGGTATCTGTCTATAGAGCAAAGGATAAAAAGGAATTGCATTCGGTCTCTAATGCTATGTTAGAAAACATAATATGGGAATCAATCTCATCTGAGTATTTTTTTTTAAACTTTGATCATGTTGCATATCGATCATTTTACAATTACTGTCACGATATCATTAGGGTTTTTTCCGATAGCGAAAAACAGTACATAGAAATCGGACTGAATCTCTAATGTTACACCAGATTAATCTACATGCTTGATCACCCTATGTTGCCTCTCTGAAGTTCAAACGTCTAAACACATCCAAAGCTCGTCGTGATCCTCAATGTCCAAGCGACATGCGATGCTCAACACAGTAAGTAACCAACAAAAAGCAATGATCAAGAGAGATCTATTTGCGGACGACTGCCATAGTAGTTCAAGAGGGGAAAAAAAACGTGTGGAAAATCCTATACATATCCACGTTCTGCGGGGAGGTTCTTGAAGCAAGATTGAATATTGACACCAGTCTACTTTTTTTTAAATCCAACAACGGACAAATCCCATGTGCTCCCCTCGCAAATGATTTTTGGGTATCCGAGAAAGGTGTGAACTGGGGCACAAGAACCCACCCAGCTAAGAAAGATTATTAATTAAAGGTTTCCCAAACGTGGTTTTATTCTTAATCAATCGAAAAAAAGAAAAAGAAAAACACATCACGACTGCAGGAATCGAAATAGAAATAGAAATAGGTTGTCCACTGGTCTGGCCATTGTCGCATATGTGTATTTTATCGAGTTGAACATCGAAGTCTTGCGAATACGACGAAGACAGACGGTTTTTTTTTTTGTTTTTTTTCGAGTTTTGGAGGTTTTCTTCTCACGGGTTCACATTGCGATAGTAGCGGCAGGTGGTGAAGAGTTTCGAGAGATCGGAACACGTGCTGCGACAAAAGAAAAAAAGGCCCGAACGCAGACAAAAAGGATACTAAACACGTGTGTCCTCGGATGGTGCCACACATGGTAGGGGGGCTCGTGTTATGTGCAGGGGATTAAGGAAAAAAAAGGGATGGAGAAACCAGGTTTAATGGCTGGGATTGGCTGGCCTCGTGTCGATGGGACAAGAAGACCTTAATGAATGAATTAACAGATAAAATTTGTATAGTCTGTGATGATCACGTGGTAAACATCTCGACAATTACTTTAATTTAGGGTTATTATCGGGAAAAATTCTAAATCGATACACTTGTGATAAACTTACTCCAAACTAATTTTTTATTATAAAAAATCCTGAATTGATACACCTGTAATAAATTTATCTCAAATTTTAAAGTTTATCAAAAAAGATAAACTAAGTCATGTCGCTAGAAAATAAGCTAATTGAAAAAATGTCGACTAAGTTATTATTTTTTTAAAATAAATTTATCATAAATATATTAATTTAGAATTTTTCGTGGTATTAACCCTTTAATTTACCCTGACAATTTTCCATTGAACTTTTCTTATGGTCACGAAAATGTTACGGTTTGAATGTGCTATTTTTCTAGCGTGACTGGTGATAAATACTACGAAAGTTGAAACATACATCCTGTGTAAGTATCCACTAGTATCTAGAGGCTCTTGCTTAAGAGATTCAATTACGAGTTGAGTAGACCAAGATTTTCACCTAGGTCCCACGAAAGATCCATCGACGTCAAGCGCTTCGATTGGGCTCACATGCACCGGAATCATTTAAGAATTTTGCATCCCGTTGCTCCTTCCAAGGAACGAATTTTTCTAAGTGGGCTCACATGCATCGTGACCATGCAAGAATTGTTCATCCTGTTGCTCCTTCCAAGGCCGAATCATCATGGAAAAGTGCTGAGCACACAATTCACAGCCAGAATGCTTATATCTTCGTCTCAGCCCACTTGTGGTCGGACCCGTTTGCGAGGCACCAAGGCTTGTTTCCTTCCTTATGGATTTCTTTTGGGGGAGGGGGGAGGGACAAAATGCAGAATCGATATTCGCCAACACAAGGGGCCAACACAGGAGACTGCGCAAATCTCGGACAAGCCATGAAGATTTTGGTGTACAGTGGAAAAAGACTCACTAAACTTGCATCGTTCAGCTGACTAGGGATGGGATATTATTTTTCAATAGCACATCAGAAACAAACCATTACACGCTCCCCATGAGAGGAGTAAAAGGCAGCATTTAATTCTCGGGGCGAGTCCATGAGTGTTGGTAAATGCTCAGCATGACTCATCGTCTACATCTTCGAGTGACCAACCCGTACCTGAACCCGATGCCAGGAAGTGTTCAGTATCCCTCTCAAGTTCCAAATGGTTTCCACGTTTTCTGGCTGGACATTAGCTGCAGTGTCAACCTGAAATAATATATAGAGACACATCAAGACATGCGAGTCGATCAGCAAGAGCATCAAAGAGGAGACTGATGGATACTCGGGCTAATGTCAGACTTTCAGAATCATTGAGCATCTTAGTCAAATTCATGATTACCAAAACCAGTTTTTACTTCTCCTGATGAGTAGCCTCGCCTGCATTGCTAGGTAAATTATGCACTTAGCGATACCAATCGATACACAACGTACTCCATGATACCAACCATACATATAATAAATAAACAACCTATGCTTACAAGCAAACGGTACAATGAGAAAAGCAGTGCCTGAAACAAACAGCATGTGTCAAAGTACGTCAAAATTTTAGCTTCTCTATAGCAAGATTCTATAACTATCTGCCCTCACAATATTGCGAGTACCGTGCAACAAGTGGTACTAGCCAGAAGATGATTTATACTTTGAGATTCATTCATCATAATAGGCTATTACGAGGCTTTGAGAGTGATAACAGGGGGAGCTGCAACAAGCTTTGCCACATCAAGGAAACAACATACCGCTTTTGCAACAATCTCAGTGTTGTGAGGAACATCAACTGTAGCTTCAAAAAGCACCCACGACCACTTGTCACTGCTAATATCACCAGCGACATAGGGAATGCCATCCTTTTGATATCTAGAAGCCTCCACCCAATTCTTGCCACCGTCAATGGAAATGTCAACCCTCTCAATTCCGCGGCCACCTCCTGATGCTGCATATCCACTAACCTTTACCTGCATCATGATTCATTCTTCTTTCAGGTGAATAATTTCTACAAATTAGGAAGTCCCCTGAATACCATAGAAGGACATCAACATTGACTTGGGAGCATCAAGGGTTTGAGAAATATTTATTAAACCTTCGAGGTGAAACCAAAAGAACAGCGGATTAGTGGATGGTCAATCGCGGCAAATATTGACTAACCCTATGCTGGGCAGGGATCAAATTCAGATTTCCCTCAATTTTCACTTTTGTTTTTATTCTACTTGAAGCCCCAACATTAACTTTTCAAAAACACTTCGCAAGTTTATATGAGAAACCTTTGATTATTGTACAGGAAATCCTTCATGATCGCATGAATTCTCTAGCCTCTATTATCCCTGTGCCATGAAACAACTTAGAAATCCAAATGCAGAGATATCAACAAACTTCCTCAGTACCTAAGAATCCCAAAACTAATAAATGTAGGAAATGGAGTAAGGTTCATATTAATATTAAAATTAAATCTGGCACATGGAACTGAGATGAGCCCTTTTTCTTTGGGAAGATGAACAAAAGTACAGGGGCATGCCAGACCACCATTGATTAGTAAATAGTATGCGAATCAACAGAATTCTGTGCATGCCGCAATTTACTGACTAATGAACTGTGATATCTGTGCAAGTAAAACTGTTGATCATAATCGAACCTTTCCAGGTTGTATTGCATTCACATCCGCCAAGGAGCATATTGCACACTGCCAGTGCAAAATCAAGTAATCAGTGCAACTATATGACATCAAAACAAAAGTTAATAATACACAATAGTTCAATGAAGGTAAAGTTCCATCATCCTGCACTAAATATATCCCTCTGAGATTAGTCCTTCCTATAGAACAAGAGAAACAAACAGAACATGACATTATTTTTGAGCATTTGACAGAAAAATAAATTTTCTAGCACAATCCAAACTATAAACTGAATGAGATGTCCAAGTTCAAGGCAAGACAGAGGTAGCAGTGCACTTATGGAGATTTGACATTTTCTAAGGCGGGAGTTAATTAATAATGACATTACCTGAACAGGGAAATCCATCTGAGGCTTCCTTGTTGCCCAATCAATATTATCCCAATTTACTGTAGGTGGAAACATCTTATAATCCTTCTGCATGAAGAAGCCCTGAAAGACCACGATTGTTACCTAAATAATATGAGAAGACAAGATTGAGCTGTATAAACTTCGACAAAAGATAACTGTCCGACCTGGCACTCTTCAGCAATTACTTCGATGGAGTCTAGCCATTTAACAGAGCGGGCACCTATAACGCCCGGGACAACACCCCGCAATGGGTAACCATGATCCCTGTTAAGAGTCTTTGGCAGGATAGGAAAAACTATCAATCCTAGACAAACTCCTACAGAGTTTATATCTTGACAATGAAAGGAGAAGCGACAGAGAAAGTGATATTGCAAAGAAGAGTATACACAGATAAAACAGAAGCATAATCAATTATTTTGGGATAAAACACTGATGGAAATTACCATATATGCTTCCATAAAGACCAGTTCACTAACCTCACCGTTCATCTCATAAGCAAGTAAAACATCAGCATCAGGGTTAGTAGCCTGGCTTAATGGGATTGATGCTTTGTAGGGCCCTCCATTCTCCTCCTAAAGATTATCATTACAGAGAAATTTGGTATTTAAAAGTTCCAAACAGAGATTGCAATTTGTAAATAATTCCACATGAAGCAGCAAAGTAAGAAGCTGCTCCAAGAGATTATTGCTTCCTTCTAAATAAAGTACACCACAAGCACCGAAAAATCCTCAGGCAGAAACCCAAAAAAATTCATAAGCAAACTGTAGAAACATTATTCTGCAAATAGAACACGGCCATAATATATGAATTTCTTTTTCAATCTTACAAACAGTAAAAAAGATCAGGTGAAAGAAACTAAAAACACTGTTTTTATTGCTTCCAATAACATTAAAGTGATTCAGAATAGAGCACGCCCTCCTAATTTCTGCCCCTTTTTTTCCTTGACAGAAAACAATCGCCAAGAATAACTCGAACCTTTACCTTACATTTGTCGACGCTCACAAATTCAACATGTTTTCCACCTGATCTAGTCACACTTGTCAACTTAGGTACTCCAGCAAGCTCAAGAACGTCAGCCAACTTGGCCCCACCCCACACAGCTGGACATATCAGGATAATGATTAGTTTCAAACTAAAGAAAAAAAAAAAAGGGTGACCAGAATTTGGGTCAAAATAAGGATGTTGACCTGTTAAAATATTTCTAAATTCTTAAGAGAATTAGATGTCCACAATCCATACTGCCTTTTCACATATATAAGCCAAAGAGAAACTTTTCTTTCACCATTTGTGATAAGAGTAACAGAACATCTAGATGCAATGAGTTTGTATTCTGACAACTTGAAATTGGGTCCTCAAGCACAGTTCTATGCAAAATGAACATCACGATATCAAGACACAGGATATTTTGTTTTTGGCTAGAATCAAGAGGCAGGATAAAGCAGTTTGATTCAACAGGGAAATGTTCTTATAAGGAAGCCACTCTTTGCATGGACTTACCAACAAAAGGAAAATCATAAATTTGAACTCACTGTTGCAGTGAACATGCTAGCGAAATTAAAGATTCGAGTGACGACAATGAGGAACTAGAAGAAGAAAAAGATGTCTAGATCCACAGGCCTCTCTAATCATAAAATCATTTTTGTGACTCAATTACAAAGCCTTTAAACAGCATTTATAAGATAACTGAGCAATACGTTATCGTGTCAAGTACACTGGATTTAATTGCCATTTTCCCTGATATGAACACTACTTGTAAGATAACTGAGAAAAGCGTTAGAAAGCAATCAGAACACACCAAATTATATATTCGGACTACCCCAACCCTCATTCTTCACCAAATAAAACCAATTATATGTACTTAAAGCATCGAACGGAGCATCAATAGCCAGCACCCATCCCCAAAATTGATCCCACAATGGCCCTTGCAAACATGCATGGAATTTATCATAATTCAATTTAAAGCATGAGAAGGAGCATGCGTCAAGTTTCGTCCATCACATTAATATCCATTGTTTCACACACTTCTGCAATCTATGAAAACCAGATTCCACTTTAAGCTAGTATAGTATGCGGGTTAAATGAACCATAATGCAGGTAGCTAGCATATTCAACCAACAATTAAGTAACACACCATTTCCTATGGCAGAGATATCCCAGCCAACACCCCTCACATTTCTGACCTTGCTCATTGCTGTCCTCCTATTGCCTGCACACTTCACAGCTCCCACAAGCCAAAACAGACAGTCCTCAAACATTTAATCAATCAGAAAACTACTCCTCCGCTGAATTAAAGGCACTACAATAGTCAAAGAGACATGTGCCCAGGAAATATGCAGCGAGCAAGCAAAAAATTAACGATACCTGTAAAGTAGCAGTCACGTTGTATTTCGGAAGAGCCCTGATATCAGGAGATAACTCAATTATTACCCAGGATTATAAAGAAAAAGAGAAAAATGCAGTGAACTCAGACCCCTTAAAGAATCTGGATAGAACCCAACTACTGGGACAAAGTTTATTAAAAGCACTCTTGTGGCCTTTCGACGTTATTTACCAGCCAAACTTCAAGTGAGCCTACATTTGTCACTCACCATAAATCTCTCATTGATATCTTCTTAGGACTTTCGATCAGCCCATGGATTGTGACATAATAGCTGCTCTGCCAGACAGGTGTGAGATCAGTTGCGGCAAGAAGGCTAAGAGTTCATTGCGTGATTCACCCAAAAAAGAAGTATCAACCAATAGCTTCCATAGAATTGAACATGGAAACTCAACCTGTCTAGGTCATCAACTAGAGGAATGGGTCCATGATTTCTCTTATAGAACAGATCCACTGGAGTCACGAAAGACGACACTAATGCTGAGCGGGGTGGCTCGGCATTGAAAGGCTCCTGCACAGACCACCATGAGCAACATTAGCACACAATCATCTAATTCGAACAACTTGACCACCATATATAGTGGACCCTGACGGGGAAATCGAAACAAACAGCACTCAAGTTCCACACTTTCAGGCATTAGAGAACATCAACTTCGATTCTCTAGTCCCAACAATTGCACAACTTAATATATTTCAAGAAGCAATGCTTACAAAGCCATCATAGCAGCTGGTCGCGGCTCCAGTAAGAAAGAATTAAGGTGGCCACAAAAAAAAAAAAACGCTCGCCAAGTCTCGAGAATTCAACAAATTAAACGCCGATGAGGACTTCCGGCCGTGTGGAGACCAGCGTAGAGGGGTGTTTCATTAGAAACTTGGAACAAACTCAGAGAATACGGTCTTCAAGGCATATTAAAAAAAAAGAAGAAGCTCATTTCGATCGCAAACCTCAACCAATATGAAAATTTCCACCTAATATCGGAATTAGACAATTATTTAGCAGATTCCAAGAGATGAGAAATGCCAAGTGAATCTCCTCCAGTGTTGCCTCAAAACGGACAGGACCAAAATCGCTCCCATGCACATGAAAGCATGATCCGAAACGACAACAAAAGGCCACAGCACATTCCCAAAACCCTCGTACGTTAGACCCCACCAGATTCTAGCGATCGCACGGTAGAAATCCGAAAGTAGAACTGAATAGAAATCCGCAAAGAGCAGGCGAGAATCGGGAAGAGAGAGACAGAGACAGAGAGAGACCTTGGCGTTGATGAGGAGGGAGGGATGCCGAGGAGGCTCTTGCGAGTACTCCGACGGCGCTATCATCCCTGGCATTTCTCCTCTGTTCCGGTGGCTTCCCAACTCCAAACCTCAAATTGAAATGGTTCACAGAGAGAGAGAGAGAGAGAGAGAGAGAGAGAGTGGCGGAGATGATACAGACAGAGAGAGACTGAGCGAGGCCTGTATCTTTCCTAATGGAATGCCGACTCTGATGCCAATTTATGGTGGCCGTGGCCAATGCACCGATTCATAAGGGACGACTCCCTCGATATATTTAAAAAAATATTTTATTATTTATTTCGCTTCAAATAATTAATTAATGAATAGTATATTTTATTACCAAGAACAATTTATATTAAACGTTTTCGCAAACAATTAAAATGTTTATAGTTCGTTCATTTTTATACGTTATACAAGCGATCATTTTTAGAAAAATATTTTTCAAATTATTTATTTTCTGAGAAAAACAAATGCACCATGACGTAATTCTTAACTTATTGATTAAAATAGTATTTTATAGTAGTATTTGTCTATTGATAGTATGTTTTATTTTCCGTGTAGGTATTTATCTATATTCAATGATAATATAAACGACAATTTGAAAAAAAAAATATCATGCGTATTTACCTATGTATATGTCTATTAAAAAAAAAGTGTAGGCGGCCAATTAGATGCTTGGTCCTGTACTCATTGCATAATAATCGATCTCGGCCACGATTACTCCACACGATTTATTAGCAAATGCCCGGAATACACGCTAACAGGAGATTTACTTTACAAAATAATTTGAACATAACAGCCCTGATCAAGCTATTATGCCTGTATTTATTGATTAAATTATACTTCAATTAAGTTAAAAGTTGGATTTGGTCTTAAATTGCAATTCAAAGCAAAGAAGAACTTAGGATAGTACAAGTGTATGCTTTGATTTTATCAATTTTGAGCAAACGAAACCCCCCTTTTGAACTTCACGCCCTCGGATCAAAAAAATAAAAAAAACTTCACACCCAAAGGAAAATATGATTTGAGACTTAAGAATTATGAAGAAATTCAGGATGGCTTTAAATTTTAGTGCTTACTTTTTTTTCTAAAAAAGTAAATGTATTTCATGATTTTTTGTGTTTAAGATCTACTCAAGTGTTTGGTAAGAGGCTTTTCTCATGTCCATGGAGAGACAAATTGCGAATTTCGCTCTGAGTTCTGATGTACAAGTCTATTTCTAAGCTATTTGATGATCAAATATAATTTTTCACTATTTAGATTTTCATTCAGGAGACTTGATTTCCAAGTTACTCCACTGTCGAGTACAACTTTTTTCGTCATCCAATATTATTTTGAATCAATATAAATTCAGCCGTTGGACCTCTATTTTTTTTTTTTTTACCTCAAAAGAGAATATTATCGTTTCATACTCATAAACTTAAATAAAATAAAATAAAGGAGCTAAATAACAAAGTATTTTTACAATAAATTTGTCACGGTTGATCCATTGTCGCAAAGTGAGTAGGACCACAAACACATCGGGACGACTAGCTTTGGAATATTCATTCCTAGGCCCCCCTTTTTTGTTTTATTTATTTATATTTCTTTTATAGCCGTGATGGAATCCGTGAACCTTACTGGCGGAGTCCACGCTATGAAGAAAGAGATGTGTTCGAAGGTTTGGGCGCCCTCAGTTTTCTAACAAAAAGATAATAAAAAAAAAATTTGGTCATTTTTATCATCTCTTCGTAATTACCAAACTGTTTTGGCCTGACCTGCAAAGATTTTTTCAATTTGAAGGTCGGACGAAGATGGACAATTTTGCTGCTGTATGGACTGATGTAATTAAGGTCGAATGACGAGGAGTCCCTCGAGGCGACTAAAAGCTAAAAGCACCATTTGCTAATGTCAATTGGTGCGCATTGTCCTAGCGATAAAATGGTGCATTTGTTCATTTGGGCATGCGGACAAAGATGGGACGTGGCATATAAGGATCACCGTATATTGTGAATGACATTTAGAGGCCTTGCAAAGTATTCAGAGTTTAATGGAGTTTTCAATATGGATTGTGTCAACGACTGCTCGTGGGCTCTTATTAAGCAACCTATTAAGTTTGCAATTCTTAATCGTGATGCTTTATTTTGTATTATGTGTAATTGTTTCTTTGAAAATCGAAACATTCCTTTCTTAGTGTGCTCATGCTCAACATAGTGCTAGAGGCACTCGACCACCAGACTTTTTTTAAATGGGGAGAATTGTCTAATCGGTCATAAACCTATCGTATAGATGCCGATTTAGTTATAAAATTTTCGACTTTATCAATTTAGTCTTAAATCTTTGCTCGAAAATTCAATGCGGTCCTTTTGACCAATTTTCACCGAAAATCGCTAATGTGACGTGGCGATGTGCCACATAGGATGGCCGATAGTCCGCCTTTTCTTAGAAACAATTGTTTTTTTGAAGGAATATTTTAATTAATGTGCTTGAAATACTCTGGTTATTATTATTATTATTTTTGGTCAAGGGAAAAAAAAACTCTGATTAACGAAAAGCATTTATAAAATGCGGTTAAGTGGGCCTGTTTGTCGATGAATTTGTATATCGTGTATGTAAAAAAAAAAAAATGGTTGGTAATTTTATACAAAAGTCCACAATTTCAATAAAAGTTCGTAAGTCATCATAAAAGTTGCTAATTCAGAACCCACCGAATAAGCAAATCTAAGAATTACTGCATTACGATTATGGATGATCCGTCACCATAGAGGAGTTGCAGAGACGAGTTCTAGCGACCGTCCCTAACGGGGATTGTCTTCAATTATCCTTTTTTTTTTTATGGAAAAATTATAATAAATAAATCATCCACAGGAATCCATGTGCAAAAATTCAGCTTCGCAAAACTAAAAGAAAAGAAAAGAAAGAGGAGCGTATATTAGAAGAACAGTGCAAGGTATATACTAAAAGAATCGGCATATAAATTGGTCTTTATAATTATTATGGAATTTTAATCTTTACGCAAAAAGGGGAGCTTTGTACGGTATAGTGTACATGATATCGGAGACGCTGTCTTCTTGAATGTTCAGAAACAAGGTTGTATCGACGATGGCGGGAGACGCGAGCACATTCTACTCAAGTGTGTCTCTACTTTTCCGTCGGCCATGTCATAAGATTTTGTCGTGTAAGAATCCATGAAATATATGCGGTTCGGCTTGATCTCTGGAAGGCAAGATTCGACATTGAACTCGACAGAGAACGAAGAATTGTCCGTCAAGAAGAGAAGATAGGTTCCCCAAGCTCGTCACCTCCGTCCAAATCCCTTCGTCCAAACCGACCTTAACTACTCGAAACCCATCCTCGTGTGTTTGCCAAACCACCAGCATCGAGCCCGGGGTCCCCACGAGATGCAGGGTAATGTCCCCGTCAAACTTCTGTAGGACTACTCGCACCTCCGGGGGATTATTAATTTCACGTGCATCAAAAGTAATTATCCCGCTCTTCGCGCCTAGGGCCACGAACTGGCCCTCGTAATGCACTAGCCCGGCGATTACGAATCCCCCCGAGTGCGTCACTGTCCTCCATGCGTCTTCTCCCGATCTATAAAACGCGCAAGTGAAATTGTTGGGGTATGGTTCATACATCCCCATCAATAATATGGCAAGGGAGTCCCACTTTCCGGTGAACGGGCGGGAGTTTCAGGGCTCTGCCTTTGCGGGGGTCTCGAGGGGCACTACCCCCTAAAAGCCAAACAACTTTTATATTTTGGATCCGTATTTTATTGATAATTTGGGTTTGGGCCATGAATAGGTACCGTTATATATAATGTCTTTCTCTTGTAATTGATGGATGTAATATAGAGGTGAGACGTGTTAATTATAGTAAAACCCTTTGTTAAAGCCCTAGTTTAAGAATGAACTAGTAAAACTTGTGTCTCGATTTCTCTTTCTCGCTTTTACTGTCTATTTTGTTGTGTTTATGCGCCTAATCCAACCAGAAATTCCTGTACAACGAAGGGCTTTGAGATAGCGTGAATCTCATCATGTAATGGTACATGTTCGTGGCGACAGGTAGTTCGACACTAGCGCGAGAGAGGGGATTGAACGTGACAAGATTCTTGCCCACACCCCTTAAGACCATCCATCCTTGCAAATACAAGTGCCAAACAAGCGTTGCCGTGAGCACTTTGTGACCTACTTGCAGCCGGTGAGGGCTTTGCGGCCCTCGCCCAGTGGCCGGCGAGCTCCAGTGATCCTCACCGACCACACTTCTTGCTGTGTAAGAAGCAAGAATGAAGGGAAAAAATTATTAAAAAATTCTAAAATATTATTATTTCTCTTTCAGAAGTAGAAATTTTCTCATGTTTGTCAAACACATTTTTCCTCCAAAAATCTACTTCTTGAGCAAAAGTAGAAAAATTAACTTCTAGCAAAAAGTTAATTTACGGAGCAGAATTGTTGTCATGCGTACCTTTAGTGTCCAGGTAGCATTTTTACCAATTATGAGTCCTAAGATTGTCATCCACTAAGTGGTCATGCAATGTTTTTTTTTTGTGTTTTTTTTAATAATTCTAAAATTTACCCAAAACATGCTAAAAAAGAAAATAACAACCAATGCATTCAAAGTGTGCAATCAAGTAAAATCAAAATGGAAATGCGCAAACAACAACCTAGCATTTCTCTCTAAAAAAAATTCAAAACCCTAATGTAAAACCCTAAGAGCTTGTCTAATTTCAAGTTCAATTTTTGTCCAAGGGTTTTCATATTTTTCATACTAAACGTAAAATGTTTATTAAAAATGCTAAACTCTATGAGTTCTAATCTAGGAAAATCTAAAACTAGTTCCAAACTAGAAATACTATTAAAACTAAAAAAAATCTAATTTCTGATTTTTTTTTTCGGATTTGTTATATTTGTTATTATTTTTTAGAAAGGATTCGGATAGGGAGACCCGGTCCGGGTCGGGTTCAAACTTCGGACCGATCCTCGGCCTGGTCCGAGTATGGCCGTAAACTAATACCCTAGCCCAAGTTCTATTTCGCTCAGCCCAAAACTTCCTAAAAACAACTAAGCCCAAATTCAGCTGAAACAGAACTAAAGCCCAGCCTAACATCTATTTTCTAATTAGAACCCAAGCGCAAACCGAGACCCATCGCCTCCAAAGCCCTGAACCTATTATAAATCAAAAAAAGCTTTTGTGGGTGCGTTCGGTTCGTCTTTGGTGAATCTCTTTAGGAACATGCCAATGCCGTTGAGCTAAAAGAGTTTTTCGGAATGCAAATAGTATTTGGTAAAATTATATTTCGGTATGCAACTTTGGTTAAAATGGTGTTTGGAAAAATTACATATTGCAAAACCCTTTTGTTTTTTGTTTTTTGTTTTTTTAAAACTGAAAATCTTCATCCATCCATTGGCGAGTGTCTGGCAAGCCGTTGCCAGCCTCGCCTAAGGTTGCAAGACCCAAGCGAACGTTGGCCTGGGGTCGCACGATGCAAGCGACCCAAGGCCACCTTCGCCTAGGTCGTGCGACCTAGGCCGACTTGGTGATTGTCTGTCTTGTTAAGTGCATGTCATGAATGATTCGGATGTCAAATGGGACCAACATCAAGGTGGTGGCCACGAGTTTGAAGTACACGATGGTTCATGGCTTTCCAAGGCGGCACTAGTTTAGTTAGACTAATTTGTAATAACCTTAGGTTTTAACTAGTTTAAGTTCTAAATAGTAAAATCAAATAGATTTAGAATCACCTACTAATAAATGGTTATATTAGTCCATAATTAGTAGACTTAGGACCACCTTAGATAGGAATAGTCTTTAGTCCCAAGCTTACGGGGTTTATGTCCCGATGCTTAAGAACAAGGCCATGTATATCCTTTGCCCGATGTTATATCGGTTTTCTTACTTCTTCGCATTTAGATAGTCGCTTTTCAATAACTTGGGTGTTTACTTATTGCATCACTTTTCAATAAATTGTGTTAACTTCTTTTCTAGATTAGGCTATGACTAGCGTAGATCTTAAATAAAAATGGACTCACAAAAATAATTGTTTGATCACCAAGAAAGTTTCAAGGCCTTTAGGATTCATAATTGGAAATCAAGATTGCATGACCACTTTAGGTAAACAACTAACTAGTTAACGGTATTGAAAGGGCGTTAATAGACATTAGCGTAATCAAGTCCCCATACTTAAATCTTTAATTTTGTAGGAATTGAGACAATGCTCGCGCGTCTTAATTGGTTTCTAGCTTATCCATATTGCCTAGTGACGACTCCTAATAGTACTTAGGTTGTTTAGAGAACTAAAAAATATGAATGTTCGAACATCGCGCCAGGTATGGACTTTGGAGAGTCAAAGCTCTTAGCTAACGAACCCCTTGGATTGTCACGTGGTTTTTTCACCTTCTCACACTTTAAGAGC
>BCNH02000010.1:23820379-23853694 GCA_001662345.2 Metrosideros polymorpha var. glaberrima
ATAAAATAAAATAAAAAAATAAAAAAAGATGCCATGTATGAAAAATAAATTAATTAAAAAATTCAATGTCAACATTTTCCATTAAACAAACTAACAATTAATGAAAGAATTCGATTGCATTAATATGATAAGTTTTAGGACTTGATTGCACTTTTTGAAAATTTTAGGACTCAATTACACTTTTGTGATAAGTTTTAGGACTTCTAGTACACGTATCCTAATAAGAAAAGTTGAAATGAAAAGTGAATTCCTTGTCTCCAAAATATGGGACTGGAACTATCTGGTCATATATTGCTCTCGGAAAAGTTCTTCAGTTAAGAGAAGTTCTGTTCTTCTGGCTCATAACACCTGGAGTAAGTGAAGATCCCATCATCAATTTGTGAGCTTCCTGTTCTTAGCACTCATCCTATGCATTTCCTCAACTAAAGAACAAAACCCAAATCAATTTGGGTAGGAACTTATCATTCATGCAATAGAATTAGACTTATCAAAATAGGTCTTAAACCCATTTATGGCACAAATTTTATTGGAATAGGTCATATATGGTCACTTCAAATGTGAATAGTCTAGTGATAATGGGTTCTAAAATTTAAAGTCTAAAATAAATGGATTTAAATGGGTTCTAAAATTAACCAATTTCCAATCTGCTAGGGTTCAGAATCTCCTCTCTCTCCCTCTTCAGTCTTCGCTCGCGAGGTCCACTCCACCAACCCCCTCTTCACCAAGCATTCCCACTCCCTCCTCTGCGACTCCTGCAACGCCGCCTCCGCCTCCGCCTCCCTCTTCTGCAAGGCCGAGCGGCTCCTCCTCTTTCAAATCTGCGACTTAGATCGGCACGGGGTCACTCGGCCGGCAAGACTTTGATCCAACGATGTATTTGAATCTGGTTTCTTTTACGGGCTCATACTCTTTTCAACAATAATTATAGCTTGTTATCTAATATGATGAGAGAGCTTTTATTTGTCCATTACATATATTCACCCCCCACGAAATGCAAAGTAAACTTTACTAGGTTATTAACTTTGATGAGGGACGTCAATATTCAAAATTTGTCATTTAAGGAACAAATCGGAAAACCAAAAGTTCAAGGCAAAGTATAAGCATCCCAAAACATTTCCTAGTATTGAGGGCACGTATATTAGGTAGCATTTGATCGTGCTTTAGAGTATGGGTTAGCAATCGAGATGGTTTCACTCGAGAACGAACCACACTAGCTCACTAGATCAGTTCCAGGCAAGTTCACCGAGGTAAATTTTGGGAACCGGCCTTGACAGGTTTGGTTCCTGGTTCTATACTGTGAAACCAATTTTGAACCAGGCCCTAGCTATGTATCTGTTCTTTTCTTTTCTTTTTAAGAAAATTTTTTGCAAGTACAAAATAAATATGCTTTGATTAAAAAAAAACATAAAGAAGAACAGTAGGCCAAACCTGGGTTGACCTTGGAATCGACTTGTTTGATTCTAGGCTAATTCCAAGATTGACCGGTTCGGTCCGTTTTCGAAAACTGGAAGCTGACTCTTTCATGGTATAATTTAAGTTCTTGATCTGGAACTTACCCATCTTGAATTCGTTCTTCCCTACTTTAAAGAGTCTCGCATGCGAAGAAAAAGATAAAGTAAGCCCAATAACAAACATATGAGAAAGAGTCACGGAGAAAAAATAAATAGATGCTTTACTTGAAAGCGCTAATATTGCGAAGGAAGAACCTACCAGGCAGTGCAAGACTACCTCATTTTTGCTTGTAGGGAAATCTTAACAAGGGTTCCTCGCCATTCACGGCAAGAACTCTCCCAAGCGACGAAGAATTAGACATTCATTTATTGACACGGTTTCGGTTAATCACGTCTTCTCGTTTAATTCGTGTCGGATATGTCTTTTTTATCCCACATCACTCATAAATGATCCATTACGCTGGTAAAATACTAAATTCTTATGGTGGGGAAATTTCCATCAAAATATTAAATTCTTGATGTGCAATCTTTATTTAATTTTGCAACTCCTAATCCTACCGTAATGATCGAGTTGATTATATTAACACGTAAGAGTAAAGTAAGATATACCAAGATGAATTTATAAATTGTTATAATAAGCAATTCCATGGATTTTATTTTTCCTTCAGCAATTCCATAAATTTCACAAGCAAAGAACAATACTTGACTTTCATAATTATTCTCAGAGATACTTTCTCCCGTCTCCGGGTCAAAAATCGAGCAAGCAAAGAATCAAATAAAGCTTGTTGAAGAATATATACAAAGAGAGAATAATATGTCAACAAATCAATTCAATCCAAGCAAACAAGCCAACACACACACACGACCTTGCTTGAAACAAACAAATTGATCAGCCATGGCTGCTTCAGACACGAGAAACCACACGATCGCTGCGGAAGCTGCTGCCGAGATCGTGTTGCAGAAACTAGAGATCTTGCTCTCTCAGCCGGTGTGCGACGGGTGCTTCTCAATAACAAGCTCCGTGAAGGACGCCAAGGCGAAGGTGGCCACGATCCAAGAGTTCTTGTCCACTCAATACAAACCGTCCAAGGCCACAGAGTGGCCGTGGCTGTTCCTCCAGGCCATGTACCACGCTGAGGAATTCATCGAGAAGTTCCACCTCAGAGAAGCCCGCAAGGGGCACAAGGCCCTGCACATGTCAGCGAGGCCGCTCGCCACGCTCGTCTCCAAGTACATGCTGTGGAGGGACTTGTCCAATCTGAGGAATGAAATGGAGAAGTATCAAGATAAGTTCTTGAAGGGCAAGAACAAGGGCAAAGGCGAGAGGGAAAAGGGACCTGCTTGTCCCTCTTCCCCCGATAGTGTTCCATGGCAAGCCCCAAAATTGGCGAGGCTGACTTACCGGGATTGGCAAGCATCGACGAACTTCGGATGTCATGAGACCGAGAGACGTCAAATAATGAAGCAGATCAGGGAGGAAACGGAGGGCGTCCATGGGATTTCGATTTTGGGCAAGCAAGGTGTTGGCAAGACGTTCCTCGCGAGAAGGGTCTACAGGCAAGCAATGTACCTGGGCTTCGAGTCGCACGCTTGGGTCCATGTCTCGACCAGCATGGACATTCAGGAGTTGCTATTCGAGATACTGAAGCAAGTGGAGAAGCTACCAACGGACATGAAGTACATGGACTCGAACAAGATAAAGCTAATGCTCGCGCATAAATTGGCCATGCCAAAGAGGTTCCTCATAGTGTTGGATGACGTGCGCCAGTCTGCCAAGAAACTCTTTCAAGAGTTACTGATGTTCATGGCACAGTTCTTATCGCAGGGCCACATAATTGTCACAACTCGAGACGAAACGATAGCCAGGAGGATGTACCCAGGCGAGCCAGGGCTAGAGCTGACAACGCTAAAAGACTTGAGTGATGATGATATCTGGAGAATGCTCGCTATGAAGTTGCATGGAGTACCCCATGTTCCGAGCTTCACGCCAGAGGAGAAAGACATCAAAGAGCTGATTCCTCCCTTGCCGCTCTGTATATCCTTAATTGGCTGGTTACTGTTGTATGCTAAAGAGCACGAACGCGCAGCGTTGGTGAAAAATAGTTCTAATATGTCATTATCAGACATGCTACAATTGAGTTACTATAAATTGCCTGTCCATCTAAAACCGTGTTTCATCTACATGGCTTTGTTCCCTGTAGCATGCCCGATTCCGACAAGGAGGCTAGTGAGGCTGTGGTTGGCTGAGGGCTTATTGGATTCGCATTGTCACGATGGAGAAAGAAAAAGGACACTGCCCGAGGATGTGGGAGAGAAGTTCATTCTGGAGCTCGCTGATAGGAATGTGATCGATGTGGTGAGCTGGAGGGCGGATGGATCCCCCAAAGCTTGCCAAATGCTCACCTCCCTCTATGACATGATCTGCCCGATCGCGATGAGCACAGAATTCCTCCACATGTATGCCGCTAACAAATCGAATAATGGGAACGACCGTGGCCCAACCGGCCATCAACAACAGCCGACCAAGGTCCGGTGGCTTGCGGAGCACACAGACATAGTCACAGATGGCCACGACAACAGGTTCTCCGACTTGTATCTCGGCCACATCCACTCGTTTCTGTCGTTCTGCCTGAGGAGAGGCGTGCTCAGTAAGGACATCAGCATGTTCCTTAGGAGCATAACCTCCAAGACAGACTATAGCTTGCTAAGGGTGCTTGACTTGGAGGGTGTGCATAAGCCATCCTTGCAAGGTGTGCTCCACAAGTTGGTGCTCCTAAGGTACCTAGGATTGAGATCCACAGTGTTGGACTCGCTCCCAAGTACAATTGCGGATCTGCACTATCTCGAGACTCTTGACATAAAGCACACCAACATCACTTCCCTGCCAAGTTCCTTCTGGAAGGCGAGGAACTTGAGGCACCTGCATCTCAACTGGTTCTACATGAACTTGAAGAGGATCCTCAAGGCTTGTAGCAACAATGTCATGGCCTTGACTAAACTGCAAACCTTAAGCGGGCTGGTTATCGGTGAAGTGAAGGAGAACTTGATGACGGGCCACATGGAGAGCTTGACCACGCTCACCACGCTGAAGCTTTTCTTGAAACAATCAGATGAGGACACCTCAGGCGGCACTGCATGGGCAACAGTAGCGGATTGGATTAGCTCCAGGCTTACTAATCTCCAGTCCTTGACCATAGGGGTGATAAATAAAGCCAACCCTGCGGAAGAAGCGAAAGAAGCCAAGTCCACCCATGAAGATCTGCAGAAAATAGGAGCCGAGCCTGCGGCATGGCCGATAGGCCCCTTACCGAAATTGTCATTGGCTAAACACCATCACAAACTGTTCGATCTCTACTTGCAGGGCCAACTCAACGAACCCATCTGGACACGGCTGTTGCCTGGCTCGCTCAAGGTTTTGACTCTGTCGGGTTCAAAGGTGAAAACAGACATGATGCCCGAGTTGGGGAATCTCCTCAGGAGCCTGAGGACATTCAGGCTCTTGGCCAATTCTTTTCTAGGCACTAAACTTACGTTCACCAAAGATGGGTTTCCGAGCCTCGAGATCTTGAAGATTTGGAAGCTGCCTCAGCTTGAGGAGGTGATTATCGAACAAGGAGCAACGCAACATCTCAAAGAACTCGAGTTTAGGCACCTCGATATGATGAACAATGTTCAAGGGATCAAAGGGTGTGAGGAATTGGAGAATATCTGTGTGGTAGTCAAAAAGGGTGCTCTGGGTTTTGTTGACCATCTCGAGAAGGAAAAAGGAGAAAGGACGAATCTGCGCAAAATAGAAGAGACCGAGACGCCCGAATTTACGGCCGACGACGATTAGGTATGGGATAATATTAAATCCTTGACATGTTCTCTACGCATGATGATGAATTCTTTTTTATTGACTTGATAATTTCAACAAACATTTACTAGAGGTAACAGCGAACAATTGTGATTTCTATCAAGTAAGTATTTCCTTGGCTCATTCCACTAAATCAGTTCATGCATATCAAGCATCTACGTAAGTCAAAAGTGAGTTCCGTAGAAAAATACAAATTTTCATACAATCTCTACGCCGTAAACAGTCACATCGCTCTTAGAAATGAGTCTACAATTTATACTTTTTCCTATCACTATGACAATACGAAATCATGTAGGCAATATCATTTGATCTTCGTGGAACCCAATTTTGGATCCGAAAGTAACCTTTGGAACCAACCTTACTCCCCATAGCAGACGCATGTCGAGGAAGCCTTTCAAATAGCTCACGTACAAAACGCTGAAGAACACATACCAATGAAGACCTACCATTTCGTACTCTTATCATATTTTAAGAAAACAAGCATATAGGAACAAATCTAAAAAGTTGCTTTCTTTTCATTGGCTTGAGTACTATTAGGAAATCTCTGTGTCTGTGTGTGTGAAGCTTACTTGTTTGGTCTTTTCTTGTTTCCTACAGTCCTTACGATGACGAGGATGCTCTTCATTGAATACAAGCAACTACAATGATCTTTGGAGTTAAACATATGTATATGTCCCATCCTCCCACCCCGCCAACCTCTCTCTCTCTCTCTCTCTAAGTGTGTGAACAAATAATTTCATGTAACTGTTATCTTTTGTGATGTACTGACATTATGTCATTCACCCAATGCAAGATACTCTTTCTTCAGCCTTGGGCATCTGTGTCTGCATATACTCAATCCAACGAGGTCAGAAAAGCACAAGAGCGAAAAAAATAAAATGGCTATGATGAAGTTGAGGAGTCACAACTAACGAGGGCATGCTGCATGAGTCATGAGCCAAATTACTAATTTAATCAGCCACAAGCTTTTTATATAAAAACACATAAAAAGGATGGAAGAAATAGAAACATTATATATTAGTCCAATTAAAATCAATCAGGCACCGATGCTTATATCGAAGAGCCTAAACCAGTAAGAGGACCTGCAATCCCTCATATGTTCATGAGTAAATTACAAAGTTTTTGTACAATGACCCGCATCTAAATCAATATATATTACCAGTTTAAAAAAAGTCATACCATCTCAAATAGTTGGAGGAACGATTTCGTCCCATTCTGCAAAAGCAAAACTGTTCAAAACAAAGCATCAGAAGAAAGACATCATAGTGCTTTTCCACTTATAAAATTTTGTGCTTGGTCGGCGCGGACTAAAGTTGAGGCCAAACATGTCCTTGAAAGTTTCCTCTGGCTGAACAGAACCAACCAGCTTTGGCGACAATTTTGGCACTCTCGGCCATATGCTTATGCTTATGGTTCATATCTTCTCTGTCAGACAACAACCGGTGGCCGTGCGGTCCCTATCTTCAGTGTGTGAGATCTCTCTCTCTCTCTCTCTCTCTCTCTCTCTCTCTCTCTCTCTCTCTCTGCCTGGGCAAGCACGATGCTGATGTCTAAAAAAAGCACAATGTTGATGTCAGAGAATCCAAATCACAACGGCCACTAATCATCGACGTCTGAAATTGTCGAACTCATGGTCACCGGGATTTGTCAGTGTGATTGCTGTAAGAATTGGGCTAATAAAATAAAATTAGAAAACAATAGGCCCAAGTCCAAGTCACTTAAGTCCATTTTAAGTGTTTTCTTGCATTTCATCTTGCACGCCCGTAAATAAACGAGCAAAGCAAGTAGTAATTTTCGTGCACATCACTTTCGGACGTCCCGACAAGCCAAATCAACTTCGTTTTGCAATGTTTGGTAAGTATTCGAGTCCTTTATTAATTTAATTGGAGTAATTTTCGGAATTAAACCATCAATTTAGAGTTATGTAAATTTTGAACTGCGATGTTCGATTTAGGAGTTGTGAAGCTATGGAGTTTTGTGGAAATGATAGTTTAGATCATTGTGGAGCACAAGGGTTTGAGAACAATCGATTTCGGACTACATTTTGATGGGAACAAATTTCTGAAGTTTCGCATGCGAGTTATGCATAACGGACTATACGCATAAGGTAAAAAGACGAATGTTCTCTTTGAACGAAATTCTTCGTTTAGCGCATAGGAGTTGACTGGTTAACCCATAAGAGTAGTTTAGTTGATTCGTTCATTAGAATAGTATTTTACTTGGATTTTGATATCGTTTTTTGATTAATTGATAGGAATATGAGTTTGTCTATTCGAGTAACCTTCGTACTTTGGTTTTTGGCTTTCCTAGGTGAGTGGTTTTATCTTTTCTTCCAGTTTGTAAACTCATACTTGGATTAGTTAGTTGAGAAATGACATTTTTGGTTGCATAAAACTAGATCGAACATTTACTATCATTTTGTCCATTTGAAATGGCAAGATATCTATTGATTATAGTTTGAGTTGTTTGCTAGTAAATGGTTTGCAAAATCTTTTTATGAAAGAATTACGAAAATTTCTTGACTTTGAATACGGTTTAAGAAAGGTAGTATGTTGATGAATTGAATAATGAAAAGTTATATGATTTGGTCAATGAACCTTATCTTTGAGATGAATTTTAGTTTCAATTTGTGGATCGCTAGAGAATGGTGTTAGTAGATTATGTTCATGTCACTATGATTAGAAGAACCCATTGAGGGTTAAGTATGTTATTGTTATCAAGAATTCCTTCTAGGATGAATCGCCGGCTGATATAGGTGGAGACCTAGCTAAGGGGGGAAAACTTAGTCTCTTTTGTCACAAGCATTACGCGTGACCGTAGTTAGACATTGAGCATTAAATTAGTCGATGAAATGGACTATTGACGTTTGACTAGATAGAGATTGATCAATATAATAAACTATTGATGGTTGATTTGTTATTGTTGAGTTGATATTGTTGATTGATCTCGTACATAAAAAGTTTTGTTGGAAAGATATCGTTCACTTTTAATATTTTACATATATCGCATTCTGGAATTGGGATTAATGAGTTATAATATCAATTCATAGAGATGCATAATGAATGTATGATCTACTTAGAAAAGATGTACCACTCATTGAGTTGTTTGCTCATTCCATTTGTCTTATTTACTTTTCAAGTTCTTCAGCTAGTTGTAAGCAGGAGGAGAGCATTTACGTTATTGGGAGGACATTTTGATAGTGAGATTTTTTAGTATGAATTGTTTATGTCTGAGATGAATCTTCGAGTTTAGTTGTTAGTTGGAGATGTAATAATATTATGGAAACTCTAATCTTGTAACCAAACAACTCTTTTATCGAATATATGGATGTATATATTTCGATAATAGGTTGATGATGGTTATGTTTGAGGCCGCATCCTTCGGATGGAAGGACGGTTGTGTCATTGCCCCTATTATTGTCGAGTTAGGGGTGTGACAATTGCTCTTCTCTCTCTCTGTCCAATCACTTTTTCCTTCTCACTTAATCAAATTTGTACACCAAGGAACTCAATAGGTGGATTTGCTGCTTCAGACGTGATTCTCCCAATTTATCTAGTAACGCAGATTTTATGCATGTGGTCGTTTGGCAATGAATGCATTTAATTTGGTGATACTCTTGTTCCCGCAAGCTCTATGTTTTTTCATGCTTGATTTATAAGATAAGATCAAGAAGGCTATTACTGTACAAATCTGCAGATTATGCTTTCCCTTGTCAGAGCATAATTTGTAATGTTGCCCTGTTCTGTAATTCTTTTCGTTGGTTGGGTGTGATAAAGGGTTGGGATAATGGTTAAATTCAGCTTCACTGTGTTCCTCCTGTCCGCAATTCAGGGGAGGTTCTAAATCAGCTCATATACCAATCTATTCGTTTCCAATTGGGTTTGGGGACCCGTGGACTAACCCAGAAGTGATAGAGAATTTCTTAAGTAAGCAAAGGTTTCAATATCTAATTTCTAGTCATTAATATAGTTATCTCATGATGCGATCGACAAAGTTTTTTAGCTACATATAGGACCCTTCAAATGGAGCGCGCAGCTTGCTCAACCGAGATCTACTTTATGTTGGTGACAGAGCCATTGCATGTCTCTTCAACCTCACTATAAAAGTTCTAATTGCAGTTAACTGCAAGAAATTTGGATCTTTCTTTTTAGTGATAAGTGCATTGGAAGTCCTAAAACTTGTCACGAAAATATAATTGAGTCCTAAAACTTCACAAAAGTGCATTCGAATTCTAAAACTTTCAAAAAGTGCAATCAAGTCATAAAACTTATCATATTTGTCTAATTAATTTTTTCCATTAATTGCACTTTTTGCAAGTTATAGAACTTGAATGCACTCTGATGATAAATTTTAGGACTTGATTGTATTTTTTTTTTAAATTTTAAGACTCATTTACACTTTTATGATAAGTTTTAAGACCTTCATTCCACTTATCCCTTCCTTTTAACTTCCCTTGCATCTTTTTTTTTGTGTTGACTACGACTCACAGAGGACCCATTAAAATAAGAAGCATCTGTACTTTCACACGGTCTCTCTGTTCTTTTCTTTTTATTAAAGTTGAATGGCATCCTTTAGAATAGATCTTCAACTAAGATTTTGCTTTTTTTTATCACACGTTACGAACCTTATTCTAGGGGGGAAAAAAGCTGATAGTTTTAGAAAGATTTATCCAGGACAACAGTATTATTGAAATGTTCAAGCTGTGGCACAACCAAAACGAAGAATTCTAACAGATTTTAACTTTTCTAATATGAAGAACTCTTTCTTAGTTTCCTCTTTTATTTTCCCCCCTTTTGTTCATGATGAGGAAGAGATCATGTGTAATTTTGATGTACTGTTTTGGTGAATGACTTTGGTTATTGGGTGAGACCTTGGAATAGAAATGTACTAGGAATTACCTTTGATGAATGCACGTGTATGGTCATTTACTCAGATGCTTCATGACTACTTACCCAAAAAGAAAAATCCGAAAGGTGGATTTGGGTCGGGGGTACTAGTTTGGATTCGAAAATTAATTTGGGATAAATGTGTCATTGTACCATTTTGTAATTTTTTATAAGACGGAAATTAATTTTGAGTAAATGTGTCATAATGAATTGGTTCGGGATTTTTAATGATATTAACCATTTTAATTTTCGATAAATTATGCGGGTGCTCATACTTTGACATTTATTTGTCATGAAATACTTAATACTTTTCAAAGTATTCAAGTATTGTTAACGTACAATCATATATAATGAGTTTTTCACAATTATTCAAAACTAAAAATATTCTCTCTTTTTCTTTTTAACTTTTGAGAGAGAGGCATAAGAATCGGCTCCAAGCTGATTTTTCTAATTGAAAAGTTAGGGCGTGAATGACAAAATTTATATTCTAGAAATCAATTTTTGAGTAAAGAATCGCGTGTGATAACAACACCAAATTTCTATTCTCATAACAGAATTTCATTTGATAACAATATAAAATTTTTATTTCTCTAACAGCACCAACGACAACGGAGGCAATGGTGGCGAATGATGAAGGGCAGCGGCAGACGGCTAGTAGGGGTGAGGGACAGACGGCGACGAGCGGACGACGGCGAGCAGCGAGGGTGGGCGGCATCAAACGGTGAGAGACAGGAAACGGAAGCAGCGGCTGGCAAGCAGCAACAGAGTGAAGGAAGGAGGCAAGGAGCCAAGAGAGAGGAGAGCAAGTCATGAAGAGAGAAAGAGAGAGAGTTTTTAACTTCCGATTTCTATTCCAGAAATAGAGAAGTATAATATTTTAACTTCTAATTTATGTTCCAAACTTATTTCTAGAACATAATTATTTTCAACAATAGAAAAAAGAAATTGCGTTACGAAACGAATTTCTGTTCAAAACCTATTTTTGAAACAAAAATTTTGTCATGCAGGCTTTTATTAACCACAAGGACAAGATAGCTACTAAATTATGATAGGTTGAAAGTTACCTTTTTTTATTATTATTATTGAAACTTACGAATCACTCTAAAAAATCACTGGTCTCAGTCGATGCATATTTACTTTCTCAAAATTGAAAAACTTACAAACCGGGATGGAAATTAATTACGTGAAGGAGTTAATAGACAAATTATCATATGAAAAGTTTCTGGCCACTATGAGGGAATCAAGTTCTGCCGTCCCAACTGGGCTGGCTTCTGTATAATGCGTCGCCTCTGGTGAACAACGACTGATACACTGTTTCATTATTTCTCCAAGTGCAACAGATACATACCGAAACAACTCTCTCGCCATCTCAAGATGATGAGTTCAACTTATTTATCCTGCTCAAATAACATTAGGGTTAACCAAAAGACACGTTCCACCGGAAACTTCTACTTCACGATCATTTTGGTAATGCATGGTGCGCCGGAAGTTTGTACCAGCTGCGCGATGCCAAGATGCGCCATGAGAAGCCAAACGTGGCTGAGAAACTCTCCGCCTCTGCTCAGGCTCTCGCAGTGTTCGTAGCCTTTGCACTGGCTAGCCGCGTAAATCAGCAGCCTCACCCAGACCTTGCAGATAACGTCCCACGTCTCGACTGATTTCAACTGGTCAGCGAGATGGCAGGCGTCAAACAGCACCGACGTGCTTTTGGCTCCGCGCATCTTCCACGCGGGGAGTTCAGTTCTCACTTGGAGCAGTAGATGGCAGACTCTGCACAGATCGCTCGACTCTCTCGACTTGTGCGTCCCTTTGCACCTGCCAAAACAGGTGCGGTCCCGAGCCTCTTTCTTGAAGAATTTATGCGCGCACTCGCTGACGACCGATGAGATGCTGCCTTCCTCCTTTGACGACATGGCTAGCTCGTTGTCGAAGAACTTCTGAGCTTCGACCAAAGTGTCTTCGTATCGGAGCTCCCCTCTCCCTGTTGGCAACATGGAAGGATAGAATACTAAAAGATAGAGCATGTACCGAGAGACCAACATACTCATTCTGTAGTTCTTGTCTTCTTCCACTTCCAGCATCCTGTCCCCGTCTTTGTAGTGACAGAGCTCAGTGGCGATGTGCCAGATGAGGATGCTCCGGTCAAACTCCATCGCTTCCACACTCCAGGCCAGATGATCACAGTTTGACTTCTTCAGCATTTCATGCGCCTCCAGCTTATAACTTGCCAACCCGCTCTTCGAGTCGAAGGTCTGTTCCAGACTTTTGACCGTGTCCTGCAGGCGCTTGAACATCAATACTTTTAAGTCGCAGCCGAACTTTACGTAATCGACGTAGAAGTTCTTCTCCACCACCTCGAGCAACTTGGCAAACCTCCGACGGCGGAAGATGCCTTTTCTGTTCCTGATGGATAATCTCAAGAGGCGGAACTGGGCCACGGAATTCGACCATCTTTGGCTCGGGGTGAACCAGAGAAGAGCGATGGCAGACCAAATTGCGGATCTCCCGAGTCTCTGAAGCCGCCAGTAGTCGACCCAATCGGATGAAATTGCTAGAAGGAGCGAGTAAATTTCTAAAAGTATAGCCACACTCATCAGCAAGAAAGTTATACAGATGTCAACAATGGGGTAATCCTTCTTATCCTGTAAGGAGAAGAATACCAGCACGGCACACGGCACCAAGAGACTGATGGCCCAACGAATGATGCCCCACGCAAAGTTCAGCAACGGGGCCTTGGTGAATAGCAGATCGTACATGAACCCCAGCTCGATCTCCACGATTTTAAAAGCCTTCTCCCCGTCCATGTCCGGGCCCATGAACATGCCTTCACTGACTTTGAGGTCGACAACGTTGACGGTCAGGCCCACGAAGAGAAGCTTGAAGACCTTGAACAGCTCGTTGGCTTTGACCAGAGTCCTGTCCTCTTCTTAGTCGCGGGCTCGACCGCTGCTCCCGGAGAGAACCTCCGGAGCCTGAATCTGCGTGACCTCATCCATTCCAACCTGGTAACCCTCGCATTTCTTCAGAGTCAACTGCTCCATCTTCCTGGGCTACGTTGGACCGATATCGGGATGCGGACGCATCGAATCTCGAAGCGGACGTTTGCTCGCCAAGTACAAACACAATGACCTCTCTGCATATTTCATGAACCCCACCAGGATCACACCCTCCGCCAATATCGACAGTGGAGACCCCGACAAGGCCATGGAGTAAATGTACCACGCTAGTCGTACGTGGACGCAAAGCTGCGCCCACTGCCTCAGCCATAGCTCGTTGTCCGCCAGGGCATACGCAGTGACCGTGTCGGGCCCGCCCAAGTGGAGGAGAAGGAATGGCGCCCAGAACGCTGTGATCTGGCTCCTCGGATCGATCATCCCTGTGGTTTCCTTAATGTTGGCCAGGCGGTTCGAGAGGACGCCGAGTGTGATGGTCGCAATGTAGTCGGCCAATAGGTACTTCGTCCAGACCACGAATTGGATCCAGTTCCTGACGTTGGATTTCCTCCGGCTGCCCCGAGACGCAAGGGTCAATTGGAGGGCCAAGCTGAGGAGGACGAGAACCCGCAGCTCCCACTCCTTCCACAGGTCACGAATGTTTTGGGGGAACACCAAATCTCCCATTATTGAACTCGAACTGTTGGCACCGAAAGGCGCAACGCTCAGGTTGCTGTCTCAAAGAGCGGTCAAACTTAGGATTGTATATAGGTGGAGAGGACAAAGCAAGGCAAAGAAGCATTTGCTTTGAATTTACCTCAGCATCATCCTCAGAACTGCCTCCATTATATAAGCTAGGGGTGAGCAAAAACTGGGCGGGCCGGTCCTAGGCCTAGACCCTGAAACCGGTCCTGTTATAACCGGTCCCCATTTTTTAGGCCCAGAAACCGACCCTGTTTTGGAACCGACCCTATTTTTTCGGTCCGGGAACAGGGTAAACAGGGTCAACCCTGTTTCACTTTCTTTTTTTTCAACTTTAGCAACTTGTAAATAAAATCTAAGCAAAAATCATTACTTCGTTCTGCAGAAACTTGCAAAAATCATTACTTTTTTTTTCAACTTTCATAACTTGTCTTTTTCATTAGCACTAAAGCTTTTGCTTAAAGCTAGGTCAATCATAGTGGTGTGATTGAAACAACGAACATGGATGACAAAAAAAAGGGGAAGAAGTTTTAGTTTACAGAACCTTATCATGTTGTCCAGATTTTGTAGCTCCAGTCAACGTACTCCATGGAACCTTGTTTTTAGAGTCTTTTGGCTAGTGTCGCTGAAAATAATCAACTTGCAGTTGCAAATTTGTTTTGCTGCATCCTGTGCTTAGCAAAAAGAAAAGATATGGAGAAGGAATTTTAAAACTTTTTCTTTAAATCCCTAAAACCGGTTCTATAAACCGGTCCGGGCGGGCCTCCACCTAGAACCGGAACACGGACCGGTTCAAACCGGTCCCTGAAAGCTGGGCCCTGTTCCCGGACCGATTAGTTCGGGAACCGGTTCCCAGCCCGATTTTCTAGGTGGGCCGGTCCGGGTTCCGAGCCAACCCGATCCGGTTGCACACCCCTAATATAAGCATTAACTTGGGATAGGAATCAAATTTAGAAGCACCTATTTACCCTGCATTACATTACAAGGAACAAATAAAGCAGTATGCTTTTCGAAACATGCGCGACACATTACTCTCAACCCCACTTTTGGATGCACGATTGTCGAGTGATTCTCTAAATTTTGCCTGAGTTGAAAGTAAAACGACAAAAGTAGGTTCCAGCATTTGTACTAGCATGAGTATGATCTATTAATTGAGAAGATCGGAATATAGGCCGAGACTTAAAGTTTGGTTTCTCACTCACTGCTCCAAATTTAAAATTCAGTGAACTTCACTCTAACGGTTGTGATATTCACACTTTGTTCGACATGCATCACTAGCCTAACGTTATTCATGTGGAATATAGAAATCAGCTATTTAGCTTGTTATAACAAGTAAAGTCACAAAAAGGCCAAAAAGAGGGTGATAAATGCTCACTCCAAATTGAAGCAATTCCGAAGCATCTAGTCAATTCCTTTGATTCCAACGGATAAGCATATTATTTCCTTAAACACTAATCTCAGTGTCAAATTCGTGAATGAAGTCGTCACCGTGATAAGACATTGCACGAGAACGCGTATAACTCACACCATGTCGTCGTCAACCGATGTAGTTTATGACCATCGTGATCACAGCTTGTCACTCATGTCTGAACAATTGGGACGCAGCGTGCGACACTAGCTAAACATTTTTCTCTATCTATACACAATGTTTCACAAGGATGCATGTGGTGAATGACGGTCGCTAAACATTTTGATCTTCCACACGCTGCCTCGCGAAGGACATGCAGCTGGTGGCCCACCTCTAGCTTAACTTAATTAAGCCCTAAACGTTGTAAATCAAGGCTAGAAACATGAGACTAAGAATGAAGCCTCGAAGTCCAAGAATTCATAACCTCAAACTAAGTTTTCCTTTCCCTGTCAAGGAAAAGAAAAGTATCGGTGCCACAAATTTTGTATGATGCTGACTTTGGTGCTAACACTTTTTAAAAATCATTAAAGTGTGAAAAACGATCACTTAAGTGACTCTAGTGACTTAAGTGAAAATCTGACCCGACTCACCGAATTCACTTAAATAGACGCTTTTAAAAAAGGTTTGGTGCTGAAAGTGATCGTTAATAAATTTTTAACAGAATATTGATCCTTTATCAGATTGTCGCTCTGAAATTTTTTAAAATTCGAAACTTAACAAAACCAAGTCGTGAGCCCAAAGCAAAAAATCACAAAGCAATTATTCTAACTTTGCCACTATTTTCCTTTGTCCCGTCAAAAGAAAAAATCATGGAGCAAACATTCTCTCAAAATACTTTCATTTGAAATTACAAAAATTTATTTTTTTTCATTAAAAAAAAAAAAAGGAAGTAAGTAAAATTTTCATTAAGAACATGATGGCGTGACTTGCAGATCATCAATTTGTGTTGTCCCCATATAACATGTCAAGGAATATGGACAAGATGAAAATGAGACGAAATACCAATTTTTGAATTTCTATTAGTGGAGAACTAGAGATATGGGACAACACTCTTAAAAACCAAAGCTATAAAAATCAAAGAAAACAAATGTACAAATGTGGATCTTTAATCGAATCAATCATATGTAACTTTTTTAAACCGCTGGGATTTGCTAATCTTATACTATTGTATAGTTTTACGTAAAGCAAAACGGATCTCATAAAGAGATCACAATCCTTTTTTTCTAAAAAATGTCCTCATTTAGTTATTTTAGAAATATTTTATGGATGGGCAAATGCATCGATTAACGATTCTGCTTTATCTCTCACGTTTTTTATTTTTAACTTTTAAACATTTTCTATCTTATAAACAATCCTAGTATAAAAACAAAACCAAATCTCGAAACATTTTTCATTTTCCACATTATATACAATTCCAGCATATTGTGTGAATAACTTCTTTTCGTTAATTAATAATTCACATGGTTTATGATAAGGTGATTTCACAAAGCCTTTTGAATGTCAATTTTTGTATATTCATGAATATGTTTTCTATTGTACAATAGGATAACACACAATAAAAAGAAGCCCACTTACACACTAGAAAGAGAAGCCAACTTAAGCTGTGTCCGGAGCTCTTGATTAATTTAACACCTTGGTTGAGATTATCAGAAAAAAAAAAATCTTGATTAATTTCTTTGCAAAAATTAAATCTGTAGTTTCTATAATTGTGCTTTCTTCTGCCTTTTCTTTTTTTTATTTTTCTCTGCTTTCACGCGTTTTTAAATCTATGCAAATTAATTAATCAGAAAGCTAAAAGGAGTTTCCCGCAATAACAACCTAGAATCTCAAATGTCTTGTTAAGCCATAGAAAGTGAAGGTAATTTCCCCTCTTTTTATCTTTAGTGAAGCAGCCCTCAATTAAATTACCGATGGATGATATGGTTGTTTGTTGCACCCAGAAAATTAATTGTCTCCATGCGAACACTCCTATAAATAAACCAAATTTACAATTTATCTTTTCTTTTGAGACGGGATATATGAATAGCTTGGAATCTTTTATTTATTACAGGGTTATTACCTCGAAAAACCTCAAACTAATATATCCGTATCATATTTACCCTAAACTAATTTTTGTATCACAAAAACTTTCGAACTATTACACCCGTGCCACATTTACCTCAAATTGGTACACTAGTGCCCAATTTATCCCAAACTAATTTTTATGTAACCAATTTACACCCATGTCACATTTACCTCAAACTGGTACACTAGTGCCTAATTTATCCCAAACTAAATTTCAAATTGATACACTCGTGCCACATTTACCCCCACGAAATCCTAGATTTACCACAATTTAGGGTAAATATGGCACGGTTATATCAATTTGGGGTAAATGGGGCACGAGTGTACCAGTTTAGATATTTTGTGACACAAAAATTAGTTTGGGAGTAAATATAGTGTGAGTGTACCACTTTGGGAGTTTTTTGTAACACAAAAGTTAGTTTTGGATAAATACGACACGTTACTCGCGACACCACTTTTGGATGCATAATCGTCAAGCGATTCTCTAAATTTGCTCGAGGAGGAAGTAAAGCGACAAAATCAGGTTCCGGCATTCGTACTAGCCTAAGTATGATCTACTTTAATTGAGAAGGTTGGAATATAGGCTGAGAGTTAAAGTTTGGTTTCTCAATCACTGCCCCAAATTGAAATCCGGTGATCTTCAATCTAACCACTTTGATTTTCACACTTTGTCCAGCAAGCATCACCAACCTAACGTGATTCATGTGGAATATCAAAACCACATATTTTAGCTTACTAGCACAAGTAAAGTCACAAAAAGGCCAAAAGAGGGTGATAAATGCTCACTCCAAATTAAAGCAATTCTAAAGCATCGAGTCGATTGCTTTGATTCTAGCAGACAAGCATATTATTTCCTTAAACATTAATGTCTGTGTCAAATCTATGAATGAAGTAGTCGCTGCGATAAAGCATTGCACAAGAGCGCATATATCTCACGCCACGTCACCGTCGACTGATGTGGTTTATGACCACCGAGATCACAACTTGTCATCAATGTCAGATCCATTGGCATGCGGTGTTCAACACTCGCTGAACATTTTTCTCCATCTATACATGATGTTTCACAAGGATGCATGTGGTGAATGTCAGTCGTTGAACATTTTGATCTTCCACTTGCTACCCCGCGAAGGACATGCAGTTGGCGGCCCACCTCTATTTTAACTAAATTAAGCCTTAAACGTTGTAAATCAAGGCTGGAAACATGCGACTAAGAACCTTCAAAAGCCTCGAAGTCCAAGAATTCATAACCTCAAATTAAGTTTAATTTTCCCTATCAAAGGAAAAAAAAAATTGTCGATGCCATAACTTTTATATGATGCTAAAACCTTTAAAAAAAATCATTATAGTGGGAAAAACGATCACTTAAGTGACTCTAGTGTCTTAGTTTGTCGGAATATCTGATGTGGCTCATTGAATTCACATAAATAGACTCTTTTAAAAAAGTTTTGGTACTGAAGTTATCATTCATAAAGTTTTGACGGTATATTGATCATTAATTAGATTGGTGCTTTGAAATTTTTAAAATTTGAACTTTCGACAAAACCACATCATGAGCCAAAAGCGAAAATCTCAGAACAAATATTCTAACTTTGCCACTACATTCCTTTGTCTCTTTGGACTCAAAATACTTCATTTAGAATCACAAAGATCTATTTGTTTTCCTTAAAAGCAAAGAGGGGGAGAGCTGGTGGTCAAGTGAGTAAAATTCTCATGAAGAACAAGCCGGCATGACTTGTAGATCATCACTTCCCTGTTGTCATCATATAACATGTCAAGTTATGTGGACAAGATGAAAATGAGACGAAATACCATTTTTTTGACTTTATATCTGGGAGAGTACTGGAGAATATGGGGGCGACGCTGTTAAAATCAATAGAGAGATACGGTGAAACGCGAAGGAATTGAAGGCCTCATTGTCAAAGAATTGAATGTTAATCGGAGAACATACACTTTTAATTACGTAGCATTGTTTTTTCAATGTTAATCACAACAGAATCTCTTCTAGAAGATTAATTAGGAACCAAAGATTGGGGAACTTTGGTACTTCTGTTTTTTTTTTTAAACAAGTGTACTGGAAGTCCTAAAATTTGTCATGAAAGTGCGATCGAGTCTTAAAATTTTCAAAAAGTACAATCAAGTCCTAAAACTTATCACGAAGTGCAAATGAGTCCTGAAACTTTCAAAAAATGCAATCAAGGCATAGAACTTGTCAAATTTGTCTAATCAAATCCTTCCATTGATTGTAATGTTTGAAAGTTTCAAAAATTCAATTGTATTTCGTGATAAGTTTTAGGACTTAATTGTACTTTTTCGAAAGTTTTAGGTCTCAATTACACTTTCATGACAAGTTTTAGGACTTGGCTGCACTTTTTGAAAACTTTACGACTTAACTACACTTTTGTGACAAGTTTTAGGACTTCTAGTGCACTTATCCCATTTTTGTATGGCTTTTTGCCAAGAATCTCAAATACAAATGGATAAGCGAAACAACGGTCCTAAAATGACCGTTGGGTTTTTGCTGACCTTATACTATTCTATACTATTATGTAAAACAAAAAGGATCTCCTAAAGGGATCACAATCCTTTGTTTCCTTTCCCCAAAAATATTCCCAATCAGTTATTTTGTAAATATTTTACGGATGGGCATATGCGTGAATTAGCAATCCTACTTTATCTCTCACGGTTTTTCTTTAATTATTTTTATAATTCAAACATTTTCTATCTTATAAGCAGCCCTACTATAAAATATGAAAAATCAAATCTCGGGACATTTTGCATTTTCCACACATGTATATATATGTGTGTCTGTGTACGATTCTTGCATATTGTGTCAATAACTTCTTTTCATTAATTAATAATTCACATGGTTTATGATAAGGCGATTTCGCAAAGCCTTTTGAATGTCAATATTTGTACGCATGCAACGCATGTGTATTTTTGCTATTATTCAATAAGATTGTACAAGAAAGAGAAGCCAACTTATGCTGTGTCCGGAGGTCTGGATTAATTAAAGACCTCGATTGATATTATCAGAAAAATATCTTGATTAAGTTCTTTGCGAGAATTAAATCCGTACTTTCTATAGTCGTACTTTTTTCTGCCTTTTCTTATTTTTGGTCTCTATTTTTATGAGTTTTTAAAACTATGCGAAGTTAATTATTCAGAAAGCTAACAGCAATTTTTAGTAATAACAAGCTAGAATCTCAAATCTCTTGAGACGTCAGAAGCCATAGAAACCCAAGGTAATATTATCCCCTCTTCTATCTTTACTTAAGCAGCCCTTAAATAAGATTACGGATCGATGATGTGCTTGTTGCTCTCAGAAAATTAATTGGCTTCATACACAAGAAATTTATACATATTGTCTTGATTCCCGGGGAACTTGTGACTATGAGGATCTGTTCTTTTTTGCGGTTCGGAAATGTTATCGAGTGCTTTAAGCCAACTTGTCAAGCATCTATAATAAAAAAATTTCAATTCTAAAAGGCACGGATTACAGCATACTAGAAGAAAAGTCAATGCTTTTGGTGAGAAAAACTACCCAATTAATCCTAAACCTATTGTACGGATACCAATTCAGTACTAAACTTTCTAATTTGGCCAATTTAGTCCTAAGCATCTACCTGAAATTTTAATATAGTTAATTTGGTCAATTTTTCCCTGGAATCGTTGACATGATAATCTAGTAATCGCCGCCCGTCCAATGTAGCACACTCCTATGTCAACGATTTCCAACAAAAATTAGCCGAAATGACTACATTTTGGGACAGAGGTTTGGATTAAATTTGCCAAATTAGAAAATTTTAGACTGAATTGGCATCCGTATAATAAGTTTAGGATTGATTGGATAATTTTCCATTTTGGCTTTTAATAAGATTTCTAAAGCATTTGTTGACAAAGCCCATATTGTATATTTTTACATTAAGATGAATCATGCGAATGAAAACGATATTTACACGTTGTGGTTTGGATACGAAATGAAAACTCCCCGAAAAATCCATGATAAAAAAAGACTTTCCACTCATGTTAGAAAAGCCCATAATATCACCAATTTATCTGTTTATCCTTTCTCACTTGATACTTTAAACATAATCTCTCTGCACAAAAAATTAATTAGTGCATAATCTGTTGAAATTAAGAATAGATGTATTTGATGGGTTATATCCTAACCGAATCAGAACAATCACACAGAGAATGAAAATTTAACACACGAGTTTACCCAGGTTCACCCCAGAATAAGGCTACGTCCTGCAAAGGGATTCAACTATGATATTTTAGGTTTTGCAACCACGCATGCTCACATATGAGTACAATATATATAGGACTTAAAATGGGCCCAAAGCCCAAGCCTATTCAAATCCCTTTAGTCCCACAACAAACAAAAAAAGAAGAAGTGGGACTCCCGACATTCCGTGCGTAGGGGTCATATATCGTCGGTTCATACTTCGATTTCCCTAAGCTCACGTGGGCATGCCCGGTATGAGAAACAAAGGTCTCCGAAATATTCGCCAACTCCAACAGTATTGTCGACAAATTTGCATTCACTTTTTCTCAGATCTGAACTCTCTCTGCGTCGCACTCTCGCAGTCTTGGATTGATTGTAATGTTTTCCTTCTTCCTTTGGCTAATAAATATCCTGTCTCGATCAAGTTTTGATGAGTGTGCACATCTTTTATTGAGGGTCTATTTACAACAGACTATTATTTGTAAATATACAGAGTTGAGAAAATGTTCATTTCATAAAGATTTGTTATGTTCTTGGTATATTTATTCCAATTAGTAATATAACCCATGCAACGCATAGGATTTATCATTTAGCATAACTACCTTGGAACTTTTACTTATCAATTATATCTCTCATTATCTCTTTTTTTTGTCGAAAAAAAAGAGAGATAAGATATTGCACATCTTGTCCCGAAAAATCAAATAACGAAATTGCATGTCCCCAAATAGTTACCCCAGCTCTTCAAAGAACTTTATCTATTTCAATGTAAATACACACATAACAGCTAAATATGAATAGTTAAGATACATATGGCAAAAAGAAAAGAATAGCTAAGATGATTCACTGCATAAACAAGGAAGAATAGTTCAAGACTCATTAATTAAAGTTGTTAATTAATAGTCCTCATCAATTACCAAAGTCAAGCCCTTCTTGAAGGCATTCTAAAGACTCATTTCATCATAAATGCCATAATTAGGGCACGAGTTTACTACAATCAAACCATATGCACATTGAAATGGAGAAAATTTGGGATCAATAGAAACCAAAAAAAACTGACCTATTATTTCCAATAATCAAGAATTTCTATAAAAAAAAAAAGTCAAATCTGTTATTACCTTATCGAGACATGTAATAACTTCTTAGTATCTTGTGAGATGCAGGATGATACCAATAAATCTCGTCCCAAAAGGATTAAATCTTTACTTTCCTAAAATTGTGGATCGGGTGTTTCTTCACCTCTCTCTCTCTCTCTCTCTACGCTATAAAAGTTAATTGGGACTTTGAGAAATTCTGGAAATAACTCTCAAGAACGTTGACGAAGCCATTGAGCAAAGAAGGTAAGTTCCTTCTCCCCATCTTTTGCAGTGACAGCAGTTGTTCCTTTATTGCTTCCTTTTGCTTCTTAATCTGTTTATGGCACTTAATTAACTGGTCGTCTATCTTGGTTTGGATCGTAAAGGGTAATTATACTCTTCTTAATCATTCCTCTTTCCCTCTTCCTCTCTCTTTTCCATAAAAGAGGGGTCGACTGTCCATTAATGGGTCGCTGAGTTTCCTTCCCCAGTGTCATTGTCTGTTTTTCATCGATAAGTTTGATGATAGTCATGAATATCCACGTTTTTTTTTCCTATGATAGCAAGAACTCTTGCCCTAATATGATAGTTTCTTGTGTCTTTACTTGTGGGCATGCACTTGTTTTTTCCAAGTTTGGTTAATGATGTTGTTTCTATTTTGTTGCAGAGTTTACGCACAGAAAGAAGGTAGGGTTCGAGAAAAATCGAAGATTTGTCCAACATGGGTCGTGGCAAATTGGCTTTAGAGCTGATTCCCAAAGAGAAAGCACGCAAGATCACCTACGAGAAGAGGAAGAAGGGCTTGATGAAGAAGGCACAAGAGTTCACCACCTTGTGCGGCGTCGACACGTGCATGATCATCTATGGCCCGGCAGGGTCCACCGCCACCACCGAGCCTGAGGTCTGGCCTGCGAGTCCAGAGAAGACCAAGCTCGTCATAGAGCGGTATAGGAGCGAGGGCGCTGACCGCCGTGCCAAGAGGACGTCTGGGCTGCCCGAGTTTTTCGCTAACCGGAAGAAGAAGGTTGACGCTGAGCTCGCCAAGGCGCGGCTAGCGAACTGGGAGGCCAAGTACCCAGTCTCGGAGGCACTGATCGAGGGCTTCTCTGAGGAGGACCTGAGGAGACTGCTGGGCTCTCTAGGGCACAAGCTCGAGGTGGCCAAGGCGAGGCTGGCCGTGATGAAGGAGGACGCAATGAGGAGATCATCGAGCCATGTGTATGATCATCACATACATGCAAATGATCATGTCTATCATCATCATCACATGCAGGGCATGTTTCAGGACCATATTGTACCAATCCCAATGAAGCAGCCACCAGTTGATGTCAAACCACATCTTGACTTGCCATATCATATGCAGCAGCAACAACAACCCCTGTTTGAACCAGACTGTCTCAATTCTTCAATCCCGATTCCAAGTGAGTGGTGGGCACAGAAGATCCAATACCGGAACCACTGCTTCGTTGGTGATGTCCCGCCAGGGCCGAGTGGCTGCGGCGGCACTGCGTTTGTCAACAACTTCCACCACTCAGTCAGCTTTCCCGCAATGCAGAACTACCAGCTCGCCACCCTGGAGGGGATGATGCTCTCGGAGACGTCGGCATACGGCCCCATCGTGGGCAACGTGTCGCTGGGGGGCACTTCGAGCTCTGCGGCGTGCTACGACACGCAGTTGGTCCAGCTGGCCCCACCAACCGTGCCGCTCTCGGTGATGCAAGGCGATCCAAACCCAACCCAGATGAAGCAGGTTTCTTCGCAGGGGAATCATCAGTTCCATGACTTTCACTGATCGTTTAAGCAAGAAGAGCATAGGGTGTCAGTTAGTTCTTTCAGCATTATTGCTTGACCTTAACTTTTTTCCTACTAGATGGGTTGGATTTCTATGTGTCGATATGTCAATCACTAAGGTTGTTACTATTAGTAGTAAGATTTTTTTAGGGGGAGGACAGAATAACTTAGTGGTGACTAGTGAGATTGGTGCACAGTTTTTTTGGTCAAAAGATTGGTGCACGGTTACTTTAATAGTTTTCTCAAAGATTGAATTTGATGAGATGGGCAATTGTAATTTCTTTTAGAACCGGTTTTATTTCCAAAAAGATGGAAAAATAAATAACAAAAAAATCAAAATTGGTCTGGTTGTCGTTTGATTATAAGAATCCACGCCAGGATTTGAGGAAGATGCTTTTTATTGAAAAACCACTTATCCTTATCATGACGTTCCTTCAGCGTCCAATGTCTTCCTTGTCGCACTAAAATTCTTGGTGCGTCGAAATTACTCAAGCGGAAATAATGGAAAAAGAGGATAGTCAATGGAGTCTCGATCATGGATCGTGTGGTAAAATCAGTCAATTCTAGTTTACACAATTCGCGACCATTAAGGGGAAGTCCTGCACCATATGCACTTGTGTCGTCACGACAAGAAGGATAATCATTAGAGTCGACCACAGATATAAAGTAAAATCGAGTGCTCTTTCCCTGCAAACTCTCTGTGTTTCTGGCCTTCTCGTTTCTCAACATCTTTTTTCGCACCGAATACCAAAACTCTTCCACGAGTACAAGCACAGAATTGAGGAATTGGCAACAGAAGAAGATACGTCCGATGATTTGCTTCAGAACCACGAAGTCAGAAACATGTAGATAGATGTTAGGCTTTCAAGGAATTGAAGAACCATCATGGGTTTTACATCTACAAGGGTATGTCTTACAACAGGAACAAAGATAAGCATAACACACTCTCACGGAGTAACCTTCAAGTGACGGAGGTTCCTTATTAGGCTGGTGCACACACCATTACCTATTACTTGACACGATCCATACACTCGCACTTTCCAAGCTTACGCTCTTCGGAAAATTTGGTCAAAAGCCCACCCACACACGCACACACAAAGCTTTCACACACCCATAGAAACACCCATGCTTCCAATTTTTTTCAGGTTTACCATGCTCACGATGCAGACCCTGCTTGTTCGCACAGGTCTAGTAAGTTGAGGGTCTGCAGAAGAAACCATCCGATGATGATTAATAGTCAGTTTGCTTGCATACACAACCATAACCCAGAACTATATAATTAACGACTATTAGTATACGCAAGAGCGTTCGAGATCATAGAACCACCAATGCATACCTCTGGAACCGAGAGCTCGAGACGAAACTTGGGACCGTCATAGTGATGCAAGACTGGCCTAAATGAATCTTCCTCCAATGCTTTGCAGAGTTTCCTAATGCGAATCCTCACCTGTTGAACTCGGGCAGCAAGAAAAGAGAGAATGAGATGCTGCAGCGAAAACAACTATCTTCCTAAGATGAAATAGACATGAGTATACGTAGTGCGAGTCCGACCTGAGCAGGAAACCTTGATTCGCCTTTACATTTCTTATCCTCCCACGCAGTGGGGTCGATATTAGAACCTCCAAAGCTTGATGCCTGTTGATTAGAAGGGAACAAGCAGTTAAATATTTAGAGATGAGGATGGTCTATATTAGCAACCTTTACCCCACTAAAGACTGCAATTTTGGAGAAGAAGACTTCTCTTTAAAAATATCAGAGACAACAGTAATGCCCACAAAACCAGCAAGTGTCCCACGCACAATTGCCAATTAAAAGTCCCAGGCTGCAAAACTAGTGACATTCACCTCCAACACTAAAATTTATCTTTCACTATTTTTACTGCAAAGTTGCAGGATGATAAAACAACCAAGAACTTCAGGATCCAAATTATCAGCCATCCCAAGAATGGAGAGACAATGATATTAGTAAAACAAAAATAAATTTGCACAGAAGGCCATCCCACAAACCTCGAAAATACCATGCAACTGATGAGTAGTATAATTATAGAGAAACAGAGGTAAGCCTGGCGTAATTGCCCGGACAGAATCTCTGTATCTTGGTGGTAAACCTGCAAGATGAAAACATAACCGGCAGTTAAACTAGTTTTCTCAAGTAAAAGGTCTACTGGCATAATTGATAATCTAGTTCAAACATCATGGACATATTTATAATGTCCTATAAGAAATTGTAACCACATCGAGTCTTCAAAGAGCCTAGTCCAAGACACTCAAATGCTGAACCTAACTAATTCGTAAACTGTAGAGTGCAACTAGTACCTGTCAGCAATGGCTACCAAATTAAGTGAGGACTTTTAACTACAATTTCCCAAAATAAACATCGTTACTCACAACCGTAAGGTCTGATGAGTCCCACATCGCCAGACATTTCTCCATTCAAAATCTTTAGGGTCTAGACTAGCACTAAAGTCACCACCCAACTAGCCAGCCTCCAACTTAATTTCCTTTTCGTCCTACTTTAGTGCACACAAACTTCCCCAAAACAAGAACTTGATTATTCAAGAAAAATAAGTCATTTAAATTGCTGTATTACGCTTGGTGCAAAAGTAACAATTCAAAGCAAGAGATAAAAAACTTTCAACCACCTCAGCTAATGCAATTTCCAAGCTTTACAGCATAATCAGGAGAGAAGAATAAGTTGTACCAAATAGCTGACGCTTCAGGTCCTCCTGCATAGTGTCATTGTTACACACGAATATGTATCCTCCAAGCACTTCATTTCGAGGGAGAGTTTCTGATGCAGGAAGAGTTTTGAACCTTTTGTCTACTGCGTTGCAATTTTCATTGTTGGCAGCCGAGGCAGAAGCATCCTTGTTAAAGTGATTACTGCTATACTTGTTTGAAGCCATGCTTCCAATACTGTTCAGGTTGTTTTTCTGGCACACTGCATTTGTCTCATAAATACCATTCCTAAAGCAACTTTTGCTCACATTTTCTGCCATCTTTGACTCCAAGTTCAACATGTTAAAGTTGAAGCTCTCAAATTTGTTGTCTTCCTGGTAACCGATCTTATCCCTCGGCCTAATTTCTGCAGGACCCTTCAAAATGTCGGTGTTATTCATACGTTCACTCTTACAAATTGTCTGCTCTGCCAATTTGGAAGCAACCATTAGCCACTTGTGATCTTCCGAGACTCTTGATTGTCCACGTAGCTCATCACCCAACTGCCAAAAGCTATGCATGCTTTCCATCTTGCAAACGCAAAGAGAGAACATGCGTTACACTTTAGATTAATGCAGTAGCCAGAAGATAAGGAAAAGATATGTTACTTTATTTAGATGGATAAAGTAAAGGGATGAATGGGTGACTGCTACTTGGTAAAAGCATGGTGCGGATAGTAAAACAAAATCATTATTCTACAACAACCAAGCATTAAAAAGAATCATACAAATAACCATGAAAACCAAATGTCAAATTTAACATGCATAACCAGAACACCAAGCAAGGTTGCAAATCAAACAAAAAAACTTGCATGACTAGAGATTATTAAATATGTAAGACAATGGATAGTAAGTTGCTTTCCAATTTCAATTGGAGATTGAATAAGGAAAAGTTTAATATTTCCCGAAAGGCTTTTGTAGTTTAAGGAAGCATGTTCTGCAAAATAAAGCTGGCCAATCACGTCACTCAGCTTCCCTTGAAGAACTGGAAGCAACAAGTGAGTGAAGGGCAAAGTACATGTTATAAGACTGAGAATATGAATCACATGGTAAACCCATTGACCATGAAAAATTATTCTTCAACAAACAAGCTGACCTGTTGAACAGTAAATACTTTTATATCACCTCCAATTGAACCCCAAATTTAGGAAAGACAATAATTTGCAAAAGCAATTATATCCTTCATACTTTGCCCAAACATTGCTTTATTACTTGGCTTGGGACAATGAATAGACTCACTATCAAAGAGAAATTGGTGAAATGGATGCCACCCTCTACTGTTTATCTATTATGAAACCATATCTTCTTTGAGTGCCCTTTTGCTGTTGAGGTTTGGAAATAGCTACTTGATTGTGAATGATTGATAGGCTTGTTGAAGATTGGCGTTTCTACTCATCTGGGCAATTCAGCATTGTAATGCCAAAGCTCTTCTTTCTTTTACATATAAGTTAGCCTAGAATGCACTTGTACATCATGTTTGGAAAACAAGGAACTCTGAGCTTCATGAAACTGATTTTATTCCTAGATTTGCGGCCTGGTACAGATGGTACGGTCTATTGTTGGTTTCAGACTTAATACTAACCATGATTTGCCCAGATGAGTTAATTTCAATATGCTGAGGACCTTTATGTCAAAATCTTGATTGTCCTGCTTACTAACTCTACTATGTCTTTGGGCATGTTGCAGGACATTGTACTGTTCACCCGCTTAAGTTATTTACAATCAAATTCTTACTCATCGAAATATGGAAAAAAATAAAAATAAATCAACAAACAAAGGCAATATCATCACCTTCACTCTTAAAGAAAGTACCGCTTCAACTGACGTAGTACTTAAAACGTCAATAACTCATTGCAAAACAAATGTGGTTTGAATTTTGACATCCTGGCTAGGAAGCAAAGTCAGGAAAAGGAAGAGCTAGAGCGAGGCTACAGTCCAAGTTGAAGGCCAACAAAACCAAAAATGCGAGCAATTTTAGCATATATCCAATCCAGTGCATCTTACTAGATATGGGGGTACATGGAGATGAGACCCACTAGAAAAGGATGTAAGGTAAAATTGCATTAATTCCATGCGCTACCGCAGGATGATATTTAATATTAGAGGAAGGCTTCACAAAACTGCAAAGGTGACTCTGCTCTTAATCTTATACTGCCAACATAAAAGACCTTTAGTATCAAGATGTGCACAAAATAAGTGTAATGGAAATGAGAATCATTAGAGGAATTAATGGGCAGCAAACAAGGGCGATCAATTGTCTCTAGCCTGAGCTATCTGACGATCTCAAAAAATTGGTGCAACTCACACTATGTATACCCGCAAAAAGAAAATGGACATATACGAGAAAAATATTCCATATAAAAATAAAGGATGACATAAAAGAAACTCCTGAAAGGCGGTTTAGAGACATGAAATACAGTCTCCCACACTCTAATGAGAACATGTGGTATTATTTGAGGCACACATTTCAGTAGTAGGGGAAGGCTTACAAAGGCATTGATACAATTTTCATAGAAGGATCTTGAGTATTACAATGACACTAAAGATGCTTCATAGCACAGTGGCATAAGAGTTCCACCTTACGACCCAGTTCATGAGAAAAGGTTTTTCATTTCTTATGGCAGTGGGAAATCGTTTTGCAACTGCCACACCGATTTTTTGAAAACTATCTCCTTGCTTAGAGTTCTCTGAGCATCTTCTAAAACTTCCCCCAGGTCCCAAAGGAAGTCTTTAAAACTATACAATACTAGGAATCCTTGTCAGACTGCCAAGCTGAACTGGAACAAATTCAGAATATGTCTATTTTTTTTTATTAGATGCAGTATATACAGCTAACTTCCCTCTAGCTGCTTATACATAAGCACTCCCTAAACCTATATGCATTAGTAAATTTATTACATGCTTGAAAACTAATGCTTAAGAGTTCGGCACAGCCTGAAATAAATGCCGAATTTTTTCCTGCTTTGTTATCGACACAGCAGCAACAATTGACAACATAACCTGAGGTAGCTCTTAGCACCAGCAGAAACAACCAATTTGCACAACACACAAAAAACGCGACGTCAGAGAATGCAGCAACGCTATCAAATCACATTGGTATCAAAACCGCGGAGAGCCGAAGGCGCCAAACACACCCACGTTGACCCCAAAAAAGTTTGACACTCCACATTTCGCCCCCCTCTTCGTTTCCTAGGATAAGCATTGTCCAATTCAGTCGCCACCAAACATAGAAAGAATCAAAAAGAAAAGTTTCCCATTTCCTCGCGGCATAAGCCTCACAAACCAAACAGCATTTTCACAGATCTACACCAGAATTGCTCAAACGGAGACCAAAACGGACCCCCAAGTCAACTGCTCTCGATTAAGGAAGCCCGCGCATCTGGAGCGACACAATGCACAACCTCTCGGCGAATCTTACCGAGTTTTCCGACAGATAAAACAAAGGGAGTGGGGTCGAAAAGCGAGCGAAACAGAGGGGAATTGAACTGGGCGCACAAGTACCTGAGCTCGAGCTACTCAAATCTAGAGTCGAGTGACAAACTGGTTACGACTCAAACTCTGCGGAACCCTAGATTTCGGTGATCACAGAGAGAGAGAGAGAGAGAGAGAGAGAGAGAGAGAAACCTTTGACATCTGCTTTTGGCTGTGCTTGTCTTGTGAGTCCCGAAAGACACGACAGGGAAGAGGAGAGGAGAGGAGCGAAGGTGGGTTGCTCTCTAGTGTGTATTTATGGCTCTGTATTTCCCAAAATGCCACTGAGTTTTTACTGTAATTAAATTCCCTTTTTTTTTCTTTTTGCTCTTTTTGTTCTTTTTGGCATTCTCTTATTCTTTTTTTTTTTCTTTTTAAAACTCTCACTTTAGTTATTCAAATTAGAACATGAAACAAATTTGATCAATGGATGCGTAAATCGAGTGCTAGTCAGAGTGGTGCATCAAAGCGAATTTTGACATATCGATTGATTATCGGTAGTTTTTATGATGCAAATGATACAAAATGCATTGTAATTACAATCTTCAATTACCGAAGAAAAAAAAAAAGTAAGCTTTTGACAATGAAAGCTTAGTTTTAGAGTTATTTTCAAAAATTATCAAGCACGGCAAAGCATCCGTTATTTGGGACTCGACTGCGGTATTAGTTCAATCTAGTGTAGCGATTTGGGTTGCATGCTTTGTGACAATACTGGAAAAAGTTGTTTTAGTACTATTAGACGATAGTTAACCGCTGATTCCTCTCTTCTTCATGAAGATTTTTTATGGCAATAAAATTTTGCTCACTAAATTATCATAAAACCTCCCAAAAAAAAGTTCCCATGTAAAAAGTACAAAATTATTGCAAAAAGCACAATGGTCATTAGAAAAAAAATTCCCTCCATACTTATTGCTTACAACGTCGATAAAAATACAAAGACCCGATGACATTTCACAAATGCGTATGTTGTCCCACTCTCGATTGAACAGACATGAATTGTGAGTTTTAGGGAGTACAAGAGTATAGGAAGTCAAATTCTTATCATTATACTCTAACCAAATTTTTTTTTATCCTTATATTGAAAAATACCCATATGCATAGTCATTTGTCATAGATCTTATTCGTTTGAAGATTATTCTTCCAACCATTAGTAGATTAGCCAAATGAAAACTTGTATAAAGGGCTATAGGATTAGCACGCGGTGAGTAAGAATATGTAAAGAACAAGATAATACTTCGTCCAAAATCTAATATATATTTTCCAAAATGTATTTATTTACCCATAAAAAGAGCTCCTAATAATTAATGACTCGAATTGGTATTTCACATGGTGTCTGCCTCCCATCCGGCATTCAACTTCCTCACAAGTCCCACATCGGACAAGTGTTTCTCGACCAGTCAAAATGGTTTTTTTTTTTTTTCTTTCTTTCCTTTTTTTTCCCGTTTTAAAATTATTTGAACGGGTGATAATTACTATTTCCCGAGTTGTTGGCAAAAAGGCGGTTCTTTACCGTTGAGTCTTTTAATAGCAAGCGAACGACGTCGCGTATGTCGTTTTGGTCCCCAGTCCCAGGCCGTACCCTCACCGACAACTTTAACTACAGTCGCCACGACAAGTAGATTTTTTCGAAAGATTTCTCTGTTAAAAAACAATAAGATAACGACGCATGAGAAACGAGAATTCAAGAATTAAAAAGTACAAACTTCCTTTCTAAGTTTTGAAGGTGAAAAGATGTCCAGCCAGGGATACTGGCAAATCAATATGCCTAGGATAATAGATCCCCCAATATATATACATATTTTTTTTTATTGAAAAGGGTGATTGAATAAATAGAAGGATTTTTCATCAATAGACTACAAGAGAGATCCACCAATTCCTACTATCAAACTTTTACAAGAGATGGTTATATTCCTCTAATTTAACGAATTTAATTACACGGATACAATTTTATTATGATCGAAGGGAGAAGTACTACATGTCCCACCACATCTTAATTTCCCCCTTTTAGTTAATTTAATATAAAAAAATTATGCAAATGGTACTTGAAAATGTGCAATGTCTTTCCTGAACTTTTAATATGTTTAATGTTATTCATGAATTTTAACTCAATGTGCAACGTCATCTCTGAACTTTTTATTTGCTTAATATAGCCCCTAAACTCTTAGTACATGTTTAATTTAGCCCATGAAGTAAGTAATCCAATGACTCCATTGAATTCAAGGATAATAATTGAGGGACTATATTAAACATTTATAAAATATTCAAGTAAAAGTGCAAAGGACAATATTGCATATTGGACAAAAATTCAGAAATCATATTGAATAAATTAATAGTTCGGGGATGACATTATAAATTGGATCAAAGTTCAAAAATTATTTATATAATTTTCCTTTTAAGAAATACAAACGACGAAGCCATCCACAGTCTAGACGAACCCAAAAACTCCAAGAGTCGCCAACTTTTAGATAGAATAATGCTTAGTTGACCGTCTGACCCAAAGTCATGGTCAGACGATCAACTAGGGCCTGCATGACAACGTTTCTGTTCTAGAAATCAATTTCTGAACAAAAAGACCTGTTTGATAACATTAGGAAATTTCTACTTCAGAAATAGAAATTCGTTTGATAATTGAAAAAAATTTCAATTTCTTGGAATTGAAAATTTTTTTAAAATTTTTCTTTTTTGGATAAAATTTCTATTTGCTAGTGGCCAAAAGAATAGAAATTTTTTTTAAAATTT
>BCNH02000010.1:23854357-23871083 GCA_001662345.2 Metrosideros polymorpha var. glaberrima
TTAAAAAAAAATTATTAAAAATGTCCACGTCGGGCGGGCGGCGGATGGCTGGTGGCAACCGGTAGCAGCAAGTGGCGACGACGGGGAGCCGAGAGAAAAAATTTCTGATTTCTGTTCCAAAAATCAAGAAGTTGAAAATTTTAACTTCTGATTTCTGTTTTAGAATGATTTCTGGAACAAAAAGTTGTTCCAGAAATAAAAAAATGAAATTGCGTTACCAAACGGATTTCTGTTCCAAAATGATTTCTGGAACAGAAATTGAGAAATAGAAACGTTGTCATGCAGGCCCCTAATGGCCACAAATTTCACTTTGAGGAAACTAGTGACTTCCTCCATCGGTTTCCTCAATTACAAATACGTTTCTTTATGTGTTTATTTATTTTAGACTTCTATAAATCTTTATTGTTTGAATATTATCATTGTAACCGGTTTCCTCAATATGCACACTTTTTTTTTTGTTATTTTTCAAAATTTCAAAGTAATCAATTTATGCTAACAGATCCTCATCTCATCACGCATCGCATGCTATGCTTGTCGAAATTTTTTTTTGCCAACAGCCTAATGTATGATCTACATGAGTTCGTCGCGCTGATATAAGACTTATAAAAGTTCCAAAAAAAAAAAACAAAGAAAGAAATGTGTTTGTAAATCCACTGATTTCCGTAAAGTGAAATATGTGGCCATCAGTTGACCGTCTGACCGTCACATTGAGTCCGATGGTTAGCTAAGCATTGCTATTTTAGATATGCGGAATTTCAATGGAGGGTTTTAGACTCGCGCGATACATCTATGAAATACTGCATCGAGAATTTTGCACGAGAGTTAATGTCAAAAGGCGATCCATAAATATATAAAAAAATATTTTAATTTGTTCCTTCATGTTGTATAGATTTTTCCATCAATATTATTTTTCTGAAAGTGAAGTCTATGCCATCCAACAGAAACTTCTGGAACCATACACAAACCAAGACTTTCCAGAAACGTCCCTGCTGAAGAGCGAAGACGAAACGACATCGCTCTAGGCACTTTAACGGCTTGTTGCAAAGCGACAATCTTTCATCTCCCTCGCGCTCTCTCTCTCCCGAATGGCAGTCCAACCGCAGGTGAAGAATTTTCATGGCGATGGATGCGGAGCTTTATCTTTCCTGAACTCGCGCTCGGTGCTGGCTCCTAATCGGAGCCGCTCCTGCTCCGTCGGCTCTCTCACGCCGGCGAGGCGCTTCGGAGTCGTGGCTCTTGCAGTGAAGAGAAGCCCCAAGCGCCTCAAGTACGCCACTCCTCGCTTTACCAAGGTGCTGGTATTGTACAAGTGGCTCTACCCTTTCTCTCTTCTTTCGGACCCTCCGTTCTTCATAATTTTGACGAGGCGAAGTCGAAGGAGTTTGTCTTATCAATTGATAAGGTCTCAGCTCCTTTGTTTTTGTTCCCCGCGTTACTTGAGAATGAAAGATTGAATTAGAATAATGGCTTTTAGGAATTTCTGTAACATTGCTTCTGTACTGCATAGTTTTATTCGATGGGGGTGTAATTATTGTAGGAGGGCGAGTTGCTGTATGTTGAAGTTGATCCCTTAGGAGGAGACAGTTGGAAATTGGACCCTGTGGTTGATCTTCTCAAAGAAGGAGCTGTTGGGGTGATTCCTACAGATACAATGTATGTTCGCTCGGATTCCTTTTGGCACTGGTAAAGACTGTTGTTTCTCCTTTAGTCATTGATGTGTAGACGCATTTCCTTTACCTACGGCTAAATCTGTTGTGTATCCTCTAATCCTGCCCTTCATCTCTCTCATTAATCAAGCAAATTGTTATTTGGATAATGTTTGACACTTCCATTACATAGACATAATCATAAAGGGAGAACCCTCTTTGTGAATTTACTTTCTCAGCAGAATTCGACTATGGTGGACAGTTACCCAATTCTCCTTTAGATTTCGTGCTCAAACTTATGTCCTCATTTTATTTCACCATCCTTGTCTTTCATCTTTGGAACAGAATTGGAATACTAAATCTTATCGAGTAGTCAATTTAATGATTTCTGCTAATTGGGAAATGACTCTTAGTTACCCTCAGTCAAGTTTTTCTCTCCATTTTAGAGCCAGGGCTGTGTATCTTCTATATTGTTCTGATTACCCATTAATTTCTCTAGTGTGGTCCTCCAAATTATGACGATTTCTGTTTCTTAGTGTCGGTCCCAAAGGATTCCTGTTGATAATATGTAGACAGACATGCTGTTTCCTTCTGCATGGGGCTCTACCAGTATTATGTTGTTGTTGTAGATTTAAATTAAATTTTTTTTCTTCTTTTTTCGCATTTGAATATTCTTGCCCACCTTGAAATGGTTCCTCGCCTTGTTCTATCACAATGCACCTGGCTAAGTCCTCTTGTTTAAAAGCTTTTGTTGGTTAGAGGTTGTTTTCCGCAATCTTCATAATGGAAAGCCTATAAATTGGAGTTTTTGTATTGCCTCTGCGATTAAGATGAATGTGAGACAGTGTACAATGACTCTTTCAACCCAACCTTATAACTGAATTTTCAAGTAGTGATTACTTGTCAATTGAACATTCCATGAGCATGAGGATCCTGTATGCATGAGATAACTAACTATGAAACGCTTTCTGAATATTTCTTGTATTACTAGATACGCCATAGTTTGTGACTTGAAGAGCCATTCAGCAATTGAAAGACTTAGGAGGTATTGGCATATTTTTGTAAATTAGTACAAGATCATTTTAATGGAATTCATTTCCTAGTCGTTATAAAAGTTGTTTTATGTTCTTTATGATTGCAGAATCAAAGACATAGCTCATTCCAAGGTATGGAATATTTCTGGTTCTCTTTTGTCACTTCAGTTTTACCGAATAATATCATGGGCCTGAGAATATCATGTCACGTCCTTGAAGTAGCGTAGTGATAATCTAAGAAAGTCATGCAGATCAGAATCAGTCTTCCATCTTGAACACCTCTGCCGCAAGATTGTTCGATCACATCATCTTTTATATGATTAATGCTTCTTGCTATTATGTGTGATTGTGCAGCCTCTTAGTATATTGTGTCGCTCCTTCCGCGACATAGATACATACACGATGGGATTCCCTCGTGGTGATGGTCAAGGACATGCGAATATATTTCGAGCTGTGAAACATTGCTTACCTGGCCCTGTAAGTTTCTCACTTTAAAATGTTGCTTCTTCTTGAGGAAGCCAAGGTTCGCACTGGTGGCATGTCAATTGTTTTTGACACGATGCGGAAAACACAGGGGAACCTGAAAACTTGATTGTACATTATCATTTAATTTGCTTCAGCCTGTGGATCTCCTACTTATGTGAAATAGGAAGTAGCATTGTTTCATTCAGCTTTTTGACCCTTGGTAATAAATTAAACAGCATAAGTGAATCGACTACCGACCATCGAGTTTCTTTGTTTTGTGCATGGTACGGGAATATCACTATGAAACATTTCTTTTGTATTCTGGATGGTTGCTTGTTGCTGTGGCCTTCGAGATATATGTGACATGAGGATGTGCTTGATTTACTGCATTGCAAGTCGTTAGGATGCCTCTGGGGACAATAGATTTGTCAGACATTGTAATATGAAGTTTTCGGTGCCCAAATCAGTTTAAGAAATTTCTCCATTTGCAGTATACTTTCATTTTAACTGCAAGCAAAGAATTGCCAAAACAATGCACTAGGTATGGGACTACAGCTGCCAAATATGCTCACAGGAAAAGTGTTGGCGTCCGAATTCCTGATGATGCCATATGTCGAGCTATATTAGAGAGGATGGATTCACCCTTAATTTCGACCAGGTTGGATTTTTTTGCGTCTGTTCATGCTTTATATCGTGCTATGGGTGCCAAGCATATTTAAACAAATTCAGAAGTATCCCTTACTGATTGTCCTGCTTTCTAGTGTCAAAGGGCCAAAGGATGATGAGTGGATGATAGATCCAGTTGTAATAGCTGATAGTTATGGACCAGAGGTATGTCTTTGTTCTAGTAAGTTGGACCTTGCTGACTATCTGAGATTGATTTTTCTTGTTCATCACAAAACTATGGCACACAGAACTGAACTTTAGCAATGCCTGTGCATTAAACAAATGCATGAATTTCTACTAGAGATAAACCGTTCTAATATTGACTGTTTTCAGAACAATTACTTGGATGAGGTGCTTCTTCTTATCTTTGATCCCTTGTCCGGCTTATGGGTTATGAACCAAAGGATTTGAACAGATTGGCAGAAAATGAATAGGTCTGAATAAATTTTTCATGCATCCCCTCCTTACATGTTTGTCCTCAAATCTGGCTATTTAAATCCTTTTCCATGGAAATCCTCGAAAATCTGCATTTTACTGCATTATTTTCGTCACATTTGCTCAGATTGTAGAGAAAGGGATTAATCTCAAATTTTGGTACGTGCATTAGTCATCTATCTGTGGGATCAATAGAGACAAAAATGATGTTTTGTGTGTTCTTTTTCTTTTGTTCCTCATTGCATGCGTAATTAGGGCCTCGACTTCGTGGTTGATGGAGGCATCAGAGTGGCTGACCCATCTACTGTGGTCGATATGACGGGACGTTACCCGAAAATCCTACGGCAAGGGAAGGTAGGCTGCTATCAGCATCACTTTGGGTCTGTATATGCATAAATATCTTCGGATAAGAGTTTGGAAATAACGATCTCTTAAGCGATTTCTTGTGTGATAGCTTATTATTTTCACTCCAAGACATTAGGCAACTTCTTTTCTCCGCAACCGTAGGCTGTAGCTTAAATGTTCTGCACAGATAAATTGGAAAAAACGGGTAAATAGTAAGCATGTTCCTGTTTAAAGTGACATGACAAGAAAGCTCTAGCCAAGCTAGTTCAGTTGCTAAAAAGAAAGTGGCTGTCAAATGTATGGAGAGTTTGCCGCTTTTCGGGCATACTCCAATTCTCTGATGCTTCAGTGTTGTGGAATAATTTTAGGGACCCAAATTGCCCTGGATGGTGGCTGAAGACGAAGACGAAGCTGTGGGCAGCGAGAAGGATCTCATTGCTGGCGCTACTTGATCTGTGCACCTTGACCGATGGTATGTATAGTTCCTAATGCACACTGGGGGCATCAGGAGTCCCGATCATGTGTAGAGAGGAGGCCTCTATTGTACAGGGAGATCTAAGCCAACAACTATTGTTGCTGGTGTAAGTGAAGAGAACAGCAGTGACTGTAAATATTATATGACTACAAATAGCTGTCCTTAAAAGGGTATTTCGATCTTTCGACTGTCTGTTCAAAGCATGCATCGTTGCCGTTATTCTGGCTATTCATGGAATGCGAGAAGGAGATGATGAATCATGTGCGAGCAAAGAAGAAATTGCTCGGATTGTTTTCTTTTTTTTCCTTCTTTCTCCCTCTTTTCTGCCGACCATCGTGGGTTCTTGCATCGACCCTCCGGTTTTGCCGATGAATGAAAAGTTGGGCAGGCCATAGCTTACGTGCACAGATCAAAGAAAATCCGGCATAGTCATGTGGCATCGAATATGGCAAAAGCCAAGTACTTGGTGGATAATTTAACCTCTTTTTTTTTGTCATTGATAATTTAACCCTTCAAAAACCACTTAACAAGCAATTCTCTTCGACCTGCTAATTGGCCGAATGTCACATCACGGTGAGCCCTTGTCCTAATTTAACTAATTGAAAAATCACACAAATCAATTTATTGGATTATAAGGCAGGTGAGAACTCTCCATCACAATTTTCCACATGATGTTTGTCAAAGTTGGGGAGTGGATCGTATGCGTGATTGACTTTAGATGGGAAAATTCATGATCCCAGAATAAGAAAAAAGGAAATGTCTTGTAATAATGACTTAATTTGATATATTCTAATCAAGAACAATCACCGTCCTCGAGGACGATTGCATCAGGGATGACATTTAAAAGGCATGGAATTATAAAATTGGCTTATAAGGGGGGAAAAAGAGGTTTATAAAATTGCCATACGAAGTGTATCAAGTGCTCGAATGTGATTCATTTGTTCTAATACTCGTGTTGCGAAGTTTGTCGGCCGGTTCTATAGTCTTCCCGTTGTTGCTCCTTATTCAAAAGCTTCACAAATGATAGCGGAAAAGAATATTCATAGGAGCGCCATTGCTAAGATGCTTCTTGGTTGGACTTGGGGATCAGTCGAGACAAAAGTGTTCAATTCAAATGACGACGGGTAAGTTAGGTTGGTTTTTAAGGATATTTGTTGAAGTTCCGAGCTGTTTTTTCATTACTTTAAGTTTTAATTTACTAGGTAGAAAAGAGGTACTTGGATGAAACGGCGTGTATAAATGGTGAATTCTCCATTAAGTTTACAACCATTTTAGCTTTTGAAAGCTTTAGAAAGAAAAAAAAAAAAATCATTCCGACTTCAGGTAATGGTTAGACTATGCATGGCCTGTCCTAATAATCCTCCTTTACCATATAAATATAAACATTACACCTTATAATGTGGATGCTCTAACATTCACATGTAATGTTCCCGTTTCTTAGGTGGCGTATTTCGAAACGATCTAGACAGGCGAGCAAGGCGAGACAATTGTATTTTAAAAACGTTCTCTAACTACACTTCATCTTAAATTTTTTTTTCAATTGACTCGACTAGCTACACATGACGGCAAATCGGTTACGCCCTTAGCTTTCCATGTGCCATCACAATATTTAAAACACCACAATAGCTGTCATTCCCATCTATATGAAGCCGACGAGATAGAGGCTGATTGCCATTTGCAGATAAACTAAACACGAGACGAACTCTCACGACCGAAAGAAAAACGATAATTAGACTAAATCTGAGTGAACAAGCAGGCCCGAAAGAGAGGACAAAAAGGTTCAAGCAAGGGACTGAGGAAGGTTCTTACCATTCAGGCAACATGCCAGGTGATTAAATAAACACTTCTGATTAGCAAGATTTAATATTTCTGTCTCGGATGCTTAGGCCAAGTACCAAGAGTGCAACTTGTGTATGCATGCACATACAGACACGCCACATCCGTAAGACTCGTATAAATGTGTGTGAAGAGGTCGTGTTGTTGGGGTAAGAAGAGGAGGTTGCAGAGAAAGAAGACTCGAGCTGCTTCATTTTGTGGTTGGTGAGGGAAGAATTTGCGAGCTAGAGGGACGGACATGGAGAGGTCAATGGTGAGGAAGCTAGGGTTTTGGGTGGTGATGGTTTCCACGGTGGCGATGGAGGCGGGGAGAGCGCAACTGGCGGAGGATTTCTACGGCCAGACCTGCCCGAGCGTCAAGAGCATCGTGAAGCAGGCAGTGACGACCAAGTTTGGCGAGACCGTCGTCACCGTCCCCGCCACGCTCCGCCTCTTCTTCCACGATTGCTTCATCGAGGTGAATCCTTTTCCTCCATGCATGTATTTTCAGTTTCATATGATTAAATTCATACATACGTAACCCTGATAAATATTACCACAAATTCGGGATGGATCAAAATGTAAGTTACTTAGTTTAATGACGGAAAATAATAGCTTTCGATTGCGATTCCCAAGCCCCAAATCAATCGTCAATCCACTCAACGAACTCTCATTTCCATAATCTTTCGAATATCCGTCCGGGCTTACGCCATGCTATTTTCTTTTTCGTATATCTTAAGGAATAAAAAAATCCATGGATTGTTATTACTTCTTCCACAACATTATCCAAGTTTTCTAAACGGTCAAAATTGCCGCTCGTTCTTTGCCGGAGCCGAGCCGAACTTAACATCTGGTCAGGTTCTATCCTATGGTCGTACAAGTGATGTTAATTACACATGGGAAGCATGAAGTTGACTTTGGAACAAATGTTTGACGTTATCAATCAATTCATGGTCAAAATGAGACATTTCAGCCGCCCCAAGATTCTAATGATCTTTCTCACAAATCCCCAACCACGCCTTTTGAATTAATTAATCAAAATTTGTCAAAATATAATTGTGACGACAATTTAACAAGGAATCAAGAGCATTCCAAATGAAATTGCCAAACAAAGAAATGTTTCCAGGGGCAGATAAGTACCTCACTAGTTGCACAAGACATTTCAAGAAAGAAAATTTATGATAATGAAATCGAATCGCATGGATCAACAATCTTGTTCGCATTAGCTCAGTCTTAAGTCGTAACGTATATAACTCTCATATCTTTTAAGTAAGCACCGACCCTTAAACGGACATCGTTGTGTTGATTTTCTTAATCGCAGACTTGATTGTGTGATGATTCGTCGGGCTTGGTCTGGCGGAAAATTAGGATAAATTAGAAAAGGATAGAAACCATAAATCTATTCAGCGAACTTGCTTTTCAGGGTCCGATCTTGTTCGAAGATGTGTTCGGGAGGCATTAACTAGTTCAGGATTACTTTAGATAAGAAACACCTTATACCAATTTTCATTCAATCACGGTTTCGGCTAGTTAATTTCGATGTTTTTCAGGGATGCGATGCTTCGATTATGATCTCGTCACCTAACGGGGATGCCGAGAAGGACGCTCCAGATAATCAGTCTCTAGCCGGAGACGGGTTTGACACTGTTATCAAGGCAAAGCAAGCTGTCGAAACGGCTTGCCCCGGCGTCGTGTCGTGCGCGGACATCTTAGCCATAGCTGCTCGAGACGTAGTTGTCCTGGTAAGCAAGAACCTCCATGGACAATTCACCCTCGCAGCTCAATGTCGAGTCAAATGACTGTCATGCTTCAAGGCTAACGTTTTCTCACTTGCTCAATGTGCATGAAAAATGTCAGGCCGGAGGTCCATCATTCGACGTGGAGCTTGGACGTCGCGACGGTCTCATCTCCAAAGCATCTCTAGTAGCCGGGAAGTTACCACAACCGAACTTCGATCTCGACCAGCTCAATTCGATCTTCTCTGGACATGGCCTCACACAATCTGACATGATCGCCCTCTCGGGCGCTCACACCGTCGGCTTCTCCCACTGCAACCGCTTCGCCAACCGTCTCTACTCGTTCTCCTCGTCGTCTCAGGTGGACCCGACTCTCAACTTGACCTACGCGGCGCAGCTGATGCAAGCTTGCCCCCAGAATGTGGACCCACAAATAGCGATCGCCCTGGACCCTGTGACTCCTCAGACGTTCGACAACATGTACTACAAGAATTTGGTCCAAGGCATGGGCCTATTAACTTCGGACGAGTCCCTCTTCGCGGATTCAGCGTCTCAGCCTACCGTACTGGACTTTGCCAACAACCCGGGCAATTTCAACCAGGCGTTCGGCGAGGCGATGAGGAAGCTCGGGAGGGTGGGTATCAAGACCGGAAGCCAAGGAGAGATAAGAAGAGATTGTACAGCATTCAATTCATGAAATACAGTCACGGCCTGAAGAGGTTTACACATGGATTCAATAAGCAGTGTGCGGTTCTGAACTATGAAATAAAAAGCACCACCCCATTTGTTTTGTACCGGAGCATCTTATCGATTGAAATTGTCGCCGTCAAGTCATACTGTTCGAGTAAACCAACTCTCAGAAATTTTTTCGATGTAATAACTATCCTTTTACAACAACTGAAGCCATCAAGGAAATGATACTTAAACCATTCATGGAAGCAGATGGAGTAAAAGGTTTATATGCACCATGATGACAACAAAGAGAAGGACCATTTTCTAAATTCATGCCGAATAGATGGCAAAGTAAAGAACACGGATATAGCTCACCGGCCATGGCGAGGGCATCAGGCTAGAACGGGCCTATAGAGTGGCATGTATCCGCAACCAGTAGAGCGAATGTATGCGCAAGGCTTATAGAGGGCCTATACGTGATTACTGCAGCTGAAGCCTGAATCTCGGCAAGGCTTTATAGAGTGTATGTATCTGCAACCAGTAGACTGGACCTTGTGACTCATATTCAGTACCGTTCCGATGGTTGGTTCCGGTGGGAGATTGTGGGATCATCTCCCAAGGATTTGGACAGCTATTTCGCGAAGTGATTCCCCAGACTCTTGATTGAAACGTACAGATTCGTCTAATGTGTGCTGCGAAGACGGGGCACATTCTCCCTTTCCGGAGTGCCTCAACTGGTGATCACAATGGTTCATCAGCAACAAGCTTCGCAATAACTCGGGTCAATGACCACAATTTGCAGGTTGGTTGATTTCGGCATTGTGCATATTAAGATGTCATTACCCACTATGAAGCATAGGAAACCTGTATGTACATGTTTATGTGATGTATATATGGTTTGTGGTAAATCATATAGGATGTATAATCAGCTACTGAACATAAAGTCTCTCTTTTCATGTGTAGCTAATAGAAAATCCAAAGCGTAAATTGCTATCTAGAGCTAGAGGTGATTGATTCATGCCTGAGTACTGCAATTTTTGCCGCAAATGTGCTTTTGAAGCAACAAAGTGGACTTAATCCAAAATAAAGTTTAGTGATAATTAGCATATTTAAAGGCTGATGTCATTTCCATCTCTCAAATAGCTTAAGACACACTCTAAAATTTGAAAGGTCCAACTATGACCTCACTAAGACCTCCTCTTAATAGCCAGATCCATGAAAGAGGAAAAACATATCAATCTGATAATTTATGTTAACAGTTCCTACTATGTTGTTTCTTCTTCTTTTCTGTTCATATCATAGAAATTTACTCACGAGAATCATCTAAGATTCAAGTATTCTAATAAATTTAACATTCTAGGACCAAAAAAAATTAAATAATAAATTTAACATTCGAGATACAAGTTTAAAATGATATTATTAAAATATTTTTTAACTGGCATATCTTAAATATATAATATAATCATATAAAATTGGCAACTCTTTTGAAAGAATTCCCCCGAGAAAAACTTGAACTAAATAATTATATATTACAATATTTAAGATATCTCAATCATAAGAAGGTGGATCAGTGAGATGTATGGATACTCGTTTGGCAAAAACCGCGATTGATATATTACAATATTTTCAAGAATTTGACCTAATGGACGGCCATGGTTTTTTTTTTTTCGTTAAATTTCCTAGTCATTAATTTGGACGCGTACTGGGTCTTAGCGTGTTAGAGAAGTTGCTTAATTTCCAATATAATACTACATTATATCTGATGCCTTCAAGTAGCCCAAACAAATTTGGTTCCAAAATGCATTGTTGATTTGAGTCATAATATCTACCACAGTGATGTAGTATCAAGACTTGCTCATTTGCACCAGTTGAGAATACTTCATCAAAATTTAAAGACTCAAAATGTTTTGATCACCCAAACATTATCTGCCAAGGTATTGGATGTGGCAATCAATAAAGGCGTCCACGAAGATGAATCTTCCTTGGCCAGTAAGTACTCATGACAACTAGACCTTTGATCTTCTTTTCCTCAAGTGCTCATGACAACTATTTTTGTTGATCTCTGATGTTTGTCTTGCAGGTTGTGGAACACCAGGATGGCAAGCACCCGAACTGCTTTTTCGTGGGAACCAAACAACCACAATTGATATGTTCAACTTGGTTGCATTCTTTTCTTTTGCATCACAAGCACCGAGTATGTGAAATAAATATTGCGAACAACACAGTGCATTTGTCGTGGTGACATTTATACTAGAAGCTTCCCACTTGATTTCGCGTTTACTAAGTACATATATTGAATTGAGGTGAGAGTGGTGTCATTTTTAATTCGCATCACCACCATCTTCATTGCCTTGTTTGATAGATTTTGTAACCATTGTTAGTTAACTAATTTGCATAAATTATCCGTCCAACGTCTAATTGACTCGATTTTTGCACCTACGAAAAGTCCAAGACTTCATTATCTAAAAAATGCGGTTCGATATGAAAAAAAGTGTTGGTTCGTGAATATACAAAAATTGGATAGAATGCATGGTCATGATATTTTTATCGTTATAATCCGATGGCCATGATTGGATCTAAGTAAATTTAGATTATTAAAAGGCTCTTAACTCAAGTTTTTTAAATAATCTAATTTTTACTTAGTTTAATGATATTACTTAGTTTATATTATGTATCTGATGCCTTCAAGTAGTCCAAACACAATTCGGTTTCAAATGCATTGTTGGTTTGAGTCATGATGTCTAAGGTACATTGATCTATCAAGACTTGCTCATTTGCATTAGTTGGGAATAGTTAATCAAAACTTAAAGCCTCAAAATGTTTTGATCACCAAAACATTATCTGCCAAAGTATTGGATGTAGGTTCGACAAAAAAAAAGAAAAGTATTGGATGTAGGGATTAGTAAACGCATCCATGGAGATGAATCTTCCTTGGCCAGTAAGTGCTCTTGTAGGTTGAGGAACCCAGGATGGCAAGCACCCGAACTGCTTATTCGTGGGCGCCAAACAACGGCAAGTAATATGTTAATCTTGGGTTGCATCCTTTTCTTATGCATCACAGGTGAATGTTGTATTGCAAACAACACAGTGCATTTGTCATCGGTGACATTTATACTAGAAGCTCCTCACTTGATTTCGCGTTTACATAGTAAAGATATTGAATTAAGGTGAGAGTGGTGTCATCTTTAATTTGCATCACCATCATCTTCATTGCCTTGTTTGATAGATTTTGTAACCATTGTTAGTTAACTAATTTGCATAAATTTTCCGTCCAACGTCTAATTGACTCGATTTTTGCACCTACGAAAAGTCCAAGACTTCATTATCTAAAAAATGCGGTTCGATATGAAAAAAAGTGTTTGTTCGTGAATATATAGAAATTGGATAGAATGGATGGTCATGATATTTTCATCGTTATAATTCGATGGCCGTGATTGGACTTAAGTAAATTTAAATTATTAAAAATCTCTTAACTCAAGTATTTTAAATAATCTAATTTGGTAAAATTATGAAAAATAATGTGTTTTTTTACTTAGTTTAATGATATTACTTAGTTTATATTATGTATCTAATGCCTTCAAGTAGCCCAAACACAATTTGGTTTCAAATGCATTGTTGGTTTGAGTCATAATGTCTACTCTTTATTAAGGTAAATTGAACTATCAAAACTTGCTCATTTGCATTAGTTGGGAATAGTTCATCAAAATTTGAAGCCTCAAAATGTTTTGATCACCAAAACATTATGTCAAAGTATCGAATGGAAGGATTAGTAAACGCGTCCATGGAGATGAATCTTCCTTAGCCGGGAAGTGCTCTTGTAGGTTGAGGAACCTAGGATGGCAAGCACCTGAACTGCTTATTCGTGGGCGCCAAACAACGGCAAGTAATATGTTAATCTTGGGTTGCATCCTTTTCTTATGCATCACAGAGTGCATTTGTCGTCGACATTTATACTAGAAGCTCCCCACTTGATTTCGCATTTATATAGTACATATATTGAATTGAGGTGAGAGTGGTGTCATCTTTAATTTGTATCACCACCATCTTCATTGCCTTGTTTGATAGATTTTGTAACCATTGTTAGTTGACTAATTTGCATAAATTTTCCATCCAACGTCTAATTGACTCGATTTTTGCACCTACGAAAAGTTCAAAACTTCATTATCTAAAAAATGCGGTTCAATATGAAAAAAAGTGTTGGTTCGTGAATATACAGAAATTGGATAGAATTGATGGTCATGATATTTTCATCGTTATAATCCGATGGCCGTGATTGGACCTAAGTAAATTTAGATTATTAAAAAGCCCTTAACTCAAGTATTTTAAATAATCTAATTTGGTAAAATTATGAAAAATAATATTTGTGTTTTTTTACTTGGTTTAATGATATTACTTAATTTATATTATGTATCTGATGCCTTCAAGTAGCCCAAACACAATTTGGTTTCAAATGCATTGTTGGTTTGAGTCATAATGTCTACTTTATATTAAGGTAAATTGAACTATCAAGACTTGCTCATTTACATCAATTGGGAATAGTTCATCAAAACTTAAAGCCTCAAAATGTTTTGATCACCAAAACATTATCTGTCAAAGCATCGAATGTAGGGATTTGTAAACACGTCCATGGAGATGAATCTTCCTTGGCTGGTAAGTGCTCTTCTAGGTTGAGGAACCCAGGATGACAAGCACCCAAATTGCTTATTCGTGGGCGCCAAACAACGGCAAGTAATATGTTAATCTTGGGTTGCATCCTATTCTTATGCATCACAGGTGAGTGTTGTATTGCAAACAACACAGTGCATTTGTCGTCGGTGACATTTATACTAGAAGCTCCCCACTTGATTTCGCGTTTACATAGTACATATATTGAATTGAGGTGAGAGTGGTGTCATGTTTAATTTGCATCACCACCATTTTCATTGCCTTGTTTGATAGATTTTGTAACCATGGTTAGTTAATTAATTTGCATAAATTTTCCATCCAACGTCTAATTGACTCGATTTTTGCACCTACGAAAAATCCAAGACATCATTATCTAAAAAATGCGGTTCGATATGAAAAAAAGTGTTGGTTCGTGAATATACAGAAATTAGATAGAATGGATGGTCATGATATTTTCATCGTTATAATCCGATAGCCATGATTGGACCTAAGTAAATTTAGATTATTAAAAAGCCCTTAACTCAAGTATTTTAAATAATCTAATTTGGTAAAATTATGAAAAATAATATTTGTGTTTTTTTACTTGGTTTAACGATATTACTTAGTTTATATTATGTATCTGATGCCTTCAAGTAGCCCAAACATAATTTGGTTTCAAATGCATTGTTGGTTTGAGTCATAATGTCTACTCTATATTAAGGTAAATTGAACTATCAAGACTTGCTCATTTGCATTAGTTGGGAATAGTTCATCAAAACTTGAAGCCTCAAAATGTTTTGATCACCAAAACATTATCTGTCAAAGTATCGAATGTAAGGATTAGTAAACGCATCCATGGAGATGAATCTTCCTTGGCCGGTAAGTGCTCTTGTAGGTTGAGGAACCCAGGATGGCAAGCACCCGAACTGCTTATTTGTGGGCGCCAAACAACGGCAAGTAATATGTTAATCTTGGGTTGCATCCTTTTCTTATGCATCACAGAGTGCATTTGTCGTCGACATTTATACTAGAAGCTCCCCACTTGATTTCGTGTTTATATAGTACATATATTGAATTGAGGTGAGAGTGGTGTCATCTTTAATTTGTATCACCACCATCTTCATTGCCTTGTTTGATAGATTTTGTAACCATTGTTAGTTGACTAATTTGCATAAATTTTCCATCCAATGTCTAATTGACTTGATTTTTGCACCTACGAAAAGTTCAAGACTCATTATCTAAAAAATGCGGTTCGATATGAAAAAAAGTGTCGGATTCGTGAATATATAGAAATTGTATAGAATGGATGGTCATGATATTTTCATCATTTAAATCCGATGGCCATGATTGGACCTAAGTAAATTTAGATTAATAAAAAGCTCTTAACTCAAGTATTTTAAATAATATAATTTGGTAAAATTATGAAAAATAATATTTGTGATTTTTTACTTGGTTTATAATTATGTATCCGATGCCTTCAAGTAGCTGAGACACAATTTGGTTCCAAATGCATTGTTGGTTTGAGTCATAATGTCTACTCTATATTATGATACAAGATGTAGTATTAAGACTTGCTCAGTTGCATCAGTTGGGAATAGTTCATCAAAACTTAAACCTCAAAATGTTTTGATCACCCAAACATTATCTGCCAAGGTATCGGATGTGGGAATTAGTAAACACATCCATGGAGATGAATCTTCCTTGGTTGGTAAGTGCTCATGACAGCTAGACCTTTGATCTTCTTTTCCTCGAGTGCTCATGACAACTTTTTTGTTAATCTCTTATGTCTCTTGCAGATTGTGGAACCTCAGGATGGCAAGCACTGCTTCTTCCTGGTGGGTGACAAGAAGAAGAAGAAGAAGAAGAAGAAGAAGAAGAAGAGGAGGAGAAGAGTACTATCTAAGCGATGTGAATATCGCTGTCCCCAAGTATTCGACTTTGTTTTGCAAGTGGGGAGAGTGCATATGACAATGATGTTTTTCGTTTCCAAGCATGTCACAGCTTCCCTGTGCATCACTTTCAGCATCTTCAAAGAGTTCCCAAAATTTTAAGCTTGATTTAGTGGACCGGCCGACTTTTGTGCAGCTTCAAGTGTTCAGTCCTTTGTCGTAGCTCTAATATCTCACGCGCGATTATTGGATAAACGCTAAGGAGTTTGATAGTATCACAACTTGTTCAGCAAATCCAATCAGCATTGGATAAAGGGCTTTGCTGGATTGTACATCTAGCTCACCAAAGACCTAATCTACGCAGCTACGTAAAAAACTGAATGTAGCATTTGCATTTTAATTTGCATCACTACTATTTAAATATGTCGTCATATCAATCACATCACGAATAAAAAAGAGAAAAGGTATACCGATTATACCAAAATGGGAAAACCAATGTTTTTTTCACTAAGTAATTGACAATACCTAACTAAAAGTTTGGCGTTGATGGTGACATTGAACTTAACCTATGACTCTAGAAAGGAAGCTACAAGGTTCAAAACTCTGCCCACCGCGACTCGCAAGAAGGATGTGAGCATAGCATTAGCAGGAGTACCGTTAGCAGGAATACTTTTGATAGATGAGGTTTTTGGTATGAGCTATATATAGTTGATGAGTTTTTGAGTTAGCTTTTGATGGACATGTATATACCTTTTAATGGTTCGTAGAAAACTCTAATATTGAAACTAAGTGACCGTTTATCATATATATATATATAGATACACACACGGATAAGGGGTGAGCAAAGTGGACCAAGATCGCTTAGACTAGACCAGGATTGGTCCTTGAGGGTACCGGTTCGATC
>BCNH02000010.1:23880769-23908830 GCA_001662345.2 Metrosideros polymorpha var. glaberrima
TATTTAATATATAACGTGTCATAATGTGTCGGAATTCTTAATTTTTTAGAAATGACGTGTCGGCGTGTCATGTCGCGTGTTCGTGTCAGTGTAACATAGAAAGAGATAGACTTGAAATCTGTTGGGCTTCGCCCACGCAAGTTCGAACCCTGCTGTCGACGATTTTCCTCCTTTCTTTATTAAACTGTGTATTTATTTATTTAATTTTTGCCACACACTCTCAAATTATTATACTGAACCTGGATTCAGATGGGGAAATAAAATACTCGATATTGTTTTCTTTATTGACCATCATACGAATTTTTTTTTTCGATAAAGCAAATACTAAACGCACCTTTTGCTATTCTTTCAATAACATAGGAAGCATGTATTCAAAAACTTAAAAAGTAAAATTAGAGATTATAAAATTGGTCGTCGCACTACAATTAAGTAAATTTCACCGAGTGCACTTTTAATATGAGACGGTGTTTTAGCTCGAAAAAAATAAGGCGTGATTATTTTCTCATTGAGCATAGTTGTACCGGTCGCACACACCGCTACTTTATAATTAGACATACATAGGTCGGTTTTTTGAGAATGGATTTAGGAAAAGGCGTATCTACGATGATTCGAATTTACTCGTTTCGAGATAAGCACAAATAAGGCGTGCCCGACAAGCTTGGCAAAAAAAGCAAAAAAAAAACTAGAAAAGGTTCCGGCTACGCAAAATAGCCATTTCTAATGATAGAGCTCCGATCAAAGTCAACACTTCTACTCCATCTTCTTCCGGCGAAATGCCTGGCGTGATGATGATTTACTCCTAGTTAGAGGTAACGATTCTATGTCCATGGATTGTATTCATATCGTGCAGCGAGAGTTAAGGACAAACTTTATATAAGAGATTATTGAGTATGAACTAATTTATGAAATAGATAGCTCGTAAAACAAATGTCATCCACAGAGGAAAAAACTTCGGTCTGTAAATAGTCTAACCAATCCCGTCATCGATCAATAAACAAGCCGACACTATCGGATTTTAACTACATCGATATATGACCGTTAAATTAGATAACTGCACGAGAGACAGGTTGATATGATTTCGATACCGGCGTGAACAATTTAAACCTACGCTCGCCATCCCTCCCTTTAACGTTGTATCAACATTTGCTACCACTCTAAAAAAGAAACGAAACTAGTAAAGAACAGCGTACGGTCCGGGCAAGGAGGCTGAAATCACGGCAATCAGAAGAAGGAAAAGTCAAGTCTGCGACGACTTGGACTGCGACCCTTCCATGAAAATCCAACTAGACTCATCGTTCTCTCAGTTTCCCTCAGAAATCACCCGATAGCATATCCAATCTCCAATTCTCGTACTCATCGACGATTCATTTCCTCCGGTCGTATACCATCCATACCACACGGATCAAGCTAAAGAAAGATGACGACCCCAACCCAACCCGACTTCAAGAACACCGTCGCGGTGGCCAAGGCGGTGCTGTCCGCCGCAGCCTCCGTGACGGCCACCGTGGTGGTGGTGCAGTCGGCGGTTCACGCGATCTTACCCCACAGGTTCCGGGGCTTCCTCTTCTCCGGGATCCGCGGCTTCCTGTCTCGCTTCTCCAACGAGATGACCATGGTCATCGACGAGTACGACGGATTCGTCCAGAACGAGCTCTTCGAGGCGGCCCAGGTTTTCTTGGCTGCCAAGCAATCCCCTTTGACACCGCGCATCCGGGTGACCAAGCCCAAGAAGGAGAACCACTTCACTCTGGCTATGGACCGGAATCAAGCGCTGGTGGATACGTTTCAGGGGGTCGAGCTCAAGTGGGTTTTCGCGTCGAGACAGATCGACTCGGGCCACCGAGCTCATCAAGGCCGGAACTCGACGGTTCAGTACGAAGTTCAGTACTTTGAGCTCACCTTTCACAAGAAGCACAAGGAGATTGTGCTCAATTCCTATCTGCCTTTCGTCATCAGCGAGGCCAAGTCCATGAAGCAGGGGAAGAAGACGCTGAAGCTACACACTCCGAGCTTCGGCCGCGTCTATGGCGGTAATCATCTTCGAACGTTGAGTTGGAATCAACTAAATAATCTGTAAAGATATTTAATTCTGCTATTAGAAGTGTGGAAAGGAGTAAAATACTAAAATTCACAAAACTTTTCAATTCAATCGGTTGAAATTCAATGGACGATTCCAAAAATAAGTGCTTGCTTCAGAAAAATTCGTATGTAGCAACATCCTAAAGAACGTTAAGGGAAAAATATACTAGAACCAGTCTTCCACCTTCTTATCTACTGCGATTCTGCTCTCGATTTTTTCAGCAGAAAACTGAATTTTGTATCTCCATCACAAAAAATTTTCCTCTACAGGTCCTCTCTCAGATGCGTGGGCCTCAGTGAACCTCGACCACCCGGCGACATTCGAGACGCTGGCCATGGACCTAGAGCTCAAGAAGACGATTGTCGATGATCTCGAGAGGTTCGTGAGGAGGAAGGAGTACTACAGGAGAGTCGGCAAGGCGTGGAAAAGAGGGTACTTGTTGTACGGACCCCCTGGCACAGGGAAATCGAGCCTGGTCGCGGCGATGGCCAATTACTTGAACTTCGACATATATGACTTAGAGCTGAGCGGGCTCCGGAGCGACTCGGAGCTCCGGAGGCTGCTCGTTGCCACCGCGAATCAATCCATATTGGTGGTCGAGGACATCGATTGCACTATTAAGTTGCAAGATAGGACGTCCCAAATCCGAGCGGCGAGCATGAATACTATTTCGATCAGTCATCCGCAAGAAGATCGAGTATCATTTTTATTTTTGGCTTTCTTTTTTAGTATTAGGTTTAGTTCAATTGTTGCATTCTATGCATGTGATCTGTCCTTGATATTTAACTTGCGTTTGTCATTACAGCATTAATTTTTTCTCATCGAACAGGGGACATTGTCTGGATTCCTCAACTTCATCGACGGGCTTTGGTCGAGCTGCGGCGACGAGCGGATCATAGTCTTCACGACGAACCACAAGGAGAAATTAGACCCGGCCTTGCTGCGCCCAGGGCGCATGGACATGCACATTCACATGTCCTATTGCACCCCGTGTGGGTTCAGGCTTCTCGCATCTAATTATCTCGGGATCGATAGCCACGAGCTCTTCGACCGGATCGAGAGTTTGATTGCAACGGCTAGAGTCACTCCGGCCGAAGTAGCCGAGCAGTTGATGAAGAGCGACGAACCGGAGGTCGCTTTGAGGGACATGGTTTCTTTCCTCGTTAATCACAAGAGGAAAGAAAATGAAGAAGTTGATGAGGAGAAAGCTTGTCAGTGCCAATTGGTTCAAGAAAATGGAGGGAGTGAGAAGGAAAACGGAAGTTGCGTACTAATTGAAAAATAAATAATGAATATCGACTGTGTTGGTTTTTTCCCATCGATTTTATTCAGACTATGTACTAAGAAAGACGTTGAGTTGCTTGCCTTATCAAGTTATCTTATTTCTTTTGATTGTTATCAAGTTTGGCCAATTCCACCCGGTTGAAAGGTCACAACGTGTTTTGAAGATCCGATAGATCTTAATGCATAGGTAACATTTAAGAAAATAATCGATTTTCGCGTGCTAGAGTTTGAATTCCGCTAGGAAATGAAATTTACGAAAAGATGTGTCGTTTCGCAGAAACCATAACGATGTTATTGTCAACCATCGAATGCTGATGTTTCATTAAAGAGAACGGGACGTCTTTCGTTTTCTTCCTCTGTTATGCAACAATCGTTTCCGTTCCCTCTGGATCCTAGCAGCATCTGAGGGAGACAGCACAGAACTCACATGCCTTAATCTGTCATCGTCAAGAACATGTCCTCTCGTTCCAGGATTTCCTTTGCTAGAACTAACTGCTTCACATGATATGGTTTCACCTTTGGAAGAATGAATCTTTCCATGCAAAGTAATCTTTTCCAGATCCATTCAGCCAGTCTACAGTAGCATCCTCCTCCAGGATGTTGGCAGCAGCTTCAGGAGTTAAGTCTCTTTTCTTCGTTGGCCTCACTGCCGGCATAGTAGTCATCAAATCCCTGCATCTTGTCCGATGATGCTTCATTGGCACAATAACAGTGCAACATGCCACTCTCAGCATCTGTTGGGTCGTTACTTCTAATTTCTGTTCCTTCCTAGGAAACTTTCTTACGAATTCCCAGTACTTCTTCGGACGGAATCTACTGCTACTCTGTCAGTACCTAGGGATAAGTGCTAATTGTTATCGGGAAGGGCATTAAACCAGTCTCAGAGGAGTCCAAAGAAGCATCATCAGTTTTCTGGCCTCCCCAGCTCGAGGGACAAGTGAACTGACGATGGAAAGTGAGGGCCATCGAGAGAACTTACCATGTGCAGTGATGCTTGGCATCATGTTCAATCTTTTCAGCTCAGCTTCCGAAGCCATCATCATTGGGCCATCTATATATAGATGAAATCCCCTGACGCACCCTTAATCTCATCCGCAAAAAGACGCATAACGCATCCATTAGGATGCCTATCACGATCAGCATTAGCAAAGAGGGACTTGTAGCATCTCTAGAATGTCAACAAAAGAGAAAGTTCACTGCAACCGTATGATAATCAGAAAAAAGATGGCTACAGAAGGAAAAGGATGAAGGTGCAAGCATAGATGACTACCAGCTGTATCCGATGCGCTGAATCATCGCTATGCCACCAGAGGAGAAGAAGCAGCAGCCACAGAAGAGTGAGAGGAGCCATCATCATCAGCGGCTCCCCTGCAAATTCTTCATTGACAGAATCTATAACAGATGCAGAGCCATTTGTACCTAGAGACACTAATCCTACCCTTTTCAACAGGGTGAATCTTGACGCACAAAATAGGTTGAGTTATATTCCTGAAGTTCCTTTTGCTATTTTTTCAAAGACAAATATATATATTCACAAATTTAAGGAAGAAGATGAATTTGGTTGTTGTACCGTAGAGATAATTAAGGAATTTCGTGCATTTTTTTAGTGGAGAGTGGGTAGTTAACCTCTTGCTTTTTATAATTTTATCTTGTTTTCTTTAGCCAATTTTACAGATTTTCTTCTCTCCAACACTTAATTGCATTATAGTATTAAAAGAAGGTGAAAATGATGGCAAAATGAGAAACTTACGGTAAGATAAAATGGTGTTTTACCCTGTATTTATCGATATTCTTACCCTTTTTCTCATAACATTATCGTTACACTGTTATTTATCTTGAGGACGGCTTTGACATTCTAAACCAATTCTTTTCCTTAGCACAGTTTCTCAACACAACCAAAGGAACTGCCGCATTATGTCTTTTTTTACTTATTTTGTGCATGAAATCTCGTTTTGTCCATTAATTGTACAACTTGACCGTGACACATGATGCACCGGGAAGTGAGCCAATCGATCGATGAGAAATTATTATATGGTCTATAAATCATGTAAAACAAATATCATCTGAATCATTAGTTAGATGGGTCATATGATAAATTTCACATGATCAACAATCAAAATAAATTCGGTATGCATACGAACATGTAACCAACACAAATGCTTTCTCATATTTTGGGCCTTCCATTGTAAAAGGCCGCCCCTATTTTTTTGAGCACCCAACCAATTCCTTTTGGGCATGGTAGTCCCTCGTCGGACATATACCGATTAATTATTGGAGACACACGAATCTGCTTTGAGGATGACCTCGAGAAAACGCGTACATACGATGGTTCTAATTCAATTAAGTAGCGATAAGGACAGATTAGGTCATCGTTTGCTTAATTTTTTAGTGTTTTTATTTTCTCCTCTTAGAAGACAGACAGGCTTTGCAAAAGCAAACAAGCTAGAAAAGGTTCCAGCTAGACAGAAGGACCATTTCTCTAATACTAGAGCTCGGATCAAAGTCTAGAAGTCAACACTCCTACTCCATCTTCTACACGAAATGCGTAGCGTGGTGATCACTCCTAGATGTCCACGGATCTTAGTCAAAGGGTGCCGCGAGAACTAAGGGCAAACCATTAGAGATTGGTCATTCTAAATATTAACCAATTTACGAAATTCATAGCTCGTAAGGATCCCATTACTTGTATAGTTAGGTAATTTCAACTCGAAAATTACTTGCGAATGAACGCTGTCACGACAAGGCAAACTTCTGGCCGATCACGTCGTCGATAAATGAAGAACGCTGATGCCGTCGAACCACGTCGAAACGGAATGCGCCATGTACATGTGATTTTTGCCTTACATCGAAACGCGATCATGAAATTAGACAATTTCATGGGATCGTTTAGATGTTGTATTAGCATTTGCCACCAGTCCTCTCGGAATAGAAAAAGGACAAAAGGAAGGCGTAGGGAAGGTGGCAAGGAGACTGAAAAAACGTCACGGCATTAGAAGGGCAAAGTCAAAGTCAACGAAGACTTGGACTCTGAAACGGTCCATGATCCAGCTTGGTCTAGAAGGCAACGCACCAATTTTCCAATAATTTGTACTTTGTGCCGCTCAGTCAGACTTTTCATTAAACATAGAGATTTTTACTACGCAAAAAATGTCTCTAGTTCACTCTATAAAATCCAATACTCACTTCAGTGTTCTCACATTCACCAAAAAATATCATATAATCAACGATTTCATCTCCCGATTTTCTCCGGTCAATTACCATCTATTACCAAACTGCTTAAATGACGACCCCAGCTCCGACCGACTTCAAGAACGCCGTCGCGGTGGCCAAGACGGTGCTTTCAGCCGCGGCCTCTGTGACAGCCACCGTGGTGGTGGTCCAGTCGATGGTTCACACGATTGTCCCCCATGAACTCCAGGGCTTCCTCTTCTCCGGGATCCGCAGCTTCTTCTCTCGCTTCTCCAATGAAATGACCATGGTCATCGACGAATACGATGGGTTCGTCCAAAACGAGCTTTTCGAGGCGGCCCAGGTTTTCTTGGCTGCCAAGCAAACCTATTCGACGTCACGCATCCGAGTGTCCAAGCCCACGAAGGAGAACCACTTCACAGTGGCTATGGACCGGAATCAAGCGCTGGTGGATACGTTTCATGGGGTCGAACTCAAGTGGAATTTCGCGTCAAGGCAAGTCGACTCCGGCTACCGAGTTCATCATGGCCATAACTCGATGGTTCAGTACGAAGTTCAGTACTTCGAGCTCACTTTTCACAAGAAACACAAGGAGATCGTGCTCAATTCCTATCTGCCTTTCGTCATCAGCGAGGCCAAGTCCATGAAGCAGGGGAAGAAGACGTTGAAGCTACACACTCCGAGCTTCGACCGCGTCTATGGCGGTAACTATCGTCGAACATTAAATTCGAATCAACGAAATTACCTGCAAAGATATTCAATTCTGCTATTAGAATGGTCCTTTCCATAAAAAAAAAATAAGCACTTGCTACAGAAAAGTTCATATGCGACATCCTAAGAACATTAAAGTCAAAATTCACTAGAACCAGTCTTGCACCTTCTTACCTACTATTATTCTGCTCTCAATTTCTTCATCAGAAAACTGAATATTGTATCTGCATTGCAAGTTTTTTCCTCTACAGGTCCTCTCTCAGATGCGTGGGCCTCGGTGAACCTTGACCACCCGGCGACATTCGAGACACTGGCCATGGACCTGGAGCTCAAGAAGACAATCATTGACGATCTCGAGAGGTTCGTGAGGAGGAAGGAGTACTACAGGAGAGTCGGCAAGGCATGGAAAAGAGGGTACTTATTGTACGGACCCCCCGGCACGGGTAAATCAAGCCTGATCGCCGCGATGGCCAATCACTTGAACTTCGACATATACGACCTAGAGCTGAGCGGGCTCCGTAGTAACGCGGAGCTCAGGAGGCTGCTCGTCGCCACCGCGAATCAGTCCATATTGGTGGTTGAGGACATCGATTGCACCATTGAGTTGCAAGATAGGATGTCCAAAAGCCGAGCCGCGAGCACGAATATGATGTCGACCGATTTTCCACGAGAAGATGTACAGCTTTTTCTTTTTTGCTTTCTTTTTTAGTATAACGTTTACTTCAGTTTGTTGCATTCTATGCACATTTAACTTATGTTTATCACTACGACATTAATTTTTGTCTCATGGAACAGCTGACATTGTCTGGATTGCTCAACTTCATCGACGGGCTTTGGTCGAGCTGTGGCGATGAGCGGATCATAGTCTTCACGACAAACCACAAGGAGAAGTTAGACCCGGCCCTGTTGCGCCCAGGGCGCATGGACGTACATGTTCACATGTCCTATTGCACCCCGTGCGGGTTCAGACTTCTCGCATCTAATTATCTCGGGATCAATAGCCACGAGCTCTTCGACCAGATCAAGAGCTTGATCGCGACGGCTCGAGTCACTCCGGCAGAAGTAGCGGAGCAGTTGATGAAGAGCGACGAACCGGAGGTCGCTCTCAGGGACATGGCTTCCTTCCTCGTTAATCACAAGCGGAAAGAAAATGAAGAAGTCAGTAAGGAGAAAGTTGTTCAGTGCCAATTGGATGAAGAAAATGGAGGGAGGGAAGAGGAAAGCGGAAAGTGCGAACTAATTGAAGAATAAACAATAAATATCGACTCTGTTGGCATGTTTTGCTCGATTTTAACTTAGATTATTATAAAGATAGTGATTATTGAGGATAAAGAGATTGTGGGAAGTTACTACATGGTCATCCGAATTATAAATTATGTGGTTCAAATGATAAAATCATATGATCAACAGTCCAGACGAACTTGATTTTACATGATCTATCAGCCATGTGATATTTTTTCGCGATCGATATTCATGTCATGCTGATCTGGCACTACTGTTTTCTCATGGTTTGGACCTTCCTTTGTTAGAGTCACATGGGTCCGTGCTCCGAGGGCGGTCTCAAGAAAATTCGCACGTACGGTGATTCGAATCAAATTGATCAGCAATAATGATCGTGTTCGCATCGTGCAGCGGGAGTTAAGGAGAGAGCATTAGATAAATCATTCTAAAATGGAACCAACTTACATCGAGATGCGATCGTTGAATTAGATAATCGCAAGTTCACTTCATAAAATCCAATTCTCATACTCATCGCCACTTTCATCTCCCGATTTCCCTCCGGTCAAAGACCATCCGTCCCACGTAGATTGAACTTGAAAAGGATGGTGACCCCGACTCGGAACGACTTCGAGAACCCATCACGGTGGCGAAGGCCGTGCTGTCTGCCGCAGCCTCTGTGACGGCCACTGTGATGGTGGTGCAGTCGGTGGTTCGACCGTTCGTGCCACCCGAATTCCAAGGCTTCCTCTTCTCCGGGATCCGCGGCTTCTTGTCTCGTTTCTGCAACGAGATGACTATGGTCATCGAAGACTACAATGGGTATGCCGAAAACGAGCTCTTTCAGGCGGCCCAGGTTTTCTTTGCCGGCAAGCGACTGCAATCCCTTTTGATGCGGCGCGTCCGAGTGACCAAGCCCATGAAGGAGAACCAGTTCACCCTGGCTATGGACCGGAATCAAGTGTTGGTGGATACGTTCCATGGGGTCAGGCTCAAGTGGGTTTTCGTGTCGATACAGGTCGACTTGGGCCATCAAGTTCCTCAAGGCCAGAACTCGACGGCGGAGCACGAGGTTCAGTCATTCGAGCTCACTTTCCACAAGAAACACAGGGAGATCGTGGTCAATTCCTATCTGCCGTTCGTCTTCGAGGAGGCCAAGTCCATGAAGCAGAGGAAGAAAACGTTGAAGTTATACTCTTCGAACTCCAACGGCCTCTATAGCGGTAATCATCGTCAAAGATTAAGTTGGAATCAACGAGCTTCATCTCTAAATATGCTTAATTTCCCAGGATCGTTTGAGTTCAATCGGACCAGTCTGATGTATCATAGACATTTTAAAGTTGGAATCAAAGGGTGCAGTCCAAAAATAAGTACTAGGATACAGAAAAGGTCATATGTTAAATCCTAAGGAACATCGAAAGCCACTAGAACAGTCTTGCACCTTCTTATCTAGTATCGACTGTGATTCTGCTCTCAATTTCTTCAAACAGAAAACTGAAGTTTGTATCTCCCGTCACAATTTTTTTTTCCTCTACAGGTTCTCTCTCCGGTGCTTGGGCCCTGGTGAACCTCAACCACCCGGCGACATTTGAGACGCTGGCCATGGACTCGATGCTCAAGAAGATGCTCATCGACGATCTCGAGAGGTTCTTGAGGAGGAAAGAGTACTACAAGAGAGTTGGTAAGGCGTGGAAAAGAGGGTACCTATTGTATGGACCCCCTGGCACAGGGAAATCGAGCCTGGTCGCAGCGATGGCCAATTACTTGAAATTCGACATATACGACCTAGAGCTGAGCGGGCTCCGGAGCAATGCGAACCTCAGGAGGCTGCTCGTCACCACCGCGAATCAGTCCATATTGGTGGTCGAGGACATCGATTGCACCATCACGTTGCAAGATAGGAGGTCGGAAGCCCGAGCTGCGAGCACGATGTCAGCCCCTCATCCGAATAAGATGAAGTACAAATTTTCTTTTGGCCTTCTTTTTCAGTATAAGGTTTACTTCAATTGTTGCATCCCATGTCCGTCCTTGACATTTAACTTATGTTTGTCCCTACGACATTAATTATTTCTCGCGGAACAGCTGACATTGTCTGGATTTCTCAGCTTCATCAACAGGCTTTGGTCTAGCTGCAGCGATGAGCGGATCATAGTCTTCACGATGAACCACAAGGAGAGATTAGACCCGGCCCTGTTGCGCCCAGGGCGCATGGACGTGGAAGTTCCCATGTCCTATTGCACCCCATGCGGGTTCAAGCTTCTCACTTCTAATTATCTCGGGATTGATCTGTGATATTCGGAAAATTCCTGCATTTATTTATAATATGTAGGAATTCATAAATGATAAATGTCTCACATAGAAAATTTTAGTTGAGTGTTTTACGTAGAAATTGCGGAGATCGAATCACATTTTTCGTATCTGTAGCTTTTCCATAAATGTTTTCGTTGAGATTAAGTTGTTGAATATATGCTTTCGAATTAATTTTCTAGAGTTACAACGAAGTGTGTAACGCCGCATTGTCTGATTTCGGAGGCCGATACGCTCCGAATTTTCGTGTCGGATAAGTGTCGATTTTTGAAATTTACTGAGTTAAGCATTTCTGCATGTTCGTTGTCTTTTGCTAAATGTTTCGACACGTTCAAAGTATTTTTTGGACTTACCAATATTTAGAACGAACACTGGTTTTATTGTTTATGCACTGGTTTCCCCATTTATGTACTGGCTTATTAGACATCGGGGCTAATTATCAAAATATCTACATAGGAAACCATATGGTTTTGCCATTTGTAAGCTTTCTATTTGGCCACATCTTCTCAATTTCTTACCATATGTTTTAACTCAAGATAATGATGACATTTAACTCTTGGAATTAATGATTCTTATCCTTTCATTCAAGTGAGTTCTTACCGATTCCCTCTTTTGGCCCTAAGTATAATTTTCCAAATGCTTCAAACTCTCAACTTCACTTTCTCTCAACTTTCATCTCCTGAATCCTCCAAGTGATAGAAGAGGCCCCATTTTGCGTTGTTAAAGTTTTTAACTCCAACTTTTCAAGATGATTTTTTGAGCTTATTCCCTTTTCTAAATTGGTTTTGTTTCTTAAAAAAATTCAAAGTTATTGATCATTGTTCTTGATTATTTTACTTTGAAGGTAATCAAAGTTTGTTTTGGTTGAAGTTATCTTTGAGGTAAATAAAAACTCTAATCGCTAAGTTAGGATAATCTTCTTGTTACTCTTGACTTGGTTGTTTGGTGGTTGTTATTTTTAGTTTGAGTTTTGATGATACATGTATAGAAATTTCAGTTTTACGCAAATCCAGGAGAATGATCATAATTTTTTCTATATATATCAAAATGAATCGATTCCAATGCCAAAAGAACAAGGACTCATATATCTACAACTTTGATGCTTTGAGTTTTCCCATATAAGCATTGGAAACTCATCGATTAGAGAAAACAGTATACGTTGAGGACAGAAATTTCAGTTCTGCGCTAGTTCAGGAGAATAGTCATAAATTTTTCTATATTTATCGGAATGACTTGATTATAATTCCAAAAGAACAAGGACTCTTAGATCTACAACTTTGATGTTTTGAGTTTTCTCATATAAGCTTTTTAAATCCACCGATTAGAGAAAACAGTACACGTTGAGGATAGAAATTTCAGTTCTGCGCTAGTTCAGGAGAATAGTCATAACTTTTTATATATATATCAGAACGACTTGATTCTAATGCTAATAGAATAAGGACTTGTAGATCTACAACTTTTATGTTTTGAGTTTTCTCATATAATTTTTGTAAACTCACCGATTGAAGAAAACAGTTAACATTATGGGCGAAAATTTCAGTTCTGCGCTAGTTCAGTAAAATGGTCATAACTTTGTCTACACATATCCGAATGACTTGATTCCAAAGCCCAAAGAACAACGACTCTTAGATCTACAACTTTTAAATTTTGGATTTTCTTATTTGAGTACTGTATGGCTACCGATTTGGGGATGAAGTGACATAACATGATGATAAACGATTTTTCACCATGATGGTATATCTTAGTGATGATTTGAATACAATGATGTTGTGGAAATATGTTATTTGGAGTTGATGATATTCACATAGCCCTTTTTAGAATGTGTCATTTGCTCACAAAATGAAATGAGCATGTTATTATGTGCATAATGGCTATGTGATTTAATATGAAAAGAAATATGAAAATATTTTGTCGTCCACTTGATGGTGGCGACGATGACCGGTGTGTCGAATGCCTCATGAAGTGTTACGGAATGCCTTAGGAGTTCGAGATGACCCGTGTGTCAAATGCCCCGTGGTCGAATATTGCAGGATGCCTCGGAGTTGAGATACCCAGTGTGTCGGATGCCTCGGGAGTGCTCGGGATGAGAAAAAGAAATGAATGATATGAAATAATTTGCATATGATGCATGACTATGATACATGTTTCTTAATGAATCAAATAATGATGATGGTGCATCGAAATGTAATATGGCTTCCGCATGTATTTAGTAAATAATAATATGCATTGATGCTATTGATTTGCCATTGACTTAAAGAGGTAATGCTTTTTCATGTGCTTGTCATGCATGAAGTTTCATGATGTATGATCGCATGTTATATGATGCCAGGTTGAGTGATGGGTGAATTTCTTACCTTAAAATTAGAGATTTCATTTACTGGATCTCGGTTCACCCCTTAATTTTTCAGGTGTGTAGGATGGTCCCCTGAAAGTTGAGATGAAAGGGACGAGGTGATAATGGAGGCCATTGACCCGTGAGTTGAATGGTGGTTTTGTATAGGTAAGCTTTTGGGGAAGTAAGAATATAGTGTGGAGAATAAGTAACCTTAACCCTTTTTCAGGTCTATGCATTTTATGTTTGTATTATCATTGTTGTGAACTTGTACTATGAATAATTTTTCAAGGAGGATGCAGATGTGTTTTAGTCAAGCTCATGCGATTTTCTTGTTTGGGGTAATTGTGAAAGAAAATTTTTATTACGCTTCCGCATGTAAGGACACGTGTACGCGAGGGTGATGTTCTAGGTCGTCACACGATCGCCACAAGCTCTTCAACCATGTTGAGAGTTTGTTCAAGACAGCTAAAGTCACTTTGGCCGAAGTAGCTGAGCAGTTGTTGAAGAGCAACGAACCGAAGGTCACTCTCAGGGACATGGTTACCTTCCTCGCTGATCGCAAGTGTGAAGAGAATGAAGAAGTCTTTTAGGAGAAAGTTTGTTGGTGCCAATTGGTTGAAGAAAAAGGAGGGGGTGTAGAGGAAAGCGGAAAGTGAGAACTAATTGAAGAATAAACAATAGATATTGACTGTGTTGGCATGTTGTCGTGACCCTCAGGTGTCGACATATGTTTCCATCGAATTTAATTTGGGTTATTATAAAGATAGCGATTATGGAGGATTCAATCACAAAAGTAATTGATGAGAAGGTATTGCCCGGTCATCCGAATCATTAATTATGTGGGCCAGATGGTAAAATCACGTGATCAACAGTGTAAATGAACTTAATTTACACGACCAATTTTTTTAATAAACCATGCAAACTAGAGTCATAATTCTTGTTCATCTTTCTTCCCTATAAGTGAGATAGAAAGTTTCTCTTTTTTCCTCTTTTTCTTTTCATATGAAAGGGGGGGTCTGTACTTATTTGAGCACTAAACTAATTCTCGTTCGATATGATAATCATCCATTGCACGCACATCGGTTAATTACTAGATTCCCGTAGGTCCCTTCTCTGAGGACGATCTCAACAAAATGCGCAATTAGGGTGGTCCAAATCCAACCGATCAATGGTAAAAGACACATGAGGTCATCAATTGCATAATCGGATGAGGTTATCCCTTGCGTAATCATACGGGGGTTATTGTTTTTTTCTTTTCCCTAGAGCACGACAAGAGGTGCTAAATTGAAGTGGAATGTGCCGTGGACACGTGGGATTGGTCGATCCGATCACAACATCGAAATCAAAGTGTACGAAGACTTAGACTAAGAACAGTGCATGAATTAGCTTCGTCGAGAAGGTAACTTAAAAATGCATCCCATGCATTTGTACCTTTGTGCTTTACAGTCAGACTTCCATATAAAAATGTCACTAGCTCACCCCTATAATGCAAGACCAATCGATCTCCAATTCTCCAATCCTCCGGTCAAATAAAGAATGGCGACCCCAACTCCGAACGATTTCAAGAACCCCGTCGCGGTGGCCAAGGCGGTGCTGTCTGCTGCAGCCTCCGTGACGGCCACCGTGATGGTGGTGCAGTCGGTGGTTCAACCATTCGTGCCCCCCGAATTCCGGGGCTTCCTCTTCTCCGGGATCCGTGGCTTCTTGTCTCGCTTCTCCAACGAAATGACCATGGTCATCGAGCAGAACGATGGGTACGCCCAAAACGAGCTCTTCGGGGCTGCCCAGGCCTTCTTGGCTGCCAAGCACTCCCTTTCGGTGCGGCGCATGCGAGTGACCAAGTCCACGAAGGAGAACCACTTCGCTCTGGCTATGGACCGGAATCAAATGCTGGTGGATACGTTTCACGGGGTCAAACTCAAGTGGGTTTTCGGGTCGAGACAAGTCGACTCGGGCCACCGAGTTCATCAAGGCTCAACGGTTCAGCATGAAGTTCGGTACTTCGAGCTCACTTTCCACAAGAAACACAGGGAGATCGTGGTCAAATCCTATCTGCCTTTCGTCATCGACGAGGCCAAGTCCATGAAGCAGGGGGACAAGAAGTTGAAGCTATATACTCTGAACTCCGGCGGTAATTATCTTCGAACATTAAGATGGAATCATCGCAGTTATCTTTATATATGTTTAATTCTACTGTTAGAAGTGTGGCGAGGAGTAAAATACTAAATTCGCGAATTTTTTTTAGTTCTTCAGAAGTATCATAGACATTGTAAATTTGCAATTAAACGGTCCAGTCCAAAGTAAGTACTTGCTACAGGTTCACATGTAAAATCCTAAAGAACATTAAGGTAAAAAATTCACTAGAACTAGTCTTGCACCTTCTTATCTACTATGATTCTGATCTCAATTTCTTGAACAGAAAACTGAATTTTGTATCTCCATCACAATGTTTTTCCTCTACAGGTGGTGGCCCGGGTGCGTGGGCCCCGGTAAACCTCGACCACCCGGCGACATTCAAGACACTGGCGATGGACCTAGAGCTCAAGAAGAAGGTCCTCGACGATCTCGATAGGTTCGTGAGGAGGAAGGAGTACTACAGGAGAGTTGGCAAGGCGTGGAAAAGAGGGTACTTATTGTACGGGCCCCCTGGAACGGGGAAATCGAGCCTGGTCGCTGCAATGGCCAATTACTTGAACTTCGACATATACGACCTAGAGTTGAGCGGGCTCTGGAGCAACGCGGATCTCAGGAGGCTGCTCGTCGCCACCACGAATCGGTCCATATTGGTGGTGGAGGACATCGATTGCACCATTAAGTTGCAAGATAGGAAGTCAGAAACACAAGCCGCTAGCATGAATCCGATGTTGACGGGTTATCAGCGACAAGATCGAGTACAATTTTTTCTTTTGGCTTTCTTTTTCAGTATAATGTCTCGTTCAACTGTTGCATACTATTAATAGGATCTGTCCTCGACATTTAACTCATGTTTGTCACTACAACGTTGATTTTTTTTTATTTTTTTTTCTCATGGAACAGGTGACGTTGTCTGGATTCCTCAACTTCAGCGACGGGCTTTGGTCGAGTTGCGGTGATGAGCGAATCATAGTCTTCACGACAAACCACGTTGAGAAATTAGACCCAGCCCTATTGCGCCCAGGGCGCATGGACTTGCACGTTCCCATGTCCTATTGCACCCCGTGCGGGTTCAGGCTTCTCGCTTCTAATTATCTCGGGATCGATAGCCACGAGCTCTTCGACCAGATCGAGAGTGCGATCGCAACGGCTAGAGTCACTCCAGCAGAAGTAGCGGAGCAATTGATGAAGTGCGACGAGCTGGAGGTCGCTCTCGAGGACATGGTTTCCTTCCTCGTTAATCACAAGAGGAAAGAAAATGAAGAAGTGGTTGAGGATAAAGTTCGTCGGTCCCAATTGGTTGAAGAAAATGGAGGGAGTGAAGAAGAAAGCAGCGAGTGCGAACTACTTAGAGAATTAAATAGTAGTTATGTCGGTGTCGGTACGTTTCCATCGATTTTAACTTAGATTATTAAGGATTCAATCGCAAAAGTGATTGATGGAAAGTTATTGTAAGGTCATCTGAATTATTAATTATGTGGGTCAAATGGTAAAATTACATGATGAATAGATTAGATGAACTCAATTTATATAATCTATGAACCATGTAATATTATTTCGTGATTGATATTTATGGCAGCCCGACGGTATGATTTGCTTCGTATAGTTATCGCGTCAAGGACACATAATATGAGACTCATGTTTTCTCATGTTTTGGGCCTTCCATGAAATCTTATGTTTGCTTGGGTTGGCTGAAAACATTATGTATCCGATTTAGACCAACCAATGAGGTCAAGGTCATTTCGGTCCTTTTCTTCCCTATGGGCGAGATACAAAATTTCCTTTTTCTCCCTTTTTTTATTTATTTATTGTTAAAGGGTGTTCGTACTTATTTGAGCACTTAACTAATTCTTGTTCGATATGATAGTCCTCTGCTATGCATACACCGGTTAATTGCTAGAGTCACACGGGCCCTTGCTCTAAGGATGATCTCAAGAAAATGTGCACTTACGGTGATTTGAGTTCAATCGATAAGAGCGATGGGGACAGATGAGATTATCACTTGCGTAATCATATAGGGGTTACTTTTTTCCTAGAACAAAACGAGCTTAGCAAAAACAAAACGAACTACAAAAGGTTCCGACTAACCCTAGTTATTCGATTTTGTTTATGGCAATGCATTTCCGAGGGGGCATATATATAGTTTCTTTAACAGTTCACGCAAGTGAATGTGGCTGTAGTTTAGTGGTTAGAATTCCACGTTGTGGCCGTGGAGACCTGGGCTCGAATCCCAGCAGCCACAATCTTTTACTTTTCCTTTCAATTGCCATTTCCACCCAAATTGTTGGTTGTTGCAACGAATTTCAGAGTTCTAATCCACCAGCCAATTCATGTTGACTAACCACGTGAGGAAATGTAATTGGACCCTTCACTATCACACATTTCTATTGGCCTGTGTCAATAGTCTTTTGCATCATTCTTCGGTTCAAATCACGAGCGGTTTTTAGAGTGATTCGACCTAAGAGGATCATACATTGTATGTGATCAAGTCATCTGAAATTTACTATTGTAGATACCGTCAATTTGTCCAACGCTAGTTGACGATGGACTAATCCCCCTAGCGAGTGGGACCAGCTCTCTATCATCTACTGCATCGAATAATTATGGAGTCACGCGAATCCATGACCTTCGGGTGCGGCGAACCCGAAGAGTCGGCAATAGTGATCATATGTTGCATGTGATCAAGTCATCTGAACTTTATTATTGTAGATATCGTCAATTTGTCCAACGGCAGTTGACAATGGACTAATCCCCCTAACGAATGGGACCATCTCTTTGTCATCTACCCCATCGAATAATTATGGAGTCACACGAATCCATGACCTTTGGGTGTGGCGAACCCGAAGAGTCGACAATAGTGAGGGCTCGAATTAGGACCGCTCGTTACTAGGCCTTAATTGCTCGCATAACTAAAGATTGAAGAGATTGTAGGAATACTCTTTTAGACACACACACACACCCCTCTTCGATGTACATTGTGCGAGATAAGAGATGCACTCTTGCACCGAACACTTTGCAAGGAGAACTTGTAGCATTAATGTGTAAATCATGTGAACTAATATCATTCAAATCATTAATGACGCGAGTCTCACCGCACGACTCCCATAATCAATGATATAAATGGACATGATATATATGATCTATAGACTATGTAATATCTTTCTCTATGCTAGGTAAGAGTTGTGTTTTGTACAAGGAGTATCGATTAGTCAAACGATTGTTACTTAGCATTGAATTTATCATTAAAATGATATAATTTAGTTTGTTTAATTCGATTAAAACACTGGAAACTCGCGTGCAATTCTCTCAATTAAAAGCAGATTATGATCTCACAAATTCCTTACAATTGTACTATTTACCAATCTGGTGATGAATAAATGCATCAGAAATTTTTTTTTTTTTTTACTTTTGAGTGACAAAATGTGATATTTTTATTCGTAGGGATAGGAGGAGTGCGTAGTGGGTAGTGGGCCCAACAAAGGGGGAGATCTCTGCAAATGGAAGCAAGCCAGCCGACCTCACCCAACGCTTTCCATGCGTTGGCGCCGCTTGCTTTGTGCCTAAACTATGCTTCCTATGCAATTATGGAATGGTCTCCTTAAAATCATTTGACTATACTTATTTATTCGTTCGTTTTACTCTTTCGGTTAGTCGGCGAGTTTGAATCGAAATAATAATAATAATAATAATAATAATCATTCAACAAACCCATTTAAATATATCAACATCACCGCGACGTCCTATAGTTGCACGAATTGTGATCGCGTGCTAAATTGAAGGTTAGGCTGGCACGAGGTGGCTACTTTGCTTGATCAAAAGTTATCCATTAGGAACACAATCAGCCAACAAGGAAAATTACGTGCGACGAGCATATTGATGGATGGCGAGATGAAGAGTGGTTTTCGAGACTCTTTCTAAAATTGGCTCTTGACTCTAGGGTTTCATGCTGGCGCTGAGTAAAATAATCCAAGGTTTGGCCAAATGGGTAAACGTTAGAAGAAAGCAAAGATGTACAAGAATATCCAGAAGACAAATGTACCAAATGTTAACCTTTGCAAATGAATCGCTTGTGTCTGCAAGATTCTTTACTTACGAAACTCATGATGTGTTACAAACCTAAAATGTAAATCTATAAGAAATATTCGGGATGTGATACAGTTTGCAGCGAAATGGAAGCGCTCTTGAGTCGCTTGAGCACGGCTATAAGCGTAGTATAAATTGAGGGATATTTTCATATCTAAGTAAAATCCGATATTCAAAAGGTTCGAAGCACCTCGTTATTAGAAAAAAAGGAAATGCGGTCCTGTAATTTTCTTTTTCAAGCATGCGAAAGATGTTTACTTTTTTTTTCCAATTTAGCATATGCTCAATTATTGACGACTCCTTTCATGGGTCTTCTTACTTCCGTCCAACTGATATTCCAAAAGTCGCATTGGACAATGCTTTCGTTGATTTTGAAAACGCGGCTTCTAACGGAACACACAAAATCTTAATCTTAATCTTACGTAGTAATAGTATACACATTTGGATAAGATCGATTAAGAGATATCATCAAGACAAAAAACGGAACAAGGTTTTTCTTCATTGGCCGTCCTAAGAAGCGAGCCGGTTGAGCGCGGCGGCACGAAATCAACAAGCTTTTTTGGGAGTGAGGAAAAGCAGCTCAAGTTCATCGTATCCGCTTGCTCTTTTGTTCGTGGATTTCTAGGTGAGCTTTCCCAGAAAACCACTGAAGAAAAATTTGCGAAGCCCTTGCACAATTATATTTACCAGTGCATGCGTGGGTGTCCACAGTTTCATCACCACGCACTTTCTTGTTGGTTCTGATTCCACTTTTTAACCCCCTCCCTCCCCCTCTCTCTCTCTCTCTCTCTCTCTCTCTGCGCTTACACCTCTCCTTTTCAAGATCTATCAAGATATTTATTTTTATTTTTATTTTTTTTCCAGATAAGCGATTGATTTGTATCTCTTGCAAGATCTGAATCCAACCCAGAAGCTTGCAAGAACCTCTCCATCAAGCCGAGCGTGTGCTCAGCTCAATTATGGTCTTGGTCTTGGTGGGTTTTGGTGGAGAGGTTCAAGAAATTCAGCGATTTTTCTCTTGAGCGGTAGAACAGGGGAGGGGGAGGGGGAGGAATTCCTCCTGTAGTTGCCCTCTGATCGTTTCTTGGCGATCACTTTCCGGGAAAATAGGGGAGCAGAGAGTTGGGAAATCATGTGAGGGGAAAAGAGAGGGAAGAGGCTTGAAGAATCTAGCAACTTGGGGCGTTTCGTGGGGGGTTTGGTCCGGAAGTGAGTCCGGAGAAGGTAAAGGGTAGAATTTTATAATCAAGAAAAGGATCAGAGGAAAGCGAAAAAGGGCAAAGAGCATAAGCATAAGCACAGTTTTGGGAAGAAGGTGATCTCAAAAAGGTCACAGTTCCACAGCAGAAGCGGCAAGTAAGAATCAATTCCTGTTCCATCTTATTGTGTCTTCTCATGTCGGGATTTCCAGCTCTTCTCTTCTTGCTCATGCATCGAAATTGAAGCTGAATTCTCCTGAATTTTTTGTGCTTATCAGTCAACTTCATCTGGGTTTGAATTCAATTTATGCAGAGCCCCAGTTCTCTCCTTTAATCTTTTTTCTTTTTGTGCTTATGGTGATAGAATTTTGGTTGTGATCAAGGGATACATGGCGACTCTGGTTGAGCCTCCAGATGGGATTAGGCAGAGAGGGAAGCATTACTACTCAATGTGGCAGACTCTGTTCGAGGTGGACACCAAGTATGTGCCCATCAAGCCCATCGGGAAAGGGGCCTACGGCGTGGTGTGCTCGTCGATCAATCAGGAGACGGACGAGAAGGTCGCGATCAAGAAGATCCACAGCGTGTTCGAGAACCGGATCGACGCCCTGCGGACCCTGAGGGAGCTCAAGCTCCTGAGGCACGTCAAGCACGAGAATGTGATTGCCCTGAAGGACGTCATGTTGCCGGTCCACAGCGCTAGCTTCAAGGATGTGTACTTGGTTTACGAGCTCATGGACACCGATCTGCACCAGATTATCAAGTCCTCGCAGCCGCTGTCCAACGAACATAGCAAGTACTTCATTTTTCAGGTACTAATTCGCGATCTTCCTTCATCGGGTTACATTGCCATTTCAGCTGTGCACCGCCTTCGGTTCGAAAGGATAGCAACGTGCACGTAGCTCCTCGGAATCGCGTCCTCGGAATCACTGGTGTAGCAATATAAGATTGTCATTCAGCCTAAATTCATTATCTCGAAGGAAAGACTCAGACTTTGGGTTAGGAAAATATCGCGAAAGTGCAACTTTTCGCCAAATAAATTCTTACTCTTTGGTTCACAATGCTCTACCTAAGATTTGAGAGCAAATTGAGTTCTATACCATTAGCTTTGCTTGACTAACTTCAGGATATGCATTGTTTCATTGCATCGCATGTATCTTTCAGTTCTAACTCTTGTTCTGATATTGACTCTGAACATTCAGTTGCTGCGAGGGCTGAAATACCTCCACTCGGCCAACGTCCTTCACCGCGACCTCAAGCCCGGAAACCTCCTGGTGAACGCCAACTGCGACCTGAAGATATGCGACTTCGGGCTAGCGCGGACTAGCCAGGGGGATGGGCAGTTCATGACCGAGTACGTGGTCACACGCTGGTACCGCGCCCCTGAACTGCTGCTCTCGTGTGACAACTACGGGACCTCGATCGACATCTGGTCTGTGGGCTGCATCTTCGCCGAGATCCTCGGGCGCAAGCCCGTGTTCCCCGGGACGGAGTGCCTCAACCAGCTGAAGCTGATCATCGACATGCTGGGGAGCCAGAGCGAGGAGGACATCGAGTTCATCGACAACCCGAAGGCCCGTAGGTACATCAAGGCGCTGCCCTTCTCGAGGGGGACCCACTTCTCCCGGCTGTACCCGCAGGCTGATCCTCTAGCCGTGGACTTGCTGCAGCGGATGCTCGTGTTCGACCCGAGGAAGAGGATCACCGTGACGGAGGCGCTCCAGCATCCTTACATGGCGGGGCTGTACGACCCGCGATGCAACCCGCCAGCTCAGTACCCGATTAGCCTCGACTTCGACGAGAGCATGGGGGAGCATATGATTAGGGAGATGATGTGGAACGAAATCCTTCATTACCATCCTCATCAGTATGCTTCTTCTCTCCATGGATAAATGCTTTGAAATCTCCGAAACATTACCAGACAAGATTGCGGAATCCTTCATCGTCGGTTATCAAGAGACATGCCAGAGCAAGAATTTTCTCTCCTCCCCCTTATTTTTCCCTGAACTTTCTTGTTGGTTCCTGCATTGAGAGACCTAAGACTTGATGTTGTGTAATTTGTAAATAGTTGCAATGTCCATACCAACTAAAATAGCACATTGCACTTTCTTTTAAACTATATCTTGTGATATTATGTTCCTTTTTTCCTAGTCCGAAACATTATTCATAGGATCGTTTGAAGATTAACATTATATTAGCTTCCTCGAAGCCTAGAAGTAAACATGAATTAGGTGTCTCGAAAATGTGCAATTAGCATCTAATCATCATTAAAGATGAAAGATGCATTTCGAAAAAGACAACATTACGAATGGATCTCCTAGAAAGTAATTGGACAAGGCAAAAGTGCATAGGCGGCCCCTTGTTTCGTGCTATATTTACAGCATGGACCTTAAACTTTTTTATCTGTACGACCAAATTCTCTAATTTGTAATTTTTTTTTTCAATCAAGCCACTTGATCTTCGATTTGGGCACATTAAAGCCGATGTGTAGATTAGTCGCAACCAAAGATTCGATGCAGAATAAATCATTGCCGCCACAAACGTTACCTCGACCCAAAACGGAGAAACGGCGATGAAGATATGATTGAACAAGTTTTCACCAGCCTTCCATTCCCTAGCAGTATCGATTATTGCCATACTGTCGTCCATTTTTCTATAGCAACGACGATCCACATGCTATTGCTGGAATTGAAGGCGGAGGAGGGACTTAATTGAAGTTTTCTACAAATTTAGGGATCCGATTGCACATTCTGAAAATCACATCGAGAAAATAGGTGCAAGTTCGAGGACTTCCATCTCAAATGCTCCGCTCCATTTTAGAGCGCGCGCTCTTTCTGAAGCGCAGAACCGAGCAATGTGCGGTGAAGCTCAAAACCCTAGAAAATGGCGGTTCACATGGGAAGCCCAATCCCACCAACCAACCCTCAAGCTCTTCGTCTTCAACCCCTCCGCGCGCCCAGCCGATCGATGCGGCAACCTGAGAGTCCAGTCGAATCCCGCTCGATCCACCGTCCACTTGTGCTTCACGGCCGGTTCCGATCAAGAGGTCTCGCTTTCGGTTCCAATACCCAGAGTCCTCATCGACTGCGACTCCCCGGTGAGCTTCAGAGCGCTGGACGATCACATCGAGGTGAAGCTGGCGCTTCTCCTCCCCGTCGATCACCCGGTGATGTCTAATCTCCATTCCGTGCTGAGTTTGTCCGAGGATGGAGGAGCGACATTGGTACATGATGCTCCAAAGCCGCTTTCGACGGACTCTGGTAAGATTACGGATCACGTCCTGATGTCCTGCTCCACAGGCAGATTCACTTTCTTGGTTTTGCTCCTACGGGCCACTAAACTGTGCTGGAATTGAGCGTTTCTCTCTGTTTGGGTTTGAGTTTGATTTTGTATTTTTCGGTGTCGGTTGATTGACATATGTTGGTAATGCTGTTTGGTGTAGATTTGGAGAAATTGTCCTCTAAGGGAAGTGTCGATTTTTACTGCAGAAGTTGCTCGGCTAAGCTGACCAGGAGTCCCATCAGGTTAAGCTCGCGTTCTTCTTGATGCTCAATTTTGTTGTATTGCATTTTCTTGCTTTTAAGTTTTAAGTTAGACAAACCTTTCTTAGGCACATCTCTCGTTCATGAGATGTCTCGGAATATTTGTGAGAACCGGCAGCACTGCATCACTATGGTAGAGCTAGGGCCCACCGAGTGGCAAATTTCGAGTGGCAGGTGTATTTGCAGTAAGTGGTCCAACGGCTGTCTGATTTTTTGCCTTTAAGTCGATTAGGCTAACGGGTTGAAGCTGCTTATAAAAATGTCAGAGAGAGAGAAACTCTTGCAATTTGCCTCAATGAAAACTAAAAGAAAGATACTTGCTTAGGTTCTTCGTATCCAATGTCGTGGCAATTATATGTTTTTGTATATGTGGATATGACGTATGCAAATTATGAATTGTCGTTTTCTAATTTTGTTCCCTTTTCGCTGTACATCCAGCTGCTTTCTTGACTCACCATCAATCAATTGGCATGAGGTAGCTGACAACTGGTTTGGGGCTTGCTGTTGCTCATTTGGAGGTATAAGCGAGAAACTAGTGTCTAGGTATGCAAGGTCTTATGCTCCTTCAAGAGGAAGATGCTTATTGACATCTAGAGCAGTCATTATTTGCAAAGATGATCTTTTAAATTGTGAATTTCCAGAAGATGAAAGAAACCAAAGTTCTGAATATCTACCCCTTTTGGCTGATGAAGACGACGATCAGAGTAAAGTACTGATGCATTCTGGAAGTAATCATGCAACTGGGCCAACAAATGTTTATGAAGGAAAACTGAAGTCTATGCATCTTAATGATGAGAATCTCCCTGAATGTGAAGCTATTGGTGCTGATAGTGATGGATCTAATTTATATTGTGAATCACCAGTGTTGGATCTTTCAAGAAATGAGACATCAGTTACTGGATGTTGTCTTCACACAAGTCATTCATTAAGCTATGAGCATGAAGGTCGTGTGACGGATGCATCTAAAGATATGTGTAGACACTTTAATCCCCCAAATGAATTGGAACTGCCTCCAAGCCAGAGATATTTTCTGGATGGCTTTCTTGGAGATGTTTTCATGGCCAAATCTCAAAATATTTCAACAGCTATCGAGTGGGTTGAATTTTCATGTCCCCGGTGTTCAGCGCTTCTCGGAGCTTATCCTTGTGCCGATGGCTGTGCACCTCTTGACAATGGAGTGAGGTTCTATAAATGTTGTGTATCCACTGATATGCCATTTGAGGGATCAGATGACTTGTTCAAGTGAGCAAATAACACTTAAAGTTTCCTTTATGCCAAATATGATTTTTTTTTTATGATTTCCTATATTATGTACTTCAATAGATCCCTAGGTGAACACACATGCCTATACACTCTGGACCTAGGGGAAGTAACCCAAGTTGTATGTTTGTGCTCATTTCCTTCCATATCATTCCCAACATAGCTTAAATCTGGTCTAATATTACTCAAATTTGGTTTTTGAAATCAATTTGTTAAGACATGGGTTAGATTATATCGCATCGCTATCTACAGGATTATATGCTCTTTATATGCATGTGGTTTCCCTCCACCTATTAACTTAAGTTTTTGGGTTTGACATTCTCACATGTCAAATGCTGTTGGTTATGTATCAATCATGTTCTTGGAGAGTCATACAGGGGTTTCTCTTAGTAAAAATTCTGGTTTCATATCATGTTCAAGTCGTGCTTTTGTATTGTATCGGGGATTGCCACCTCATCTTAGACCCGCCTACAACAAAATGTACGACTATGAAGATCAGCACTCATTAACATCATTTGAGGAAAATATTTACCTGTAAAGATAGATAGCATATTGGGTTAGAGAGAATGGCACTCTGCATATGTACTGATGTCAATGATCTTGGATCAGACACCTTTGGCATGTTCTAAGTATATGTATGAACTAAGCCTCTGTTTCTTTGGTGGATCTGTGTATCGTGTCGCAACTCATGAGAGAATTCTTTTTACTTTGCTGTCAGGGAATATACCTTGGAGAGGATGTTTAGCAACCAGATTCTGGAAAGTGCAAAGGATGACCTATCCTTTCGTACAGTAGTCAGAGATATGAAGACTAAATGTCCAGTTCTTCAAATAGTTCTTTTAAATCCAAATTGTTGGTTGTCTACTGGTCACTGCTTTGACATGGACAATCCTCCAGAGTCAACCACGAAGCTAAATCTTCACCCTGTGATTAAGGTGGTTTTTAATGACTGCAGGGACAACACGTTGTTTAGCTCAAAGTAAGTTCATTTCTTGACTCATTCTCTTCACTGATCCTTCCTTTTCTTTGCTAAGCTTGAATTTTGTAAAAATTAATAGCATTATCAACTTCTTCCTTGTTTCAAGCAAGGAATTTTAATAGCTGAGCCATGTGGTTATTATACAACGAGTCTTATCAGGTTCCAAGTTATATAAGCGGCCAATATTTGCTCCAGTAGACAGGTTTGTTGGACATTATTCTTCACATGAAATTTGGCAATTGTGTTCTATTTTTGTCTTCTGGCCTCCCAACAATCATATAGTATGTGTTGATAAAACTGGAGAATGTACAAAAAAGGAAAGCTTTTTGAAGAAGGTGCAATGAACTCTTATGCAGGACGAACGAAGAATGGGTTACAACGCATTCAGCTGATGAAGTGTTCATGCTGATGCATCAAATAGAAGCATTGATTGCATGTCTTGTTTCAGCCAAAGACGTATTTCCACCTTCAATGGTGTCTTTTCAGGGTTTAACCTTGTCCCTTATTCAGAGGTGACGTGACTATGTGCTAAGCTTTTCATCTTCCAGGGGATCTGTTTGAGAATTGAGTGGATGAAATCAACAGGAGAATTATTGATCCTGGTGGAATAGACAAGACTGTATTTTCTCAATCTTGAATCCTCTGTTCGTTTGCATTCAAAAGGAACCTTCAGATTGTCTTGTAGGCTGATGCTCCTTCCTCTAGAAAAGCACTTTGAGTCATTGAAGGCGGTTGGAAGAACAAAGAGTATTGGCAATTTCCTCAACGTGAAACAACTAAATTCATGGAGCCAAGGCTCACCGTTTGATTTACTTGTATGCAAGAATCAGCAAGTTAGGTTTCGAAGTTAATCCATCTTTCTTACTGGATCCTGCTCTTAATGAGTAAAGAGAAGTGTGTGGCAATTGATGTTGACAGGAGCAATTGTTAGCCATCAGCCTGTTATCCTCCGTGCACTTGCTCCAATTCATAGTATAGTCCAAATCTTCCTAATGGCTGATCCTTTGAGTGGCTGACCTGAAGTGCCTATCCTTCGTCATGATTAACTAGGATGAAGAATGAAGCGAAGATACAGAAGTTTTAGGTCTATCTCATCTCAAGATGTACATCAAACTATTCATCTTTTTGAATGACTGGTCTTGGGTTGTTATGTTCATTTTCTTGCTGTCTTCATATATATGCACTCTGCCAATTTGGTTGAACAGCTTTTTGTTGGCAAATCACAATGAGACGATGGCAACATGAAAAAGATCTGCCATGAGATGAATGTTTTAGATTTACAGGAGTCACTTATGAGGGCTACTGTTCACGGTGGTTTGGGTTGGTCTGCCTTTCCTTTTGCAAATTTGCAAGTTTGTGTTTGTGGATGTGGCTCTCTCCATTCCCTGCTCTTGAAGCCATTTGACTCTGCTGGCTTTTCAGATTTGTATCTGATGGTGTGGCTCGATTGATTGTGCTGATGAATGGCGATAAACTATTGAGTTGCTCCTTCATTTTTACTCTACTGCTCCCCATTGGTTGGAAATGTGTATAGGCCGTGCATGGGATATCCCTGGATGTTGGCTTTTCTTTGTTCCTTTGCTTGAATACTGTTGTTCTCTGTTTGTCCGGGCCACTGCTATGAACTAGCGGATTGCTTTTGTTGCATTGCATGCGGAGGAGAGTCTTGTATAACGATTCCATTTCTTAAATGGACACAAGCTTGCCGCTAAGAGCACTTCATGTGGTGGTGAAATGTTGG
>BCNH02000010.1:23910103-23979282 GCA_001662345.2 Metrosideros polymorpha var. glaberrima
AACTCTTCCTCAACAATTTAAAATAATTTTGTGCTTTTACAATAATGCACCTATGATAATTTTATCTCAAACTAATATTTTTATCATGAAAAATTCTAAACTGATACACTTACAACCAATTTACCCCAAACTTATTATTTTATTGTTTTGTAAAATAATTATAATTATAACTTGGTTGACGTTTTTTCAATTAGCTCATTTTCTAGTAACAAACTCTAAAATTTGAGGTAAAATTGTCATAAGTATATTAGTTTTGGAGGTTAAAAGATTAGTTTGAGATAAATTCGTTACATGTGTACCAGTTTGAAATTTTTCGTGATTAAAAAATTATTTTAGAGTAAATTTATTAAATATTTATTAATTTAAAATTTTTCGTGGTAATAACTTTAGAGAAAATCTAGAATTCTGAAGAAATCGACGTCTCGCAGAAGGGGGATAAAAAAAGGGAAATCTCTAAGAGAAAGGCGTAGGAGAAATTTTCTGGATCCTCGTCCCAGCCGCCTTCGTCAAACGACGTCGTAGTTTATGTTAGGAGATCGTCATAAAAGGAAAACACGAGGGAAAATCAAACCCGAACCTAAGCACCTCCCTCGCGCTCTCCCTCTCACTCTCTCTCTCTCCCGCCCTCTCCCCCTCGGCGACCTGCTGTCGACGACGGAGGGACACGGACGACGGAGATCCGAAGAGTTGAAGCGTCGACATAATATGGCTGAGGGATTGGTTCTTCCTGATCGTTCGATCGGATGGACTTGCAGTGGTAATCTCCACGTTTCAAGCACAGAAATCGGTAAGGGAAGTGATGGGACCACAGTCTTCGAGGGATTCTATGATGATCAACCTGTTGCGGTGAAGCGATTAGTCCTAGGTCATCGTACTGTTGTCTTGAACGAGATTACTCATTTGATAGCACATGAGCCACATCCGAATATTGTTCGGTATTTGGGGATTGAATACCGACTTCGATTTCATGTATCTTGGGCTAGAGCGCTGCACTTGCAGCTTGAATGATTTGATTCAAGCGCTTTCGGCCCCTCCAGATTTCTCTGTCTCCCCTGATGATCCACCATGCATGGTTAAGTATAAAAACAAGCTGGGAAACATTAGGGCTACGATGCAGGATGTTAACTTGTGGGTTGATCGCCATCCCTCGCCTTTGTTGCGGAAACTGATGAGGTAATCTTTATACCTTTGTTGCTTTGTTGCTGAACCTGATGTGGCAATCTTAAGTTAATTTTTATAACGTGCCAAAAGAAATTTTGTGTTTTTGTTCAAGGATAGTAATGTAGAGATTGGAAGACTAAGCTGATTTGTAATTAGAAATTGTGCAATGAAAATGAAGGAATTTCAGAATGCTGATGATGGGGAGTCGGCACTCTGATAGCTACATATGACTCCATTTAACAGAGTTTTTTTTTTTTTTGATGACCCGGGAACCTCCCTTTCGCCCGATAGGCTAATCGGTACTAAACCCGGGGGAGGCTAACCCAGTAACCCACCGCTAGGACCCCCCACTTAAATCGCTAACGACGCAGGGTTTCGAACTCTCACCTCCTACGATGGCGGGAGAGCTCTCAACCAACTACGCCACCCACGGGTGGGTTATTTAACAGAGTTTTGGTCTTCCCATTTTGGTAGAATCACTATTTAACAGAGTTTTAGTCTTCCCATTTTGGTAGAATCACTATACATTCTCTCTTTTGATTCGTGATGTGATTCCTATACCGGGCTTTTCCTATAGAGTTCACGTGAAGACTTGTAACAAATTGTGTTTCTCCAGTAAATTTTTCGCATCTTAGTGTGTTAGAGGAATTTCTTAATTTACAATAGGATATGGTTTAGTATATAGTTTTGTTTTTGATGATTTCAAGTGGCCAAGATACTATTTGGTTGGTTCCAAATTCATTGTGGGTTTAATTCATAATGTCTATTCTATACTATGATACAGGGAAGTGGTATCGGGACTCAGCCATTTGCATGACTTGGATATAATCCATCGGGATTTAAAGCCTCAAAATGTCTTGACTATGGGAAACCATTAGTTGCTAAGCTATCTAATGTGGCCATTATTAAATGCCTTCCTAATTCTTCCTTGGAATATCATGCCACCGGTAAGCTATGATACACCGACACGCTCCCCCAAAAATGCGCGCCGTGTCGGACACTGACACACAAGGACACGTGCTCGACACCCGTTGACGTCAACGCTTCAGACTCGCGTCCATACACACGAGTCCGAGATCAAAGACTTTGGTTGATGGGGATGAGGCCACTCTTCCCCAGCCATGGGCTTTCTTCATGGCCCATTTGGCTTCGCCGAGGCTCAGCCAAAATCTTCAGTTTCCTTTCCTCCTTTCCTCCTTTTATATACACTCACCTCTCATCCCTCTCCTTTGCAAACGTCCGATGTGAGACAAAGGTGCAACGTTCTTTAGGCACAAAGCATTCCATTTGCAGAGATCTCCCTCTGTGTTGTGCCCATTGCCCAACTCCTATCCCTACAAATAAAAATATTTTATATTTTGTCACTCAAAAGTTAACAAAAAAAAAGGCAAAAGAAAAAAAACTATAAAAAACTTATGATTTATTTATTCATCACTAGCATGGTTAATATTATGATTATAAGGAATTTTGTGAGATCATAGTTTTGTTGCTTCCATGATTCTTTTCATCTTTCTTTTTTTTTTTCTCGAATTTTGAAGAGTCAAAATGCTTATGAAATGTGTAGACAAAATACAATGAAAAATTGTTAAATAAATGTCGATGAATTAGGAACTCCACAAAATCTCAATTCCACAATACTCACCCATTTTATCCAGCTTCCTCTCATATAGATCACGAAGAGGAAAAGGTTTTTTTTGTTTTCTTTTTGGTCATGTTCTTGTCACGCGGCTATGTTTCACTTTTGTTTGTTGCGAAGATTAGAATCTAACAAATGGTGGATTAATGTTTTTAGTGTAAATTCATTCTATGCTCTTTTTTATTATTTATTTATTTGTGGATTTGTAATTTATCATGTATATATACAAATATATATTTAAAATACAACATGTCGGAACGTGTCGGAATTCTCTATTTTTGAGAAATTACGTGTTGGCGTGTCGTGTCGTGTCGTGTCGTGTCGCATGTCGGTGTAATATAGCCAGTAAGTGCTCATGACAGCTTTAGCCAGACCTTTGATCTTCTTTTCCTCAAGATTGATCTGTACATAATCTGAATCCATACTGTGGTAATTTTCTCCAGATTCTTGACTAAAAACTTCAAACCGATAATTTTACTTGTTAGACCAGTCTCTTCTTTTAAAGAGTACATTATGTTGGAAGTTAGGTTGCTCTGTATTGCTTTTTATGTTGTGGTAGAGTTTGTGGAGGTTTAATGCCACTGTCTCTCTTCATTGATTGGTGAATCTATCACGTCCATCTATATATGCCCAATGATGATGGCTCTTTTGTTGGTCTCTTTGCACGTTGTGGAACCTAGAATGGCATGCACCTGAATTGCTTCTACATGGTGGGCGCCAAACACTTGTGACAGACATGTTTAGTTTAGGATGTGTCCTTTTCTTTTGCATTACTCGTGGAGGACATCCTTTTGGCGAGTGTCGAGAACGTTACTTTAATATTGAGAACAACAACATGGACTTGTCCTTCATGGCATTCATACCAAAATATTAGTTTTAGCCATAAGTCTCTGACAACGCGGATCCTAAGGTGAGAGTGCTATCATCTTTAATTTGCGTCACTACCATTTTCATTCCGCTGTTTGATAGATTTTGTAAAGCAAATACTATGTAGATCCCATTCATTTCTTTTGGTAATTGGGAATAGAAGCTAGAGTAAAGATCGATTCTCTAAATGCCTTTGACAATTGTGATAATCCAGTGGAAGATGATCATTGACGGAAGCCTGGTTATAAGGGCTATAAGTCTGTTACCCACCCACAAACATATAAATTCCATTCATTCCTAGCTCAGTATTAAGAGAAGATCTGCTATACATACACCGAAGAAAATTTTTGTGGGAAGATTCCGAGGGTTTAGCATATGGCGCTAATTATTTCATAATAATCCTAGGGAATGAATGATTAGCATATGGAGTAAATAATTCCTGGCTTCTTGTCGTGGTCAAACAACTGCCTTCATCTTGGAGTCAATGAGTCGTGAAGTGCATGGAAGTTTTAGACATTTTGGTTCCTCTCTCATTGAGCTAATGCAATTTTAATTATTATAGAGATTGCACCAATGCCATATTTGTGATGCTTTTAAAGTCAGGAAGTCGGTCCATCTCAGCCTTGTTAGTGTAGTTGGTTTTTTTGAGCATTTTGGGTCAATAGTTAAATCATTTTAGTTCCCGGCAGGCCACAAGCATCAAAGGTGCTTCACCATCCATTTTTTGGGAGTTCAGAGATGAGACTATCCTTTCTTTGCGACGTCAACGATAGAGTAGAATTGGAATCTGGGGCACCCAATTCACCTCTTTTGAAAGAATTGGAGAACACTGCGCCACTGGTTTTTGGTGTGAGTTGGGACCACAAAATAGACTCTAAAGTTATGGCCAACCTATGAAGACGTGGAGCCTACGATGGTAGGTATGTCAGAGACTTATTGCGAGCGGTGCAAGACAGTTTTAGCCACCACATGGAAGCTCCAAAACGAGTTAAGGTACTCTCTCGCTCTCTCGGTGGTCTGCAGCTGCATGCATACAAGGCTCATATCTGTTGCTTTGATGTTTCTGGCAGGAGATCCTCGGATCGGTTCCCGATAGTTTGGACGCTTACTTTGCTGAACGATATCCTGTACTCTTGATGGAGTCCTATAGAGTGTTGTCTCAGTTCTGCAAAAAGGAGGAGGACTTTCGGAAGTACTTTCGAAGTCTCAGTTCTGCAAAAAGGGGAAGGCTTTCGGAACGGAAGTCTCGACCAAAAAAGTGCAAAGGTATCAGCAGAAGACTAAATGATCTTGAGACCTGAACTACAAACAAGCAACTCCCCTAGTGATTCCCAAGAACTTAAGAGTTTTTCTTTGTTTGAGAAATCTAAATTGTTCGTTCCCTTGCATGAATGAGTGCACATCTAATTTAGGGCGGCGACATTTGTATGCATGATCTCAATGGAATTAGCGAACTAGGATGGTGATTTCTTCTTGAATCCAACCATGATGGCCATGAAGCAGGAATTTGTTTGAACTGAGAGATTACTGCCGTAGTTTACTTCTGGTGGCACTCCTAAAATGGACTGTTGCTGACTTTATTTTGTGCTTGCTTGCCTATGTTTTGCTTTACATGACTCTCAAGCATGTTCTCTGAGACAATCTCCATGCCTCAATCAAACTGAGTCCTTTAGACCTCTTCTTGACTGATTGAGCGTGGGCTCATTGTTCTGTGAAAGAGTGGACCCAAAACGGCTGGGACACAGCATAAGCAACATGTGGAGGTAGCCTAAGCAAAAGATAAGCATGTGCTTGGCACGTGACAAAGAATAAACACAAAGATGGCACATGATGTGGAGGGTCCATGTGTGGCACATGAGAATCACATATATGGCACGAGAAAATCACGTGTATAGCAAAATAGTGTCACTACACATATCTTAGCTCATTGACAGACATAGAGATTAACAAGTGTTAATCGAAATTGATATTCATCAATACCATTGGTCCAGTTGTTGAAATACGACAAAAGATAATGGGTGGCCACTGATTTAAAGCATCAACGACGAATATTTAATAGAAACAAAACTTCAAGATTTGAAAGCAGCAGGGCAGTTAAAATCCCAGACACATTTTTGCAGGGAACGGTTGCTGTTTGAAGACAAGATCGTGGGATGACTATTGTTAAGAAGGTGCTGGAACAATTCACACATGGCAATGGCAACTGTTTAAAAACGTTGGTGCAAAGAAGTTATTTGAAGGAACGCAACCGCTAGAAACCGTTTGGAAAGTAGTTTTCATGGAGTCATTATAAATACCATCGGTCTTGTCCATCAAGAGGCTCCTCACACAAATCAACAAATTTATCTTTATCTTTAATTTCTCTCACTGCACTTTACTTTTCTTAGTTGTAGCTCTCGGAATGGTGCCATCAATTAAATTCGAACGTGTTTCTCTATTCTTGAGTTATGTTGTCAATTAAATTCCGACATAGTTCTTTCGTTTTCTCAAGTTGTGTTGTTGATTAAATTCTGGCATAGTTTGATTACAATGAGTTACTTCATTGAGTCTATATCATTAAGTTTTGTCATCGACTAAATTTCGACTAGACTCGCGTTTGTACAGTCTTATCCTGTATAAAAGTTATTCTTGGTACTTATTTGGATATTTTCTATCCGGAATTGACGCAAAACCCAGTTTCGTTAATAAAATTGAAGAACCACTTTTGGTGAAAGATATTTCGTTGCGGGAGTAATTCCGGCGAAATACTGTGGAAATATTTTCCATTCCTTCATTTTTATAAGTAATATAAGAGATTATTTTATAAATAAAAAAAACGTTTTCCAAATCATTTCGATAATTCAAGTTTTTTATCGTTTCGTGCATATTAAAACTAAAAGTCATTCGATACGGTTTGAATATAAGGAGCTAGCGCGATCCCTGAACAAATCTTCAGACGAAATGTGGAAATCAAAATCAAAGAACGATAATCTCTTCACAAGCGGTCCATCTCCTTAAGGACACCATCGCACAGCTCTGCCCGTGCCACGTCCCCACGCTGTGACACGTGTAGCCCAGAGGCACCTCCACGCAAGCAACGGGGTTGCACATCTGGAACGCTCTCTCCGCCTCCTCCTTCTTCCCTTCGTCTTAAAAAGACTTCACGTTTGCTGTCATCAAAGCCCGTCGCGTGTTCATTCGTGTTCGTTGCACCAAAGAGGTCCATACAATTTGGAGACATGGCACATTTCCAGAGCTACTACGACAAGTCGGGGGTCCGTCGGACCGACGAGTACGGCAACCCGACCGCGCCTACCGATGAGTATGGCAACCCGATCCGTCCAGCGGACGAATATGGGAACCCAGTTAACCCGAGCAGCGACTCTTACGGGAAGCTGGGTGGTGCTCCACCGGCGACCGGGCACGGTGTCAGCGTGGAGCATGGCAAGGAGCACCACACTCTAGGCGGCATGCTGCATCGCTCGGGAAGCTCTAGCTCTAGCTCCGTAAGTAATTTCCTCGGAATCCACTCTATGACTCAGTGTACCACCGAGGCCGCTGACCTCGAATAATTAAAAGGAACTCACATGTGATTATTATCTGAGAGCAGTCTGAAGACGAAAAGCATGGAGGGAGGAGGAAGAAAGGTCTCAAAGAGAAAATAAAGGAGAAGCTACCGGGGCGCCACGACGACGAACCGTCTAGCACCGCTGCGAGCACCACCCCGAGCGGCCGCCTCGCCACGGGCAAGCAGCACGAGAAGAAGGGAGTCATGGACAAGATCAAGGAGAAACTCCCCGGCGGTCACCATCATCCCTAGTGCAGTCATCCCTAGTAGAGACACGGACGCATGTAATAACTTCTGGTCGTGTAGTCTTCAAGCTAGTTGCTCTTCCATGTAATGTGATTACGTACGTAGTTCGTGGTTCCGTTTGTGGTCTGGTGTAATCAGAGTTGTGCACTCTTGAAAGAGAATAACGTGTCGGTTTCTAACTTCATCTTTGGTCAATTTGCGGTCAATCTCTGTTCATGTGTTGTGCGGGCTTAATCTTCTTCTGTAATGTAATGCCCGTCTTAACGAGAGTCTTCACGATATCTCTCTATTCAACCAGAAAACCTTAATCCGAAAAAAAAAACGTCCTTCGTCAATATAACAGACCAGATCATAAAGAGATAAATTATCAAAAAAGTCGTGAACATATAAAGGCCGTGTCAATTCAATTCGGTCCTAAGATTTAATTCTAAACATTTTTACGAATTGAGTTGAATTGACATATGTATTACCAGAAAAGTTGTAAATTATCTGTTAAGGCTAGGAACCAACACCCTTTCATGAGCCATTTTTAGGGTCGTTTTTATGATTTTTTTTTTTTTGTTTCCTTGTCTATTTCTTTTTTCTTTTTTCGTTTTTTGCCCTCAACTTTGTACGGCACGAATTTAAGAGTTCAATGTGAGGGGATTTGCAGAATCAGGACTAATTATACTACTGACGTAAAGAAAACTCGACTTTGCTTATTCCTTGTTATTTTTCCCCTTGACACTGCATTGCACGAACCTCACACTCGACGCGGAGGATTCCAGCTCTCGCATTCTCTGTCTTTCAAGCATGGACCGTCCGGTTGCACATGCCACGGGCAGTGTTTCGGACATCGGTATAGATCTCTTCTCTTTGTGTAGACATCAAAGTAGTGGAGGTGACCCGGCAACTTGAAACTGCAGAAGAAGAGCGTCTTACCGAAAACCTTGGGTCGAAACGAGAATTCCCAAGTGTAATCGGGTCAGATCGGTTGGACACCGACGTCGTCGTCTCCCGACTGGCAGTGAACAGTGAGCACGGCTTCTCCTGGCAACTTGTTGATGATCTGGACATGAACTCTGGGAAATTGTAGAGACCCTCGAATGAGCATGAACAGCACCTAGAATTTGAGTGACGATCTCATGTCAGTAATGTCTTACAGTCTTCCTTTCGGCTATGGCATCAGAATCATGCTTGGGACAATTGATTTATTGAGGAATGAATACAAGTTGGAAAAAGGGCAACATCACCTTTTAAAAAGTCTCATTTCCATGTCATAAATGTTTGTGGGTTGACTTGGTTTTTGACTTCAGTCAGGAGAAACCCAATTCTCTCTCTTCATAAATTTGCTTAATTAGTGTTTTCTTCCGTTGTAAACTTTTCACGCAAGACTGATAGCACGATTAATTAAGGGTTTGGAGTTTCTTGCAACCCCTTAATTAAAATGGGTTTTGAGAAATCATCGACATTAAGGTGGGGACTGAACTTGGATCCAAATTGAAAAAGATGGTGGGTGTTCTAATTTGCGGGACAATGTGCACTTATCTACCCAGCCAATCTTCCTTTTTATCCATTTAATCGGAAAAAAAAAAATGACACGAATGATATCTAAATTTTAGTTCAACGTGCAGTGTCGTCTTTGGACTTTTAATTTATTTCAATGTGGTCCGTGAAACACTAATAGATGTTCAATGCAGTTCTTTCATTTGTTCAAATGACAAAGAAAAAGTTATTTAACGCGTGGATTATCATATTCTGATTTAAAATAAATATTTTACCTGAACAATTCACATGTAGCTTCTTTTTTTTTTTTAATCTACTGTTCAAACTTAATGAATTGAAAGCCACATTTATAAATTTCGTTAACTTAAATTAACGAAAAGACGACATTGAATATTTAGCAATAATTAAGGAATCGCATTTCAAAAATGATATTATACGCTTGGACCAAAATTCGTACGTTCCCCCGCAAATAATGTTATTTCTTCGATTGACAGTGCAGTCCGCGAGTCCCGCTCCGCGAGTCGGACCTCTTCAGCCTTTCAGTTTCAGTCAGTCGACGCGGCGACTCCGAGGTTCAGCTCCAGGTACTTCAACTCTCTCCAATTTCTCCATTTGATCTTTGATCTTCGGCATGAATGATTCGGACCGAAGATCGCCGACGCGTTCTCGCTTACCCAGGAATCTTGAACGGGAGGATCTCCAAATGCCGGCTTGATCATCGGCTTCTCCGCCAATTCGCGACGCAACCCGGTGGAAATTCGGACCTCGCTTCGCCGCCAGCATGATCGAGTCTTCGAAGCTTGTCCGTTCTATGTCGCGCTTGCGCATCGTGGTTACACGTGAGGGCGCCGTTCGTTTGTGTTCTTGAGCTCCGTGTTTTGAGGTAGACGCGCTGCTAGGCTTCTATCTGATGCCCGGGTTTCGCCATCTTGTTCCTTCTGCAGTTGTCGTTGTTTCGCGAGCGATTGGAGCCGCTTCCGTCGTCGTGCCGAGCACCAACTGCTACGCGCTCGATAATGCCAGCCGCCTCGTTGATTTCGTATCCTTTTTGTTTCCGTCGTTGCGAAAGAGTTTGATGCGAAATCGCTCGTGTCGTGGCTAAACGTTGAAAGCGATGAGATTGGGCACCTTGCATTAGTGGGTGTAGTTTTCGTTGCTCTACTGATGGTGTTTGATAATTTGTCTAGTTGAACATAAGAGATTCGCATGGTAGGTTTTGGTTATTGTGCTGGTAATTCTAGTTTGTAATGGAATCTGGATGCTGGCATCGGTGGCATCGTTTGAATACTGGGGTATGACGAAGCTGTTTTCCTTTAGTTGTTGATTTAGAGTAGCTGGATTGGCCATGAATTTGAATACACGGGGAAGGTAATCTTCTTGTCATGTCATTGTCGTCTCCAATCATTTACCTCAAGCTCACGGGGATGTTTTTTCAATGGTCAAGATATTGCATCGACTGTCTTTTTTGTGTTTTTTGGGCTCAATGCAGGATGGAGACTTCGCGCTCCTGTTCTGCAAAAATGTGGAGGCTCGGTCCAATTCGGTATTCCGCTTAACTTGAAGTTCACATACTGGCCATCTTCGCATGCTATGAATAAATGTTCCGGCTAATTTTTTTGTAATTATGGTAGACTGGAGTATGGTCTTTGTAGAATCAATAAATTTAGGCAAATGACTGTAAATACTACTATGCTCTAAATATACTATTATTTCCTGCTGAGGTGCTTTTAGTCAATTGATTGTATAAATTAGTAAGGGACGGGTCTAATTACAACTATGAATGGATGGAATATCAGAGAATACATTTATCATGGCAAATGAATGCATGCACATAATCATTGACCCTTTACGTGTGGTTTTAGCAGAAATTCACATTCTTTGAGGGCAAACTATGATTCAGAAAATTTATCGTTAGACAAGCTATCGCGACTGAAACTTTTGGTTCATCTCCATGATATACTCAATATTCATCACATTATATCACGGGGGTAATTATCAGCTGCTTATCTTATAATCACAGGGCTTTGTGGATTTTGGCCGATTTGATAAGTTCAATTACTTCACTGCTGGTTCGGGACACATCGATTTTGTTCAAGTACGCTCTCTTTTATGTTGCACAGTTCTTTGGTGAGCTTTTCGTCTAAGCTTGATTATGGTGAATAGAACTTTGCTATCTCAAGTTAACTAGAGGTCACCTCACTTCCCAGTATATTTCTGCTCATAATATGGTCAACTTTTTAGCACTCATTAGCCTAAGATGAGCTCTAATGATGGGAAGTATCCACAGTCACTGTAATTATTTCATCCTTATTCTCAAGCTAAATTGATGTCTTCTCCAAATTTACAGCACTTTTACAATGGTGACCTGAGAAAATGTGAAAAGACCTATGACAAATTGGGACGGACAGCTCAGGTTGGTATACCCTCAGACCTCCTTTTGTGCTGTAAAATCTACAAATTAAGCTATTCCGATGCCTGGAATGGTTACAGAACAAGCCAAACCGAATGGGGTAGTTAGTCTAATGGAGTAGGAGCTCACTTTACCTACCCCATTCTGTCCCTTTCCATTTGTTTGGTTACGTGTAAGAAACATCAGATTGCCTTTTTCTTCTGTATAATTTCAGGTGAATATAATTTGCGGGAGTTGTTCAAAAAGCCAATGCAAAGGTTTGTGAAAGCTCAACTTAATGTCTTGGCTTGTACATGAGTAATGTGCATGGCCTACTCGGTGTGTGAAATTCTCTAAGGATTGTTTTAAAGTTCAAAATTGTAGTTCTTTGGTGTAAGCTAGTTTAGTGTGCACAACACTCAGCAAATTCTTATACGAGAACGCTGCGGAGTACTTTTGTAGCTAATATTGACTGCAAATAGAATTGGGATGGCTAAGCAATCGGGTGTCTCACGACAGGTGAACGTGGATGCATATGCAATGTTACCTACAAGTCTCCGTGCAGGTGATCAACACATTACCCTTTTTCTTGTATCATTTTTTGGATTGGGGTCTTGATTGTAGCATTTTGTGTAAAAGTTCCATGCTCCACAAAATCTATGTGACTGTCGCTTGGATTATTTGCCTTGATCTTCCAAAGATGCATATATGTGGAAATGCTGGTTTCTTTTAGTAAATGGTGCAAGAACCATCCAGAGCAAGTCTATGGTTGCTGAAAAACCTTCTTCTTTGAATCATCAAGATTCATAAGAAATTTGTTCTGTTTTCTTGTTGACGTGCGATGTCTATGGTTATCTGGAGCAAGCAAATACTACCAACGTCAAGTATAAAGCTAGCTAGCGAGAAACCGATTTGATGGATCTTTTGATCAACCAAAAATTGAAAGATATTTTGAAGGGCATTTTTTGTGCCTTTTCCCTCTTAGAAAGAGTTATGGTGCTTTAACACTTGACTGCTGGTGGCTAAATTTCTTCATTATAGGAAATACTTGATCTTTGAAATATCTTCAACTTTATTACCAAAAAGCAAAAAAGGCAAGGTGAGTTGATCCCCTGACATTCCAGGTGTGTACGGAGCTCACGTGCCTTGTGCTAAATTGGTAGTTCAATATATACATTACATATTCTATTTGTAATCTTTGCAACTGATATACCCAGATTACACAGCTGGATGATGTTGGTTTATGATTGGAGAGGCCTTAGGGAGTTGGGCTGTTTAGATATGGTTTTTATTGGTTAGTATGAAACGAATATAATGCTGGAAGCGGAAAGTTACTTTTGAACGAATGTGGAAGTTGTTCTCTTGCTCTGATACGGTAACTAAGCAGTACCTTCATTGATATGTTCTTGAGTACTGGTTATTTCCTTCCTTACAGAGTTCTTGTAGAACTTGCCATTCCATGCGAGAAACAGGGTCCTCGGGTGTTTGAGGGCTTTACTGTTGGTTTTCATCCGCGGTCTTGGGAAATTGTAAGAACCCAGTCATCCACACTGCCACAACGTGAGCATTTGTGCGAATTACTGAGACAGTTGCATGTGATGCACTTTGTAGGTTTATAACGGCCTGACTCAGCCTGGTTTTGATAAATCTTACCCTGATTTCAGGTAGGCAATGTATGTTTTTATTTAACTAGAGTATTATTATTCCTCAACTTTTCTTAACCAATAAGTATAACAAGCTTTAGTTTTCCATGGTGTGCAAAACATGCCAGCCATGATCATCCCAACAATAATACCATGAGTTACCTTTTGCAGTTTTGGGACAGAGCAGGCCCATGTAACCCTTTACATGACTGCTATCAGTTCCCACTCCAATTTGGTGCAAAAACCTATTGTCAAGGTACTTCATCCTTACTTAAAGACCTTACCTCCGTGCAATGAATCAGCTATCTGTACGCTTTAAAATTGCGTAATTTTCTTAGATTTTCCCAGAAAACGGATTGGATGTTGAGTTATCTGGATCAGCGATGACAGGCAGATATCCCACAACTTTGTCTCCGACAACTCTAATTTTGGACTGGAGATGTATGGATAAGATCTCGTCCTGAACTGCTGGTTTAGTGGTAACATTTAGTAATTATCATGTTTATGACTTGCATGTTTCTACCTTTTCAGGTGAGACACCCCATGACTCTCCATACGAAGTTCGGATCGCGGTACCTGTGGATGGTTATGAACCTGTTAATTTTACACTTTCCAAAATATGTGGTGAGCTCATTCAATGGAATGCTCCTCTTATTCTCTCACTTGCTCGAGTGGGATTTACAGCGCATAATGACTTGCCATTTAACTGATTTTGTTCGGTTGGTTGTTCAAAATTCTGCAGAACATAGGCAGGACACAGGAGGAGATGCTATACAAGGATGGGCTGTATTTGGGATCCTATCTTGCATGTACTACTACTTTGATGTTGTTTCCATGTGCTGTTACTGTTAGTCAGTAATATCTATTTAACTACCAAGGGGTGCTAATAGAGAACCTAAGGTTGTGACATACATGGTGGGATTTTTTTCCTTTTGCCTTTGTCCCTATTCTGCCAAGTAGCCTCTGTACATCACAAATGATAGAAGTGTGGCATATTTATGTAGATCACTTCATCCATGAGGTAGATTGTAGCTTAAACAATTTCTAGATTGTGATGCTAGGTTTTTGTCTTTCTAATCACTAAAATCTGATCTTGTGATATGTGTTTCTTTTCTTAAATTAATTCTGAATGATCTGTCATTGACCAGATGCGTTATTTTATCAACTTTGCTATGCGTCGGAGGGTTTGTCTACAAGATACAAGTGGAGCGTCAGGTAGGCTTTTTAACTCGTGTGTTAAAAGATTTGATGGCCTTGTACATTATGTCATAGTTTACTAACCATGGAAATAAGTTGATATGTGCACCTCTTCTCTGTTTGCAGCGCGGACTTGATGCATTGCCTGGCATAACCATTTTATCTGCTTGTCTAGAAACTGTAAGTGGGTTCTCCATATGCTAATTCATTTAACTTGTCCCACCATGCCTTTATTGCGCCCCCTTTTAGGAACCAGTTCTATAGTTCAAAAACAAAATTATAAGTTAAGCTAGTAAATAATTGTCAACTTTGAGTGACTCTTATTTTGTATGCTCATCTTCTGATTGATGTATAATCTGGAACTTATTTAAAAGGTGAGCGGAGGGAGGAGCAGCTATTTGCGAGCTGAGGAAATAAACAGTGCCTTCACTAATCAAGCCTCTTGGGAACAACCGCCAGATTATGACTATGCAGCAAAGAAATCAAGTGGAAGGACATATGGTACGATTTAACTGTATGTACTGTGTCCACAAATTTGTATATTGTGTGACCCGTTTTTCTTCTCTTAGGAATACAAAGTTAATGCTTTGTCATTATCTTTTCTCATCACAAAACTCAAGGATTATGCCTTTGAGTTTGCATCCTCAGTTTTTTCAAACTTTCTATCTCTTCCATTCCATGTCAGTCGTGTTCAAATGATGCTTTTCCTGTAACAACAAGATGGTCTGCTGTCCGAGTAAACACCATTTGAAGTGATGGCGTAGTGTAACAGACCAATTACCGTTGCCGGTGTGCAATGAATCTCATCCTTTTTGGCGCCGTATATTACGCATCTCACTTTTGATTAATCGGTGATTCGGCAACACCACGTGTATCCATCATATGAAATACTATCTCCCACTCTCCTCTGCATCAGAGAATTTAATGAATGTCACTGAAAGTGAACCAAACAAGCCGAGGGACCTGAGAAACCAAATCGGGAATTGGATTATCCAAGTAAGATATGCATGATTAACTATTTCTTTTATGCTTTTTCCAGAAGCATAAGTAAAGCAGCGACCTATAGTATTCTACAGATTGAACCCAAAGAAAACAATTATACCTGGATTTTCTGCCCTTGAAAAGTAGAATTTTTCAACAATACTCCTGGAATGTTATCATCTAGAATGATTTGGTTAATGTCTCTTGCATGAACAAATTCAATCTTCCACACCAAGTGACTGCTCTAGGGCTTTTGTCCGCTTGGTTTTGGGGTTATTTATGGTAAGAATGGTAGGAGTGCCTTGGAAGTATGAGAAGAAACTGCAGATTGCCAAAGAATTATTTACTAAGAGCCGTTTATTTAAACATGTGTACACTTTTTTCTCTAATGATGGCAGGAACCACGTTGATTGTGATATGAATGCATTTGCGAGCCTGCAACAATAACTGAACTAACCTAACGAAATTGGAATCAAGAATTCTTTTGAAGTGCACGATGGAAGCAGAAACCGAACCGAGAGAGATTTTGGCATTATTGATGATGCTTTTTTATCTGTTGCGTGCTCCGACTGCAATACCGGGAATTCCGATTAAGTTGAAAGAAGGTAGTACAAAATAAACCGTCGTGTCCCTCTTCGTTAGCTTCTGTCTTTCCCTATTTGTTGGTTAAAGCACTTTTTCCACCAAGTCACAACTAGTCAGTAAGCTAATTTCAAAACTTCAGAATGCTTAGGAAACATGTACATCAAGAAAAAGAAATGCAATGTACAAGCCGAATGAGTTCTTGATAGACATTAACAGAGATGACAACAGACCGTGATACATAGACGGCTCAATTCAGCTCCTGTTCGAATAAACATTGAGGTGATCGGTCAATCGTCTGTGGTATATGGTCTTGGTCGTTGACAGAGTTCAAGCAGGGAAGAAGATGAAAAGAAAAATATTCTTCTCCAAGGGCAGGTGATTCTCCTCCCACTCTCGTGTGGTCTGATGCAAATATAATGCAGAAAGTTAAAGGATCAGGACTATGTTGACCGACTCGTTCGGATTATTATATTTGCTTGGACCCGAGTCTCTTTAGCAAATCTTGCACTCCAATCACATCCCAGACGATTGGCCCCAAATGGCAAAAAGTCGTCTCTTTAGCAAATCCTGCACTCCTATCACACAAAGTTGAATCGGTCCTATACTTGGCCTCTCTCACTCGACCCCCTGCTTTTCGATTTGTGTTCGTCGAAACGTTAGCAGACATTGCAATAGATGTCTTAGTGTACTCGTCCCACATGCGTCAATCTTGCCTGAAATGTCGCGAGCGTGGAAATTAGTTGTACTTTGAATCCTAACCACTGAAAATGGCCAGAAGACATTACCAAGAACCCATGATATATCTTTTGTTAATTCAGTCCACAAAGAAAGGAAAATGGGTCTAGATTCTAGAACTCTGTTGTGTTGATGATATTTGAGATAAGCCATAGTATTGCATATAGAAATGACCAGTAAACGTCAGGAGCTAAAAAGGACTCGATCATCGAAAGGAAAATTACCAACTCCGCTTCTGTTTTCTTTAGCTTGCTGGAGTGATCAAACCTTGGTGAGACCAATCCATGTCTGAGTTCAATTCAAGCTCTTCCTCTTCATGTTCTGTAGCACATGGACAAAGTCAATCTCAGTTTCTTATAAAAACCCATCATACTCGTTTCATCAGTCTCATCACAGCAAGTCCAAACTTCCTCCTTCATATCTCAGGCACTCTCATAAAGAATCACAAGCTTTTTTTGGTCTTTTTTGTGATCATACACAGACACGTTGAAATGGCTCGGTCTATGACTTTTCTCACCGTCTTCTCGATCCTTGCACTTGCTCCAATGTGTTATTGTAGCAGAACATACGGCAGTTACCTATATCCCCAGTATTACGACTACACGTGCCCGCAAGCTGAGGATATCATCAGGTCCGTTGTTGCAAAAGCTGTAGCCAGAGAAGCTCGCATGGCTGCTTCCTTGATACGGGTTCACTTCCACGACTGTTTTGTTCAGGTCAGTGACCAGTTAATTTTTGCAGCTGCACGGTCACATTTGATGTCGACATTTTAAGGCGTACTGGTTAGGTGTACACAGTTGCACACATATTAGTTGCAGTGCTTTGTGCATCTTTAGTTGCATACATTATGCGAACACAGTTTGCATACATTACGTGGACACAGCTGCATTTATTTACTCGACGGTCAACAGAAGCTGAAGCAAAGGGCTTCAAATGAAGCAATAACATGTTCACAAAGGTGCAAACAGTAGGGTTGTATTCAACTGAAAAAGTGTCCACATAATTTGAGCCAAACACAGTATCTACGATATTAGTTTCCCTAAAATAGGACACCGCCTCTGTCATGTTGTATACGAGAGTTAGTTTTTCAAATCTAAATCCCTTTTCCTGCAAACTTTCAGGGATGTGATGGGTCGATACTCTTAGACAGCACTGGAACCATGCCCAGTGAGAAAAGGTCTAACCCAAATCGTAAGTCTGCTCGGGGGTTCGAAGTCATTGACGAAATAAAGGTTGCCCTAGAAGAGCAGTGCCCGTATACTGTGTCCTGTGCTGATATACTTGCTTTAGCTGCCAGAGACTCCACTGTTCTCGTGAGTGATTTGCTTAATTAGGCTTCCCTGAACTTTAAAGTGATGTCAATGGCTGAATCATCCATACCTAACATTTTGTTTTCTCCAGATGGGTGGACGTAGCTGGGAGGTTCCTCTAGGAAGAAAGGACTCAAGAAGTGCAAGTTTAACTCGGTCTAACCTTGACATCCCCGCACCAAATGACACTTTCCCAATCCTCATGAACAAGTTCAACCAACAGGGACTTGATATCATTGATCTCGTCGCATTATCAGGTAATATTTGAACCTAACCTATAACGATCTATAACAATCTAATCTTGCTTCTGGGTAGAATCTTGTAGTCTCTTCTATCTGACGTTTCCAACAAAAAGGAAACTACCTATCTGATGCAGCATTTTCTTGTTGACCGGGTTGAACGGATTCATGTGGTGCAAATAATAGAACTCCTAATGCATCATCATTGTATCGTTCATTTAACACTTAACCAAGAGAGAGACGGTAGGTCATTTCACGAAATCACTGGCAAATTTCATATGTTCATATAATCAGTTAGAGTCAGCTACAGCTTAAGAATTTGTAGTCATATTATGCAAGTTTGAGTGTCTGATACATTATTTTTCTCGCTGTACAGGATGCCACACCATTGGCAATGCAAGATGCACCAGCTTCAGACAGAGGCTCTACAGCCAGTCAGGGGATGGTCAACCGGACTCCATGCTTGACCATTCATATGCTTCCCAACTCCGTGCCACTTGCCCGAGATCGGGCGGTGATCAGAACCTGTTCTTCTTGGACAAAGTCACTCCGACTGTGTTCGATAACAGCTTCTTCAAGAACTTGCTGGCTTACAAGGGCCTGCTGAGCTCTGACCAAGTGCTCTTCACTAGTAACGAGCAATCAATGGAGTTGGTGAAGAAATATGCAGAGGACAACGAAGTCTTCTTGCAGCAATTCGCAGCATCAATGGTCAAGATGGGTAATATCTCGCCATTGACAGGACCAAGGGGAGAGATCAGAAAGATCTGCTGGAAGATCAACAGATAAAACCAAGCACATAAACTGGTGTTCTGATGAAATTTGATGTGATTCTTTTCTTTCTCATGATCTATGCGCAGATTTCATAGTTTTACTGCTTGTGATTGATGTACACTAGATATGCTCTGGCGTGATTCCTTTCAATTTTTTTGGCATGTAATGAAGTTTCCTCTTCAAAGGATTCAATAAAAAGATGGCATTTAATTTGATTGACATGGATTTGTAGACCTACATCAGTCTGCACTTTCTTCTTTTTTGGCTGAATTATCAGTCTAAATAGTTAGAAAAACCAGAAGGGTAGCAGAAAATGCCTTTGAGGTTCGGTAATTTTGTGTATGTTGATAGAGATTTGGCAAAAAATTAAAGGTAACAAAAGTTCAGTTCAAAATCCAAATGGATGAGGAGGTAGGACAGGATCTAAAACAAAATCATTTCCTCTATTAATTTCTAGGAAAATGGATGGCTTTTCTCCACAAAATTGTTTATTTATATGTAATTTTTCTCCATCTCTAATAGAGATACTTATCCACATTATCACTGCTGTTGAATTGTGTACGGTGTGCTTTCGCACTCGCATATAACTAGTAAAGCATGTGTTCCAACCTCAAATCATATGCATACGAAGATTGATTATTCAGGTTCCCAAGATAAACTTGGCATGCTAGTTCAGTCAGCCTGTGAATCCACGATGCTCAACATAAAGAAGCTGCGAGCTTTACGGACCAAAAGCTCAAGATTAAAGTTTAGCGAAGCGAGGGAAGACATCAGGAAGAAAATGCATGATTGTTTCCATTACGGACCAAAGAAGCACATGACCATAAAAACGAAGAAGCACTTGACTATGAAAACGATCTCATTCTTTTGTTTAACTGGCATTGGCGCATACACTGCACAGAGGAGAGAAAGTGGGGGAGGTAATGGCGCATTGAGAAACTTTCTGCAGTATGATCAAGACCATGCAAAGTTGCTATTCAACAGAAAGTTTATGGAAGAAGTCGAGAATTTCGTCGCAAACTTGTTGCGCTTTCTCCTCGTGGATGAAACGGTGCCCATCTAGAATGACGACCTCAAGATTGGGAACAAGGTTTTTGAATATGTTTCCTCGTATGTAGTCCTTGGCACCGGCCGCCTCAAAGCCCCCCTCCTTGTTGCCGACTATGAACTTGGTAGGCACTGTGATTTTTGACCCATCCCATGGCCCGAGAAGCTCCCAATTCCTGCTTTCATTAAACACACAGTTGAACTCATCTCCATGAAATTTTATCGAATGGGTTCAATCTTGTTACATATGCAGTTGAGCAAAACAATAGCAGTTGGGTCTCTTAACAAAGCCGACTGGCACATTGTCGAGTTGCGGTTTCCGTGAAATATATATTTGTGGAGAGAGAGAGAGAGAGAGAGAGATTTTGTAGATACTCACAAGTCCATAGCTCGGTAGTAGTTGAGAGGGCCAGTGAAACCCGACTCCTGAAACTTGTCAGCGTAGACCTGCAAATCTTCTTCGGTAATCCAGGAGGGCAACGTGACCGGAGTTTCCAGGAAGTCAATGATCTCCATCCCAGGAGGAGCAATCAGTATCTCCTTTCTGTTGTGCAAGAGCAGCTTCTTCATCACTGTCAAATAGTCATATCTTGCAAACGCCCGCTCTGCTCTTCCCGGCTTCTGTTGTATCCAACAGCATGTGGCAGAGAGCAACATCAATGAACTTGCAGAGTGACTGAGGATAATGATACTCAGTAACTCACAGAGTAGTAGTCTTGCCAATCAAAAATTTGTGCCACATTCATATCTCAAAGCAATTCTAAGTGATTTATATGCTGAAACTGCCTATGTTTACAACTCCATCTAATGATTTACTGGAAAACACAGGACAAAGTGTCCACAAATTACATTGGTCAAACCTATAAACCAGTGTAATGAACTATTCGCATCCAGATCGGCTTAGAAAGTCAATGTTTATAAATCATCATATGGACTCAATTGAATTTCATTTGAAGCACGGTGGAGTGAACTACTTGACATGCTTGAATTTGAGGCAGTTCTGTTATTTGTTCGGTTTTATCATCTGAGCTCAAGCCTGAATCGGAACCACAACATTCAGAACACTTCTATATGTTGATGTAGTCATCCTAACATACTTCAGTGACTAGCTACACTGGTCCAGTGCATGACTCAGAATCAAGCTTCGGACTCCCCCATGCCAAACACAAGTGAAACTGAATGAAAATTAATCAACTGCGACTGATCTAATAGCTCATATCTCTCAAGATAGATGTGCAGTCGACGTGAGCAGAGTGAACAGAACTCGAGTTGGGTGAGAGCAACTCGACTCCGTTTTTGCAGCCAAAGGTGGAGAGAGTACCTGATATTGAGTGATGAAAAAACCATCTCCGAGCGGCTTGTACGATTCGAGAATGCTGATACCCGGAGATCTGGGGGAATAAGGAGCAGAGAGAGCGACCAGACCCTTCACCATTTCAGGCCTGAACAAGCTCAGGAACCATCCTGCAACTGCTCCCCAGTCATGCCCCACCACAAATGCCTGATCAAACCACATGATTGTGTCCGTAAAGTTAGAGCATGACTTCAACATACCAACCAAGAACATTTAAGCTGTGTGTCTTGTTATGTCCATATCCTTTACAGATTGCATGTCAGCAAGGAGCATTGGTTCTTTTCCTATAACAGTACTAGTTCATTGTAATCATTGAAATTTTCTATGTAGGATAGCAGCAAGATTGCCCTTAAAGCACTTGATATTTAAATCTGCCCAGAAAATACAGAATTTTCCATGTGCAAAATACGAGATCCTATAAAGCAAGGCCGTGGTGAGAATTCGGTTAAGCAATCACCAGGAGGAGGAGGGACGAGGCGGGAGATGGACGTGGCGAACCTGGCGATGACCGAGGTGGTCGAGGAGGCCGACGAGGTCGCCAACGAGGTGGAGGACGGTGTAGGCGCTGGGGCTGAGAGGGGAGTCGGAATCGCCGTAGCCCCGGAGGTCGGGGGCGACGGCGCGGAAGCCGCGGGCGGCGAGGAAGGCCATCTGGTGGCGCCAGGCGTACCACGTCTGGGGGAAGCCGTGGAGGAGGAGCACCAGGTGGGGGCCCTCCCCTTTCTCCGCCACGTGCATCCATATCCCGTTCGTCCTCACCCTGCTGTGGTTCACCTCGTACTCGAACGGCACCGACGACATCATGCCTCGATCCGTCCGGCGAGACCCGGATGACCAGGCGATGCGATCGATGTTGCGCTTAGAGAGAGAGAGAGACGCCAAAAGAAACTGTACTTCGCTCCGGACAGAGGAAGACGATGACGATATGGAGGAGGAGTGGAAGTCAAAGACGACGACTTTGACTTTTTTTTGTCCAACTGCCAATCCGACGTGTCGGATCGGCAATGAGTTTGGAGGAGCGCCCCAATCGAGTAGGAGACGTAGGCGAGCAGCTTCCGGTTTTGGCCCACGTTGTCCTAAAACCTTTCCACCACCGCGTTGGTCCGATTTGAGGTGCTACGTACGGGCGTTTGGGAATGACTTTTCCAAGGGCTTTGGGTGGCCAAAGCTCTTTGGGCCAAAATGGGAATGTTTGAGAAATTTTTTGAAACCCCATTCACCAAAAGCTAATCTTCCCCAAGCTAAAAGCCCAAGATAGATTCCAAGCTATCTTAAGCTTTCAGCTTTTACAACATTTGGGGATTAATGAACTTTTTTTTCTTCCCAAACTATCCTCATCAATTTTTTTCTTTTCCGATCTTGCCCTTGTTTAACTGTTCATCATCTTCTCTGAACGAAATCGGCTAGCATGATTGTGCATGGCTGTGAGGGGCTGGCGTGGTCGCGCAACCTCAAGCCGCCTCGCCGAGGTCACAAGACTTCGGGCCGCATCGCCTAAGGTCAGGGGAGGCTGGCAATGGCTCGCCAGCCACTTGCTGACAATGCTCGCCGATGGCTGTGGGCTTTGAATTTATAAAAAAAAAACATACAAAAGAGCTTTGCAAAATGTAATTTTTCCGAACACCATTTTAATCAAAGTTGTGTCCTAAAGTGTAATTTTACCAAACATTATTTGCACTACGTAAAACTCTTTTGGCCTAAAGGCATCTGCATTTTCCTAAAGACATTCCCCAAAGACAAACCAAATGCACCCTACGTTGAATGGGTCAAATCTTTGCCCTTAGGACCCAAGTTCTAGCTTGAATTCGAGATATCGAAAGGTCCGATTTAAGGACAAGAATGTCAGAATGTTGTATGAAAACTTAATCTAAGAGGCTTATTTGATGAAATAAAGGTATGTGGAACGCGACTCAACCTAATCCAAGAACTTAAAGAAGAGAATCGCATATGTGCGCTTCGGCTCAAGGTCGATCGATGAAGTATGCGTGATTTCAGTTTTCGAATACTGGAATTCAATTTAATATCCATCCTTTTCATTTCTCCAAATATATATGATTAATTCGAATAAAACGGCTTCAATAGAATTCATGTGATTCAATCATCATCATCATCATCAAATAATTTCCAAAATTTTCTCTCCATTTTCTATTCATTTTCGAAAGCGGCATCCAACGGCCAGGATCATTCGAGCTAGGGATCCGCCACAGCCGAATCAAGTCCCAAATGGTGCTTTATCTTCTTCTGCTGTCTTTCTAGAAACACGTCCAAATCCCATTGTAGGCCCAGCCTCTACAGTCCGGCCCACCTCTGAACCCCAATAATTAATCCCACTCTTATCATCTAAATAATTTAAAATATATATAATAAATGGTGGGACCCATCATGATTTTTTGCATAAAACCAGGGTCTCTTTTTCTTGGCAATTTAATATTAATAAATTCAGCTGTCACATGGTAGAGCGCCTTCTTAAAAAATTAGATCGCGATTATTCACATGAAGCCACTTTTAGCGACGTACATCCGTCGCTGAACAGGAGGCGGGGGGGCCTTTCCTCACGTGCGCGTGCCACGTGACCCATATCGAATAATAACAGTTCACGTGTCGCCATCACTCCCTCGGAGAACGGGGTCGCCCCCACCTCTCTTGCATTCGGATTCCGGCCCTCACAGATCCCTGTCGCGGCAGTCTATTCATCTTCGAATCGACTCATCTCCCCATTAAATTACACGAGTATTTCCTTTTGATGAGTTATTCCTCGTTTCAATGTAATAAATAAAATTTTCCTTTTTGTTCCACGTTCAAAGTGTAAAATCCCAATCAACAAGGGTAGGAAGTAATTGCCCGGACCAGAAAGTCTGGACAAAAAGCGACTCCTAACAGGCTTTAAAAATAACGAAAGAAGTAGAAATGAACAAAATAAGAAAATAGCAATTTTGAAATATACATGTAAAAATTGAAATTATCTCACGGAAGCGCCTTTTAACGTAATGGTGACATTTGGCTTTGAAATTTCAAAATTCAACGTGCTTAGATGGAAGCATTCACATGAAGGTAAGAAAAAAGAAAAAGAAAAAAAGAAGGGCAAATATCCAAAAGGAAACTAAAATATGAAAAGGGAATGCAGCTATGAATAGCAGGAAATGAAGAGAGGGGGGGCGTTTAGGGAAAAATGGTGGGGGAATACCCACCCCACACATGGCTCGATACTGGAAAGGAGAAAAGACAAAAGAAGAAGATAGACAAATGAATAAAGGGGGGGAAATCCCACATGCTCCTCAATAATGGAGGTGATGTTTGGCCTGTACTCTATATAAGAGAAGCCCCCCCAACTGAGTTGCGCGCAGTCTAAAGCCCCTCTTCGTTACCTCCCCATGCCCATCCCCGCCAGCTTTTTCATTAACTCCCTCTCCTCCATCCCGACCGTTCGCTCGCAACCGTGAAGCGAGGCTCGCCCAGTCCGTGGCACAGAGAGAGAGAGAGAGAGAGAGCTAGAGAGAGAGCTTGAGAGAGGGAGCTCGCGAGCGGAAGCAGTGCGGTGAGGAAAATCGCAGGAGAGGCAGGTACGTCCGGCTCGTCTTTCCGTTTCTGTTCTCGGGTCTAAGGGGTAGTAGCCTGCGTCTGGTCGGAGGCCGAGAGATGATTAGAAGTCGTGGGGGCTAATGAGGGTCCCGCCTCGAAGTCTCCGTCGCCGGCGGAGGGAGAGAGTCTGTCGGAAGGGAAAAGGAGGGAGAAAATGCGGGAAAATTTTTACGGGGAGAGGAGAAAAGGGAAAAGGTAAGGAAAATGGGGGCGGCTGGCAGCTGCGCGCCGCACGTGCGCACGTGACCCCCGCTGCTTTCTTTAGCAGCATCGGGGGCGCGCTCGTCTGTGGGAGCCTGTATGGATCCAGCCGTGCAACCCACTGAAGTTGGAAACTGAACGACTTTAACGACAATGGAGGAGTTTCCGGGGATTCCGATTCGGTCCAGTAAATAGGTTGCAGGATCTCGTAATGCGATTACCCCTTAAGAGAAAGATAGTCTCGATCTTGCAAAATCTTGGCTTTTTTAGGGGGGCGAAAGCAGAGAGAATTCTACCTGAAGTTTCGTCCTTTTCTTGAAGTGTTACAGTAGAATGATTTAGTGGGGCGCCTGCAAATTGGCATTAGCAGATGGGATTCTTGCAATGTGATAAGTGATTGATTCAGTAGGGAGAATGTAGACATCGATGTTGCCAAGATTTCTTGTGGGGCAATGATGTTTCCTTGCCAAGATACGAATGAGTTGCGCAAACCTGCGTTGAGAAATTCATGTTTCGGATCCATGGTGCTCTTACATCGTTTGTCTGCACCGATGGCTAGATACCTGAAATGTACCTGAAACTTGAGCTGAAATAACTAATTGCATTTGCAATAACTCGATTCAGATGCAATTAGTTTGATGATATTTGTGAGATGTCAGGCACGGTTTATTAAACTTCTCATCTTTCTGCATTTATTTCGTGTTTACAGATTACAGTCGAGTATTGAGGGAACGTGAAAAACCAAGCAAAATGAGGGTGTTTCTGCCCGATCAAAGTTGAAGCGGCCGCTTTTGCCATCCCTGATTGTTGGGGACAAAATGGAGTGGTTTTGGGGAACTTGGTTTCTGGTGGCTGTTCTTACGGTGTGTTGGTATCGATATAAATCCGTGAAGAACAAGATATATGAGAGGCACGGGATTCCCAAAGGTAGCTCGGGTTGGCCTCTTATTGGAGAAACACTCAACTTCATTGCCTGTGGATACTCTTCCAGACCTGTCAGCTTCATGGACAAACGCAAACATCTGTAAGTCCAATTATTGTCTCTTGTGATTCTAGCTGCAGTTTCCTCGCCTAAGTAGACCAATTATGAGCAGTTACATTCCTCCAAGTTATGGGAGTTCTTAGACCCTCATTGTATCTGATCTTGTCACTTCAATGAGTGTGATTGTTTATTCCCTGTACTATTGGATCTTGTCTAAGTTGGTGATCGGGACATATATAAAGCCTTAGTGGGTGGGATATCGTGTCAAAAATTAGACAATTACCTTGACAAATATCCTGAGAGAGAATGCATGGACAAATGTTATATTTACTCAATTGATCAGCATCATGATAGTGCTCCATTTTTATCCTTGTTTTAAATAACTGTAAGTTCACATTACTAGGAAATCTTCATAGGAATTGCAATAAATCTTTGATAAAGGAAGAGCAATAAATAATACCAAAATGAATTGAATGCTCATGTGTTTAAGGGTGATGGAAATTGTCAAACAATCATAATTCTTCATAGTCATTTCTTCATATGAGCTGTCTAGGAAGAGAGAATGATTTAAGGGGGACCGAAATTGCCAAGCAATCATAAGTCGAATGATCATGTGTCTTAAAGGACATTATGTTGATGTGTGCCTGCTTTCAAAGTTTCTTCTTGCTGCGGTCTTTTAGTCTTGTTTCTGTACAAATATACAATTCCTCCCCGAGAGATATATGAGGAATATGATGCACTCCTAAGTTTCATATCAAAGGGGAGAGAGTAGAACATCGTGAGAACAAGGAGCATTTTGAAGGAGGACACTAAAAATCCTGTTGCCTTATGGATCACTCTGTAGACATTTACTCTTATCCCTTCTAATGAGATGAAACCTTGTTTCTTTACATTAAACATCCATGAATATAATTCATAGCGGGAAAACAGATAGGGAAGATACTTATATTTCGGTATCTTTATTTCTCTCTTTATAGGTACGGCAAAGTTTTCAAGACACACATATTGGGAACGCCCATTATTGTGTCCACGGATCCTGATGTGAATAAGGTGGTTCTGCAAAACCATGGGAACACTTTTATCCCTGCTTATCCTAAATCAATAACAGAGTTGCTGGGACAAAATTCTATACTTCAAACGAATGGTTATCTTCAGAAGAGGGTTCATGCACTGATTGGGGGCTTCTTAAGATCGCCACAATTTAAAGCTCGTATAACCAAAGACATCGAGAACAGTGTTAAACTCACTTTGGCTTGTTGGAAAGACATGCACGTGATACACATACAAGAGGAAATTCAAAAGGTCTCTCTCTCTCTCTCTCTCTCTCAGGAAATGGACACTTTACATAAAATATTGACACAGTGGATTTTTCTTTCTGGTTCCATAGATCACATTCGAAGTTTTGGTTAAGATGTTGATCAGTATCGGTCCTGGTGGAGACCTCGACAATTTAAAGAGAGATTTCGAGGAATTCATCAAAGGTTTGATTTGTGTACCTATCAGACTTCCTGGAACAAGACTATACAAGTCTCTGAAGGTAAAAGAGCTGGTAAAATTTGAAAATGACAATTATTTGAATCTATTGCTTTTAGATGCTCACCCAGGTTCACTTCTGTTTTGTAGGCCAAGGAGAGGTTACTGAAGAAGGTCGAAAGAATTGTTAAAGAAAGAAAACTTTCTATCGAGGAATCAGATGGACAGGGCACACCGAAGGACGCACTTGATGTGCTGCTATATGATAATGGTGAGCCCAATGAGAAGCAATGCCTTCCGATGGACTTTATTTGTGGGAATATCATTGAAATGATGATCCCAGGAGAAGAGACTGTGCCCACAGCCATGACCTTGGCCATCAAATATCTCAGCGATTCACCTGTCGCTTCAAAGCAGTTGATGGTAAGGTGTTTTTTTTATCATCTTTTGGTTGTGAATGGCGAGCATGATGTCTTAAGATTTTACTCATTTCTCAGCCCCTGCTTGAAGCAATTGTTCCATAGAGTGCCTGTCGCGTATGAGTCCTTTAAAGGACAGGAAGCACTAATAAACTTTTGAGGACTAGATACTAAGAGTTAAACACTTGGGGGGTTTCTCTTGGTCACAGAATTCTGATCAGTGTTTGGAGGTAGGACCAAGTCCTCAACTGGATACTTGGCACAGTTATATGTTGTGAGGTTCAGGTTTTTGTTTTAACAACCAAGTATGATTCACTGTAAGAGAGTTAAGAACTGATAAACTCTCAACTTGTTCGAAATCTTCGATGAGGCAACCATATGGCAATATTTAATAACCACTAGTTTTGTGAATATTGCTTGCAATAGAGGGAGATGGTTTTGCCTCTTTTAGTCATTTAGTTTTTCAGAATCACTTTTTGCATTTGTGGGAAATGAAATTTACCCATCTGCCTGATGGTGTTTAAAGGAATTGCATATGCTATCATGGCTTGACCCTTTCATAGATAGTTGAGCTAAACCAACCTTGACCTCTGGATGATAACACCCTTTTTTTCCCTTTTATCACAGAGTTAGTCAAGACAACCTTCAACATGACTTTTCTTGATTTTCTTAAAAGAGAACAATTCAGTGCATATCACTAGGATTGGCCTTAATCTTTTTTGCTGTAATTCTAATTGAGATTCATTCACATGCTGGTTACTGCTGTTGTTCATCATTTAGGAGGAAAACCTGAAATTGAAGAGGCAGAAGGCTGATTCCGGTGATGACTATGGATGGACTGATTATATGTCTTTGTCATTTACTCAAAATGTAAGTATCAATGGAGAGTCATGCATTATTAGAAAAAGTCCATTTTATTTTTTGACGAAACTAACTGGAGAAGCATTAAGCTCATATATGCCTTCTTGTTTGGTCCCAGGTGATTAGCGAAACCCTGAGATTGGCAAATATTATTAATGGAGTCTGGAGAAAAGCTCTGAAAGATGTGGAGATCAAAGGTGAATCTTGTTGTATGTCTTATTTTTTGTCCCTTAAAAAAAAATATGACCCATGGTTGTTTAGAAGGAAAAATCGTGAATAAAGTCGATAAGTAACTTTCTGCATTTATTAAAGCTTCTTTGGTGTTTCTGCAGGTCACTTGATACCACAAGGGTGGTGTGTTTTGGCATCCTTTATCTCCGTACACATGGATGAAGACAACTATGAAGATCCATATGAATTCAATCCTTGGAGATGGGAGGTAAGCATCTCTTCTCTACTTGTGCACAGACTGGAGAATGAATCTGATAACTACCTCCGAAGCAACGATAAGCTAAATTATTACATCGTCGACAACTATTACAGTAACCTCAGGAAGTAAGAGTCATTGAAAGGAATAGTTATGGACGTAGGTTGTGGTGTCAAGAAATTCCTGTATAGAAGCACAAAAATCAGTAGTGAGCTCATTGATGGTAACTCGAGCAACATACTTTGCATGACAAAATGGTCATACTATGTCAGACATCACTGGCCAAAAGATTTCATATTAAGAGCAGCTAACTAAAACATCACTAGGAACCACTCCCTGTAATTCAGATATTTGAAGGACCTATGTCTTTGTATCGGCTGATATCACCATTCACAAGTCTTGCTGGAAATTAGATATCCTGGTCCTCAAATCATGCTTGAAGAACTGCACAAATTGGTTTTTTCCTTTGCCTGTGAATAAGGCAACTTGGCAGAAAGTAAGCAATTACTCATGCAATATGCTTGCAATGTGACTCATTATTGACAGAAAACAGGAGCAGGGGTCAATAACACCTGCTTTACACCATTTGGCGGTGGACAGAGGCTATGTCCAGGCTTAGAATTGTCCAGGCTCGAGATCTCAATCTTTCTTCATCACTTTGTCACCACTTACTGGTAACTTCTTCCTTCCTTGCCTGGATAATGTGACGGAAAGATCTGCAAATCAATCATATTGCTTTCTCAAGATCATCTGCCTGCTGCTTATTCTTGCATTCTGCTGCGCAGTTGGATAGCTGAGAAAGACGAGATCGTCTCCTTTCCAACTGTCAAGATGAAAAGGAAGCTGCCTATAAAGGTCACACCGTTAAGTGCAACTGTCGTATGATTGGCCAAACACAACGAGGTGGCTGTACAATCACAACCAAGTCAATTGTAGAGTTTTCAGCGGCATTAGATGCTCGGAGAGGTCTTGCCCACTTCAAGGACCAAATAGCGTAGGCACCTTTTGTATGACTACACTTCTTTATGTAATCGAAAATGCCATGCACTACAACCAACTGCAAACTATTATTTGTCTTATTTCTTCTCTGAGAAAAGGCTAAGCAATCCTTCTCTCTGATTTTCTGGGAATAGAAGAGGACGGCTTAGGAACACAAGGCAAAAGTATCCCTTGTTGACGTAATTCGGATGTAACTTTTTCCCTCTCCCTTTTTTTAGAAGGATGCTTATCGAGTTAACTAGGAGCAACACGTAAGACTTTGATCCCCACCTTGTCTGCAAAATTCTGCTTGATCCTGGGAAGTCGTAGCAAGAATTTGAAGGACATCTTGTACAATTCAACAGTTGCTGACCTCAGGCATATGTCAAATATTAGTATTCCCTACTCCAACAAACCTCCAAATATTTATTCGCAGAGCCCTGCAATCCTCAATAATGGTGAAGTAACATTGTGATGAAGCACTTGCAAGCCTACAACCTGCTTTCGCCTTTATTCCGCCCTGCAGTCCTACTTATTCTGCCCGATGAATTCCTTTTCTTGGTGAGTACACGGCAAATACTCACTGGAATGAGTTTTCCCATTTTCAGAGAAGCGGTGTTGTGAGTCCAGTAGCTAAAGTCATTCCACGGGATAGTTTCTAACGGCAGATATCGCATCAATTTTGAAACAAACACATTTGGTTCTTCTACAAGCTACCAAACAGTGAGTCGTGAAAAAATTTGCAACTTTTAAAGCTCATACTTTCACGTCGACACTGATACACTGATGGTGTCGTGTCCTGCTATACATCAGCTTAGTAAGGCGTCCTGTCGTGACTCGGCCTGATTATCAAAGTAAACTCCAGCATGGTTAAGTACTGCCAGCAAATGTAACAGCTCATCATTGGACAACTTTGAAGGCCTCTTATCTTCAAACCCCTCGGCTCTCAAAACCCCGACAATCTTCTCCTTGAACAAATTCATCTCCCCTTCAGGGACAGACGACGATAGAGACTCCTCTTCATTGTTCCCCTCCTCATCCATCTCACTACCTTCAATAGAAACACCGCTATTCTCATCATTGTCATCGATGGTAACATCTTTTCTCAAACCAGCCAATGTGGAAGTCTTTAAGATCTCCATTACCTTCCTCTTCTGCTTGAACGTGGCACCCAAAGTTTTATTCTTCTTGCCGAAGCAAGTCCTTGTGAAAGCCCACCACTCAGCAAGATTAACGTTAGGAAGTTCAGTTTTCGGACGGATTGTGACCACAGACGAGTCGACTTTAGGAACAGGAAGAAAGTCTCTCTTGCTTACATCCATTGCGAACTCCACGTCGGCGACCAGCTTCACATTCACAGCCAACCTGTTATACTCCGAGTCGCCAGGATTTGCTAATAACCTCCTCGCAAACTCTTTCTGCAGGAGGAGGGTTGCGCTTCTGAACCGGATTTTCCCGTACACCAATTTAATTACTAGTGGTGACGATATCTGATATGGAATATTGGCAACTACAATATCAAACGGCGGAAACCGTGTCTTCAGCGCATCTTTCTGCATCACCTGCATACACCATCACAAGTCTGTGTCACCTGGGCCATCTCAAAAAAGAAGAAAACATATTCGTATTATAGTGCCCTGGTACTTAAGCGAAATTTCAGAGTCACCCCCTTTATTTCAAAATACTTTGTTATGCTCTGTATTTTTCATGAGTTAGCAGATTCGATACGTTATGTTTACAAGAGTTGCGAGCCATCTTGTTAGCCATCTAGACTGAATATATCTAGTTTCAAAGTACGAACTTTTCCTTTCCTTTTCTTTCTTTCTTTTAGAAGCAGTGCGAGTGTTTAAAATTATCCAGACCCGGAAAGAGTCTTGTGTAGTTTGCCGTTTCAGAGGCTGAAAAGCTTCTGCGAGGCATTTCATCGAACACATTACATACTAAACCACGTACGGTGAGCCGATCTTCAAACCCGCAGTCGGCCACGCGCTTCCGGAGGACATCCACCATCCTGCCGTCGATCTCCACCGCCACGACCTTGCGGGAGGCCTCCAGAAGCTTCAGCGTGAGATTCCCTGTCCCGGGTCCGATCTCCAAGACGGTGTCGCCAGGCTTCAGGTCGGCCCTCCGGACGATAGAATCAAGAACTCGCGGGTTGGTGAGGATGTGTTGGCCCTTGCTCTTGTGAAGCTGAAACTCGGGTCCTCGAGCTTCTCGAGCGCCCTTCTTGGAAGTCCGGTGGCCGTCGTCCTCATTGGTACGACCGTGTATGCATCGAGCGCGATCGCGTTGCCAAAGGAGTCGATTCAGATCGGCACGGACCGATCGGCACTTGCGAAACATGAAAAGGGCAGTCTCCGTTTCGAGTGCTCCGATGGGCCAGTGCAAGTGGCGGCGTCGGCGAGGAGTGGATTCAGGACTGAAACTGAGAAACGGTCGATATCATGCGAAGTTCGCGGTTCTTGCTTGGTCTGAACACAGGCATCGAATCGCCGCTCAGCGCCGAATTCAAGGAAACGTTGTGAATGGAAACGTGCTACTACTATTCAAGCTTTCAAAAGCAAAGACATCGAAAGGGCTCGATTTCCTTTGTACGTGGTTGAGTTGAAAGTGTGTCCGTGTGAATATAAGCCGCGTAAAACATCGTTGAAGATTAGCAGAAAGAGAATGAAACATCAGATCGAAACATCTTTGATTCTTTGACATCTCAGCCCAGAACCCGAATGATGCCCAAATCTTTCCACCAGTTCATGCTGCTTTCCTTTAATCACCCATCATGAAATTTATGGGCACCGGTAAGTATGAATCATAATCGCATTATGTCATCGTCAAGTCATATCATGTTCGAAACAAATACAGAATATCCATGAATTTGAGATCCAAAAGGCGCGTCATTGTTGCATATGTTGTCCGATACGACATGTTTTAACACATCCGAAAAACAACCCACTTACAAAAATGTAATAAAAAGTTCGGATGCAATATCTACTGCAGACATCACTCCATGATTGTAAAGTTCCTCAAAATTTATTCATCATGTTTGTAAAGTTCCACGAAAATCACTCCATGCTGCCGACATAAGAGGTATTAACATAACATCTAGCGCTTATAGTATATTACTGCAGATTTCAGCTCGTCCCAAAGCCTCCTTCAAAGACAAACTGCGAACCCGCATGGATTAAGCCGAAGCAGTAGCCACATGCTTGGCAATGGTCTGCTGAAGATCGTCTTTCTTTGCTCCAACCACCTTGTCCACAATGTTGCCCCCTTTCACGAACATGAAGGTCGGCATCGCCTCCACGGCCCATTCTTGAGCAACTTGCTGCAAAGACACAGTAATTAGTCCATAATTTGTCTGCACCGGGAGGACGGGGGAAACGAGAAAACAATCTTAGTTCCGTACGAGATAGAATCTTGTTTTACCTTCAGCTTGTCCACATCAACCTTGAGGAAAAGGACGCTGGGGAATTTCTTGGCCAGCTCTGCCAGGAAAGGTGCAATGAAGCGACACGGTCCGCACCATGAAGCAGTGAAGTCCACAACCACCTACATCAATTAAAGAACCAATCGTTATTAAAAGAATCTGAAACAGGACCCAGAGCTTTAAGGCAGCAAAAAGAAAGAAAGGACCGTGAGAAACAAAAGATGCAGACCCTCTCGGCCTCAAATTGCTTTGAATATTTTGGATGCTAGTCACCTGTCACAGCACCCTCTAAACCGCTTTTAGAGAACTGAATTGGAAGGGTAGCCATATTCTGTACAAGTGCAAGAACACCTGCGAGCCAGCATGACTTTGACACAACATTTCCATCACCTCAATGTCCAGGGATGATATTTAAAATCAAGCTGGATGATAGACTAGTAGGTCATCCATGAATTGGCATACTGGAGAAAGCTGCATTTCAGAATATGCAGATGGCAATGGCATGGGACTCAGTTTTGTCTTTGGGGAATGTCAAATGACCTGCTTTTTCGTATTTCTGTGGCATGACATGGCAAGGACTACTAGCAACCAACTGATTTGCTCCTAGAGAGGGAATTTGGCGTGACCAATCACATGGGCATCAAACATCAACACGAAACGACTAAGAAAAGGAGTGTGCTCCCATGTTCTTCCTACAAGTAGTATACAGTATATTTTTTCTGCTAAAACGTTATCGATTGCAAGCCACTTCCCATCGTAGTTAACCTCATACAGACTCAAAATTCCACCATGCCTTGACCGCTCCATTGAACAGTGATAACGCTTCTAGGCGACACTTATTTTCATCGAATCTAACACAAAGATGAAAGCTCTTCAAGTACGTGTTTTTTTTTCCCCCACTGCAGACTTGGTCCTTTTGTGGAAGATATCCTTATTCTCTTAAAAGAAGGTTAAAAGACAGAAGAAGCATGTGTCTATCAGAAGGGATTAACAACAGAGAAATCAAAAAAGACAATACAAGAACAGTCCAATCTAGGGAGCGGTCCATCCAATAACATTGCATAGAGCAAGACTTCTCATTGTGGACCATGACTTAATGTTATGTTAAGCCAGCGTTTTCCATGTGGGCCATTGTAGGTCAAAACCGTCTAAAATCTATAGATTTAGACTTCTCTTTGACCCCATCTGTTAAGCCAGACCAGTGCAGGACTCATGGGAGCAACCGCAATATAAAAAGTCAAAAGCCCTTTTTGATGAAGCAAACCGCTCACAAGCCAGAGTGCAAAAAAGAGTTCACTTGACAATTACATGAGATAAAGCTGTCCAACCATGAACAACCTCGGAAAACCGGATAAATTGCATAAAATGCGCACACACGTAAACGACTTGTCGTGAATCTTCTTCCGCATCTGAAGAAACTCAAATTTCAGTGCTTAATTAACAAGCCAAGAGTCACCTGGATTTGGGGTCTTTTCCATCTTTCAGAAAATCACACCTCTTATGGTAAAAAATTATGTGTAATCAGCCGAACCGATCAGAGCAGACACTACAAACACTGAGAAAATCATCAAGCATAGAGACATGACGGACTCAAAATCACTTGCTCGTTCATGTAACCATTGACCGACAAATCGGGTACGTCTAGATCAAGTCAAAGCCTCGTGCTTCGTGATGATCAACCAAGCCAACCAAAACCACCGCCAAACCCACATTCACCATCAAACGTCAAAGCAAACGCGAATGAAAACGAAAGCAGATGAAGGGGGGAAAGGGAAGAAAAAGGGTACCAGCTTGTCGGGCTCGTTGCCCTTCTGGATTTGCTCGGTCCAAGACCCGACGGTGTGGCAGCTGATCACCTGTCCCTCCTCCGACGCCATTGCCGTTCCCCTCTTCGCCCTCAGAGAAAGCTCGACACACCAGCCTCGCGAGAGCGGAAATCTGCTGATCCAAAGATTTGTCGGATCAGACGTACGCTCGCGTCTTTGCTTCTTTCGGTTTCGGTGCGGCGTCGTCCTCCTCTTTAAATAAGGAGAGGAGAAGGTGGCCGCCAAGAGTATTGGAAATGGCCCCCTCTCGCTACTGGAAATTACGATTCAGCCACCCCAAGTCAAAAGGCCGGGGAAGTTTTGGGAATGGGAAGGACCACGGAGATTCCCACGCAAACGTCGGGAAGGATCTCTAGCTAGCTAAGCTATAGCTGTGAAGGAACAAAAAGAGCGGCAACTAGAAATCCATCTCCATACGAAAATATTTTCGACCGTTCTTTTTTCGGGCCATTGATTTTTCTTTTCATTGAATAATGTGTGTGTATATATAGAATTCGATGGTCCTAATTCGAAATCTAATTGGGAACGATTGCTGGCCAATTGCATCCTTAAATCTGACTTGAAATCGAATGTCGAGGGGAGAATTCGTGCAGGATTGATCATACGCTCGATGGTTCGTATTCGGAGCTCTTTTCGTTTTCTTGTTGCTCTTTTCCCTTCTTTTTTTTTGGCCCCCTTTGAAGAACAAATTCAAGATGACTTCTCATGCTTTGGTTTGAACCACCTTTGTATCTGTCTTCAACTCTGATCGAACCAAAGAAGTAGAAAGAAAGAGGGAGAGAGCTGAGATCACATTCCCCAGGGCTGTGCACGGCTTAGTCAAGTCACATCTTTTGAGAAGAGAAAAGAGGAGGTTGAAATTACAATTGATTTTGGTTCAGGTGTGGTGGCTTGATTCGTTAATTTTTTCTTAGTAATTTCTTATTTGGCAATTTTTTTTCGTGCTTAATTCATTTTATATTGATTGGTTTTTGTTTTCAGTATGCTAGTTTCCATATTTAAGGGAGAAATTTGCTAATAAATAAAGGTAGGGTTGGGTGCCGATCAGGTCGAATCGAGCCGGCATGACTCGTTAAAATTATATTGCATAGTAATTAAATCAATATAGATTAAATGGGTCAATTTGGGTCAAATTCATTTTCAATATCTCAAACACGATTGAACCCGCCCATTTGACACAGTTGTAATATTCTTGGAATTTGAAAAAATGAGTGGGCATGGAATATGATGCTTTGCCGCGTTGAGAAGTATAATGCGTGCATGCATATGATCATGATGTCATTGCTTTACGTCCCATTAATTAGTATCTGGCAATTTTGCTTATTATGTTGCTGTAACTAAGGTTTTCCAATGTCTGAATGGAAATCAAGGGATGTTCTGTAACTTTGTAGGAGTTACTCAGATGGCCTCCCATGGAGGGGGCAATGGTTTTGCTTGATTTCGGGAAATGTTGGAACTTCACAAGGAAGGAAAAAAACGAGAGAGCTTCTTTTAGGATCGAGAGAACATGGAAATATGTTTTGGCTCTAATCCGACAGGAAATTGAGATTATGTTTGATTGTCGTGATAAAAATCGAGATGGGATATATATTTGGTTGCTGTCCTAGATGGGATAAGGTCGGATATAAGAGGAATATAATTAGGAGAAGATAATTTCACGTGAGAGGTGGAACAAAGGTCAATAAAATATGTATCACTCACACCTACCTTCTTTGTCCATGTATACTCACTCATGGCCACCACCCATAGCCTCCCACCGAGCTTTGTATCTTGCCACCGACGTGGCTCGTTGTGGTGATGAGCTCAACCCTATCTCGGCCACGAAGAAGCTCCATGCCCAGAGTTGGAACACTAGTCGTTGTTTCCCTCCATGGCCAAATTTGGAGCAACAGCCGTCATCCCCCTTTCTCTCGTGCACCTTAGTAGCATGAGCAGCCGCACCTTCATCTACTGCACATTCGTTTCTTGGGCCTCAACATCAGTGTCGGCCGGGAGGGTAGGGGTGGCGACCAAACTAGGGGTTTCTAAAGATTGACGAGGGATTGGCGATTGCCAGAGATTTTGCACGAGGGTGATGCTCAAACAGCTTGGACGTCTACAAGAGCTCGGAGATCTGAACGGTCGACATCCAATTCGGCATAGGCAGAGAGGAGAAGGAGGAGGTGGAGCGCGGCAAGGAGAGTGAGATGGGATTTGTCAACAGCGAGAGCCACTACATAGAAAGATCGCTAGCGGCAAGAGCTATTGCATTGAAATTCAATCCATTGAAATTCAATCCAATTTGGATATTCGTATGTTTATTAAACATTGTATAATATATTTGAAATCCCATTTTTATTCGATCCGACCTATGTCTTATCCTATAAATAAGTTCAGTCGACGAACACAACCTTATGAGTTAAAACTATTATTCTAGGAAATCCTATTAAACATTTATAGGACTTTAAATGTTAACATCCTAATATTTTAAAAAAATTCAAGGCATTTAATAGTAAAATCATAAGATAAAAAAAAAGTAAAAAAAAAAACACACACACACACTTAAAAACGTTCCTAATAAATCAATCATTTTGCATATAAAAAACAAAACAATTTCCAAATCGTAAGTTAGTCATTTGCATCTTGGAGATAAAATCGAGAAAACGGCGAGTCAAATTTTTCCGTTACTTTGACGGTTTGTTGCAGTGAGTTTTGCTAACGACTTTTAGAATTCAAGATTTGGTAATTATTTAGTAGCGAACACTTGAAAGCATAAAAGTATATAATTATTAATTATCTCTCAAAATCTTATGAAAATTCTCAATAGGTTGTTAATTTTAGAACCTTAGCAAGTCCTTAAAAGGTTACATCTGGGCTTTCGTCCAGACCTCAGGATCATTTAGATATAAAACAACTAGAGTTATTGCAGAAGACGAGGCAAGAAAAAGATACTGTACCAATTAAAGAATACAGAGCGTGCGAGCATCGACACGTTAAAATAAAGAATGCATCCAGACAGCCTACCGAGTTACCGAATAGGCGCTCGAGGCCCTTGTAGGAGGTAAAACTCCCTTTGTTTGGAAAATTCTCAATAGTTTATAAATTTTAAGATAGATTATTTCGTAAGTAATTTCAACAAGTCACGCTGTGCAATTCTCTCTTATGAAAAGAAGGCACCACAAACTCGAGGCCCATCTGACCCAAAAAATAAAAACTCGAGGCCCAAGCCCATTGGTCTCAACAGAGCAAAACTGCTACGACATGCCGTTTTTGGACTGAGACAGACTCATAGTCCAAACAGCGACCTTGTCTCCCCCTCTCTCTCTCTCTCTCTCTGCTCTTCGAGTTGCGAGCTAGAAGTAGCTGCGAGTTTCTGTATATTCCATCTTGAAGCGACAACATCGAGAGCAATTCACGATGAGGAAGCGGGATCTAGCCATCCTCATGCTCTCAGCTTTCGCCATCTTCTTCTCCCTCCAGGTTCGATCCATGAGCGAGCTTCTCCTTCCTCCTTTCGCGTTTTCTTCTTCTCCGTCTGTTATGCCTTGTCACTTCTGTGCAAGCTTGCGTTCGTTCTGAGCGTTTTCGATCCGCCGGAGCGATTGCCGCTGGGTTCCGTGGTGATTGAGCGGATAGGATTGCCGCTTGATGACGAGCGATTTTGATTGTTTCGGTTTTTGTGACGAGTTTGCTTTTTGGGTTTTGGTTGTTTCCTGATCCTGGTTGAGTATCGGGCTTGTGTAGCACGAAGGTGATTTCTCGTTCAGGGAGGCGTGGTTTCATTTGCTGGACGAGTATCCGATCAAGTACGAAGGCGAGCGTCTCCCTCCTCCTATCGTGGCTGATCTCAATGGGGACGGCAAGAAGGAGGTTCTCGTTGCCACTCACGACGCCAAAATTCAGGTCCTTTCCCGACTCTGTGTTTAATTGCGCCGTGTCTATGGTGGTCTATATTCTATTCCTTGCGGTCGATTGTTGAGGAATTTTTGGTTTAGAACGGTGAAGAATTTGGCCTAGCGGGATAGCCGAAGAAGTGCTTTCTGTGTTCAATCACGATCTTTTGCATTTCTTTTTGTCTCCCCAGTTATTTCTTTGTGTCACCAGACTCCAGCTTTCTTAGTGGAAGGTTAATGACTTTCTTCGTAGGATTGATCATACTTTGAATGCAATTGACGTAAGAGTTCTTTATGAGCATCTAACAGTAGATTTTAGGGTGCATCTGCATCAACATAAGCTATTTTTGGGTGGAAAAAGGCTCTGTAAACTTTAGTAGTTGATGACCACGCGCAAAGTGGATTGGTTTGCATGGTGGCAGCAATGATGGCTGGCTAGTCAGGTGGTGTGGAGGCAGTTTGGAGGCTGCCATCAACTGAAAGGAGCTGGTCGCTGTGGTCGCTGCTGCAGCTGCCTGATGTTGATAGTGTGGCGGCAGCAACAACAAAGGTGGTCACATATGTTGGTGGACTGGTGGTTATGGTGGTGTTGGTAATTATAGTTTGCCGATGATGATGATGATGGAGCTGGAATAATAAGTTACTTGTGCAGAACGATTTCTATTTTCTTTGGGAGAACTAGCATCTCCTCTAGAAAAGTGATAGCCGTATCTAAATTTTTCTTTTTTTCATGCTTTGACCAAGAAATGTTTTGTTGCACTAGTTTTTTTTAAGTACACTAAAGGTCAATTTGATTGAAAATGTCTTTACAGCAAATTCCCGAAAATGAAGTATGTAACATTGGTCCTTTATCTGTTTTTCATTTAATATCATGGCGGTTGTTTTAGGTTTTGGAGCCCCACACTAGGCGGGTCGATGAGGGATTTAGTGAAGCACGTGTCCTTGCAGAGGTCACTTTGTTGCCTGATAAGATCCGGATTGCCTCAGGGCGACACCCTGTAGCCATGGCAACGGGCGTGATTGATCGAAATTACAAGCAGGGCCAACCACAGAAGCAAGTCTTGGTTGTAGTTACCTCAGGATGGTCTGTCATGTGCTTTGATCATAATTTAAATAAACTATGGGAAGAAAATTTGCAGGTATGTAGCATTTTGACTTGGATACCCCAAGTTGTTTCATTCTTTGGTATCATGAAAGTACTCTGTCAAAGGTCTGATTCATTTGTGGGGCTATTTGGCAGGAAGATTTTCCTCATGATGTCCACCACCGAGAGATAGCAATCTCAATCAGCAATTATACTCTCAAGCATGGGGATTCGGGTTTAGTAATTGTTGGTGGGAGGATGGAAGTGCAGTCTCATGTATGCTCTTCTTCTTCTTCTTCTTCTTCTTCTTCTTCATGTTTTTTTTTTCTGCTTCTTCTTCTTCTTCTTTTCATTAGTGGAACTTCCAAATAGCCAATGGTGAGGGGCGGGAGGGTATAAACTCATCAATCAGATTATTACTTAGTATGGAACTCTGGCAGAAGTTCTTCTGCCTTTTTCTCTTTCTGGGATAAATATGGAATTCTTCTGGCTTTTGCTTATCTTTGCTCATTACTTGAATTCATGTTCATCAAATCCTTTGTTTATCACTTTTATGAAGATCTTCCATGTACTAATTTTTTTCCCAGTTTATTTGCTAGGGCTAAGGGGCCTGTCTCAATTGCCTTGGCCCTAGCCCTTCAACCCTCTTTCTTATGGTCACTGTGATATCTAAGACTTTTCACTGGACTGACATAATCTTTTTTCCTTTCCTGGTTGTAAATAGTATCTCATGGATCCTTTGGAAGAGATTGGGACATCAGAGAAGAATGCTGAGCAGCATCGAAGAAGTGCTACTGAAAAAGAGGTGATACTTTTTTAACCCTCTTTTTCTTTGACAGTCATGAGCCTTGCCATCAAAGTTGAGGTCAGTCTTCAGGCAAGGACTTTAATCTTCTGTTCAACATGCCTAGGCCTCTGAAAATGCTGGAACTGTTGATCTGCGCCACTTTGCATTTTATGCTTTTGCTGGCAAATCTGGTCAACTTAGATGGAGCAGAAAGAATGAGGTAATTTCTCCTTTATATTTTGATTTTCCATTTCATGACATTTCTCTTTTTTTGGTGCTCTTCTTAATGACAATTTGGAGAAGACTTTCCCTTTTGAAAATAGTTATCTCCTTTTGTTGTCTTTTCCACATTTAGGGTATCTTTTCTTGATATATAGGACTTAATTCTGTTATATCTGAAGAATCATTAACATTGTGGAGAAAGATCTGACTCAGCTTTTGTAAGCTGGTGGCACTTTACTATCTATGACATTTTCTTCCAGTTCTTCTCACACAATTTTTCTTTTTGATTATGTTGCCCAGAATATTGAAGCACATTCTTCAGATCCATCGCAGTTAATACCACAGCATAACTACAAGCTTGATGTTCATGCTATGAACAGTCGTCACCCTGGAGAGGTATCTTTTGAAGCTTTAGCTCTATTATCAGTCTGCATCTCTTGAAGTAGCTCTTTCTTCGTGCCAGCTAATGCATTAGCAATGTATGCCACTTCAATAAATTTGCCACAGCTTTAATTCCCTTTCAACACATGACTTTCTGCCATTCCTTTTGCCATTTTCATTGTCATTCTGGATGCAGATTGGTGGTTTAATTGGGTCTCTATGTTGTCTTTGTTTGTGTCAAGTGTATATACTGTTCAACACATATCTTACTAATTACAGGTTGCAGTCTAAATGTTCACTGTGGAAGCCTCCCATAACTGCTATTGCATGAATATGTCTATAACATTTGACAGTGGCAGGTGGGACTTGGTATAGGATGCAGTGTAGCTTGCCATTTGTAAATTACTATAATCTTTGGAAAGAAAAGTCTAGAGTCTAATTGACAAGTTCTGGCATACATTGAGGACTTATGATCTGATTATTAGAGGAGTATTTTAAGGTCATTTGCCTAATTGGTATGACCTTATATTTGATTTTGCTCACACGGAGTGAGTTCTAATCCGTGGTAAAAGATTATTAGATCTAGTTGACTCCTAATGGAAAATCGGTGGTGCTTCATATGCATGTAATTTGGCGGGGAGTTTTTTTATCTGTTGTTTGGACCTGAGTATGACCTGCTTTGCCAGTTCGCTGACAAGCTCTAAGAGACGCCACTATGTTATAGTTTGAGTGCAGGGAATTCAGAGAATCAGTTTTGGGAATTATGCCGCATCATTGGGTAAGTTTATGGAGTTCTTCAGCTTTTTCTTCTTGTTATTGCGTGTCTCAGTTGTGGTGCTACTGAAAACAAATGTCTCTTTGTAGGACAGGAGAGAAGACACTTTATTAAAGCTGTCTCACTTCAGACGTCACAAAAGAAAGACACTGAAGAAAACTTTGGGGAAAACTACTAATTACCCCTATCACAAGCCTGAGGAAAACCATCCTCCAGGGAAAGACTCAACCAAGAAGATTTCAAACTTAATTGCAAAGGCTGCAAATATTGCTGGTTCTGCTAAATCTAAGAAGGTAATCCATACAAAAATATGTGCAATTAAACTTGTTCAAACATACTTTATATAGTTCATACTTTTCATTGTTTATGAGTGCACATCCTTGAGTGCTTGTTACTGTCATTGCACAGCAAGATTCCATCTGGAGAAAGTTTAGATGGTTTGTTTATTACTTTGTTATTAAGTGGCTGTAAAGTAATTAAGTTTAATGCTCTGGATACCAGAATTAAACAGAGTAGTGGAGTGGATATTCTGGAGAAATTAGTGAATAGGAAGGGAAAGGTGGGTGCTGCAAATATCCATCCAGATACTAGTCTTTTAATCTACTCGGTAAAACTAGAGATTCGTAAAATGGTTATGGAATATTTTATGGGAAAGTAGTTCTAGTCAACCGTAGAACTCTTATTTCTCATTGGTCTGCTATACTTTTTGATTTTGTCTCAAAAACTGAGCCCACCACTTGTACGTCTTTATGTGCTGCCAGCAATAGCACATTTTCTTTATTGTTCATCTTTAGCAAGTGTCGAAAAAGATGGTTAAGTTTATTTGGTTACTACTATATGTGCTTTCCATTTCTGGCATACAAACGTGATGCATATTTATGAAATTATGGTAGATGCTTGAGCTAGTCAGGCGTTGAATTGTACATCAGATCTCTGGATGAATATGTCGACTCAGAGTAGGATTCACTAGGTACTTTGCCTAGATATTGGAATGATTATGTTTTCGGACATAAAATTGAGTTTGATTTCTTTCTCGTGTATACTTTTTATGAATTGGAGGACTTTTCTATTTTATAGGCTAGTGGAAGTTTTTAATCACTGGATCTCCTGAGGTAACCTATAATCTTGATTTAGTGCAGCCAGTGAATTACATTCCTACTATAACAAATTACACACAGCTCTGGTGGGTTCCTAATGTTGTTGTGGCTCATCAAGAAGAAGGAATAGAAGCTGTCCACTTGGCTTCCGGACGGACCATTTGTAAGGTACTAATAAAAGTTACAGATATCATGCATCAACTCACTTCATCTCAAAATTTACTGCAAAATACTGATGGGGTTGTTTATGGGACGTCCCCTGATCTAAGTAATAACATATATATAGGGCCAGCTTTTATCCTCATCTTGGGTAGACAGAATTTTTTCAAGGAAAAAGAAAATCACTTCATATGTGCAAATCTCATGCCTTAGAGTCTACTCCATGCCCTTTAATCTATAAAAAGAATTCCTGTTGTTGCGTCACACCTTCTCTTTTCCTTAAACTTATTATTGATGTTGAGCACAGTTATTTCTATAACTTGAGTTTGAATTTGTGTTTAAAGAGTAGTACATGAGAAGATAAACACAAATCTCGGTGGATCTTTGGTTCTGATTATTATGACTCATTATTATCTCACCAATATGCAATTGCCAGCAAATGCATCCAAGGGCTGATATGAATTATGAATGATGGATCAAACCATATATTATACAAGATCAATCTCCATATACATGGATAATGTTATTCATACAGACCCTCAGCAAGTACTCTGCTTTCTTCGAATAACATCTTCAGATTGTAATCCAGACAATACTTAGAGGAACTTGTGCATGATGCACCCATGAAATGCATTTTGTCTACTATCTAAATTCTTTTAGCTAAAGATGTTTATGATATTTTGTTTTACCGTCAACACTTTATTCGATTGTTGATGTGGGAGTTGTTTTCTTTAGCTTAATTTGCAAGAAGGTGGCCTCCATGCTGATATCAATGGGGATGGAGTTCTTGATCATGTCCAGGTAAGAATTTAGCTTTTGAACATATTTGATTATCCATCATTATCTCATTGTTCATAGTGTCTATGTATAGTTACTATGATCCTAGATATATGTCTGTTTCTGTTAGTTGCATGTAACAGCTTGAATATATCTTTGTGTCACTACATTGGTATTTGTCTATGAGTATAACAGAGTTTCTGGGGCTGTATAAAATGTTTCCACTCGAGTAAAGTTGGTCTTGCATTTAACATCTTTATAGGCATTGCATGAAAGATCTTTAAGTGCATAATAGAACCATATTCTGCATTTCCCTAAGACAAAGGAATTCATAGTTTAAGCTAATCAAACAGCTAAAAGATGGCATTCCTCACGGCAATTCATGATCATATCTGCAGAATTAGCTCTATAGATAGGGATTCATTTGTAATGAAGCAGATTTTCATTTCTTCAGGCTGTTGGGGGACATGGTGCCGAGCGGACTGTTGTTACTGGATCAATGGAAGTTCTTAGACCCTGTTGGGCTGTGGCAACATCCGGAGTACCTGTGAGAGAACAACTTTTCAATGTCTCTGTATGCCGTCATTCCCCGTTTAACTTGTTCCCATATGGAGACTACTCGAGAAATTTTGGTCGATCATCAGAGGTAGCTTCTTTGGAGGTTGCAACGCCCATCCTTATCCAAAAAAAGGATAGTCATAAACATCATAAAAGAAGCCAAGGCGATGTTGTCTTCTTGACAAGTCGAGGGGAGGTGGGCTCTTATTTAACTTTTGCTCTCTTTTAGCGACTGAAAACTTGGCTAAAAAAATTATCTGTGCATTTTTATCTTGTATTGAGGAAACATCCAGAAATGGGATTTGGGTGGCTGTTTTGTGTAGATTGTATTCCATTCCATCACTATGCATTTTGTAGCATCTGAAAATGTTAGAAGATATTGATGGGTAAAGCTGTTGAAGTGTGCTACTTTAGATTTTGTAGCGAATGCCCATATTATTATGAATACTTTTTTCCCTCTTCCTGGGGTTACCTGACCTTATCATGACTCATTCTATAAAGACTACAGATATGGAGGAAGAATTCGGTTTTCAGCCTGCACATTAATAGTCCTGTTTTCTAGAAATTGAGAATACACAACTGAGCTGTCCCGTATAATTTTTCAGGTCACATCCTACCGTCCTGGCATGCATGGCCATGATGCCGTATGGCAATGGCAAATCTTGACTGGTGCGACATGGTCGAATCTTCCATCTCCGTCGGGGATGATGGAAGGCGGCATGGTGGTCCCCACGTTGAAGGCATTTTCTTTGCGTGTGCACGATAATCAAGAAATTATTCTTGCCGCAGGGGATCAAGAAGCGGTGTTGATATCCCCTGGTGGGAGTATATTAGCAACAGTGGAGCTTCCTTCACCACCTACTCATGCCCTTGTCTGTGACGACTTCTCAAATGACGGATTGACTGACATCATTCTCGTAACTAATAATGGAATCTACGGCTTTGTCCAGACAAGACAACCTGGTGCCCTCTTCTTTAGCATGCTGGTCGGTTGTCTTATTGTTGTGATGGGAGTCATTTTCGTCACCCAACACCTGAATTCTATGAAGGGGAAGCCTCGTGCCTCGTCTGGCCCTTGGTGAAACTAGCTCGTGAGTCCTTATAGACAAAATCTATACCGTCATTTTGCCGTTCCTTTTAGCCACAAACTGAGTGATTGGAGATTGCAGTTGGGCAGCATTGCCCTTCCACTCATTTGAAATCTTTTGCTCGAGGCAGTTATGGGTTGAGGGGAGGATAACGTTTGGGACCATCTTTGCATATGCTTTAACCCCAGTTTTTTTTTTTTAATCCACAGCATCATGCACTGTGTAAATACTCAGACTAGTTTTACTTATAGAAGACTGCCTCAGCACTTCCAATTGAGCTTCAAGGAGCTACAGAATGAGGTTTTTGTGATGAGTCTGTAAAAGATGTCCGGCACTGGCTTACTAGCTCGACTGCTCGGGATTAGACGACATATCGATCTTCAATGTGAGACCTGCTTACCTGGTTGGCTGAATGTTTCTATGCTGAGCTGCCTGTTTGAGGGCAACGTAATGCAGCCTTTCGAGACTAAATCTATGATTTGTCTCCAATTCGTCACTGAGAATCATTGTAGATCTGCATGTCTGAAGAGCACAGATGTACTTTGTCATGGACCAAGTCTTCTTTTTTAGTATGAATTGAGCATGTCACTGGTTGATACAAATCGAACGTGGCCCCTGTTGTGAATTTCGGTTTCTCGACAGTTCCTTCCACAGATTGATTTAGCCTTTAGTCCCGGTGTTTAAGTCGGTCTCGAGTGACCGACCGGTCTCGACTCCAGAAACGAAGTGTTCAGTTCGATGATATTTTTTGAGTTCAAATGCTTTATCAAGTTATCAACGTCTTCAGCTCCGTGTCCGTCTTTGACCGAAGGCCGTGTAATTCGGAAGATTAGTAGTTCAGCTCCATGTGCGTATTTCACTTGTCTTTTATGAGGCCATGAGTTCTATTTACGTCGTGAGTCAACTTGTGTCCTATTACTAATGAAGGCCATTGTGAAATCTATACGTCTCATGGCATGAACATAGCGTTCCACTATTATAAAAATAAACAAAAACAGCACTACATGTCTTCTCTTATGACATGACATCACGCATCAGTGGGAAAAAATATAAAAAAATGTCTTAAAATTATTGTATTTGTACTAATTCAGTAATAAATCTTTCAATTTGGCCAATTTAGTCCTAAATCTCTTGTCAATTTAATCCTAAACTTTTTAATGAATTACCAATGCAATCATTTTGGTTAATTTAGGCATGAAATTGTTGACATGGCAATCTAGTCAACGCCAATCATCCTACGTGGCATGGCGGCGCTGGCGTGGATATCTTTTTAAAACTTTTTAAAAACTTTTTATTGATTTTTTTATTTTTCTTTTCTTTTCTTTATTTTCTTTTTTCTTTATAGGGCCAATGGGGCTGCCAACCCCTAGGTGAGGACTCGTTACACCTTCGCCAGATTTAGGGAGGCAAGGGCTCGCAACGCCCTCGCTAGCCACAGCTAGGGTGTCATGAGCCCTCACCAGATTCAGTGAGAGCCACGACCCTGTGGGGGTCACTAGCCCTATCGACCGTGTGAAGAAAAAGAAAAGAAAAGAAAAAATTAATAAAAAATTAGAAAAATAATTTTAAAAAATAATCTACGTCAGTGCTAACTGTCTTATGCCAATCATGCCACATAGGATGGCCGACGTTAAATGGACCACCACTTCAGCAATTTTTGGCAAAAATTAGCTAGATAAACTACATTGGTAATTCATTAAAATGTTGAGAACTAAATTGACACAAGTGAAAGGTTTATGACTAAATTGACAAATCTTCAAAAGATTTAAGACTAAATTAGCACAGTTGAAAGGTTTAAGACTAAATTGGCAAATTGTCAAAAGCTTTAGAACTAATTGACCAAATTAAAAGGTTTATAACTGAATTGACACGAGTGCAATAAATTTAGGATTTTTTTAGTAATTTTCTCCGCATTAGAGTACCTTGGCTTGCCGTGAACAATGCAAATATTTAATAGGTCATCGACACCACTTCAATATTAAATTACCAATGTCTATCCTATTCCTCAATATGTTACAAGAACACGAGATGAGTTTTTTTAAGGAGGAATCCACTTCGACATGCAAGACGGGGTAAGCTAAAACTTGATACGAACCGACATGTTTTCACTCATTTCTAAAGAAAACGTTATATGATAAGTAACGTAACCATTAATAACATAGACGATCACTATGAATATAATTATACGACAAGTGGAAACTTTTAAGGTACATCTCGCTTGTCATATTTTTTTTAACTACTTTTTTTTTGTGGTAATAGTTTCATTGACTTTATTGTAGAAGTGACATATGGCTGGCACTAGATTGACGAACGCAGACCATGGGTTTTGGGTGATTTTCCAGGATATTCTCAGTAAATCCATCAATGACTGGTCCTGAAAAGATACTTCCCTGCGCAATTTATATGCTTTAGCCTTCATATAGCGAGGCAGGAACGCTGCAAATCAGTCAGCATTCAGACTGAACTTTCAAGCTTTTGGACTGCGATTTGCTCCCAAAAGACAGGCAAAACCAGACTACTCATTAAGGAAGAACAGAAATATTCTCATTCATTCTATTCAGCAAAAATACAAGAAGGAAAAAAAAAGAAGAGAGAGGAGAATCTGTATTGCTTCATCAAATCTCCATGGAGAACAAAATACTGATATTATAAACTCATAAGGACTTCCACTTCACCAGCTTATGAACTAAATCTCAGCAATTTGTGATGCAAATTTCAAAAAATATCCATTTTCTCAATGCGATTCGTCGCTAACCAAGGTAACATCTAAACGTGCCAAACATATTGCATCTAGACCACATTTTTCAACTCATTAGAACACATTTTGTAGATCATCACATTATAAGCTATGACACCACAATGCCAAACACTATGTACACAGAATTTTCTATTTGTTCACTTAGACTGTATCGTAGGGCGATTAAATACTGTGAAACATCCAATAATCACACACAATTACTGTACCAGAAGCTGCTGGGTTGCTCCACAATCATTAGATTCATCAACAAATGCAAATTTTTGTCACTGTTGTTTTTCCCTTATTACATTTGATTTGCAATTTTGTGCCTTTTTTCTTCTATCCTCCAATCCTGATTGGTGGAAGGTGTACATATTTGTAACCCACCGATCAGAAACATGATTAGAAAACGTTTCTCCAATCAAGAATGAGGAAAAACACGGGATTTTTCCTTTGAATGGCGAGTTCATTTGGACTAATTTGACAAAGCCATTTAACTTGCTGGTTCTTCTGCCTTCTTCATGATCTTCTTCTATGCTTTGGTCCAAATGCATTAAAACACTACACACACAAAAAAGAAAAAAGAAAAAGAAAAAGGTACCAGTACTCTCTCTGGACACATCACAGTGACTGAGTTCTCACCCCCACTCTGAATAAAAAAGGTGTGTGTGTGTGTCGGCATGCAGCAAGAGGTCCAAACCCTAGAGAGCTCCCGCAAAATTAAGATGAATCCACACTGAGCTATTGAAGACGAAGCTAATGAGAGAACAGGCTTTTGCCCTTTCTTCCTAATGAAAAAGAGGATGTTTCTCGTTTAGATCAGCAACAGTAATTATGTACCTCTATGAATAATTGCATTTGAGTGAAACTTTTGGGACCACAAGTTAAATAACCCATGATTTTATGGTTCTTGGGAGGTGAATCATTCACTTTTGGGCTCACTCTAGTGTGCCTCAGCTGAAGATGCCACCACAACCACCCCCTAAAGGAGTGCCCTACTATTAAATAAGTAAGAAAAGAAAGAACCCTAGGTGATGATCTTTTTGGATGTCCTTTTGTTGTTCACGTTATACTAGTCACAAGCAAAGAAAATTTTCCTTTTCTGGGTTGGTTTTTTGTTTCTCTCCTGTTTCCCATTCCTCTCCAAGATGCCATAAAGATAGCACAAGATAGAAAGAAAGTAATGGAACAGATGAATGATTGAGTATGGTCTCTCTCTCTCTCTCTCTCTCTCTCTCTCTCTCTCTCTCTCACGTTTGTTGTGTTCTCTTTGCACAGAATGTCATGGACAAGCAATTCAGAGCAAGGAATGACGACATCTGGGATTGGAAATGGGTTTCAAGCCCTCAATTTTTGAGGTTCAACGAATCAGAAAAGGTGAGAATGCAACTGAGTTTTTGGTGAAGTTCTTCCTTTCCCTGGAATTACGGGACTTTATTCTTTGCCTTATAGTCTAAGTCTGCATAGTTAAAATGAAAAAATCCAATCGTTGAGGTAGTGAGGTCCAAAATAACATATCTCAAGGAGGATACTGTACATTTTTGGTTCTACAGGAAGATTGATCAGCTAGGCCAAAAATTTCCAATTATGAGAAGAAACTGTCCTCATATGTTTGAGTCTACTTGTTTCCAAGATATATAAGCATATGTTCTCTTTCTTTTTTCTGAAAACATACCGTGCCTCTGGTACAAATAGTGTATACAATCTTTTAGTTGCTAAAAGCCATGAGACCCTTCTCGGCGCAAATGATTCTCATTTGATATTATCTGAATTTTTCTCTTGAAGATCGTAGACAATCTTTCCGAAATTCCAATTCTTATACCACAACAAATGAAGATTGATGATTTTGAGAATGGTATATAACATTCTCAGATGCGCCCTACAGTAGTTTCAGAGTTGCTTTGCTCCTTGTAGTTATAATTAATAAGATTGCCAAAAGAATAGTATTATGGGAGGTTCGGGACTCGGGACTCGTTGTATCTACTTTTCTTTATAATATTCTGTAATCATACTATTCATACATATCAGGCCATCTTTTTAAGGACCCTTTATCCTGAGAAATTAGCTAAATGACGAAACGACTACGACCTTACGTCTCAAGAAGTGTATAATCTCAAGTTGGACGCAGCTTAAATAGCTTTCTTTGACTGAATCAGAAAGATGGACTTAAGATGATGTGTAAAAAGTTGGTTCATAATACCACCGAACGAGCTCTATAAATAAAATTAGTTCGCGGCATGCAAACAAATTAAATGCAGTGTTCTTATTATACAGCTAACTACTAATGACCATCCCACATTGCTCCTCAAGCGCAGGGATCTCCTTTTGGCCCAGTAAAATTTTCGATAGCCCTTATCTTAATCAATAACAATTATCACCAACTATTTGTTTCAATATTCTGCAAACATCTTGACAAGGCTAGAACAAAGATAAATCGGTGAAAGCAAATTAATCAGGGCATGAATCTTATAATGTCAACAGCAGAACAATGTGACATATTTTAAATATAATTAAGGTGGCTATGCCATATTCTCCCTTTTGTCTTCCTTGGAATCTCACTTCTGATGTTGTTTTCCTTCTTTATTTTCATTTCTCAATATAGGTGGATCTCCTAGAAACCAAATCGATGAAGATGAAAAGTATAAGCTTGTAAAAAAACCTAATGTACGGTCACGTTGGTTGCATAGATGCAAAAACCCATCCTAACCACTCAATTCATATGCATCGTCATATCAACTATCCAAGAACGTATTTCCTCGATGATCGACACACTACCACAAATAGTATAGGCACAATCTTTGACTAAGCGAGTAAAATTGAAAGTCCTCTATTAATTGGCAAAAAGAATATTCTGTAGGTCAAATTAAGCTATCCTTGATGTTTGCATGAGAAGAAATTGAAGGCTGCATAACATTTAGGATGTACAAATATATGCCTTGTATGCAGATTATATTAACTAATAGAACAAGGTTCTTAAAGTACTAAACAGCTTACACAAGGAATATGAATGCTGGTTTTTGGAGCATACTTTTCTAATTTCAATATAGAAATAGCAGTTCATTGACATTGCATAATGCAATTTTGCAGGACAACTGCCCCCTAATTTTCCGGGACAAGTTATCAAATTCTAGATATTTTCATGGTCCATGTTCCATCAGCACATGATAAAAGGTAAATCTTGAAAAGAACTCTTCCTCCTCATAATTTTGCAGTATCAGTTGGCCAAAACTTTGATTAATCAAGTGCAGCATATATCTTAAGGTGTGACAAGAAAGATAGTCTAATCTTCTCTGGACATTAGCAATATAGCCAATTAAATCACCCATGCTTCAGATCATTTGTTGAAAATGATATCCCTCCAGCTTTTTCCTACAAAGTCTGCACTCTTGTTACAGTAAAAAAGGAGGTAGAAGAAAATGAATTTATATGAGATTCATGCCCTCGTCGAGTCCAACTCCATATCTTCCTTAAAGCTGCGGCTTTGCTTATCGAACGCCCAGGATATGAGGTAACATATTGATGAGGAGCAGAAAAAAGTATGTGCAATGGCCTTCATGATTCAGATCTCAGAACATTGTCTGTACTACAGTACCTACATCTCAAAGCTGTCATGTGTGGAAACTAATATACTGAAAACGAGGATAAATATATAGAAGAGCGAAATATACCAAGACAGACAAACAAATCATGCATTTTCACAAGTTACTAGCAATTTTGTGTGTGTTTTTTTCAAATATTGTTCCTGCCGATGGTCTCGTTGTTCAGCGTCGACCAGCCAAACATTCAAATAGTACCTCTTCCAATTTATATATTTCTCGAAATTACTTGGAATTTAGGAGATAAAAGAAGTCCTTCGATCAGAAAGGCCAGTTTTGCAGATTATTTTTCTTACCCAGGGGCCGAACGCATCATATAGAGCTTTCCAGAAATTCTCTCTTAGGTGATTGCTTGAACATTGACCAGAAAACTGATGCAGGTATCGTCATGTATGAACATCAACCGTCTAACTTGCATATTTTGTGTGAACTTCTCCTGAGTACCGAATATATCGGTCATTTGAATTAGCACGAGACTCCTAGAAAGTTATGAATTGACTAAGAAAAAGAAGTTTTCACATACCAGGAGACAATTCCTCCTCGACGGGACAGGTATAGTAATTATAATAAACCATCTTCTTTCCTCCTCCTAAGAAGTTAGCCGACACATTGTTCGAATTCTCTTTGGTCTAGGGCATAACACGCAGATACCCGTTTCCACTAGAGCGTCCGCGAGACGATATTTTTAAGATTTGTTCATGATCATCCACTCAATCGATGCGTAATAACAATATGAATATGATAAGTTGGCTGCAGTGTCTTTTTCCATATGTACTAGAGAATATATTCACATCAGGGAGAGACAAAGTTTGGAGCTTTATCATTCGAATCGCCCAGAGATGCCTTCAAAACAAAAAAAGTACAGCCTTTTGATTTCGAAAGAAGCATTTCGAGGCATAATGGAGAAGAGAACAGATGCACGACAACACTCTTATTGTAAGAATCATCTAAGCAAGCTCCAAAAAGCGTTTGTTAATTTTCCCAGATATAATATGCCTGAAGAATCTAACCGTACATATCATCATCAAGCGAAAGCCTGCAGTAACCCCATTATGCTTTGAGAATTATAAAGAACAACACACACTTGCACGACAACCTCTAAAGAGCTAGATTCAAAAAAGAGAGACATGTATTATGACCTTATCAAAAACGACACACGCGACATGTCGACCGTTCGAGGAAGACCGCCGTTCTGTCATATCCAAAACTCGGCAGAGACATGTATTATGACCTAGATCTTCTTGTTTTCGCCTAAGAAAACATTGACTCGTGAACCCGAAAGAACGCGTTTCCTTATATAAATAAAGCAATGCAAACGATGCAAAGTAGCCGAGGACACAAAGTCACCTGTAGTTGCATTAACCTCGTACTACATAGTTTTGCATAGCTGTGACCAAATATTTCGCCCTCTTCTCCACTTTTATCAGAATTGCAAGTCACATCGCTGCCTGCTCAAAAAAACACCAAGGAAATAAATATATAAAGTTGGTCTTTTTATGTCATTAAACGAGCTCAAAACTAGAAAAGAAAGATCGGTACTTAGAGAGAGAGAGAGAGAGAGTACCGCTTGAACTTGACCGAAGCATGGCTCGATGCATGGCTGGTGGACCGCCCATACTGAAGCGAAAATCATGGACTCTGTCTCTCTCTAGATTCAAAAAATCTCGGCACTTTCTCAACCCAAAACACGAAAATCAAAAACCGTGTCCCGGCAGCCGCACGGGTAATCGGGGAAAAAGCCCGTCTCCGAGTCCGAAAAAGCTATTCATTATTCATACACGTACTAAAAATTCAACCCATCAAAAGAATAAAAAAACCAGATGTCAAACAAGAAGAAAGGGGGCCGTATGCACCCGGATGATACACCTATATTCATAAGAAAAACAAGAACAAGAAACACATGCCAAGGTAACAAATTTCCAAGCTTCAGATTCCAAGGTAGACAAGCAAGAAGACACTGAAAATAATTCTTTTTCAACCATCACCATCGACATTTCCTCGCTGGAAGTTCAATTTTTTTTTTTCTCCCCTTGTTTTCTTGGGCTGTTATTCTCATGGGTCATTCGCAATGTGGTGCGGCGTTTCATAAAATAATATCATATCATATCATATGATATACCCAAAGGGTCGACTTATAGACCACATTTGTCTACCCACTCTTCCAAAAAGTTTTACACTGTAAAGCTTAGAAAGGCCGAGTTAGACCACACTGCTCTAACCACCCTTCCAAAAATTTTACATTGTAAAAAGCTTAGGCCGCGGATCGGAACCGACCCGAACAATCGAAATGATGATGCGCAACCGTCGCTAAGAACTCGAGATTGATCAGAATGTGACTCCCCTAATCCCATGTCGAAGATTAGAGCGGACGCGGGGTTCTTCCTAACATCATCTCGGGTGCGGAAAGAAGTGTGCGCCGCCCATGAAGTTGTTGAGCTGAGTTGGGTACATCGAAGACTGGTCGAAGAGAGGAGCCGCGACCTGTGCTGCCGCCGCACTGTTGTTGCCATCCTCCGGTGTCGTCATCGCGTCGCCGGCAGAGGCCGCAGCAGCTATGAGATTGAGCTGTTGGATCGCGCCGCCGCTGTCGCCGCAGAGGTGCACCGAGGAGCTCTCGCCAGCGGCCATGTAGTTGGCATGATCGGGCCCCTGATCGTAGAGTATCCCTTTGAAGACGTGCCCACCGATGTTGACGGCCGTCTGGTAGGCGAACTGGTCGTCCGCATCGTCGGAGCTGACTCTCACGCATCGGAACAGCGCCGGCGAGTTGACCTCCGCCGGGAAATTCCCCATCTCCAACCCTGAAAGATAACAAAATACGTGCGCGCACACGCAGGGAGAGACATTAAAACACACCAAATTAGGGTTGATGGCGTTATTACCAAGACGAGGAGCTAAATTGTTTTCCTAAAAATTATTTATTTGTTCTTTTATTAAGTAGAAAGCAATGATGCACACCGTCTCTCAGAGAGAGAGGGAGAGAGCACAGAATCGCATGCACAGTAAATTCAACAGTTCTTGTTTCTTCCTTCACTGTCAATCCATTCGTCAGGAATACTAAACAACAGTATCCTTGGGAAAAAATGGCAAAAATAAAAATAAAAAGAAAGGATTAAAAAAGGAAAAGCTGTTCCGACGTCAACACACACGATCAGAAGATTCAGAACGACCTTCTGTTCTTCGGACGAAAGGACTGATCATCCTGGGCAAAGAAGACACTGAGCAAACACTCTTCTTCAATTGCAGTGTATCTTGCAGGGTTTTCGACAGCAACGTATGGGACAGCTCAGATCACACGATGATGGACTGTGTTTAGGCAGGAATGGCCCGCGAGGGAGAGAGAATCGCACGAAAGGAGATGATTTACACGTACCGGAGGAAGTAGCGCGGGGGAGATCGTGGTCTTCGCGGAGGCGCTTGACGCAGTCGCCGCCGTGGAGGAGCTGGAACTGCTGGCGCTCACGGCGCCTGGAGGCGGGGACCCAGGTGCTCTTGACGTGGGTGTCGCAGGGGAAGCCGCGGCTCTTGCAGCAGGTGCGGCAGCGGTGGTGGATGCAGTCCTTCTTGGCCTGGTTGCCGCAGTCCTGGCAGCTGATCCCTCCTTCCCTCATCAGCAGGAACGCCGACGGCGCCGATCTCAGGCTCTCGTCATCCGACGCGTGCATCCTCCGCGACGGCGACGGCGACGGCGAGGACGACAAGTAGAGATCTTGCTGATGCTGATGCTGATGCTGATGCTGATGCTGATGTTGCAGTTGTGGTTGTAGTTGGTGGCATAGTTCGAAACCCTTGTAGGCAGAAGAAGAAGAAGAAGAGGAGACCACGCCGTTTCGATACCACAACCAGGGGTCGACGCTGTTGTTGTTGTTGGCTTGTTGGGTTTCTAATTCCTCGGCGGCTGCTGGTGGTTGGGATTGGTCCTTGTGGGTTCCTCTTCCTCTGCTGCCTAGAGAGAAGAGGCCTGCCATTTTTGGAAGGAGCTGATCAATTGTGAGCGAGAGTGCATACCCACCATATCATCTGAATGGTTTTCAAGCAAGAGAAAGAGAGAGGAGCTTCTTTGGGGTTCTGGTTGGAGAGTGGATCAGTGAGAGAGACAGAGAGAGAGAAACAGGAAGAGGGTCTTTTTAAGGTAATTGCGTTGGGTTTGAGAGAGAGACAGAGAGAGAGAGATGAGGAGGGGATGAAGAAGAGTACCTGTGATTGCAACATGGAATTGTTGCGGGCATTAAAGACCGCAGAATCACGCTGTCTCTGCAACGCCGCCATGATCTCTCTCTCTCTCTCTCTCTCTCTGTGGCTGTGAGATATTTGCAGCTGGTGAACTTTCCTTTGGCAGCAACCAGCACTTCTTGACTCTCTCTCTCTCTAGTCTCAAGCGAGTTTGGCTTTCTTGTGGTAATAATAATTTCTAAAGAAATTCTAATATACTCGAATTGATAAGATTTTGTTGAAAAGTGTCGCTAGACAAATAAAAAATAAAGAATTTTGTTCGGAGCACATGGCACACTTGCTAAACGGATTCGATAAAATTAAAATTCAGTATTTAAAGTATTGATTGTGTGAGACAGTAGAACAATCGATATATATATTTTTTTTTTGGTCAAAAACAATTGATATATTGAAAGCTGTAATATTTGCTCATTTAGTTGCTTAACAAGTGCATCGAAATCACCTTTTAAGCAAATTCGTGAGAAAAATCCGTAATTTTTCAACTCGGTAATTGTAATTATGATGTGCACGACCAATGTTTCGAGAATTGAACATTTCTTCGTAGGCATCTTACTCGTGCTCTAAGGGTATTGGCTAACAATATGCAAATTAGTTACATACAATGGGTGTATTAACGATTGATCAATGGGGATGGAAGTGATATGGGTATAATCAGATGCACGACCAAGCAAATGTTGAAGGGGCATAAACGAGTTTCAAGTTCCGGGACAAGTTCAAAATATACGATTTAGGACGCGTTTGGGGTTTATGGTTACAACATTCAATCTCGAATCTGATATGTATTAATTGCTAATAACATAACACGAGAAAAACAATATATTCAAAATCTTCAGTTTTCATTTTAGTTGTTTTGTATAAATCATGTAAAATCAACATGACGAGTAATGTGTTAAATCTTATGAAATGTGAATACATTTAGTTTTCACATGTATATCTTACATCTTATTCTTATCCCAGCATTTTAGTATTAATATGGGATCCTTGTGATAGTGCATGAAGAAAATAGGCACACCATTGGTTCGTCCTCTATATAGGAGGAAAATCCGAAAAATCACTTCCAATCCTGTTAAAATTCACGCAGAAGTACAAACGAATTAAATGATTTGATTAAGGAACTAATTGCATAAATAGAATCTAAACTCGATGGATTTGCGTGGTTGAGTTGCGCATCTACTCTATTGAGAGAGATTGACGAGATGGTTTCACTATAATCAGGATCGCTCAATCACACTTATTTATAAGTGTTTCAAATTCTTTAGATTAAATCAAACCCATAAGAATCAATTGCATGAATAATTATATGCAAAAAAATTCTGAGCCCTTCTCCAACATCAACAAGAACTTCATGTTCAATAAGAAAAGAAGTATCGTGCGAAATTAATTTCTCTTTTTGCATCACTCACGATTCTGTTGGCAAGAGTCCAATTTGGATTCTCATAAAGTTGCATTTTCCAATCAATTGAGATTAGTGTCGAGTGATAATCAACAAATCTCCACCTTGATGAGAAATCCAACTCCATCCTCATAATTCGTCATTCCTTCAGAGCCCCTACAAGCTCGTCATCTGCCGTAGACAATGACTAGATCCGAATAATTATGGAATTTCGTTAAGGAAATATGCTTCGTCAACATATCCATTGAATATCTATCGTGTGCATAGGTGTTATTCCGCGAGACACAGTATCAAGTATAAAGTGATACCCAACATCAATGTGTATAGTATACTCATTAAACATATGCACTGTAGTGAACTTTATTGCACTTTGATTGTCCGCAATAAACAATCTCCTTCTATTGCAACTATCAGTTGTAATTAGCTCGTGCGTCATTCACAGTGGTAACACCTAAACGGCTGTCTATGAGCAAAAGTCCAAACCTGGACTTTCCTAATATGATTTAGGTTTCTTTGCAATTCAATTGTGCACCAAATTTTAATCAATCGAGATTAATTTCAAGTCATAATCGGTAAATCTAACGAATATTATCACGACACGGGTCGTTGTGCATCGCTAACCCTATTTTGGACTCCCTTTTGCTTTGCAAAAGATAACTTTATGGGGCCCTTTGTACAATATATGACATGTGATATAAAACATTGTGTAGTGTCTTGATTTTTTTTTTTTTTCGTTTTACATTTGATAATCCCATGACCATTATGCAACCCTTAATGAACAATTTATTATAGAAACCTAATCAACTTTAGTAATCACGAAACCGGAATTTTTGTATGTTAATCATGAGATCCAAGTGTTTATCAGCTAAATCTTTTCAAGTATCTAAGGTGAGTTCTAGATACTTCGTTAAGAAATCTTTAAACTCTCGGAATGAGTTCCAGGTGTCTATCATTCGTGTAATTTCACCATGACATCATGGTCCGGTTCGAAACTTAGGTAAATTGAGCTCGTAAGTTGCAAATTATGCCGCGCGGTACCTCCAATAATCACTATACTCGTAATTAAACCACTATAGAAAATATTAAATAGGAAAATATATATACCTATACAGTTGAGGGCTCACATGCACCTTAAACTTTATGGTGGCCCAACTTTCACATCACATCTCTGCTTATCACTCTAGGGTAATAATTTTTGCCAAGGAGAACTTAGTGGTCAAAGTTTGACTCCACTTATAAAGCTGGGGAAAGGCACGTGATTCCCAATTATTTACGAACACTCCACGCGGATTAGAAATTACCCAATTTCTTTTTTATATTTCAGAATATGCACAAAAAGAAACTCAATTACTTGTTTAATTGTATTTAATGCGTTGCTCACCATCATTACGTAGTTAATTAGTGGGGTAGAGAGATTAGGGTGATGAAGACGAGGATGCGTTTTATCGAGCTCGTGTATAAATATTAAATAATGATATCTGTGATTCTGTGGAAAACGTTGTGGCAATAGAAGGGAGCAACGCGCCACCTCCTCTCACCTTTTTGTTTTGTCTTTCTTTGTTTTATTAGGGTTATATTGAAGAATATTTCGTAGGACAATTGTTAAGTTGCTCAATTAAGAAAAATGTCTTGTTAATCGGTAGTATCGGGATACTCGTTAACCATTCTTAATGTGGAAATGTTTAAATTTTTTCGTCTATTGATCACGGATGACATGAGAGAGAACGACGCATCAGAAATAACAATTTCTTTTCTCTCTCTTTTTGAATTTGGCAAGTACGCTTGTTAGCAAGATCCTAGAGAAGAAGGTTATGTTAGTCAAGAATTGTTGTGTTCGACAAAAAAAAGAGTCAAGAATTGTTGAGTATATAATGGTAATTTCATTTTTCGTAGCACCAATTACACGCTAAAATAAAGCTAATGTGTTGAAAATTTAAAAATATATTTTTTAAAGTCTTGCTAGCAGGTGCCGCCAGAGCACTTGCTAAGCATACCTTATGATATAAATGGTTGAGTTCTCGAAACACCGATTACATTCTTTGCGAGAATAATTAATATGTTGATGGCTCAAAATTTTCCTTATTCAGGTGCTCAACATGTATCTACGGAGCATTCTATACCTAACTTATTTTCTTTTTTTGTAATCAAACGAATACACAGAGCCCTCGATGAGAGAATTCTGAAAAGAAAGAGAAAACAAGTTCAATTGACTAAACTTTTTCAGTGACATGTCCGACCGCTATTTTGAAAATCGAAACTTCTCTTGTCGAGTAACTTAATCAAAACCTATTCGTCATACTTGAAGAAATAAATTGAGACACTAATTTAACTCTTTAACCATTTCGCATATAAGTAATACTTTGAAATTCAATTATAGAGAAATAACTCCTTAAGGACGGACGATCTATTATTTATCCCGTAAATGAATGTCTTAAAAACCAACAATCATCAGCCATCAACACTTCAACCGGCAGAGAGCCAAAAAGATTTTCTTTTCTCAAACTAATATTAAATTTTAAAAAATAAAAATAAAAAAAGAGGAGGAAACCTCGAATCCGACGGCCGGCAATCCCGGCGATTAACAGTGATTGGATACGAACGGTTGCAAGTCCATCCTATTTATTGATTTCCGCGAGAATTTAGAGTTCGTTTTCTTTTTTCTTTTTTTATTTTTCGTTCGGAGATTAACTTTTTCACAACATCGATGATTTGGGTGCAATATGGAAATTTTGTCCTCACCGGGAATGTTATTTTGTCTCGTCTGATAAGTCATTTTCTTTTCACATCAGTGATCAATCCCCAAAATTTGGCAATTGTTTGTTTCCCCCCATGGGTAAACACAAACATCACTTACTTATTTCCCCCTTAATATCTAAAAAATAATTCATATAACATAGGCGTGCACGCTCCATCGTTGGATTTATAAAAAAGCATCAGAATACGCTAATCGTAAAATCCAGGTTAAACATAAACGGAAAAATCGAAATCAATTCAGACGTGCTCCAAGTCAAGAAGTCTTTTCCGTCGCTTCCAACTCCTAAATAGATAATAATTTTTTTTGTACAAGTTGTGATTGCGACGATCAAGATCTCCTCCTATTCAAGAACCAATTGCGTGAGGTCTTACAAGCCCTTCCTTGGACTACCGTCGCCAAATCTAAATCGAAAAATCAACTTTGTCTTAAAGACGTTTGAATAATAGTTGGCAGTGAGAGTTCTTTCTTTTGAAACTGATGGCTGCAGAGCTTAGACATTATCTAGTTGCACTAACGTCTTTGTGATGATACAAACCAATGGAAAAGCACTTGCACGCCATTGTCCAATAGGTCGATCAAGGAACGTGGTGTGACGTAAATGCAGAGCGCCTCGGACAACAGATTGAACGAGTGAAGAAGCGACTTGATCTCGATTCTCTACACCGTGTCGAGAAAAAGTGATGTTTAACCTCATCAAGAGACAAATTTGTATATCGAAAATCGTCAACAATTTCGGATTTTCAAACCACACGAAGCAAGTGGTTAATATAGCTTAGTCGAATTGATTTGCAGTTCTTACCCCATGAAGCTTTAATTGAAGGAATCTGTGACCACACTAGCTAGTTCATGATACGATGGAAAAGAAGGTAGGTAGGCATGTGGCATTTCGGATGCAAACCCTAATTAAGCCATTAATGAATGATCTCTACTATTTGAATCGAGGGTTTATATATGCAATGATGTAGCATGGTCCTATCGCATGCAATTTTCTCTTGATTGGCACAACTTTTTCAGTTTTTGGTGGCTAGAAAAGGATGTGTGGAATTAAATTAAGACATTCGTTTGAGGAAGAAGGATGGAGAAAAGGACAATCATCTTTCATTTGGTGGGAGGCAAATTAATGAAAATATGCCGTAAAACTTAAACTTAATTGAGATTGCACCGAATTTTCGTTCATTTTATCATGAACGAGCAAGGTTTTTTCCTTTCGTTTCTCTTCTTTTTATGATAACACGAGATATCAAATTTTCGGCTCGATCAATTCCCACGGCTATAGTAAAGTGTCCCAATCGACACCAGTGACTCATGTGCATCGGGCAAAACTGCACTCAACAATTTCTCCAAATAATCTATTTGCTCCTCGTAATATCAATTGGACAATAAAATTCACAGTTGTTACATCAAAAAGTGGAACAAAAAGCCCTCAAAGTCAATCTGCTCTAAATGTTGCCAGCACACGTAACAATTTACAGCCCTTAAAGTCAATCAACTCTTAATTAACTTCACATACCTCTTCATTAAGCTCGAATGTTCACCTTTTTCTTTTTCTTTTTCTTTTTCTTTTTTGTCAAACCTAAACATTTCAAGGTGTATAAAACCCTTATCTTCGGTGACCTACCACGAAAAACTCCAATCATGAATCTTGTGTAATTCATGTTACACTGCAACATACACTACATGATCTGATATTACATTTAAATACCAATCTTTACTAGCTAAATCACGTTCTAAACATTGGCGGTATCTATCGAGCCAAAACACGACCAGCGACGAAATGGTATTCGTCGCATGAAGCCAATGGACCCCGATCATTACATGCGAAACATAGAACGCGAAATCAGTTGCGCCAAACGGTTATCTCTCATTGACAAAACTTGAAATTCCTAACTGATGAATCCATATCTTAAGTTAATCACATTTGGCTCCTCTTCCTGAATATATTTCGGTGCTGCAGTAGGTTTGGCCATGCAAGCTGGGGCGAAGAAATTTGGATGAATGTTGAACGTGACTGTGTCCAATCTGGATGGACGTGTGGGCAGAAGGGTCGGTCTTCTTCTTCCACACAATAATTGAGTGAATGTCAGGAGCAGCGAGTCAGTCCAGAGGGATGACCTCGAGCCCTGTGATTGTTCCCCTCTCCAGGCTTTGACTCTTCTCTTTTGCCAGCTTTTGGGCGTTCTCAGAGTCAGCTTTCTTGTCTCCTTCTTTTGTACCCAATTCAAAAATTTCCCTTAATCCCACCCAGGATCTCAGCTCCTGTTCCGCTCGATAACGAGGGTCGGGCTAGGAATTCGGGAAGAAACCCTTGAGATGGAATTGAAGTAATCGACTCGCTAGCAAGCTCGATGATTCAATCTATCTTTAGAGTTGGCTTGCATGTTGATCAAGTGATCTAGCTCGAGCTCAGGAGCATAGTAGTAATAACTTGGTTTAAAGATCGGACGAAACGCGACAGAGAGGAGAGCTCGGAGGCCAACACGGAGAAATTTTGGAGGTACTTTCGGAGCAGGATTGTCAAATGTTCTCTTCCATGTTTCATTGAACGTCTTGCTTATGTTATATTCTTTCAAAATGAGAGTTCTTAGTGAGGAGGCTAGATCTATCACCTAGAGGGGATGAATAGGTGTATTTAAACAATCTTAATATAAAATACAAAATTAAATTAATCAAGATAGGAATAATAAAGAACAACTCAAAGTTTGAGCTTTGAATAGTACTCGTGTGTAATAGTCTAAGACAAAGCAAGTAAGAGCAAAGAAAATTGTGCACCTGACAATTATAGTGGTTCGATTTAAGTCAAGCCTACATTCACTCTCCACGCTAACAGTCTACTAGCTAGATTTCAATAATGAATTAATGAAAAGTTAAATCGAGTGATGCTTCTCAGATGATAGATTACACTATCTTACACAATCACTATTTTCTAAGCCTCTTAAATATTACAACTTTAATGCTCACGGGAGACAAGTATGTATGATCGAAGCCCTCTTTGAACTTTGAAATTTTTAGACTCTTGATCTCTCTCTTTTCTTCAGCATCATGGTCTCGTTTTATACTCCTCTACATCCAAACTAACTGTTGGACAACCTCAGAGGACCCCTCTCTAATCAACCAATTAAACGAGATTGTATCAAGAAGATTAGGTAGCCATTGAGTGAGATAAAATCAGAATCTCCAGAAATTCGGTTGTTCATATAATCTGAATTTAGGTTTCCATAAGTAGAGTTCTTCGTTTGAAAAGCTTATCTTGTCTTTGAAGAGATTGTCAATCAATCTAAGATGTTTTGCATTGATAATACCGTTGCAAAACCATCTAGAGAATTATCTTCAATTAAGGATCTTTTATATGTAGAATCCAAGTTAGATTACTAGCTGTTGTAAAAGATATGATCGTTATATTCTGAGTCTGAGGTCCTCAAATCGCCAAAGTCTAAGCATATTTCTCAGATGTTATCGTTAGAGTCTAAGCATAATCCTCATAAGCAAATTTTAGAATTTGAGTGGCACTTTCAGTTCTTTCTCACTGTTCACCTATTCAAGGTATCTCCAAGCTTTACCGAACCTCCCATTCTAGACTTGTTCATCTTCTACTCAAGTCCCTTTAGCTTATAGAAACCTCTATGCCCAACACCTTGTTCACTATTGATACTCGTAACCTTTAGATGTTCTGACATAACTTTCAGATATTCTGATATAACATTCACACATTATGATATCACCCTCGAATGATCTGATATAATCCTCAAACATTATGATATAACATCATCTGCATAATGGCGTATGCATCTTTCACCTGATTTTACTCAACCAATAAACACATTAGTATACTTTGATTATTTTGTTATATTCAAAACATCATAAGAGATTATCCCTAACACCTAGAAACTCTGCGAGAAAAATCGATATGTTCATTAGCCTACGATGCTAACGTGCGAGGAGCCAAAATTCGACAATGGTGTAAAACGCTAGAAGAAGAGCCTTTTCGAGACCACAGACATTGCCTAGTCTGATAAGTCCGTCTCTAACTTAGTTTACGTGCTCATATGATTGGCAAATCGGTGTGAATCATAATATAGTCACCATATTTCGAGATTTGCTCACTTCACTTTGATTCACCAACAATGAGAATGCATTTATCCCCCCGTTTGGAACGACGAGTTTGCCAATCCAAGCACAATAGACTAAATGAAGCATCTCTTTTTATTAATCCAAATCGGTGTTAAGAGAATTGCAATTAATCGGTTGGTTCGACCAAATGTAGATACGACTTTTTACTGAAATTTTCAACCTGCTCAATATATTTTCCTTTTTGTTATCTGTGCAGCCGAGTATCAAATACCAATACAATTCGATTTCGGATACTGATATTAAAAAACAACGTTTCAAACATGTTCTTTGACACTTCCGTAGGATCTTTGTTTTGCAGTAGCCAAATAATAAAAGATAAAATGAGATATTACAAGAGAAAAAAAAAATTAAAATAATGTCATTGTCCGCCAAACAGATCGTGAGGTGAGGGCGTGCACTGCAAGATTTATGGTCACACCTACGCAGACGCGCGTGACTTGATGATGGCTTGATGATGGCGATGGCATTGAAATTAGTCAATAAAATACGCGTGAAAGAGGAAAAAAAATTTTAAGGGAAAAGTAAAAAAAAAAAAACCTCAAATTATGTCTTCCGTGGTACATTTATCAAAATCCCCAAACTATATCCATTACAACACATTTGCTCTCCGTTAAAAGATGATTTTTGAAAAAATAACACAAATGGTTCATGAACTTTGACTCAATGTGTAATATGGTCACTGAACTTTCAATTTGTTTAATGTGGCTTCTAAACTTTAGCCCAATATCAAATACGGTCCATGAAATTTTAATTTATTTAATGTGATCTTTGAACTTTTGATACACGTTCAAACTAATTCTTGGACTATATAGAAATTTTCAATGTCGCCCTTCCATTAATTTAAGTTCAGGGACAACATAAAACATTTTCATATTAACATATACCAAATTAAACAAATTAAAAGTTCAATGATCACATGCAAATTGGGCTAAAGTTCAAATACCACATTGAACAAATTAAAAATTTAGGGATCACATTAATCCAAAGTTCAAGGATTATTTATGTTATTATCCCATGATTTTTCAACCAAAATAACGTCGTTTTTATTTCACTTAAGTCACGTGGAGGCCATGTTAACATTGTTTGCTTTCTGGCATCCATGTAGGTAGATTTTTAACAATTCTCATTATACACCGATACAAGTTCGGGATTGTTTGGTGTCACGGAAAAAATGTTATGGTAAATGTGTCACAATGGATATAGTTTAGGAGTTTTGTCCATTTTTTTAAAAGAAGTGCACCTCGAAACACTCGCTAATCATGCTACCTAAATAAAATTATTTTCATTTTCGATACGGAAACGATAATAATTTAATTTATTTATTCGGATGTTGACTAAACTCCGTCGTTAAATCCAAATGCAAACAAAACTACGACATGGCTCTTCTTCTCCATTCGTTGTTCTCTCACGCATTCGGATTCAACCTTTCTTCTGAGTCCGTGAACTCCAGTCTCTCTTGGAAAGAACAGAAGGTCGTGGAGATCCTTTTAAATTGGTTTGGGAGATCACATGCATACTTCGGGTCCACCAACTCTTTTTCCCTTCCTTCCCTCGCGTGGGATTTTTGTGAACACAAACGTTTGGATACTTCTAGGTAATGGAGTAATGAGGTTGAAGAGATCGTTTGTCTTTCTTTCTTTTTAATATATCCTATGGAACGCCCCCACAATCGTAAACCTCGTGAACCGATTGAGTCCAGGATATTCGGCCGGCCTTGACCCACAATAGTTTGCACTCAATCGATGTGAAGAGATTGTTTTGTTTCGGGCGATGATTGTGGTTCGGTGGTCTTTTGGATCGGTGTTTGCCTTTTAGAAGCGTGGTTGGAGAATCCTCTACTCCGTATGGAGTTTGCATGAGTATCTCGATTTATCTCAGCAGATGATATAAATTCACATACATCGACAGTTGAAAACTGATCGAGAAAAAAGGAGCGTCTCTATAAGTGGTACTTATTTGTTGTTCATATCATTACTCCTCGGTATGATCAAAGACAAGAAATTGCGCAAAGGAAGAACCGAATTCAGGATTTCTCTTTTATTAAGAGTTTTTTTTTTTTTTGTGGTCAAATTTTCTTAAGAGTTGATAAGGTCTTAATCATTATATTTATCAAGAAATAAAAATGTTTTAATCATCTTACCATCTCGGTCAATTCCCGCCCGAGCTTGAGGTAAATTTTATAATTTTTCTCGTGTAAAGAAAAAGATGAAAATATCTTCTTCTTTTTTGGGTGAAATTTTAAGCTTTTCTTGCATACACATTAATAATAATATTGTGGAGGGAAATGAACGAAAATCGGAAACCAATGGTTCGTAATAAAATATTCGCATTGCTCAAAGACCAAGGGACAACATATGGGGTGCAAAAATGCGGCTATGTTCCCCAAATTCCCGAATCGAAACTATAGTCCAATGATGGCCTTGTAGTCCGATCGTGATCATAGACTTTTGGCTTCATGTCCGACCTCCTTTTTAGAATTTCTTATTTAAATAATAATAATAATAATTATTATTATTATTAGCAAAAACATAAGCTATTTAGGGGTAGCGGACATATACGAAATCCATAGAAGCCATAGAGACAAACCACAAATCAAATGTCATAAATGGACCCATAAATCCAACGTTTAGGTCCTAATCACACGTTCTAGATATACTCGCAAATCAAATGTTATAAATGGACACCGACTATATTCTCGGACCATCTATGACTGTATATGGACACCCGAACGGCCTCGTAACTAGATCTACGTAGATAATGTGATTTTCAATCGTGTCGCGTTAATCATGTGACCGATTCATAAATACTTGCTTGATTCTACGGCGAACTATCTCTTGTGGTTAGCTTAACTTGGGAAGCGGCCAATAGCGGACCAAATCGACTATGGTTTGGTGGGGACAAATAGATCTCCGGATCTAAGATAGCGTGTGCTTCCCTTTTGGCCTCTTTTGCTTTCATGGAAAAGGACCGGAGAAGAAGTCAGATATGTTACTGGGACCGCAATTAATATGTGACGTTTGGTAGTAGGAGAAATCTTATAATTGAGCTTATTACACCGACAGATTAGCAGCATAATCGACAGCTTGGGGAAAAAAATTTATTAGTTAGGCCGAGATTGCGATTAAATAACCACGGCTTCAAACAATTAAGTACGAGAGCATCTTGACCCGGCCCATGTTATTAATTTGATAAATCGCAATTATCGATTTGATTTTGTTCGATTTCGCTGGGATTATTGGCCTTTTATTTGTTGCAGACGCCCCTAATAAGGAGCTGTAGGAAGGGGGATAATTATCAAAAAAGTCATAAACCTATTGTACTTGTGTCGATTTAGTTCTAAATCTTTCAATTGTACTAATTTAGTCCTAAACATTTTCACATTTTGCCGATTGAGTCCATCCAGCAAATTTTGGCTGAAAATCGCTGACGTGATGTGAGCCATCCTATGTGACACGATTAACACCGACGTGGAAAACTATTTTAATTTTAACGATTTTTCGAATTTTTTTTTATATATTTTTCCTTTTCTTCTCTTTTCCCTTTTTTTTTTATTTTTTCAATGTGCCAACGAGGGTCGTCGAAGCTCACCAGCTATTGGCAGGGGCCGCGAAGTCCTCACCAACCGCTGGTAAGGGTCACGACTCTCACTCGGCCTCAGCTAGATTTGGGCGAGGCCATCACAACCACAGGTGAGGCCACTTTGCCCAAATTTGGCCTTGCCCAAAATATTGCGGCAATAGGCAAGGCCACTTTACCTAGATCTAGGCAAGGCAGCCTCGTCAACAGTCGCGATGGCCTTGCCTAATGGTCGGCGAGCTTCGTTGACCCTCACATGTCATAGTGAAAAAATAAAAGTAAAGAAGGAAAAGAGAAGAAAAGGAAAGAGAAAAGTAAACATCAAAGTTTTTTTAAAAACTAAAAAAATTGTACACATCAGAGCTAACTGTGTGACATAGGACGGTCGGTGTCAACGTCAGCGATTTTAGGCCAAAATTGGCCAGATAAACTCAATTGGCAAAAAGTAAAAAAGTTTATGACTAAATTGACACAATTAAAAAGTTTATGGCTTTTTTGGTAATTATTCCGTGGGAAGAGAGTAGAAGAAAATGGTAAATATTAGACAAGTCTTATACACAAATATTGGACAAGTTAATTCTCCGAGTTTCCCAAC
>BCNH02000010.1:23979303-23994104 GCA_001662345.2 Metrosideros polymorpha var. glaberrima
CCCCCCAAAAAAAAAAAACCTCCAAGATGTAAAAATAAATGTTCATATCTCCACTACTCTTTGCTTACAAGATAATTGCCAAAAAAGTCATAAACCTATTGTATAGATGTCAATTAGTCCTAAACTTTTCAATTTGGCCAATTTAATCTTAAACTATTAACAATTTGCCAATGTATTCCTTCATGCTAATTTTGTTAAAAAATCGATGACGTGGACGTCAGCTCTCATACATGACACAGCTAGTGTTGATGTGGATAGTTTTCGCATTAAAAAAAATCTGAATTTTTTTTTAAATAAAAAAAATGCATCGTCCACATTAGCACCGATTGTGCCATGTAGAACAGCCGGCGTCCATGTTAACAATTTCTTGCTAGTTTTGAATTGGCCGAAAGGATTACATTGGCAAATCGTTAAAAGATTTAAGACTAAATTGATCAAATTTAAAATTGAATTGACATTCGTATAATAGGTTAAAAACCTTTTCGATCCACTCTACTTACCATTTCCATAGAGTAAATCTTATTATGCTCCTCTTTCGAGAACAATAGCTGAAAAGTGAAAACCACGCAACAGTGCATAACTTATTAGGGATACGACAACTTTATTATCAAGCAAAATGACAAATTATCACATTATTTTATACATCATTTTTTTTAAAATCGCCATCACAATTCTTTTCTTTTTAAAAAAAAAAATTCCACTCATTAATCAAAGTAATACTCAAGAAATAAATAAAAGACTTTCAAGCCTAGCAAATCTTAAATAAACGCAGAACAAAGCAAATATCAACAAGCAAATAACAAAGCACAAGATTTTGCTAGCACGCTATTTTTCTCAAGAAAAGATCTACAACCATAAACATTCGGCGGTCAATCATTAGATTCAGTAATGAGCACACATCGAAATTTTTCACTCTAATTGTAACGGCTTGTGGTGCGCGTCTAGATATTTGAAGTTCTATTGATGCCGCGTGAAAAAATAAATGTTTTGAATTCGCTTTTGATTGGACAAAGCAAAGACTAAACTACCATCGGACCGTGCCTCAACTCTTGGTGGCCAGTGGTGCACCGACCTCAACAGTGAAATGGTCATGTCATGCTTCTTATCGGGCCATTGTTGCCCCCTTTTTCTCTAAGACAAGAGCCAGAAGCATGTACATGTCATGTCATCAAAATAGATACATCGCCTTAAACCACAAAAGTTGCCAGGACTCACTTCATTGCTCATACCCACTTTATGTTCCTTTTCATTTCAATGGGATCATATAGAATCTATCTGGTATGGAATTCTCGGGCTCAACCCGTTAAAACTGCACTTACGCTTGAAGAAATGCAACCTTACCGCCCGGCGATTAAGCCGAGCCCGATGGATGACACCGAAACTGATTGGATCTGCAATAAAAGATCCTGGCACTACAAGTTTACCAATGTAAGCCTCTCCTGAAAACAAGATTTGGTTGCGACGAAGAATTGGTCGCTCAATTGTCATTGTGGACCTGGCATGTCCATCCCAGAAAGCAAAGGAAGTGACACATGTTGATGCGACATCACTAGGAATTAGCAAACACAGTGTTAGGAGTGGCACGAACTATGCCACGTAATTCATCCTTTCACATTGCTTAAGAATCAGATCGACTTGATGGAGCATAATTCACAGGTAAAAAGAAGAATAATTCTGCAAAGCTTACAAAAATCCAACTATATTGTTCACGTTGACTCCGGTCCATCAAAGATGAATGAACAGAAGCAGAGATGAGAACAAAGCAACTGATAATACAAGCCCAAGCACCGGATGCTCATCTCATTACTTTACGAGAGAGAGAGAGAGAGAGAGAGAGATCAGTTGAATGTGAAAGAAGAGTCCACAAAGCCAACCAGGTTTGTTCTTATCTGGATGGTTTCGTTCCTAAAGTAGTACTCACAGACTAAACAGGGATGCAGGAATCAATAGCACCCAACTAATGCCAAAAGGCCGGATCTTTTTACAATCTAAAGGCATGCACATCAGGCACGCACCCTATTTTACAAAATGGGACACACCAAAACGTCCAAAGATGTGTCATATCCTTCTACATCTGATTTCCTGTTGCTTCATCAACTACTGGAGAGGAGCTTCTGCAACTGACCACTCATCACTGCAGCACTGAGATCTGATGTTAAATGCAAAGCAAGATATTAAGTTAGTAAACCTAGAGAAAAATCTCTGAGCAACGATGTTTCTGGCAGAAATCACCCTTAAGCTATCACTGTAAGGGCTAGAAACAGAGGAAAGGAGGAACAAAACAGGAAAGAGCCAAGGACAGACCATCAGAGCCACCAATATGCTTGCCATTCACGAATACTTGTGGGACGGTGCGTCGACCAGTGAGATCTAAAAGGACATTTTGGATTCGAACACCATCATCTGCATGAGGTCAAGAGCATATAGTAGTTACTTTCCATACTAAAAGGGAAAATATGAAAAGAAAAGGCAGTACTAGTTTTACTAGTAAGCTCCAAAGAAAAGCATCAAAGAATAGAAACTTTTGTAACAGTTCCCGTGCATCATCTGAAAAATCAGTCACTAAAGAAAACATGAGCAAGTACCTCGAAGATCAAGTTCCACAACATAAGGTTGTTCATGCAGTTCACTGAAAATGCGCTTGGCACGTAAGCAGTACCTGGCAACAGGAAAAGGCAAGAGTCTTTCATTTAAAAATCAAGAGATGACATAGGGACCCCGAGTAGACAGCCCAATGGCAACGGCGTGCCAGGGGGTGGGCTGAAGTTTGCTTTTCAAACACAGACCCATATGCGTTACGAGTATCCAAACAAAAGAAGGAACTTTCAGCAGATTAATAATTTGATATACTTGTGGAATGCACCTTGTGATTGTTCATGCAGAAACGTTGATGTGCAATGCAGAAACTTTTCCCCAGCCAGCAAACTCATTTGGCCACAACAACTTAGCAAAAAGAGGAAACATGCAATTCTGGTTGGCATTTACATGATTATACAAGGCTAGAAGGACCACTTGTTCAGCATAGTGACAACCAATCCTCTTGCTGTAAATCTTCAACCCTTCATTCATAGTCAGAAGTCGTAACGACAGAAATGTGCAGAATTTCAGTTCAAGAACACTAGAAACTGCCAGACTGATGAGGCCTCCAACTATAGAGGCTTTAGAGGCATCATAAGATGCTGTAATTTTGACATTCCTGGCACTATAAAAAATTGAGCCTGAAAGTCCAAAACTATTTTAAGTGCTCCGCACTATAAGAACTACTTGAAAGATACGTTTTTCAGGAGTCCAACCACCATATCCTTTCGGATAGCTCTGCTCTGTTACTTCTACTGACTTAACAACCCGACAAGCTCTTTCTCAATCAATTTCTGGTAAAGAAGTATTAAAAAAGCTGCCTTAAAGAGCACTTCAATTAGAACAGCAGCCGCTGAATATTCACAAGCTTTCTTTTAGAGCCCCCAGTCCAAAATGCCAAAAGCACTACGAAGAGGAGTACCTCAAAAACACACCCAAACAAAAGATTCGGATTCAAGTTCCTTCAAGAGTCCAAAAAAGAGGTGCAAAGGGTACTGTAGAGGGTGTACATTTTCACCTGAGAATTCTGGGAAAGATATTGGCAATTGAGAGCTATCGTCACAACTTACAAATTCTCTAAAGGACCATTATCACATCACGAGATTTCCTCCCAAAATGCTCAAAGACCTTTAACCATATAGCAAATCCTCAACAAGCTTCTTCCATATTTATTCGCGATCCCTATACCTATTCGAACAATCTTCAAGATTGTTTTTTTTTTCCCGACCAAAAAAAAAAAACCAATCTTCAAGACTTGGACAGACTTCTACCCGTGTCCTTCTAGAAGAAGCCACAGTTTACACGACATGCTAAAAGCACCCCGACATAAAGGGGGCGGGATAAAAAGAGGGGCACAATTCAAACCTAGGTCAACATTTCAGGGGAAGCAATCCGATTCCCGGATCAACGAGCGCTAATCGGGAGCAACGCCTACCTCCATAACATGGAATAGTTGCGGCATCAATAGGCTACCGGAGAAAAAAAGAAAAAAAACCTAATCCTCTTCTGCAGATAAATCGGAAGAATACGTTCACAATGGAGTTGAAGAGAGAGAGAGATGGAGGGAGAGAGAGTACGGGCAGTAGGATTTGGAGAAGATGGCGATCTTGTTGGAATAGATGACGTTCTGCACGAAGGCCGAGGATGAAGTCGAAGCGGCGGCCTCCTTCGGAGCGACTCCGAGAGACAGGAGAACCGCCATGAGCCCCGGAAGAAGAAGGCCAGCTTTCCGCTGGTAACCGCCCATCTTCTTCTTCTTCTTCTTCTTCTTCTCCGAAGCAGGAGCAGGTCGGAGATGCTACTTGTGAGGTCCGTGGCAACTGCGAAGTGCGCACCCCACCGTCGTGTGCAAAATAAAAACTAAACAGGCCCGACCAGCCCGCCCATACCACAGCTCGGGCTTTGCTCTTCCGATGGGCGGGCCACTTGTGTCGGGCCGGGTCGAGCCCCTACCGCGAATAGAGTATTACATTAAGGAGGGATAATGACACAAATTGTCCATAAATTGTAACTTAATATGTAATGCGATTCTTGAACTATCAATTTGACACAAATGGTCCCTGAAATTTAGCTCAACATTTAATGTGGTCCATAAACTTTCAATTCGATACAAATGGTCCATGAACTTTTAGTACATATTCAAACTAGTCCCTAAACTATATGAAAATGTTCAATATTGTCCATAAACTTAAATTAACAGAATGACCACATTAAACATTTTTATAGTTTAAAGACTGATTTGAACCATTTGTGTCGAACTAAAAGCTCGGGGATCACATTGAACATTTAACTAAAGTTCATGGATCATTTGTGTCAAATTGAAAATTCATGAATCATATTATACATTTGGCCAAAATTCAAGGATCATTTGTGTCATACACATGAAGATCCTCTACCCCACACGATATTTCCTTCAGTGTCCCAATAAGAGCGCACAGATCAAATGGACGATATTGGCCAACCTAACAAGTAACTTCGAGGATGGGAAAAGAGAGGAAAGGCCGAATACCGTGCAAATTAAGGCATTGGAAAAGGAGAAAGCCGAGACTCTAGAATCGTGCTGGTAACTTTATGCCATTATCTCTTATCGAATCTCGTATTTTTCCTTATTTGAAGGAGCGTGGTTGTTTGGTAAAACCAAAAGCTACGAGTCTCCAACCGATGGGAAATTGATTGAAAGATATATCGGTAATAAGGTTGATGTCGGGCTTTTGGCTATTTGCATGAATATAACAACTTTCTATGTGCGTTGAAGCATAATTTAAAGGAATATATTCACTAAAAATTCTAAAACATGTCACAAAAGTACAACTGATTTCTAAAACTTGCAAAAAGTGTAATCAAGTTCTAAAACTTATCAAATTGATGTAATCGAGTCCTTCCCGTTAACTCCATCAACTAGGCTAACAGAAGACACTGTCGTGACATATTTTAATAATTTCTCTTTGTTACGTGGGAACTTAATTAAGTGGAACCATCCACATCATCAAAATGATGTCGTTTTTTAAGGATAATTCACTTATCCAAAACAACGACCTCTTCACGCTTCTTCTCCCCTTTCCCAGATCACGTCTCCTCCATCTTCTACTTCCATGTTGTCCGTCTTCCCCAAATCGACGTCTCCTCTATCAAAAACCCTAAGCCTCAAATTAAGAGTTGTCTTCTCCGTCGATCACGAGTCCTTGTGAAGAATGTTATTTGAGATAAGAAATGCACTTCAAGCCCTTATTTGAAATAACGTCCACTCAAAACCCTTAATTAAAAAAATAAATGTACTTCGGACCCTTATTTAAAACAATGTCCATTTCATGCATTTATTTGAGAAAATGATGACACTTTAGACTTTTATTTAGAATTTTTCCCATATTTTTAAAGGAAAATTATTGGTTTGCAACTCAACAATTAGACACACACACACACGAGAAATAAGGCATATTTAAAATAAAACCATTTATTATCATACTTTTTTTTTTTGGAAATTTATTATTGTACTTAACGAGTGGCCAATTTTGCATCATTTTTCTTTCTTTCTTTCTTTTTTATCAAAATTTTAATTTAAAGTTTAACACTCGATCGACAATGAAAAGTCAATAACTATTTCTTCTATTGTTGTCGATACCAAAGCTAAATTTACATTTTTAACATTTGATCGATTGTATCGCTTATAAAAGTAAATGAATAAAAAATATTTTCATTACAAGATGTTTAGGCATAAATTATTACTCATAACGAGAATTCTTTTCATCGATTAATTATTTCGAACGATACAATCAATCATTTATCTAAGTAAGCTAATATGCAACAATGAATCACGGGAATTCGAAGCCGAACAATGGTTTGAATTTCAACTCTTCATTGCGCTCTAAAAATCCGAAGAACTTGATAAGAATCTCCGGTAACAGCAACACCCGAACGGCAACGATAGTCAAAACCATGAATCCAATCGAAGCGATCCCCAAAATCAATGTCAAGACGGGTTGCAATCGGAACCAGATCCTCCATCTTTGCGTAGACTACTGTTATGAGCCTCGAGCTCCTCGTAATAGACGTCCCACACGCACCTCACGCACCCGCTGCCGCAACAATCTCCCGGCGACGGCATCTCCGGCGGCGGCGGCGACGCCGGAGACGACTTCTTCTTCTCCTCCTCCTCCTCCCTACTATGTACTCCTTTGTTCGCGCTCGCTTCCGTCGTGAGACCGAGCGACCGATCGCTACTGGTTGCCATCGGATGGCTCGGCGCGTGGCAGGCGAAAATCGATTTTCGAACTCGGAACCTGCGGTTGCAGATGGCGAAGCGCAGATGAGCGCACGCTCGCCGCACGTTCAGATCGACTCTCATCATTGCTCGATCACCATATCCGCAGGGTAGCGGTCGACAATTGGTTGATCGCGGCGGCGCGGGGATTGGTCGGGTGGGAAGGCGATGTTCGTGGTGGAACCGGAGAGATGTTTCCATGCAATCGACGGCTCCGCAGAAATTGGGAGGTTTCTTCTCTCTCTCTCTCTCTCTCTCTCTAATCTCGCGAAGAAAGTGACGAATGATGAGACACGTGGAACGATCCTATTGGGTGGCCTCGTGTGGGGGGCAGGGAGAAAATATCAGTAATTTTTAACCTGGACCGGTCAATGAACCGGTTCCACTAGTAGACAATTGAGTCAGAGAGAAAAACCCGGTCCGGTCAATGCACATTTGCTAGCGTGCTGGATAAAAACAGATAAGGTAAATTTATTTTCAAGTAAATGCTAGAGATACGGATAATCACGTACTCTAATGAATTTTACTAAAGCCGTGACAAAACATCGAGGGATTTTTTTAGTTAATAGGTCTAGCAAACCATCGAAGAGAAATTGGCCAGATCATTTACTAAATTAATATCTATAGCATTATTTAAATTGTGAACCAATTAACGGATTCACGGTTTTTTACAATGAATTTTACTCTTTTTTTTTACTTTCTTCAAATCATAGCGGCTCGTAAAGGTGACCATTGGGCGAGGGCCTTAAGATTGGATCCAAATATTTGCTCTAGCTCACCCACCGTAGAATTCTTTTTATGTAAATTATCCAAGCTTGATTGGACTTTTTTACTCGATACCCATGGCCAAGCTCACACAAAAAGTCATTCGGCTCTTGTGGCTAGGTTCGGCAGGCTCGTGAGTCACACTGTCATACTCAAGTCTTGCATTGCAGATATTTCAGCTTTTTTAATCTCAAATCCCTCAAAACTTTTAATACATGTCGACATTGACACTTAGATTGACATGCACGTAATTTTTAAAAATCTCAATATTTTTTTTTTGTGGTGAAGTAACAAAATTTCTTTTGACTTTTGAGAAGTCGAAACAAAAGCTTTTTTTTTTTTTTTGGAAGGCAAACAAAAGCATTTGCTAGGTGAGGCATTTGCTAGGTGAGTTTAGAGTGAATTATATTTTTTTACTTTTCGCTTAATTGAAAGCGTCGACACGTAGGTTGATGTACAATTTTTTTTTTTATAAATTTCGAAATTTTGGTAATAATAGTGACTGAAAAGGATAGAAGCACTTATTACCAAAAATGATTATCATCTCTCTTTTTTTTCGAGAACAAAATCGGAGAATTAAAATTTTTGACCCTTACAATATCACCAAAATCTAGATATACATGGAAAAAAAAAATGGATTTGTAAATTCTAAAATCTAAAGGGTAAAAGAGAAACGTCTCCTCTCTTCTAACCTCGGCCGCCGTCTCTCTCTCCCTTTCCCTCCTCTCGCTGGCTCAGCACAGTCGGACTCTCGAGCCGGATCAACCCTCGCCGCCATCGCCGGACCTATCTCGGTCTCTGACTTCCGGCTTGCGCCCTGGGCAGTCCAGAGCAGCGACCCATCTACGCCTCTCTCGACTTTTTGCGGCTCGGCCGACTCCGAGTCGCCGCCGGTCTTTGCCGTCGCCGCGCGTAGCTCGCCTGTTCGCCCTCGAAACCCGGGCAATGTGTTAGACATGGGTTCAATTTCACTTGGGGTTCGAATCACGAGCGCGATGGCGGCGGTTGCTTCAGCCCCCAGTTGGATACCTGAAGACGATCTGCTGTTGAAGAACGCTGTTGAGGTAAATTGTCGCGGGTCTCCTCTCAAAGGGTCATTTTTTTTTCCTTCTTTTTGAGTCTTGACATGTGATAGCAAGCGGTGTCTCCTCATTCATTTGAGCAGTGAATTTATGGATGAAACCGAGGTTTGATTGTTCCGCCAGTTTAGACAGGATGGGCAAGTGTCGGGTTGAGCTTATTGGCAATTCAAACGAGTTAGTCATAAGTTTTGGGGGATAGCAAGGCTCGGAGGCTGCATCGGAGTTTGCTATTAGTTTTCTCTTTTCCTGTAAAATGTTGTGTGCTGAGGTATCACGAAGAATGGAGTTGTTCAGATTGTATTTGCGTCGGTTGTTGCTTTGTGAGAAAATTTCATTTAGATGGTATCCGGTTGGGAACTTGTTAGCTATAATCGTGCTTTAATTCATCGAGCGGCGATATGCTTGTGAGTTGCCTTTTAACTGTTTCCATGTATGTGCAGAATGGTGCTTCTCTGGAAGCATTAGCTAAAGGAGCGGTACGGTTTTCTCGAAAGTTTACTGTTGGAGAAATCAGAGAGCGGTGGCATTCGCTTCTTTATGATCCTTCCATTTCTGCGGACGCTTCTGCTCGTATGTTTGAGTGCGAAACTTCAGCTAAAAAATCTGGGAGCTGTAAAGAGAATTCAGAAACTTTAGGGAAAAGAAAAGCCGAGAGCATTCGAAAGATATATTATGCTATGCGGAAGCGGATTTGCAGCCAGTCTGCAAATTCTATTTTCTCCGACGAACCTGATGTTAATGGTTACATCTGTAACGAAAGTTTCGTGCATGAAAATCATATTCAAGGCCACTTTGGTGACCAGGATCCTAATGCAAATGTTTTGAATCCTGTATTGGTCATGGATCCTGTTGCAGCTAAAGAAAATAGTGAAAGAGGAGGGTACTTGAGAAATGATTACTGTAACAAGTTTGACGAAAAGGTCCCGGTATTCCCAGTCAAGCAACTAGTGAGAAAGGACACTGAAAGTTCTGATGGTCATCATGAAGATACCCTAAGTATGCATGTGAATAATGCTCATCCAACGGATTGTGCTGTTCTCGAGGACGTGGAGCTAGGTCACATGCTTCCAGATGATGGTGCCCCCAATCACTTGATAGAACTCTCATCTCCTCATTCTAGGTTACCTATATGGAAGACGATCGAAGATGTGGCAGAGGTAATGGAACTCTGCAAGGATCTCGATGGGGAGCAAATGTGTTTGCCAGATCATGACAACAGCTCTGAGAAAATTTTGTCGGATGAAAATGCTCTCAAGCAAATTGGGAGTTCTGCTCTCTCTGAAAATGACTTTGTATATCTTTCTGACTGCATATGGAACTATGAGGATGGCCTGTTAATGGACGTTAATGAGAAAGGTACAACAGATAAGGTTTGTAACGAGAGTGCTTTTTTACAGGTGTTGGATTATGCAAACAGCAGTGTTAAGGATAATACATCTGTTACTTGTCCAACTCAAATACTGGATTCAAACCTGGCTAGTGGTCAAGATGCAAATGTTCCACCAACATCGGATATCCGAGTTGATAAGTTAGACATTGATCATGGATACCAGCATGGTAGTGCAGACACTGATAAGCTGTCATCAACAGCAGCACCAGATCCTCATATTCCTGGAGACATCTGTGAGGAATTTATGGTATGCACTTTAAATAGTGAAGACACAGAGATCCCATGCAATGATGATTTTATCCCGTCTACATCGTACCATAACCAGAAGGCACGCAGTGGCCTCTCTTTACCGTCTGCTAACCGAGGAACCAGAGAACAAGGACGAAGCTTCTTAAAGAAAGAAAAGAGCCAGACACAATCTTCTGAGCCCTGTCAGATAATGGGGCTGCAGGCATTGTCAAATTTTGGTCCAAAATATCCACTTGCTAGTTCTGGGGTAAAATGTGAATTTGCCAGCAGTAACTATCTTAATTCTGTCTCCAGGCCGGCCCTCAGTGCCCATTTAGACCAGAATCCTTGCATAACAGCATCTGGACCCTTACATATACATGGAGAAGCAATGACCAAGCTCGAGTCCTCTAATATATGCAATGCTATGACTTTTCCTTTAGATGCCGAAGCAGGACCTACAAGAGATGATTTTCAAGAACCACAAGGAAGTCCCTCTGCCGTGGATCCGGAAGAATCTGAAAGCGGAGACGATGTTCCTTGTTTTTCTGATATCGAAGCCATGGTAGATTTCTATGATTTTTATTTTTATTTAAAAAAAGAAGAAACTTCAATAATACTAGCTTGTATATCTTCTGAACTTACCCTGATTCTTCCAGATACTTGACATGGATTTATGTCCTGACGATTGGGATACCTATGTCGGTAGAGAAGGTACTTCTTCATCAGAGTTTACTGCCCACTGTTCAAATTCCTCTTCATTTGATGACCTGGTCCTCCTTCATTAATGAACCTAGAATTAGCAGTTACAATAATTCCTTCAATTTTCCAAAATAACGACATTCAGCTGTTGCCATTGGAATTGACGGTAGTAAGGCAGAAGGTCAAATATCCAGTGTAATGATGATAATCTATATTGGATGTAAATTAATTGTGTTTTTTTTTTTCCCTTCTAGTTTCTAGGTACTCACATGAGAACGCTAAGAGGGCAATAGTTAGATTGGAGCAATGTGTTCAATCTTCTATACGGAGAGCCATTGCTTCTCGAGGTGGCCTTGCAGTATTGTGTGGGCGCTACTTGAAGCATTATATTAGAAAACCTGAGGTATATATTTCTGAGTTACTTAATAAATGTCAAGTTTCTTTATTTAATATATGCCAATAAGAAGAGCCAAGGAATATCTCTCGTCAGTGCATGCATATCTTTTGGCCAATTGTAGATGCCAGTATCATATTCTCAATAAATTCACTTGTAGCGAGAGTTGTTTGAAAATAACCTAGTTTTTTGCACAGGAAATATCTTGAATTACTACTTTGGCATTACTATATGCTAAAATAGATTGAGTTTGTTTTGTTGCTCGCCCACTTCTTTTTGTGCAGGAATATCTTTGAATTGCTGCTTTGATAGGTGTAAATGCCAAAATAGATTGGTTTTGGTTTTGTTGCGCATGCATTTGATAATTTGCAATTTGTCTGGGCTTTGATTTTATCCTTGGATACATGATACTATTCATTGTTCTCAAGTTCTTGCATCAATAACACATGGAATACTGATCACCTCGACTAATGAGGTTCCTGTGGTTTATTTGCATTGAAAAGTCGAGAAATCTATGGCTCTTGGAGAAGAGAAGAAGTTGATGCCAAAATGTTGTAGTTTTGCTTCCTATGTCATATGTGAGCTGTTTCATTATATATGTAAGCCCGATTTTATGATATTATAGAGCTAAACGTGTTTTATGAAGAGGCCGTATGTTAGTACCTGTGTATGTGACCTACTGCTGATATTATGTGTCTTTGCTGGCCTATGAAAGTTAGGTTTGGTACTTGCTTTGGTTTGCTGACATGTGGCTAGCCCTTCCTAAGGATAACTCTGCGCTCAATTATGTGATTTGCGGAAATAATTACTCTTGCCATTTACTGTTGAAGCGATGTTAATGCCATCAACCGGCTTATTTATGCATTCCCCCTCCCCTTCTTCCCGGTTGGGGGAGGAGGGGAAGAATTCAGCCTTGTTTGTTGTTAATCTTGTACATGTTTGTGAACAAGCATTAATTCGTTATTGACTTTGAACTAGTAAATCTATTAATTATGAGCCTATAATCCTCTTCATGGCTGGAACTGCAAAGTTGGTGAGATATTAAGGTCTGGTGACAAGTGTGTATATTTAAAGATCTGACTTGTTAAAAGCGCGTCTTGGATTTCTAATTTAGTGTCACTGGTCTTCATGAAGTTTGGTCTCTCTTTTTACTGCAAAGATCTTTCTGCTTTTCAGGTCATACTCGGGAGATCAACTTACGACTTTGGTGTCGATATTGATCTAGGAAGAGGAGGAGGGACAAACAAAATATCCCGACGACAGGTTTGGCTAATATGGTTTTCGTGCATCATGTTCTTTGGGTGGGCATTTAGCTGCAGGAAGTTCTTAATGTTGCCGTTTCCGAGCAAGGATGACCGATATTATCTAATCTTGACAGGCATTGATCAAGTTGGAAAAGGACGGTTCTTTTTCTTTGAAGAATCTAGGCAGGTGCTCCATGTTCTTGAACGGGAGAGAAGTCGCCAGCGGGCAGCGACTGGATCTTAGCTCGGGCTGTTTGATCGAGGTACGTAGTTTTTACGTCTTGGCTCGGTCTGCCACCGTTGCATGTTTTGTATGTGCTTTCTTATTCCTATCACAGTCCCTTTCATATGTTGCATGTAAAGCTTTGGTCTGGCCATATGATCGAAAATCTCACAAATTTGCAGGTCAAAGGGATAAGCTTTCTATTCGAGATGAACCCCGAATCCGTTGGTCAGTACCTGGCAAAGTCGCAGTAGGGAGCCAAGAGGGGGGACATCAAATCCCGCCGACTCGCCATGCTGCGAATACAAAGCCTGTTCTACTTATTGGGATTCTATGACCACATTACAATTTAGGGCTTGTTTGTTTCAGTCAAGAATAAGCAGAAAGTGGTGCTCTGTTTTTTACCTTCAAAATTCCAAACATTAGTCAGAATTTCGAAAGTTTGTGAAAAGAAAAGAAAAGAGTACTTTTGAATTATGCTTCGACATTTATATGGTATCGAGTTAAGAAAAGTCAAAAAGCGCGCATCGCAAGATTCGAGTTAAAGCAAAAGGCTAGTTATGATTTGGGGTCTGTTTGGTGACGATTTTGATTTTCTAATTTTGTTTCTCGGAGCAGAATCGCGTTTAGTAAAAAAAATGATTCTAATTTCAAAAAGTGTTTTTAGAATCAGTTTTGAAGCAGAAATAATAATCATAAGAAAGATAATTCTTTGTTTTAGAATCACTTTTGAAAAATAAAGGAAAATTTGTAAAAAAAAATTTATACATATTGCACTTTTGCTAGTTTAATCTTTTTGGCCGATCGACGCTGATATGGGTAATTTTTAATAATATATATTTTTTATTTTTCTCTTTTTATTTTTCTTTTTTTTCTTTTTGCTTCTTTTCTTTCGCATGAGAAGACATACATATATAGCTAACACACTACATTTATATAACTTCTCTCTCTTTTTCTTTTTCGTTTTCTTTTTCTTTTTCTTTTGGGTAATATTGGTGGAGTAGGGAAGGAGAAGGTGAAGGTGGTTATTTTTTTTGTGGGGGGATTTGAAACACTTCTAAAGCTAATTAAATCTTTCTTTATGTTGTTGGTGCTTTTTGTGAGGGGGGACTAAAATTAGTGAAGGTGAAGGCACCACCATGCAAGAGCGTTTCTCGTTCTTATGGTTACCTCGCAATCCATTAAGACATACCTTCTGCTCTTTTCTTGTCACGTAGTTGCCAAGAGTCGCATCCTTCTTTTTCTTCTTCTCTCTCTCCTTCCCAAACCCACACCCACACACACATGACACACCCTCACTTGATTTTTTTTTTATATATATATATTTGCCCTCATATTTTTCATCATCAACAATAATCCTTCGTTTCCCTAGGATGAATATACATCTGTATATTTTTCATCGCTTCTTTATTTAATATGTTCAAAAAATCACTTTTCTCTGTAATTGTATTTGTGTAATGGCATAGGTACTTTATAATCACAAGATGTAATTATTTGACAAATTGTTATCAGAAACAAAAACTATGCGGAGTTACCAAACGCGTTTCTATTCTAGAAACAAAAATTTTGTGCAGTTACCAAACGCGTTTCTAATTTTCTCAAACTCGTCTAGGAATCAATAAAAAAGAATCGCTTCTGAATAGAATCATTACCAAATAGACCCTTGGTCTCCGATGTTCTTTCGAAGACCCACCCCGCTCTCGTTCTCACATGCAACCGGCACTTATTTATCACTCAAATGATGGATACACAGGCAAGGGATGGGTATATTGACTCGTGAGTTCCTAGGACCGATAAGGACATGCGGGTTGGAGGATCTTTTCCTGTAAAGAAGTATTTATATTGAACGCATTAGGCCAATCATATTCAAATTGCACCAGTGGTCTAGTGGTAGAATAGTACCCTGCCACGGTACAGACCCGGGTTCGATTCCCGGCT
>BCNH02000010.1:23998658-24019686 GCA_001662345.2 Metrosideros polymorpha var. glaberrima
CTTTTTTTTTTCCGAAAAAAAAATATATTCCCTTTTTTTTTTTTTTACCCTTTTTCTTGTTTTTCTCCCCCACGTCGAAAAGCGTTCCGAACGGAGGGGGATTTTTCAAACCAAAAAAAAAGGGGAAAAAAATAAAATCAAAACCTTATTCAATGCGGAAAAAAGAAAGAGAAAGAGAGAGGAGGAGGAGGGATCATATATCTTGTCGAAAACCGAAGGTTTCTGCCTGAAAACTTCCTCTTTCATTGCTGTCTTCCGTAACGGAACGAGAAATTATTTTTGGAGTAAATGCAGTGCAGACAGCGCAAGATTTACAGAGCGGGACGAAAATGGTGAAAAAGGATCTCAAATTCTAGAGAGAGAGATAGAGAAACGGGCCGTCTTAAATACATCACCCCCTCCTTCAATGCTTTACCGAACTTTGCCACCCATTCTTGCCCCTTCCCTTCTCTCTCTCCCTCTCCCTCTCTGCAAAGCTCTCTCTCTCTCTCTCTGCAACCACTCTCAACCTCCATCTCTCTCTCTCTCTCTTCTTTGAAGGGAAGTTTTGCTTTTTTACACGACGGGTTTCGGGGGCCGTGGAACCGCGGGCTGAGGTGTAGAACCCGGAATGGAGTGCGTCGAAGCCGCTTTGAAGGCCGGGTTTCGGAAGGAGGCGGTGCTCGTGAAGCTGATGAGGCCGCGCGCCTTCTCCGATGACCTCCTGGCGTTCAATTCCCACGGTGGCGCAGCCTCCAACGACGGCGGCTGCGACGGCGACGACTTCGTGGACGACCTCTTCGACTTCTCCAACGACGAGGCCTTCGCCGAACAGGAGGAGGAGGAAGCGAGGAAGGAAGAGACGGGCCACGAACAGCTACCGCAGAAGCAGAAGCAGAAGCGGGAACCACACGACGACAACGACGAGAACGTTGTGTCCATCTCGGCCGGACAAAGCGACGACTTGGGGCTCGTACCACACCTCCCGGTACTGTATTGAATACCTCCATTAACGTAAGATCGGTTCTTTTGCGGCCGTGGCGGCATCGTTTCTGACCGAAAGGTGCGATTTTTACAGGCGGAGGATTTGGCGGACCTCGAGTGGTTGTCGCATTTCGTGGAGGACTCGTTCTCGCACTTCTCCGAACCGCTTCCGGCCGGCGTCCTGCTCCAGAATCCCATAAACCGCGAGGACCGGTTCGAACCGGAATCGGAATCTTCCGGCTCGTCCAGGCCCGGGTTCACAACTCCGCTCCCCTCAAAAGCCCGGAGCAAGCGGCCCAGGACCGGCGGCCGGGTGTGGTCCCTGGGCGTTCCTTCTCTCGCCGAGCCGTCCTCGAGCTCTTCGTCCTCGACGACGGCGTCGTCGTCGCCCTTGCTCGCGAGCCCCTGGTTTGTGCACCTGAACCGGAGCCGGAGCCTCGAGCCGGTCGAACCGGAGCCATGGGACGCCAAGCGGCCGATGAAGAAGCAGAAGAAGCCTGCTGCTTTGGAGACGGTTGGACCGGCGAGGCGGTGCAGCCACTGCGGCGTGCAGAAGACCCCACAGTGGAGGGCCGGCCCCAACGGCGCGAAGACGCTGTGCAACGCGTGTGGAGTCCGGTTCAAGTCGGGCCGGCTGTGCCCGGAGTACCGGCCCGCGTGCAGTCCCACGTTTTGCAGTGAGCTGCACTCGAACCACCACCGCAAGGTGCTGGAGATGAGGCGCAAGAAGGAACCGACGCCGGGTCAGCCTGAGCCCGGTCAGGCCGTGCCCAGTTTTTGACGGCCAGGGCTTCTTACTGAGCCACAGGAACTAGGAATTAGGGACGAACCGAAATGGACACCCAGCCTGGTTCGGGTAGTGCTAGGATCGACGGGCGGTAGTGGTAGGGCAGTCATGCTAGGATGCTTTAGGGAAGTCAGTCACAAAATTCTCAATGTACCATCTTTTCTCGATAGCTCCAAATTTCAATATCTCCATATCGATTCTCGCTAAAGTCGTTTCTTTTATCCATCATCAATCGATGGGCAAATGCATAAGCAGCAGAGCGGTTTTGGGGGGGGGGAGTTTCGATTGGGATCTTTGAAACGGTTCGAACTTTTGATTTCTGGTGGGCAGTTCGAAAGCATAGATCACATGAATGTGGGCGTCTTTTCGTGTGTGCTGATGATGTTGGACATGGCGTGGTGGGTCGTGCACCGGCCCGACTACCTTTTTGCTGTCTTGAGGAAATTAAGGTCAAGTATCGTGTGACCCGGTCCCGAGGGAGCATGCCAAGCATTGAATGAGAGAGGATTTAGAAATTCTTATTTTTCCCTCGAGTTTGCATGAATTCTCTCCTTGATTCCATCAAAACCTTAGATTGAGACCATGCCTTTGACTTTCATGGTTTCAAATTGATTTGAATCGCGGGATAAAGGGTGGTGCCGGTGGTGTCGACTTAGACTTGAGGCTTAGGGTGGTGATGCCTAGATTGGAATTAGTCTCCGAAGGAAGTTCAATCTGGGCAAGTGGCAATTCGACACAGCGAGTCCTATTCGACTTTCGATAGGTATCTCGACCCAAAAGTCTCTTACCCATTTGACGCATTTCGAATAATTTCATCTTTTTTTTCTTTCTTTTTTTGGTTTTTTGACGTGGACTTGACATTAGTTGGAAACTGTCTAGAGGGTGTTTTGTTTGCTTTCTCTAAGTCCTAGACGTGAGTGTGGTCATGTGTTTGTCCTCATTATGGTAGTGGCATGACCGCTCAAGATTTGAAAAGCTATTCATTTGGCGCCATGAAATTGAATTGGAAGATGTGAAGGTGGACCTGACCTTGCTATGTATGATACAATAATCGACCAATCGAAGGCAACCCGTAAGAGTCAAATATATATATATATATATTAAAAAATGACTGTAGAGCACACCTACCGGATTTTATTTTATTTATTTATATTTATGTGTTGTGTAATTTTTATGCAGCCGGACCATGCAAATTCAGCTCTAAATAAAATGAAGATAGTCTCTCGAGTTGCGATTGGTCGGTCGTTTATTCGGGTAATTTACGTAGTGAAACGAGTTGAATAATTCTCAAGAAAGTAGGCGCATGTCATTGATAGGTGAGACGTGAGCCGGAAATTCACCTATCAAGATTGGGAAGATGGTTTGCTTATTCTTATTCTAAAGACGTGAACTGTATGTCTACGTCGTGCTTACACAAAGCGTGGGTTGAGATGGATGGAAATCAGAATTTGTGAGCACCTCTAAGCTTAAGTTTTTTTATTTGACTTTCTAACATGGTCATTGACCTCATCGGGATGGACCCCCTTTTTCTTCTTTGGACAAAGGGGGATTCACCCGGTTCAATTGGCACTTCTAGCCATTTGAATTGAAGCCCAGAGGGGTAAAAAAGGTCAATCGAATTAGAATAGGATCTTCAAGTGAGGTTAAACCATTCATTGAAACCGTCTAAAACCTAAAATAAAATATTCACGACGACGAGCGTGTGAAGGCAACATGTCATATATAGAATCGTCGATTACTATGCAAATGCCATATGTCTCAACCCGTATGCGCTTGTACTAAAGTTGTCACATCTTATTATTATAGTAGTAGTCACTACAATTAAATTGATAAAACCACAGTCGTTGCCGTCGGCACTTCCTTATCCTAAACATAAAGCTCAATTGCCGGTCGTTGCTCCAAATGAATTTTTGGGGCATTCCTATAGTCTAATAATGACTACCCACATTTATCAAAATTCAATAATTTAATCCCTATTTAACCCTAGCAAATACTTGGTATTCCATCATTTTAACAATTTTTTCACTTGACAAAGTTTCCTTCTCATGTCAATCATTCGAATTCGAATGAGCTAAATATCGACTGAGGTTTGGTGAACTTCCCCTGCTGCTAAAGTAACCACGTCGAGGTAACAAGAAGCAGTAGTTTCACTATACACGAGAAAGAAGTAAATTTCCAACATAAGAGGCATGTCTTAACAGCAAATAACTTTTCACGGGAAAATAATTCAAAAAGTCCTACACCTATGATACGGCAGCCAATTCAGTTCTAAACTATTCAATTGTGCCAATTTAATCCTAAACCTATTGAATGGCAGCCAATTAGATCCTGAACCTTTCAATTGTGTCTATTTAATCCTAAACATTTTGTTGATTTGCCAATTTAGTCATTAATTTTTTAACGATTTACTGATGTAGTCCTTCAGTGATTTCTGACCAAATTTACCTGGAAGGATTACATTAGCAAATCGCAAAAAGTTTAGGACTAAATTGTCAAGTCGTCAAAATGTGAAGGACCAAATAGGTACAATTGAAAGTTTTATAACTGAATAGATAGCCGTACATTAGGTTTAGAATTGAATTGGCACAATCAAAAGATTTAAGAGTAAATTGGCCGCTGTAAATAGGTTTAAGGCTTTTTGGACAATTATCCCTTACTTTTCACAATGGTTAATATAATCTCCTATTAAAAAGTAAACATTAGACTCTCAATATACACGTGTACTCTATCTCGAATTAGATCCTGATGACGATGGATAAATGGATGATAGATGTCTACTTCAATTAGTTGCAACCACTTCCCAACGGCTATTATGTAGCAGCTAAAGGTGTATATTGAAGAAACGTCCTTGACTCAAAAATGGGTAGCCATGTAATAGTTTGAAAATATAAATTGTATTTAGCCCCATTCGTAGTTACAATATATGATTGCGCACTAAACTTTAAAGTGTCATTGAAGAAATTTTATTTTTTCAAGATAAGAGCATTGGAGGCACGACATTTTGGCTATCATTTTCTGTGCACATTAATAGGCATGACTTCCTGATCCCGTTAAGGTTAGGAACAATAATTCCAACGAAAGTGAGGAGTTCAATAGTACATACCGCGAGTTGGGCTAGTCGGAGAAAATTGTCCGAAAAAATCCTAAACCCATTGTACGTCTGTTAATTCAATCATTAATTTTTTAATTTGACCAATTTAATGCAAAACCTTTTGTCAATTTGTCAACGTAGTCCTTTTGGCCAAAAATCGCTGATGTTGACATTTTTTTGCAATTTTTTTTTAAGTTTTCTAAATTTTTTTATTTTTCCTTTGTCCTTTTCTTTTCTCCCCCCTCCCCCCTAATTTTCCTTTGTTGGTCGACATGGCCTCGATGATAATTGGCAAGGGTGTCGTGACTCTCACCAAATTTGGGCAAGGCAAGGGCATGTGAGGGCATCTCTTACATTGCCTAGTCGGCGTCGGAGACCACTGCCGGCCATATCTGAGGCCCTAGTGACCAGCGGAGATAGGAAAAAAAGAAAAAAGGAAAAGAAAAGAAAAGAAAAGAAAAGGAAAAATAGGAAGATAGGAAAAAAGAGAAATGGAATTTTTTTTTAAAATTACAATAATTATCCATGTCAGTGCGGGTCATGCCAAGTAAGACGGTCGGTGTCTATCTCAGCAATTGCCGACTGAAATTGGCAAATCGTCAAAAAGTTTATAACTAAATTGATTAAATTAAAAAGTTAAGTACTGAATTGGCCGCCGTAAAATAGGTTTATGACTTTTTGTACAATTATTCTTGAGCCAACCCAATGTCCAACTTATGATGAGTATCTTGAGTGCGACATGACAAGTACATTATTAGATCGCAAGTGCATCAAATCGCTCGAGGTGAATTAGCCACGCCTCTTTTAACCACTTTATCGGTTCCTTTCTTCACACATCTTGCGTTTCGATATATATATATTTTTTTAATATGATGTGGAAACTGCGTATGAAGTACCTAATTACTACTTATGAACTATGGAAGGCGTGAGTGGCCCTAACATGAAATTATTTAGCATGCGGCTAATCCACCCGCACATCCCTTTATATCTTAATTGCTAAATCAACCCAATGAGGTTGAGACTCAATAGTACTTTCAATCCATAAGTACCTACTTCTACAATGCAAGTAAGTATCATACCATTTGAGGATAAAAGCCAAGAAACATAAGCCACGTGGGTCCTAAAAAATGATCCAAAATTCATAGAAAAAAATAATTGCGCTATATTAACATTAGACCCAAAATCTGGGCCCAAACATAAAGAAGCTAATGGCCCACAACAGGCCCTAACGATACACTTAAGACTCAAATTGATGGAGTGCCTGATGAGTCTATTGAGTATGAGTTTCTAATCTGTAGAGTTCAAGTGAAGTATATGACATGTAACGACGGTCTTTTTTAATATGATGAAGAAACTGCCTATGAAGTACCAAATTACCAGTTATGAACTAGGTAAGGCGTGAGCCAAAGCCCAAAGAGTGGCACTATGACTTTGTCGCTATTTCTTAGTAGAACAGCCATAGAGTCCAGAATTATATGGAAAATTTGTCGAAAAAGTTCTAAACCTATTGCACTTTTGCCGATTTAGTTCTAAACCTTTCAATTTTTCCGATTCAGTCCTAATTAGGACTGATTCGACAAATCATAAAAAGATTTAGGACTGAATCAGCAAAATGGAAAGATTTAGGATTTTTTTGACAATTTTTCCGAATTCTATAGATAAGAACTTATATATTGACAATGATAAACATATAGATTTTTCCTAGATGAGTATGCGTTTTTTTTTTTGTGCATTTTGTATAGAGAGTTTTTGCGTATATTTATTTAGGTAGAATAGTGTTTATGCGGTCTTCTGCAAACTGAAATTTTGACATAATTGCTGCTCATTACTCATTGCTCGCGTCCATCGGCAAGAGATTGAATCACGTATCTATGTGTTCCCTATGCCCTTTATAAATGTCTTGTTTGAACAACAATGATAATGACATCTATGTATATATACACATGTATATGTATATTATATATAGAAGATTAATTATTACTGCCGTCCCTTCACATTGTTGAGGGAAACCAAAGTGATCTACAACATTCTCCGACTTAAATAAACCAATCTCCCTGCAAAACCCCCCAAAAAAAAAAACAAATGAAAATGAGCAGATAATGCAATTAATCTTCTTGATAGTTAATGTATGCCATTGTCTCAAATGAGAAACCCTAGTAAAGTGATGATGGAGACTGAAGTTGATACAACATATCATGATAATTAATTACGAGGGCTATTAAGATAAGATATTTGCATCAACAAGGAATGCCGATGCAGCATGGTCCGACCTCTCAATTGTCAGCTCCTTTTCGAGCAATCAATTAGTCCAACCACAAGATGTTTTCGAGGAAATGAGAAATTGATATTGTGCTCGGATGGAAATGGTTTCTTCTATCCTATTTGATATTGGCGATTTGTAAGCGATAGCTAGGGTCAATATCATTGAGAGTGTCGAATCGGCTCGAGTGAGACTCATGTAGACGGCAGAGCTTTGGAAAACAAAATGAGAGAGATGTCGAAGGCTATCGAAGATAGAGAGAAGGGGGGGGGGGAAGAGAGAGGGCGACCCTGTTGCGATCCCGTCAGCGCTCATCATCATCGGCGTAATCCGAGTTACGACCCTTTTTTGGGCATACTTAGGTAATATATATTTCAATTCTTAATTTAGGATCGATCGAGTCACACCAAACACTCATCAAGATAGTATCTGTATTTACTAGGTCAGTCTCTGACATTAAGCATGGAATGTTCGAGTCCAAAATAAGGCCTTGCACGATTGGGCCACGGCCGACGGGATCATCTCATGCGTACAGAATTTCAAGTGAGCTCCCTCAAGTCCGGCTCGTCTAAGCCCAGTGATTTGATAACATGTTTAGCGGCAACGACTGATATCTTTGCAGCAAGATACAACGTAGAAGAACAGCTCTCCCATAGACCACAAGGATCTGATTATCGACTCATAATGACCTAGGTTGAATGACGTAGGATTTGATACATGCTGGCTACTGCGTATTCGGAATTGAATTGAATACGTGGTCCGCCGATCTGGTACTTGTTCGTGATCGAGCTTAACTAAGAAGTTCGATGATATCGTCTCCATAAAGATTATTTTTCTTCTTTACACCATCTTCCAAGCTTTCTACTCCACATCATCATCTGAAATCAGGACTTACAATTTGCTATATGGCGGTGGTATGGAAAGATCGTTACACAAGTAAGTTTTAGGCGCCGACGCGAATATGATTTTAGATTTTTTGTAAATGAATTCATTCCATCAATAAACGAGAATTGACATTTCATAATTACTTCTGTTACAATGACGGTATATCTTATACAAATCCATAATGTTATGAGTTGGTCTTTCGCGTGCCATGCCAGTTTCTTTGGTAGACAATTATCGGGATGTGAATTCAGAATCTTCTCTTTGGACTGAGTAAACCAAAAAGAAAAAAAAAACGAATGTTCTTCTAGATTACCTCGAGATCGCTATTTGATTCGATTAAAGAATAAACAGGTGATCAAAATTCAAGCGCCAAGTACGAAAAAGTTGGACGATGACTTTTCCCTTGAAAAAGCAATTACCACACTTCAAACCCTAATGATAAGACTCATTCTTATAAGAAGTATCGGAGGATGTATGTGCCTATTCTCACCTTTGTTGTTGCTTAGATGATTTCTTGAAATCATATATTGCAGTTGAGTTATTCATAGGCCTGTCAAACGGATGGTCCGGGTCAGGTGAAGCACGGGTATCGAATGGTGAGCATGGAACTGATTTTATGTGGTCCGAGCCTCGTAGAAGATCTGTTCGACGTGATGTAGAAGTTAGACACAGAAGATGCTGGATTAATTAAGATGTTAATTAATTATTATTACTTGTGGAGCTAAGGAAGTGGTGAGCTAAACACATCGTACACGGCAGTTTCACAGTGGATGACCTTGACCGTTGTCTACACAAACAATCTCATGTAGATTAATGGGTATTTGGGATGAGTTTTATCTTCTTGTTCTTTTTGGTGTTTTAATATTTTAGAGCACAATTTTAATTTTTTTTTTGTGAAATGAAGAAAGAGAACAATAATAACAAGCAATCAAGAGAAAATAAAAGAAAAAGAGAAAGGAAAATGAAAATGGTGTCACTAGAAGTTGGGACCAAGGTTGCCATCTCATTATCTTATTCACCCCATTATTGGAAAACCTAGTTGATTACTCATTCTAGTCATATAGTTTATGAAAAACGATCTCTAGAAGATTATTACGGTTGATAAAATAGAATCTGATAATTAGGATGAATAGAATTAAATATAATTAGTGTCTGTCTTTTATGCAAGTCATGTGTTAGGATATTCAAGTATTAAGCTACCAATTCATTTAGAAGTTTAGGTTTTTTGAACAATTGACAGTAATCTCACAAAATTTTACATTGTGATTAAACGGGCATTAAGTGTACAGTTATTTGTGCTGAAAATAATCATGATTATAAAACTAATCATGGTATGCTCCAAGCAAAATTCGATGTTGTAATTCTGTAACCAACTATTGGTTATCAAGTCTAAACTACAGCTCCATGATTGAAAAGACAAGGACCATATCATTCAATGTATCCACTATTTTTAGCACCAGTCTATGAAAATGGACATTCATCAATCATGATTGAGAGCATTAGATAGATTTTTTCCTCTTTTCTTTTCCAAGAAAAATAGTGAAATTGAGAAAAGGGTTTTGTTGGGTGAAGTCACAAATGACCACGCATGAAGTAAGCAGCTACATTCGATTATAAAAAAGAAGAAGTAAGCAGCCAGCCGCCAAGTCTCTAGACCTTTTTAGACAATTAATAAACTCTTTTCTCTTTAACCTTAATCTCTCCGACATATGCTAGAAAGACCGGTGTGAATGGTTACTTAAAAAATAATATCATCTTAAGAAGTTAATTAAACTGTCTCTCCTCTCTCTATGATCTTCATCACCTTGTCTCTTTGTTAATTTCCCTTACATATACGTATTTATTTACCTCATTAACAGTTGGATTTAAAGATAATAGTTCCTTAATTTGTTGCATAATTTCAACTTGCAAACCAAAAGTACAATAACGTAGATGTAGGCAGAGTAAAGGGAGAAATTGTCCAATCAGTCATAAACTCATTGTATCGATGTCAATTAAATCATAAAATTTTATATTTTGAAAATTGAGTCCTAAATTTTCGTGTGGATCTGCAGTCCTTTCGGCTAGTTTTCTCTTGAAATTGCTAAAGGGATGGTCTATCCATCGCCGTTTTACTTGGCACACCGCCGCGTCAATGGTTTTCGGCGAAAACTAATTGGAAGGATTGCATTGAAATTTTGCATAAAAGGTTTAGAACTACATATACAAAATTGAAAAGTTTAAAACTGCATCGGTATCCACGCAACAGGTTTAGGATCGATTGGGTAATTTTTTCTAGTGCAAGATATGATTGGCAGTGTTGTTTTTAAGCTCGATAAGCAGATTAAATTAAACCAGAGTGGTCAACATCTCGTTGACCATGTGGTCCTTACGGTGGTAACATATATTTATCTGAGAATTGCGATGTTAATGGCTTCCCAATTCACTATCAATTATCCTTTAGGAGGGGAGAAGTAGGACCAAGACAATAGGGGTTGATTCAAATGCGAAGTGGACCGAAAATGTTTTTTGGGGGTAAAACTCACGCCGTCCGGCCAATCAAATCAAAGGACATGATGGAAAATCAGCAATTGTCTCAATGGTATCAATGTGCTCTTAGGAGGTATTATTAGACCTCAAAAGTGCGAGCTTGGTTGGTTCCTTAGTGGTCATCTAAAGATTGGAAAATGCTCCTCAAGCGCATTGAATTTTCATTGGAAAAGAACTAAATGCTAGTCCCGCGTCATCACGCCCCATTTGTTTGGCGGAAAATGAATAATTTAGAATTTTTTTAAAAAAAATGATCAATTGAAATAATTCGCCAATGAAAAATATTTTCATTATTAGCAACAATTTATGTCTAAACATTTTCGTGGACGATAAAAATATATTTTGTATCATTTTTAGGAAGATGTTTTCAAAATCATTCATTGTATGCGAAACAAACGTAGCATATAAGAAATTGATGGATGAAAAGCATTTCAGTCAAAAAGTTTAAAAAGGATACAACACCTCAAGCTTTGAAAAAGACAATGGGTACGAACTTATACTATATTGATTCTATCATTCACATCAATTAAAATTTTACGCGATATGTTGTTAAATCATGCCGATCAAAGAATAGAGTTGATTAAACGCTTCGAATTCATGTTGTGGAAATAGTTATAAACTTTGACTTTGCCAAGTTTTGCTATATACCTAAATGGAAATATTTAGACATGGAACTTGAAATTTTGCCATAACGGGTTTGACAGGTTTAATGTTTAATAAGTGTGGAAGTTGGTTTTTTTCTCATAATTTTGTCATGGATGATGTTTCATGGTGTTCGTGTGTCTAACGTTTGACGTATTCCACATTCCTAATGCAATCTCAGGCTTTCAAATGAAAAAAGAAGTCACCCTTTCAAAAGGTAGGTCGGCCAGATATTAAATATTATCCACCATTGGCTAATTTGACAATCTAGCGTAGTATATAAGTAGGTGACTTTGAAGAAATTAAGAGGTTAATCGGATGTCATTTTATTTTGGTAGATATATAAAGAGAAAATATATGTTTTTGTATTTCTTTCGATGAGAGAATACAAGGCCAATGTAGGCTATACAGAAATCTATCTATGGTTAAGGAATCTACGTTGAGTCATGTACAGTTGTAATCTAAGATTCAACTTGATAGATAGATGCAATTAATTAGAAGTCCGGATGGATGTGGACAAGGTGCGAGCTATCCACGAGATTGGAGAGGACACCAAAGGCCTCTGCCCTTCCATCCTTTCGATAGATAGAGAGGGAGGGTAGAGCTTGTCATACGTAATACGACTGATGCTGATGTGGATGTTATTTGTATTTTTTTTTAAAATTCCGAATTTATAGTTGAAGGCCCCAATACGAGTGCATGCTCAATGCTCATATCTTTTATTTTACTTTTTGTAGCCGTACCACGTAGGACGGCTGACACACATCAGCCAAAAGGTTTAAGACTAAACTCATCAAATTAAAAATATTAGGATTGATTCGGGTGTCGCAGAACAAGTTTAGGATAATTTTCCCCAGCAGTGAATGCACGATATTTTTCGACCAAAAAATAAATGCATGATATTTTATAAATTATGCGATTCTTCTGGCACCTCCGCCCAATTTTTTGTCCAATTTTTTTTTCCAATTATGACGTTTACAAATTATTTCACTTAAATAATGTCCAATCCATATACAAAAAAAAGTATCCTAAAAATTACAAATCATTTATGTCTTGATGTAATTATTAAGGATCGCGGCTATGTTTTCTTATATCGAAAATTAACCAATGACCCACAAGTTACGATGAGACTAAATACAATTATCATTTATAATTGAAAATGAAACATCTCATGTAATTAATCCTTCTTCACATCGATTATATTTCGTTCATTTCGTTTTTGAGTACTACGTCTAAATTAAAATGTCAACGAGGCATTAGTCATTGATTAGAATCTAATAGCAACTTATCAAGGAGATTATTGTTCCCCCAGTAGTAGCCTTTTCTTTTGTTGAGACACGAAATTGAAAACATTACATAAATGGAGTCCAAAAATTCAACTTAGAAAATTTTGATGAGACCTATTTTTCTTAGTTGTTGTCATGATTGATAGAGAAATCTCGCAGATTTTCAACGTTTTCAAACTCTTTGAAAAAGTCCATAGAGAATTCACTATTAAAATTACTATTTTGCAAATGCAATTATCCTTTTTTTTTTTTTTTCTGGCAACCATAATGTCAATGATCAACATATATCATGAGAGAGTATAGTTGTGGATGAGTAAAATTACAGAAAATTTTAGTTATATCGACGAAACACGCGAACCTTCCTTTCTTTTTATACATGAATGTGAACAAAGCTGGAATACATGTGCATATCAACGAGAAAGGAAAATGACATTGAAGCACAATAATATTTATTTTAACTCTGGAATGGGCGCAGATGAATGGGAAGTTGGCGGACTTTTAGTTCGGAAATCGGAAGTCATCTATCTGAATCATACTAATTGCGTGCAAACTGTCATGGGTCAAAATTACATGTGCAAGTTAGAGGCAATTCGTGGGGCTTACAAGATCTTTCACTAGTTTTTAGATAGTCGAGTCCCCGTGCCCATGCTATTGAATCATTAAAAGAATTTTTTTTTTGGTATTTACTCATCTTTCTGCTGAGCTTTGGTTTGACTGCAATTATATTACGGATATCCCAACTTATCGAAACCACCTAATCCTATATAGTGACGGCCCTGATGATGACCTCGCGATAAGGACGTGTTTATCGTATGCATTCGAGTTACATAATAAACATAAAGCAAATGGGCATGCAAAATTCGGTTGCATCGTGTCTAAGAATTTTTTTTTTTTATATCGGTAAATTGCAATATATTTTAATAAGTATCATAATATTATTACTAAAAAAATGACATGGAATTTTTTTCAAGAAAATTTATTGATAACCTATCGACACTTTTATGAAATTACCAATTTTCTTTATTATTCGCAAAGTACGAAATTTTTACTAAGCTACCATTTTTTATTTGTATAATTTATCATCACTTCGATTTTATCAAGATAAGAAAAGGCGGGTTCATAAAACCGTCATTAAGTTACCAACATGTTACTGGGAAATTAAGTGACCCGTTCATAATCTTTCTTACCAATAGTTTTTTTCTTTGACAGTTCTCAACTCTTTTAGAAATTTATTAGGCAAGAAAAAAAAATCCGTTTTCTAATTTTAATCGTCAGTGAGAATAAGGCAAAAAAAAAAGAGGAGCTTAGTACAGTAATAGCTCACCATCAGAAGAAAACTTGAACATGTAAAATAAATTTGCCCTTATAACATTTTCAAAGCACATTCAGTATGAATTAAGAAGTGAAATAAGTATCATTGATATAACTACAATCTTCCTCGGTTGACTTCAGGATCAAACTCTCGAGGGGTTTTGCCAAGTTTCACCAGCCTTATTAGGGTTTCACAGGAACTAATATTAGCATTTTTCCCCCTGCAAGCTAGGGTTTAGCGAGAATTATCAGGACCTTCTCAGCTTCTGAAGATGGAAAATTCACGTTTATGATATTTACTTTACTTTGAGATCCATGCATGCTTTAAGTAAGGGAAAAAAATTTGCCCCATGTACTATAATATATATATATATAAAATTATATATCGCTTACCGTGACAATGAAGCATTTCAACATGCCGGACAATCTAATGTTTATTCAATTGTAGTGTCTAAAGTAACACGTGATTTATAATGCCATCTGATTGCATAACGACAACATACATATAAAAAGAAACATCGTGCATGCATTTCTTTATTCAATCAGTTGCTTAATGTGCTTCCTACTCTTCCTTCGTGGGGACTATAACCGACAAAGGTCTCTGCTAATACCCTTTGGATCTGTCACTGAGGATAGTCGTTTATTTTATTTAATTCGGAAAGAATAAGTTCGCCCCCCCGAGTGTAGTATCTTCCCGTTTAGATGAGAATAAGACATCTGACGTACAAAAACTATGAGTTAGGTAATAATTTAATTTAAATACTAAGGTGTTAGATGAAAATGCTGTTCATATTTAAATCCTATGATTCACATGATCTTACCTAATAAGTTAGCATGGATGAGATTTTCGTTTTCGTCATTATACATGTGACTATATAACATCACATATGTTGCACATGCTGGAGTCCATTTCCCAACAACCAATGTGAGGGCGGGCGGAAGCTGCGTTGTTAAGGATGGTAAGTTGATAGTTATTTTTGAAGCAGAGGAAATGCGCGGTTTTAAGGATGTTTTTATTTATAAAGGGAAAAGGTCACAAAAAAATCACAAATTATGCTCTTTGTGACACATTTACCCTAAACTTTTTCTTATAACATAAAAAAACCTCAAAGTTGTACCTATATGACACATTTGCTCTCTGTCAAAGTTCTGTTAGATTATCTTTCAGTCAAAACAACTTCGTTTTTATTTCACTTAAGGCACGTGGACGCCATGTCAACACCGTTTGCTTTTTGGCATTCATATAAGCAGATTTTTAGTTGTTCTCATTAATAAAAATTTAATGGAGGGTAAATGTGTCGCACATGTATAAATTTGAGATTCGTGGTATCACATAAAACAGTTTAGGATAAATGTGTCACGGTGGGCATAATTTAGGGTTTTTTTTAGCTTTTGCCCTATTTATAATGATGGCATTGATAGTTATTTTTTGTTAATTCATTTTCCCGAGACAGATTTTTTTTTCCCGAAATAAACAGAACCTAAATCGGCAAAAATTTAAGAACACTCGACTTCATGGAACAAAATGGAAACATCTGCACCAAAAAATTTCTATCCCTATCGATGCGACAAAGAAATGTAACTAGAGGCTGTTTCTAATGTGAATTCATCCATATCAAAGGGCTTTAGAAACGTGAGATCTATAATAGGGTTTGACAATTCATGTCCTCTTAGGCCCTGCATGAAAATCATTATTGCCAGAATTTTTGATTCTGGCAAAAATTCATTCTTTCGAGAATCAATTTTAGCAGAGAATGAGAATTTATATTTACCAAACGCACCCTCATTCTCATTCTACTTTTGACAAGTTTACCAAACGGCGCTCGGGGATCGGCGGCCGATGTCCGGCGTTCGCGCGTCCGGCGATAGGTGGCCGGCGTCTGGCGACTGACGTTCGGCATCCGGTGGCCTACGAGCGTGAGGAGGAAAATGAGAAGTGAAAATAAAAAGGGACAAAACCATTAAAAAAAAAACCCTAAACTTATGATTGTGTAACACATTTACCCCACTTAAAGTAAAAAAAAAACGCATTTACCCCCATTTTTCACTTTTTTTATTAAATAAAATCTTCAAAATATTTAAAAAAAGAAAAGAAAAGAAAAGAAAAATCGGGGCCTGGGCGGCAAGCCCTTGCTGTCGCCGGAGAGGGTCGGTGGGGGTCGTCGGGGCCTCGGCGAGGGCCCAGCGACCCTTGCCCAGTGGCGGGCGAGGGCCCGGCGACACTCCACCCAACGCTGGCGAGGGTCGCTAACCCTCGGCCAGGCTCGCCGAGGGCCAACGAGCCTCGCCTAGCGCTAGGCGAAGGGCCGTGCGCGACCCTCGCCGAGGCCCCGGCGATGGGGTGGTGGCGGCAAGGGCCTGACGCCATTTCCCCCGACCCCCCCTCCTTTTTTTTCTTGTTTTTTTTTAAAAATATTTTAAATATTTTATTTAATAAAAATGTAAAAAAATCACTTCTAGCAATAATTGATTCTGGCCCCTAGAGAATCAATTCTTTACCAAACACAAATCTCATTCAGAAGTAGAAAACTGTTCCAAAAGTCATTTTTTACCAAACACATTTCTACTTCAAAATCACTTCTGGTAGAGAATTAAAAATTCTGGCAAATTATCAAACGCATCCTAACTCTGTTCATATTGGACATCTCCATCATTTTGTAACACTGCCAAATAACTTCACCTAAAACGATTAAAAAAAAAACCATTTCATCCAAAATTGGTCACAACATGTTAAGCCGTATCAATTTTAAGTCAATAATCAAATTAATATTTTCTGTTATTTACGCCATATATGAAAGTTCTAGTTTCTCATGCCATGTTATGAATTGAATCCCTTAAATGGAGTCTTAAGGAAGAGGTAAATTCGAAACTTATGTTCTTTGCCATAATTGGTCTATCATGTCGAAAGACAAACAGATTAATCAACTAAATCATAGTTTGAGACGAGTTGGTTACCAGTTAGACACCAATCGAGAATGCGATTGCTATTAATTAGTCTTCGAAAGCCAGATTTCACCAAGAAAGATTGCTTAAGCATCAATAAATGTCCATTGTCCCCATCGCGTGGTAATTCATGGCAATGGAGAGAGAGGCGTACTTATGCACTTCAAGGTGATGCGACAGATGACACCTTGCGTTGACCGATACTTTGCTTGTTGTATGGCACAACTTTATCAAACGTATGAATAATCCAAGAAATATCAAATGAACTTTTGTATTCTGCCCTTCTAAATCGGGGCAATTGAAAAGTACATTTCATCTTGCTCTCTTGTCTATGTTTTGACATTCATAGCTAGACATGTTACGTGCAATTGCTCACCAAGACATTGAAGGTGCGCGCAACCGAAATGTCTATTGATTATATATTGGAACCTTTGAGTATTTTATTGCGCATGACCCCGAAATGTCCGTGATTCTAGAGGAATCTTCTAATGGATTAAAACAGGATTAAGGCAAATAGATGTGATCCACACATTAATGGTCGGATTTAAGTGGCATATCATTGGTTTCTAGAAAATACCCCTCTTGGCCTCTCCACCATCGTGGAAGATTATTCTAGACTAAATAACCTTTTAATATTACCTTTTGGGTAAATAATCAGAGGGTCTCTACCCAAAACAGAAACAATAATCATTAGTCTTTAGAAACAAATAATGTTGAACGGTTTAGGGAGGATTATCATATGTCCATTTGAAGATGGTGAATTTTTTTTTTCGATTCTATATTCCATGATTGGCAAGTTGACGGATGAGTGAGGAGGAAAATCTAGGGTTTTTTTTTTCTCCGGAGTCATTTTTTTTTTCCAGTGAATTTCTCGAAAAAATCGGGACAATTGTAGTCGCTTTGGGATAGTTGCAGTCCTATATGGATTCGTACATCTCAGCTTGTCCACTTCTACGGTTGACCTTAAGCGTGCACGTCCCCACGTAAGATTGGTGCTCAGGTTTTTATTTCTCGAGTGCTCCCAATAAGAATTGAACCCAAAATCATAACGAGGTGACTAAACTCTGTTGCTACCCAAGCCGACACATTTTCGGCAAGTGATTATTAGTTCATTTTATGGAGTGCTAACTATAGATCGACCTTGACATCATGTTGGTAGCGATGTGACTGATTGAGCACATCGAGCATTTTTTTAACTTATAAGCGAACTTTACTGCGTGTCAATATTAAGTTGTGGTTGAACCGTCTTACCAAGTTACCAACTCGTCAGGTTAATCAAAGATCTGTAGTTTTGCTGTGTCTTTATGTGTTCAAAAGGTCGTCATAACTGCGATGGCCCTGAAGATGAAGTGGAACTGAAGTGGAAGAACAACTTTTCCACATGAAGGGGAGGGAAGAAAGAGAAATTGCAACAAGAAAATAGGGAAAAGAAAGACGGTATTTTTTTTGTAACATAGTTTATCAAGACATAAATAACCATAACACACCGGCGATGTGAAAAAAGTCTCCACAAACAATCTTATCCATCCTTGATCTGATCGTCGGCGAGATAGTGGATAGTTAGAATTCTTTGATCAAGGTGGATTATACGGCTCATGTACAGTTTTCATTATACTGGCAGGGTGCGCTCTAACTTTTCTTGGATATAAAACATGTTCCGCAGCATGTTCTAACGGCTTAAACTTTTGAAATCGACGGTAAAGGAATGTAATTAACTTTATCTTGATATCAAAACCAAACTAAGAGTGGTATCTCACACATGGCTCCTCTTTGCCTTCCATCTAAGCTACGCAGGAAACACCCAAAGCCTATCCCAGGGAACGGTAAAGCTTTATAGGGTCTTTTTGTCTAGGTGCAGGTAATTCGCATCTTCTAATTAACTTTATTTTGTTATCAGAACCAAACTAAGAGGGGTTGCTAAATAATTCGCTATATATACATTGTTGACTTGGCCCTTTTTTATTTATTAGGAAACGGGTCAACAATGTATCTAGCAAAACGGACGCTAGAGTATCGATAACAGCTTAAACTTCTAGGGATAATTTTCATGGAGAAGATCTCTTTAGGTTAAAAATTTCAATGAGTCATGTTCACTTAGTGATTGGCATGTGAAAATTTTCTTTTTTGGTGAGCGGTGATGACGGGTTTGTTCGCCAATCTACGCGGATCGAGAGGACTTTCCGAATGAAGAAGTTTTTGGAGGGTCCGAGAATGGTTCAACTTGTTATGGATCGTACGCGGGAAACCCGTCTTTATAGTCTCTTTTGACTTCTTTAATTCTTTTCTGTTTTTTGGTTTTGACCGATTGACCCGAGTGCCGGTACAAGACATGCAAACAAAACACATGTACATGTTTACCAAGTCTTGTAACACATTGTAAGAAAAATCTAGTCAGTTGACCGCAATGCTTCTAGAAATCGATATCCCAAAATCAGTTTAATTGCCCCTGTTTAATCTTTTTGTCGAAAAAAATTGTATTCATTACTCAAAAGAACACATAAGAAGTACATAATATTCCATAGCAAAGAAAATAGGAATCTCTGAAAACATTAATAAACTTTTAGATTTAAATAAGGAGAGAATAGCTCCTAGATCTAGAATTAGATCGAGAGAGTTCAAACTCTCAAACCTACAACTAGATCGGAAAAAAAGAGTTCTCATATTTAGATCGAGAAAGAAGAAAAAATAAGAAAATTCAAATAAAAAGAGGATGAGACAAGCTCAAGCTCTTTTCATGCTTAAAGATTAGTGATATTCGTATCGTCAATATTTGAGACTTGGATCAATCCTTGAATATAATAGCACGATAAGTGCACTTGCGGCGCTCTTTAACATATCCCGCATGCGATACTACGTCAGATGATTACCACACGTCGGGTCGGGAGGCGAACGTCCATTCGTGGTGGCTAAGGCGTCTATGTTGATCGAGTGGGGGTGGCGCGCGAGCATTATGCGAAGTCATCATTGGATAAGGTCGAACCTCGAACGTGAAGCCAAATAGAAAGGTGACGCCATAGTGATGATTATACACGCAATCCGATTTATTAATTGGGTAATTTGTTTTCATCAAAATCGCCAAAAAAAAGAAAAAAGGGGAAAGGAAATGGGGGAGATCAAGATCAGACCGATTACGGGTCCGATGTCACGGCCGCCAGACAGTGACCGGAGACTTTTGTCTCAAAAAGGTTCCGGATCAAATCTTTCACCTTCAGTTCTGATGAGAGATGAAACTCCTCAATCTAAGGCGGGGGGGCCCCACTTGGCCCTTCTTGGTGACACGTGGCGGCCCGCCAGCGGTCAATCGAGTAATAATTTCGAGGGCTGTTCTCTCGTAGTTGGTAGAAAGGTGAAGAAGGTTTTTGCAGCCTTTAAGTCCATTTTGCTCTCATTAAGCTCAAATATTGAGTGTCGGATGATTCTGTTTGTTGTATGGTCGCATCCATTTCGTGTCCTTTGTGGGAAGGACTCATTTTACATGTGATAAGATGTGCTAAGAAAAAAGAAATATATATTATATATAATTGATATCGATTACGATCGATTAAATTTTTATTCGATTAACATGATACATAAGATCGCTTATATAAACATATTGAACATAATAATGAAAATATATTTCTACCTTTGGTGTTTTTGCACTTGTGTCAAAATGAGAATGTATTCACAAGAATCAAGGCTATATGAAATAGAATCATTGTATAGAGTAATATATATAGATGTAGTAGATTGAGTCGTTGATAATACTTAGATATACAACATTTAATAGAGTCTTGTGAGCCTATGTAATCGAGTTGAATCTTTTTACGCGAGAAACTCGTTTTAATCCTTCGTGAACTTGTATAACCTTTCAAAATAACTGAAAACGACTCCGTGTTTGGTGCTTAAGCGAGCTTATCATCCTGTTTACGGAGCCCCATTCATTTCAAACTCTCGATTAGAGTTTGTCACGTTGCTTAATAAGAACGACATCAAAAGATTTCTTGGTACCTTTACCATCTCTCCTGACAAGATCCTATCATGCCAAGCATTAAGGATGCACTTAGTGGGTGCCTCAGTTATGACCATATCTTTCCTTATTTCTTGCGAGACGGTTCCAATCCGAAGGGTACATAGCTATATTTGTCCGCCATTCACACATGTCGTCCAGGAACACAAGGATCTCGAACTATCGATACACACACGTTGATATATTGCACCAAAACCCTATGGAGTTTGACTTGAATCTCCTAGCTAATAGCTCTACTTGCTTGTTCAACGCGTTTACACCAAAATCATAGAGTTAGGGTTCGAGAGATGCTCAATCAGGAGGGTCCGAGCCTGTTTTTTTTTTT
>BCNH02000010.1:24019694-24098000 GCA_001662345.2 Metrosideros polymorpha var. glaberrima
CCTTCCTTACTTTCTACGCCATTAGATTATTCACTGAAAATGATCTTGGCCCTCTAGAAGATGAAATATCTCCATGAAGGAAAATTCGTCATTTACTTATGTCTTCGGAGATAGGGACTTAGCAAATGTTTTCATAAGGTTCACAAGAAAACAAGTGAGTCCAAGATCCAACCATAAGGTGACACAGACATGATGTAATCTGATACGAACTTTTATCAGCTTGACGATTCTCCGAACAGGAATTTAATTTTTGTCAGGTGGTCCGACTATTTAGTCGTTTTTGTACGGGAAAACAGGGACGATAATTATATTGTGTATGTACACTATTTAAATGAACCTACCAAATAGAGACCGAAAATAGTCAAGACCATAATAAAAGGAAAATGAAAAAAGAAGAAGAAGGGAAATCAAATCACCAACTTGTGTGCCGGGTACAAACGAAACTTTCTGTATATAAAGTTCAATTAGGACCTGAGCAAGTCCTTAAAAAGCTCAAGAGAAAAACTCAAAAGTGGGGTACTTAACCAGTTCTGGAGAGTCTCATGTATTTCCTTTTTGGTCGAAAAGGAAAATATTAACCTCAGAATAGGAAGATGCAGGGCGTGTGGGTACCGATACGTTAAAATAAAGAACCTACGAAAGTAGATGTCGAAAATAGTCAAGACCATAATAAAAAGAAAATGAAAAAAATAAAAGGGAAATCAAATCACCAACTTGTGTGCTGCGTACACACGAAACTTTCTCTATATAAAGGCCACTTAATATCTTCTCCAACCTAGCAACACATTCTAATAAGTTGCGCCTGAATCCTCTCCAAAAGCCAATCCATGGATTTTTCCCATTATTATTCTGAACTCCAATCTCTTCGAGTTCAACTCCAACAATCGCCCATGACCCTCCTCCTCTCCATCATCCCAGTCCTCGTCTTCCTTGGCCTAGTTGCTCGGCTCCGGCGCAAGCCGCCCTACCCACCGGGCCCGAGGGGCCTCCCGGTCATCGGGAACATGCTCATGATGGGCGAGCTGACCCACCGCGGGCTCGCGAGGCTCGGGAAGAAGTACGGCGGGATCTTCCACCTCCGCATGGGCTTCCTCCACATGGTCGCCGTGTCGTCCCCCGACGTGGCTCGCCAGGTCCTCCAGGTCCACGATGGGATCTTCTCGAACCGGCCCGCCACGATTGCGATCAGCTACTTGACGTACGACCGGGCCGACATGGCGTTCGCGCACTATGGCCCGTTCTGGCGGCAGATGCGGAAGCTGTGCGTGATGAAGCTCTTCAGCCGGAAGCGGGCCGAGTCGTGGGAGTCGGTCCGCGACGAGGTCGACTCGATGGTGCGCACCGTTGCGGGCAGCACGGGGGCTGCCGTGAACATCGGCGAGCTCGTGTTCGAGCTCACGCGGGACATCATCTACCGTGCCGCCTTCGGTACGAGCTCAATCGAGGGCCAAGACGAGTTCATCGGCATATTACAAGAGTTCTCGAAATTATTCGGTGCCTTTAACATAGCCGATTTTATTCCTTACCTAAGTTGGGTCGATCCACAAGGGCTCACCGCTAGGCTTGTTAAGGCACGTCAGTCGCTGGACAGGTTCATCGACAGCATTATAGATGATCACATGGACAGGAAGAGAAACAAGACTAGTGCTAATGGAGGTGATCAAGATGTCGATACGGACATGGTGGATGACTTGTTGGCCTTTTACAGTGAGGAAGCGAAAGTGAACGAGTCCGACGATTTGCAGAACTCGATCAGGCTAACGAGAGACAACATCAAGGCCATCATCATGGTAAGAAACCAACGCAATTAGTTCAATCATTTTTGCCTAGTTCACCATGCGGTATGGCGAAACAAGATGAAAAACAAAAAAACAAAACAGCTTCCGTAAATGGTGTCGGGAGATCGACATGGACATGTGGAGCGTCGAACACCATAGTTTTCTTATCAGAACAGGCCTTGATCTGAGTATATTGCTCGATGTTTTGCGCTAGCAAAAGAAGTTTTTTACACGAAACATGGGATATTCAATTAATGGCGGGTCGATATTGAAGTTTTCTAATAGTGTATGATCAATCGGCCATATCCGTATGCCATCTCTCTCAGTTATTTACACGTGCATGCATAGTTTTATACTTGGAGTTGGTAAGAAGACTTAGAAGATCACTCGTATCTTTGCCATTCGTCCAGCCTAGGTTTTGTTCTTTGTGGCGGCAGATCTTCCATGTTATAACTTCTCAAAACCTCTATACTTATGAAATAAACGTTTGCAAACGTATGTTTTCTAGCATCCAGGCACATATCTGAATTAATTAATGAGTGTTCATAGTGGTTGTGCCATTAATTCTGTACTTGTTTTGTTCGTGTTTCCATATAGGATGTGATGTTTGGTGGGACGGAGACTGTGGCATCGGCGATCGAGTGGGCCATGGCGGAGCTCATGCGGAGCCCCGAGGACCTGAAGAAAGTACAGCAAGAACTAGCCGACGTGGTGGGCTTAGACCGGAGAGTCGAGGAGAGCGATTTCGAGAAGTTGACCTATCTCAAGTGCGCGCTCAAAGAGACCCTCCGCCTCCACCCGCCGATCCCGCTGCTCCTCCACGAGACGGCGGAGGACGCCGTGATCGCCGGCTACCGCGTCCCCGCGCGGTCCCGCGTCATGATCAACGCGTGGGCCATCGGCCGGGACCCCAGCTCGTGGCCCGAGCCCGAGAAGTTCAAGCCGTCCCGGTTCCTGGAGCCGGGCGTGCCCGACTACAAGGGGAGCAACTTCGAGTTCATCCCGTTCGGGTCGGGCCGGAGGTCGTGCCCCGGGATGCAGCTCGGGCTCTACGCGCTCGAGATGGCCGTGGCCCACCTCCTGCACTGCTTCACGTGGGAACTGCCCGACGGGATGAAGCCGAGCGAGATGGACATGGGCGACGTCTTCGGGCTCACCGCGCCGAGATCGACCAGGCTCGTGGCGGTGCCGACTCCGAGGTTGGTGGGTGCTCTATATTGAGCAAACAAAGGGGTGGGGGGTTACTTTTCCAGCTTCAGGAGGGTTGCAAGGTTTGGAATCCATAGACGCGTGCAGAGGGCAAAAGCGGGAGGTGGTAAAACGATTTGCATGGAACTTTCAATTTTTGTTTTGTATTATAAAAAGGTGAAATAACTGAAGAGGGCAACAACAACAAAAAAACAATTTGAGACGGAAATTAAATAAATATTGTTCTGATCTCTTTCTCTTTCTTTGTAATTTCTTTGATCTTGTCATACAAAAATAAATATTGAACGACCAAACCTTTACATCATCAAGGGACAATTTATGTTTGTGTACATAGAAAGATCTTGTCATATTTCTTTGCTTGCTCCATTACTTCGATGCGTTACTATCACCTCCCACAAGATGGTCCCTCGAAGTGATTAACTTTGAGGGTCACACCAGCTACCCGGCAAGTGGAGTCTTATTTGATGCGCGACGAAAGAGCGACTTTGGGTTTTTAAGCTGCCGTTAAATTCTCTTTGGGACGAATAGGGTTTGCTTGAGATCAATCGATCATTCTTTAGAGGTTTAATCTTCAAGCTTGTCGATACTTTGACAAGGGACTAACTAAACAAGGTGCGTCTCCTAATTCATGGGAAGGTAGTAGGTTAACCTGGTACATACATGGAATGCTGCAATGTTATGGCAAGACAGCACCATAAGCCAAAGTGCAGCGCCCATGTAGTTGGCCAAAGTTGCCGCAGCCTGACTGGAAGCCAAGTTGGTGAAGTCGACGTGTTCCAAATCGAAAAAGAAAGGAGCTCTTATCCATATGGGACTTCTCCTTCCCCATCCGGAACGGTTGGAATGGTCCCTCGTTCAATGTGGTTTGTTTGAAATTCGTAACCAGGTATACCCATGGTCGAGACCGGCAAGGAAAACGGTGTGGCGACAGAGCAAGCTTTGTCCTTCTTATTCCGTATACATTGTCATGTGTATGCAATGTCTCTATTGGGAATTCATTCGTCATTTTAGAATATGGGTGCGCACGCACACAATAGTGTGTCAGCGATGACCTCTGGAAGGTAATCTTTTCCAGTGTAGATAGAGCGAACAAAATTCGACAGAATTTCGCCAAAAGAACGATTCGAAAAGAAGATGATAGAGAACGGAAGCTCCGAAAAGGGTTTGAACCAAGGGAACTAAGGTGAGAGTCAATGTCCCAACTTGGAGAAAGAACTAGAACATTGGAGGAGGGTGCATTAATGTACATTACTGCATCTGTGCAAGAGTTAATGATGTTGGCCTGTGTTCAGTCTATAGTATCCACACATTTTAGAGAGAGAGAGAGAGAGAGAGAGAGGATGTGGGTGGGAATAGAATGCAACTTGGGGTGGAGATTTAGGTGGGAGATGAGGGGGACGTGAGGCCTTGCACTTGTTTTCTTCGTATAAAATAATACTTCTGATGACAAAGAAGCTTTGTTTGTGGGGCAATTTCTTTCTTTCTTTGTTTTTCTTGGTTCAGATTCTTCGTCAGCAACTTCATAGAGATAAGGTCACTTTTTCCTCTCTCTCTATTTCTCTCTCAAGATCTCTCCCACATCGTTTTCAGCTGTTAAATCTTCAACTACTTCTCTACATTCTGAGCATCATTAACCAACCATCCATGGCCATAACCCCTTTGAAACTCTCTCTCTCTCTCTCTCTCTCTCTCTCTCATGGCCATAACCCCTTTGAAACTCTCTCTCTCTCTCTCTCAAGTGCCCCTCCCCACACTCAACACCCTCACCTACTCTTCTCTCCCCTTGAAAGTCACTGGACAGTGGCTCTTCACAACGTTGGATCAACAATAACTACCTAAAAAAACCAATTTTTTTTTAACCGATGTCGACGGCCGCTTCGAGAATTTACTTGTGAAGATGAAATTTTTAGCCCTAAGATAAATTATCCGCGTGTCTTGAGAACAACCTGATGTTCAGTTTGAATAAATAATACTATAACTTATAAGGTTTACTTACAAAAATTAATTTACAAAGTCGTGTCTAAGATTTTCAATGGACGCTATAGCGATGATGCCTGGTTCACGTGAGCCAAGCCCCAGAAGAAAGTGCTCCGAGTAACCACAAAAGTGGTGAACATTTAGGAGTCTTTATTTATGAATCACTCAATAGGGCCTCTCCCATTTTATGTGGAAATAAAGATGTCACGCAGCGTTTAATACGTAAGTCTGTAACAATAGAAGATATTCTGAATTTACCCCGTTCTCCCATTATATAATAACATCGAGTGAACGATATTTATAGAAAAGGAGTTGCTTGCTCCTTTGGTCTCTCTCTCTCTATTGTATGCAGGTCGACGGCAAGCATCTCGTGCGCCCTCTTGCTATATCAACATCACTTTAAGCTTTTGAACTGGACCGACAAGGATTCCACAGAATGTAAACCTAGCACAGATTATCTCAGAAGCAGACAAGTTCTTGCAGCAGATGTCACGGCTGGTGTCGGGTCTTGAAGAATGGTCGGTTTATGTCACTGTTGCTCCATAGAATCTCCTTTGTAACCTCAATCTCGCTGCTGCCTTCAGCACCCATGTCATCAGCATCACCTCTTAGTTTATAAAACACGCACGTCCACAGAAATAACTTTCGGAGTTATTCAGTTTGACCCTCAGAAATCTACATCACGATCGAATTGTCAACTTTATACGCTCGAGCGTTCTGGGGTAAGAGCATGTGCATGGTTTGAAATTGGAGATGACCAATCTTTCAATCTAGAATCATACTGTATTATTGATATGGTCGGATGAAGAGTCAAAAGCTCCAGAGCTGCATCCATACCTAGCTCGAAGCCCAGCAAATCATCTGTCATTATGTTTAGACATGTACAAGCGAATCGCATAAAAGTCCTTTTTATGATAATAAATCATTTATAACGGAAAAGACATGTGAACCCAACATGATCTTATGTATTGTCAACGATCTAGTCCTCCCATCCATACTAGAATGGCTTTGAACATATAAGAAATATCCGGACGAGACTTGCATAATTTTTGTGTAATTCCTACTTTTGCTTGTGTTCAAGAAAATTACCACTTATTGCATTGACAAAAGAGGATACTGATATGCAGCCCAAAGTCGACGCGAAGTACGTATGAATGCAGATCAATTTCTTCATAGGATATCTTTACAGGGGGAAAGAAGACATTATGGACGAGTCAGCGATTTGATACGCATTACTAGAAAGGAACTGATAGCAACATTACGTTTTTCATGGATTCAAAGTAGAGTTCCCCAGGAGGAGACTTTGTATTGGATAAAAGTCAACCACGGTCCCAGAAATGTGAAGCGAAAATGACGAAATGCTTCACGTCGATCCCAAGCAACGTCCTTCTGCGGTCAAATGGAAACCGAGAATCTGTCAAAAGAGAGGGCCATAGCGCAGGGAGATACTGGTCCGCTCTAAAGCCTCACCCAGCAATTGCGGGTGCAACGACCCATACCCATCCAGAATCCCTTTTCTTCTTCTTATGGCTTTCATGGTGTCTGAAGCAATTCGATTCCGGCCAACCTATATAATTCAACCGCCTTTCATCGGTCATTTTTTGCCGCCATGCCCAATATATGCATACAACACATGCAACTGGGACGTAGAAAAGATGATATGACATGTATCGACCGTTCGCTTGACGTGAAAATTCCCAACTTAATCATTCTGTTTAGATTCATAAAGTCATTATTAGTAAAGTGAAGGTCACTGTCATTTTGGCTTGATTGGTATGACTTTACCAGATAGTTCATTGAATACGGACTCTCTGAATTACGACATTATCAGATGTATGAGCTTTCGATTTCAATTGAGTAACAAAAACCTCAAGCCAATGTATGGATATGAGTATGGAGAGGTTAGGGTAAGCTTATTATCAGACCCAATAAATGATTGTGAGTTGTGCGTCGAGCTCGAGTAATTCTGGGGAATAATCATAGCCGCTGAAGCATGGATATGTCATATTACATGAGACATGCGTTTCTTGTACGTATTTTAGTTGCTTGTCCTAGAAGCCTGAGCTATAAAAAAAAACAGGCCCACATCAAGCAGATTCCACGACAGATATTTAATTGCTTAGCTGGGGGAAAACAGAGAATTCAAAATGCACATATGACATTTGATAGATAGTAGAATGCCCTGGACAATTGCACTGTAGAATTTGAGATTGGACTAAAATGGTAAAGTTGATCTTTTGCAAATAAACAAATGGTCTTGTTCATCCTTGGAGTATGAAGTTATGCTTAGGATAGCAGTACTCGCTTTGGAATGGATTTTACTATACAAAAAGCTACATTTTCACAGCACAAAATACATGAAAAATATTTACAATTTGAATCTAAGCTTTGGCCAAGACACAGAAATTTTGGGTCAGAAAAGACATTTGTTCAGGCATGAGGAGTTAAAGCTTTTTATACCATCATATTCGTGGAGGGCACCTGAAAGTGGGGTAATAAGTATCCAACTCAAGCCGGTCCAGAATATCTTGCGTTGCCCATAGATAGGAACTGTGCCCTTCAATGAGACCCGTAATGTCGACCTGCATAAGAAACCAGATTGGAGAGTAATAAATACACGGCAGTCTGATATGCGTTCCTTCAACTGAAGTTGACGTGTCTTACATTCTCAACCCCAGGATAGTCAGCTGCTTGAATTCCGGCTAATCCTTGAGTGAACATACTGCAAAAATGAAACTTCTAAACACGATCAGAATACATTTTGTAAATCAAGTAACTGGAACTCTATGTACATCAGGAATTGATGGCTTAATTCAGAGTTATGAAGTGGAATTTATATCTAGGGCTAAAGCAGATTGATAGACAGGTTTAGGGTATGAGCTAGAAAGATTTACTGTGGTCAAGTCCATTGTCCATCACAATTACCTGGCGCGGAAAGCAAGCCCAAGCGTCCAATCATTTGTGGAGTATGCATTAATAAACCTTCCAGACACCATCTGGAAAATAGTGTTTAAGAATTGAACCAAAAGAAACATCAGATCTACAAAGAAGAGCTAAAAGCCGTAGGAAGACGCTTTCAGTTGAGAATCAAAGTTCAATGACCTTTCTGGCAGCTTTCCAATTCTCATCTCTAATTGAGATAGGTGCACCCAGAAGGACGACTCTTTCAACAAGTTCAGCTGTTAAGAGCAAGCAAGTCCTTTATGATCACTTTAAATGAACCATGCACTCAAGCATTAACCCACCTAATACACTGCCAAGGCAGCCAATGAAGCAGAATGAAGAGGGTAAAGAACTATAAAAAAACACAAATTCTAGGCTCCACAGTACCAGTCTGTTCCGTTTGCGCAAGAAACTGGAGACATTTGAAGATGACCCGTGCTCCAAGCGAATAACCTATAAGCGTCACAGGCCTGAGAAATTTTCAGATTGACGATTAACCACGTTTAAAACTTCCAGGGGATATCAATAGCGCTGTTCTTAAGCTCAATACCTGTTCCCTTGCAAGCCTTTTCGTAAAACTTCAGCAAGAAGCTTTCCTGCTTTGTCAGATCTGCACAAAGAGCAAAACAAAAACCTTTTGAACCTTGAATGAATCACTGGGTCCACTAATCTAATTAGCAAAAGTGTCTTGAAGACCCCAACTCATCTAACCCAATTACTTGAATGGAGTAATCGGCAAACAAAGGAGTTTGAAAACAGTTTTGCTCATCTAATTACCGCATCAAGAGACTTCCCTCTCACTTCCTGTGGTTATTACATAAATTTTTCAATAACTGAATGGGATTCATTTCCAATTGTGAAACCACTAGAACCAGCAATCCTTTGGGAAATATTAGCTCTTAGAGAGACAAAAAGGAAAAGGTTTATAGGGGTTAGGACTCTTCATAAGTTTGAAATATGGTGGAAGGGTGGAAGTAGACAAAGTTATTTTCCTTGTCCAATTTTACATAATCTCCAATGGCTGAGTGGAGGTTACCTGTTTATAGCAATTGTCCACTTGCTGTCTATAAAATCAGTGGCAGCGAGCAATGTAGCTGGCCAAGCCAAAGCAGTTAACAGTGTGCTTAAAACAGTCATCATTGCACCTTGCTTCATCAGTTCCATTGCGACTCCTGAGTCAAGCATTGGTATGTCACAAAATGAGTGAGGCTAAAGTGTACTCTGATAAAATATTAAAAGCAACACGATCGAAACCAATTACTTGAAGTAAGCCAATCCTGAATTGCAGTGCTCACAGCTATTAGATGCTTTGACTCCCACTGCAGTGCATACCTACACAACCAAAATTAGGCAACTAGTATCAATCATCAAATACAAACCATCCAAACATACATTTGCTTTGGGATGACAGTCGTCAGCAAGAAAAGAGTCAAACGGGGGAATGTGAGTCAAATACGTTCAAGATTATGCCCTCACAAGAACCGAGAAGTGGGAACTAATTCAAATCCACAGGGAAAAAAAAAGGAAACTAAATTAAATCAAGAGAGTGAATTCACAAATAGATATCCAACTTTTCAAAATCTTATCCCCACTAAAAACAGTACTCCTATTGATAATAAGTAATGCAAGTTTTCTGATCAGCTTTTCTATTGTAAAGCAATACCACTGCTGCAATTTTAGGTGAAACTAGAGAGGGAAAAAACTGTTTATTATAATCAAGGTATACATAGTCAAGCGACATAGAAATGATACTCAATAAGGTGCAGACTACATATAAGGTCACAAAACTGTGCAGAACAAACTCGGATGCAGGCAATGGTGCCACTATAATAAAAAATCAGCAGACTCCACTGAGATAGACACCTGAGATTAGAAGTTAAATTACCTTTCCAAGTTGTCATTTTGTCCCTCCCATGATTTTACAAAATCCTCCTCATCAAAAACAAATCCAGAGACCAAGATCTCAACTGCTAATCGCTGATATGAAAGAAGATAATAAGAATAAAGCTTGTACTGAAGGAATTAGTCATGGGATTCCTGTAGAAACTGAACCTTCAATGTGCACTTTCTTTTTCCAGTATCAGCAAAAAATTATCAGAAAGCATTTCCACAGCAATAAGTTTACATAGTAGCAATCACCTATGTTTCGTGAATGCACAGGAAAGGCATCTAATTAAAACAAGATGATTGCATTTCGCAGACGTGGCAGATGGGATTGGTTGGACTTGGGGTGCAGAAGCTGAGTTATTGACGAAGCTGGAGGCAACCATGAATAATCACTGATGGAGGTGGTGTTGGAGACAGTGGTGGTGGTGGTTAATGTAAATGCTTGAGTTGCAGTGGTGGTTGGTCAATGCCAGTCACCAAGATGGTGTTGTAAGCTAAGCAAGTTCCAAACTACATCCTTTTCTGTATTTGAAGCCATTGCTAAAGTTTAGCACGTATTTTCTGTTCAGTGAGAAAACATTTTCCACAGCTACTTTTGTGCAATATAAACACAACCTTAGTTAACAAGTCGCATCCATATGAGTGTATTTGGCAAAGAGTTAGAGGAAGAGTATGAAATTGATAGCAAACTGTTATAAATGTATCCCCGAAATGACATGATGATAGACTATCTTATAGTGTGGAAGCAAAAGTATTTTACCCCTTGGTTTTGGTTCTCCCCAATGGATTTAAACTCAAATTCATTAACACCTCCGATTCTTCTTGCCATTTTACTCCCTGTAAGACCAGCTCCAGCAGCTGGATTTATCAGAAGACAAAGGAAATACAGATAAGGTTTTGAGAGGGTAAGCAAAAACTTAATTTCAGGAAAGCAATTACGCTTTAATTATTACTTGCAAATCAATCAAAGCATTGACGAAGTAGCAATAAAACCTTAATTGGAGAAATCTCTCTCCAATTGAAGACATAAAGAACTAAAAGAACCACAAAGATCTAATAAAAAAATCAAACTGCTCATTATGATACCATCATGCGCTGTAACTGTTTCTTAGACAAATTTCAATAAGATTATCAGTAAACTGAGTGAAGCAGCTTTCATAAATAAACTGAACAGCTAAGTCTAGCACAAAAGGGAGCCTGCTCAGAAACCTGACTAGGAATTTGTTTATGTTATCACATTTACCTGCAGTATTTATTCCCATGAGATCAACCTTTGCAGGTCATATTTTATTACCAATCAGTAATTTAAGTAAAGATGGATCCAAGATCCTAACCCCCTTAACCAAAAGGAAACATTTGCTGTTTCAAAATCAGCTGTTTAGAATTAATGTTCCAGTTGAAAGTTTATCTTAAAATGACACTTTGATGCACGTAATCCACCTACTTGAAATTAGAACTCTATAATACTATATATGGCAGCTAATTGCAACTCTATCTATATGCGATGACTAAGGTCAAGAATTATTCAGAGAAACACAATGAGCTTTTCACCTCCAAATGATGCAGCAACTGCAACAGATCCAGCTACTGTTCCTGCAGCGGTCGCAGCGGCAGCAAACCCACTTGCTCCAATCACAGGAATTAAAGTGCCTAATGTTGGAGCTAGAGCACTTAAACCTGCGGCAATTGCTGGTGCAGCTAACCCTGCTTAAATATGGAAAACGTGAATAGATAATTCATAGACATTTAAGCCACAATTTCCAGTTATAGCTTAATTCTCTTCTTATTCATTAGATGGATAAGAATAAGCAGATTCATACCCCCAGTAACAGCCAGTAAGGCTCCTCCAGTCAATGCAGCAGCACCAATGATGCCACCACGTTTCCATTTGGCCCATGAGCGCTTTGGCGATTGGGCTTCTTCTTCTTCTTTTAATTCTTTTTCCCTGGCTGCAGCCATTGCAGAGCAAGCAACCATTGTTTCAATTGCTTCCTGCAGCCAAAACATCTCAAATTGGGAGAAGTTTGAACATGATTACATAATTAAGAGAACTTTTCAGGTGCAAATAGCATCAATGCTCTACGTAAATGGAATATCAATTCTCTGAATCACATATAAAAGTCTCTCCGTATTTGAGGCCAACTGATTTCATATTTAGGTTGCTATGTCAAAGAGAATCTTTGCTGAAGGCCACAGTGAAGATGTTAGAGCCTTCACAAGCAGAAACTGTGGTTGAGGGGGCTCTTCCCTCAACCCAAACCCACTTATGGTTCTTGCAGGAAAGGTGGTAGGCAGAAGCTAGATTAATTTAGACGAACATTTTATTATTGAGAAAATATTAAAGATTTAAATAAGTCAGAATGCAAAGAATCATATTTTTCAAAAAGCTTGCCCAAACGAAAGTCAGGTGCCGGCATACAAACCATTTTTATCCACTTGATATCAAGCCAAGTAGCTAACAACCTCAAGGCCACCCGATGTCTAGCATCATACCCTTTCCTTCGTCGAGCAACCTTTTTGTCATCGTCACAAATATCTGCTAGACAAGCTGAAAGAAGCTGATAAAGAACTGTGACTTTCCTCTGGTAACTGAGCATTCCACCTTCTTCCACAGACTCCCCGTCAAGTTTGTATCCAGGCCCAAGAGACAAGCTTTGGATGTCATAATCGCTTGTATCAGGAGAAGTTTCAGAGTCTATGGCCACTGCTGCAGCATTTTCTTGTGCATCACTCGTAGAGCATTTCTGCCGGCACTCGTGCTCGTATTCACGGTGCTTCTCCTTCTTAGATTGGAAAGACACAGGATTTGTCTCCATGCTAAGTGCCATACTATCTATAGCTTTAGCCAACGCAAATTGCTGTTCTGATCTTTCAGAAGAGTAATCACCACCATCTTCAGAGAGTAACCTCATGAACTGTACCAAATGAGTCAGCGGAAGACGGCATTAAGTTTAGCAGAGAAGTTTGCTAAAATCACTGGTAGAAACAGGAAAACGACAGATTCAATAAAATGTGATCTGAGTTACTATAGCCACACTATTCTTTCACTAGCCAAAAGACCTAGATATACAAAAATCTTCCCCATTATGTCGGTCGACCATTGGTCTAATGCTGCAGAATAGGCAAAGATAGCAGCAACCCAGCAAATAGCTAAATATCACATCTTGTCAAATACCAACTTAGGAGGTAGAAGAAACATCTCATGAAATCTTATACTGATTTTTCATCTCACAGCACGTACTCGTAACACGTTAAAATGGGAAATGTGGAGACATGCAAGGAACCAGAGAGACCTACAGCTCCAACATGATGCTTCGCAGGAGATGAACCAGCCGTTTCCTCCAGACCCAGCCACGCTGCCTGATCGATATCTAGAAATCTGCAAATCACAGTTGCACGATCAGCATTTCCAAAACCAAGGAATGAACCCAAAACAAAACAAAAAACCGAGTAAAAGGGAAACAGGATACTATCATCGTCAGTAATCATGTGGACTGTATAAAGTTCTTGGACAGTACTAAGATCGCCCATTCAACCTCAACTGATTTTCACGGATTATGGTAACCGCTGGATAAGATCGCCAATTCAACCAACCTGGAGCTAAATTATGATGACGAAACGAACGTAATTCCGCCGGACAAGCCACAAGATGATCAAGATCAATCTCTACCTAATTGGGAAACGCAATCTGACAACCAGGGTAGAAAGAGAGGACCAAACTCACTTGAAAACCGGCGGGAGCAAGCCGGAGCTCTCGTGGACCCAAAGCTCGGGGTCCTCGGAGACGGAATCGCTGCTGCTCCCGCTGCTGGTCCGCTCGTCGGAGGCCTCGCCGTCGGCGAAGGAGCCGAGGGGGCGCGTCTGGTGGATCTGAGCCTGGTGGAGCGCGAAGGCGAACAGAGCTCCCCCCGCGTACCTCTGCGTCGGCGAGAGGAACGACGTCGCCGCCATGATCGGAGGAGGAATCCTACACCGTGTCGGAGCTCGCTCCAAGTCCTCCGCTCGAAGTTTTCTCTTTGAAGCAGTCCAGCTTTGGCGGGTTTCGCGGTGCACAGGGACGAGGACAAAGGACGAGTCGGCCTCACGGGGGGAAATTGAAACGACGACGTACCGCCCGGCTCCCGCCTACGAGACTTCTTCTTCTTTGTTTCTTTTTCAAATTTCACAGTTTCCCCTTCGAATTCATTATGGCAAAGCCTTTTCAACGCGCGAAGCGATCTAACCCGGGTGCTGGTGAATTTGTTAGGACGGAGTCAGAAATTCAGATGGTCGAAACACGAGACGCGCACCGTGCACATAATCCCGTGAACAAAACTATTACGCGTCATTGGATGATCTCCCTATAGAAGTCTTCATCTTCGTATCGAGATTCGATTCAGTGAACTATTACGATCCCGATGAACATTTAGGCAAACTTTAGCTTTCACGAAAACAATCAAAATGCATCGTCGTCATATATTCGTAGATTCAAACATGACGGTGATCGATCGGTGAATTGATACCTTCGGCATAATATCCTTTCGCGTTTTTGTGTCTCCTGCGCAGCCATTTCGAGACACGAGGCTCGTGAACAATTAAAACAAACAAATTCATCTCTCTCGTAAACAGAAATTACAATGACCTTCCAAAGTAATAATGTACCATACCACTTATATGGTCCTTGTACAAGCGGGATGCAAGAATGGTACAATTCTTATATTCTTATACGCCCAAACTTCAATGATGCTTTACAGGTTAAATTAGACCTCACCAGGAATATAAAAACTTCCCTACAACAAAGAATGCTCGAGAGAATTAAAGTCTCGCATGACCGCTTACGAAACAAATCAAGGGTGCCAATAACTACAAGAGGCTCCCTTCTTGCAATACCCGCTTTCATAGAATTTACAAACCCGCTGCCCTTTGGGAGGCTGACGGTAACTGCCGCTTCCTCCGCCGCTGGAATACTGCTTGCTCCATGCAGATCTACCCCTATTAAAACCTAAGTCTGATCCCTGAAATGCCCGTTCTCTCGGACTTGTATATCTACTTCCACTGTTACCATTACCATATCTAGGCTGGTTCCCTAAAATGCCCGGATGTCCAGAAGCAGCACCCAAGTTAGCATTTCCATTGCCGACAACCGCTCCATGCCTCGGATCCCAATCCAAGGTGGCATTTCCGTGATTTGCTCCCACCCAACCCAAGTTCGCATTACCCGGGAATGCTCCATAGTTGCTCTGCGTTGTCACCGATGGGGCCATCCAGGTATTACTGGCGTGGCCTGCTTCCCAGCTTGCGCGAGTATGCATGGGACCAGAGATGGAGGAGCTGGTCCCTGGTTTCCACTGGTTAACAGATACATCGCTGTGCTTCTGATCTTCCACCGCCTCAGCACTCACAGACGAACGCCCGCCAGACATCTTTCCAGCATTGGGAAGGCCCTGAGGTTCATCAGTAATTGTGGATTGTGAAGGTACATGCAAATCACTAGTAGAGCTGAAAGCATCTCTCTTTCCCAGATTGGGACTGGGACTGAACACCTCTACAGGACTGAAACAATCATCTTTACCTCCTTCCGCCAATTCTGGACCTGACTTCAATATCGAAGTAGGCGAAGGCAAGCCATTAAGAGACTCCATAGCTTCAACTTCAGCCAACAGGTCAGAAACCGACTCCTCAGCTAAGGAGCTAAAATCATTGGGTTCTGTACCAATTGCCTGCCAACCTGTTGTATCGGGCACGTTATCTGACGGTGAAGGGTGCACTATTGGGCCCGAAGTTGGAGTGGCAGCATGATCACTACCCATCTCAGTTGGTTTCAAGGATGACACAGACACAAGAGAGGAATCCCATTCTTCAACTAGTTTAGCCGGGCTAGAAGAATACATATTCCATTCTCTTGACACTTCATTGACCTGTGGTGCACAACCCACTAAGCTGGAATTTGTGCTCCAGCTTGGACCTGAATCCGGCACTGGAATATTGGATGACAACGAATGTTTGCTCTCCGTGACTTGATTTTTCATTTCTTCGGTGTCTGTCTTTGGCGTTTCAATGTGTATACCAGATAAATCAGATTCTCCATTTTTTGGTGGCATTTCGAGCGATTTGTCCAAAGGCACAACAGGAGGATTTGGATCACAATCATTCGCAGAACTGTCTACAGGAGGTGCAGTTACCCAATTCTGTCCAGATAACTGACTGGAATGCCCATCACCACCAACTTGCTTATCAATCGTACATCCACCATTAGCTTGATCCTCAATAACCGGAGGTGGGCATGGGCTTCCATTATTCGGGGAAGATTCATGGCTTTCATTTTGCTGAGGAGACTGGACCCGGACAGGAGAAGCATTACCATCATTACTCGGGAAATCTGCTCCCAGTAAAACAGTTTTAGCCTTTTCTTCTCTGCTACTAATAGTATCTATTGCACTGATAAGACTAGACAAAGTGGAGCCTAATCCGCCATTTGGAAAGGCTTCCTTACCGGCTTTACTAGGAGAATTGGAGATGCTTTCCTTGGGAATGCAACTCTCTTCACCAATACTGACATCTGTCACGATGCTTTTCAAAACCTCCTGTATATTATGTTGGTCAATGGAGCTCACCTTTATATTGTTTGGCGGCACCGAGGGCTGTTTAGTATAGCGTCCATTCAAAGCATCAGTCAAGAGTAAAGAATCTTCTCTTACCTCAGTCCTCCATATCCTCAGATCAAGCGGGAAATGCCCACTTTCATTCCATTTACGCAGCTGCATCATAGTAAAAGGTCCTTGAACTTTCCCACTTGGATCATGGTAGTGCCATATTTTGTATATCTCAACATCGTTGACAGATTGTTCAGTTCCTGTGGAGAGAGGTGAAGGTGAAATTTCTGATGCAACTCCAGAAAGTGATTCTGTCTTCCAGCTGCTCATTATAGATGCTTCACGTGCCTGATTTCTTGAGGATCCATTTATCTCAGGCATTTGGCTCGGAGACTCTCTATCCACATCAGTTAATTTCTTTTTCTGAGACCTGCTTCGAGTTTCTCTCAAGTCACTGCTCCCCCTCTGTGGAGAAGTTGATGCCCTCCTCTTTCTGCCGGAGTGAGAATTAGTCGCATTTTTATTCCCATCTGCATGTAAAAAGCAAAATCACAATGAACTTAAACTATACTATTGCAAATATCAAAAGTTCATACAACCAAGATACATCAGAGATTTTGCTCTTCTGACCTGGTAAAGAAGAGTCACTTTTAGCTTCATAAATAGGATCCATGCTCAGATCCACGTGTATTTCAGGAAGTTCATTCAGTCTGCGCTGACGTTCTTCAGGTGAACTCAGGAGTTGTAATTTGTCCATGAATTCTCTATGCGTGAAATGTGGTTAAGAAATACTCAGAAGAATTCCCTACTTTCAGTCTGTTAGAAGTATAAAGGGTAAATTGGTCTTTAGGACTCTTAGAGCTTATTTAGTTGCTGATTACTGATGTATAAATAAGTCTTTACTGAATAATAAAGATAACTTTTTCCTCTCACACAGTCTTTCGAAAGAAAAAAGCAGAAAGAAGAAGACACATCTTTGTTTTCGCAACCTAATTCAAGAGGTAGAGAGCTGTAATACTATTTGTGATTCTGCTCTATACATGTGAACTTACAGTGGGGACAAGAACATATTTCTCCCTCAGTTTCTATTTTATTCATACCCACCACTACTACCATCTTCCAGGAATTAAAGTCCCCAAAGGCACAAACCAAAAGCCAAGCAAACCCCTTCCGACTGCGAGGCAGGTGAGCTATAATCAGCATGTACATAGAAAAGGGCATCAAACAACAAAAAACCAAGCCTCATTCTGCTAAGTGCGGTTGGCATAAAGAAAAGGGCATCATGAGGGGGGAATTTTTGGCGAATACCAAGAGAAAACTTATCTCAGGCGAAATATTTATGACTAAATGAGCTAACACAGAATAAATCTTTATCAAACCTGCAGCAAATGTATAAAATAAAATGGGTAGGACCTAGATAAGAGTCCAGCTAGGTTCTTCAACCAGGATCGATCAATGTATGGACGGATGACATGGCTGAACCAGAAAACATAGGACATGAAGAATGTGCTACTACTGGCAGAAAGAATACAAAGAAGCATCATAAGATCTAATAAAAGAGGATATTCTTTTCTGTGTCCCTTTTCACTTGCTCGATCACGAAGATGATTGAGCCGTGCTATCTCCTTCTCCAGCCACTAAATCAGAAATTAAGCAATGGCAAAAATAAAACAAATGAAACAATTAGCCTCCTCGCAAGAACACAAAAAAATGCCCTAACCGGAGTGAGATTAAAGATGAAGCTAAATCCTTAAAGAAGGTACAGACGGCACCATGTGATTTTGGGTTGAAGGAACTTACATCAGTAACTCTTACTTCCTGCAACACCATTGCTTTCCTCTGGATATCACCCTGCCAAGAAGCATGGACCATTTTCAAGTTAAGTTAAATCCTTTAAGCAAGAAATGACCGAAATTAGAACATGCCACTCACCACAGTCAACTGTTTAATCAGCCCACACTTCATGCTCTCTTGTAACCGCCTGCATTCATCCTGAAAAAGGAAAAAGAAAAGAACCTTCATTGCAAAACTACAAATTATGTCACATGTGACTTAAGAACTTTTGAAATTACAACTAAATCAATCAAAATCACTCAATCCAATGGATTTTATATTCTAAACCTTTCAACAAAGATTAATAATCATACGGAAAATCATATACCTCATGGAGCTCCCATTTAAAGAAGGGGAAGGCCAGAAAAGATAAAAAGGCGATATAAATAGTAGGTCAAAAAAAAAATACTTGGATTCTCCCCAACAAAAATCAAAGGACAGCAACTAGAAAAGACTCCTAAACTTTGACAACTGCCACTCATGTAGTTTTTTTTCCTTTATAAGTAAAGTGAAGATGAGAAAGGACAGAGGTGTACATGGGCTTATTGTTGAAAGCTCACTCGAGCACACAAGATGGACAAGAGCTTATAGAGCCTAGTACGCCGGTTCCAAAGGGGCCAACCTTAGGAACCGCAGGACCAGGTTATGAGCCATTCAATTCATTCCATGCTCCTGATATAAGCTGAGATACAGAGTTTGAGACATTTTTTTGCTAACAAAGGCAGGGTGAGAGGAGGCGCCCATGTAGCTGCCATCCTTGAACGTTACCACAGGGACTCCACACCTTGCCCCCAAAGTTTAAGACACTCACACTAGGATTAGTATTGCATATGAAATAATTCATGATCGAGTTTACCTCGAAAAGGTAGCATCTTTTTAAGTACATCATGCAGAGGTACAAACAATGAAGCCAAGTAAAACAAGGATACAGGATATCATGCATTGATAAAGAGAGCATTTAATGATACTTGTCTGATCACCTCAGAGAATTCCTGACTAGAAATCTCATTGATTGATATGGCTTCTTTCTTGTCTAAATTTATTATTTCAAGCTTCATACTTGCGCTTTTGCCACCAGTAATATTTGACTCTTCTACCCTGCTAGAACCTGTATAGCAAGAGGTGGCACTTGATGAGATTGCACAGAAGATATTACCAATCAAGCATTGCTCTAATAACTCATAGGAATGGCAATGAAACAATTACCGACAACTTGGACAAGCCTATGATGATCCTGCTTTTGGTCCCCGCCAGAAATCTTTATGCGGACAAACGATCCCATGACCTTTTCATGAAACTTTTCGGAATCATCGATCATCTTATCCATCATGTCCCGCTCCAAATATATCAATCTTATATTATGAACATCTATCGCAGCAGAGTCATCTGGTTTAGCCTGCGATACCCTCTCATCAATCTTCTTCCTAGTTTTACGCCTCTTATCAGTACCCACCATCAGCTCATTATGATTGTTCATCTGGCTAGTAACAGCATCAACAACTGGCCCTTGCATGAAACCATCGATCCGAGGTTTATCCTTCACAAGAAAGTGAGACTCGAGAAGCTTCAGCATTTCAATATGGCCAACAAAAGCTTTGCCAAATAGACTAAACAGCATTGAATCACAAAGGATTTGGCATTTCTGGCGTGGGTCGCGAAGATTATTCCTTTTAATATAGTCCAACAATAGTTTCTGCACATCGAATGGAGATAGAATGGATGTATTGCCATCTTTCATGAGTGCAACAAACTCCAAGAGCTCCTTAGATGCCCATGCAATGCCTTCATTAGAGGATGAGGATGGCCTTCCATCAATTGGGTTTAAATGTTCACTTTGAGCCTCTTCCTCAATAACCTTCACCTGCTTTTTGGTCTTTCTTCTGTTTGAGCAATCAGCTGCTCCATATCTGTTGAAGTCATCTAACCCAAAGCCTTTTCGACCATTATTACCATAAACTACTCTAGGAGGCACTTGCTTATTAGACATCATGTCAGATTCTTTCCAAGGATTTTTAGCATGGATGAGTTCGTGCGTAGATAAAGACAACTTCTCCTTCAGGTATATCCAGTAAACCTTGAAGAGATACTCCCAGCTACTTTTGTCATCAAAATCTACTTGAACCTGCAAAGTAGCATGCAAAGGACAAATAGTAAAGGTCCAATGCCTAAGATTGGTGTGCGCATCAAGGAATGAGTGCCACATGCACGCACAAGCACACACAGTGCACGCACACACACAAGTGCACACTCCCACGTACAGTTGGGTGAGGCACATATATGAGGGAGTTTTAAATTCAACGGACCAACTTCTGTAACAAGCTTTGAAATGCAAGGAATAATACAGAACAATAACACTCACAAATAAATGTCCACAAATTGAAGGGCAGCATACATACCCCATCAAGCATAACTGTAGTCTACACTCATGCCATACTTGTTTTTCCTTTTTGCAGATAGAGAGATTCTCAAAGTATAGAGGCTTCTTTTGGTGGACCCAGACATAGATAGGTTGACACGATGCCTTTTTTGGCACATAGGGATGGAATATGAATTGACACATTATGTAAATTCTCTTTGCGGCGGAACTGTTAAGCACTTTCAATACCTGAGCTGGCACCCCATGGTGCCTTGATAATACAATTCTTCTCCATGCTTATCCAAGAAGAGGACACCACTAAGCATAAGAGTAAGAATCCAAGGGAAAGTAGAGTTACAAGACGTGATAGTCCTACTACGAGCTAGTTGTCCCACAAAAACATTTGCGACTAAGAAGATGGTTCAACAGTACCATCATGGTCAGTGTTAATAATGGTCGTCGAATTGTAAAAAAGTAAGTCACCCATTTTCATTTATAAAAGTTAATTCAAATTCACAATTAGATGCATACATTAGTTCTCAACGGCTTGTTGATGGTACTCTTCTTGGCAAACCTCATTTCGTCTAAGAAACCATCCGCTATTCTAATTTAGGCATTTTCAACCTTGTCATTCGTCAACAGTTTCTATAAAGGGTGTGATAATAGTAGGCGCATCTTTATTACTAAAGATATTAATTGGGTATAATTATAGGGAAAGTATTAATACATACACATAATAGTGACTTTTAGTAGATAATGTGGGAGCTATCAGTGAAAAGAAACCTTACATAGAGAGAGACTGAACTACCATTAAAATTTACTGCATATTGGTTTAAACCAACAAAATACACATCAAAGATTTAACAAGTGCGGAAGGCACTAACAAATTTGGCAGGAAGTGCTGCACTTTGGAAACACATATTGACATAATCTAATGACACAAAAAAAAATTAAAAGGACAACTAATTAGATAGCCAAAGAATCACAGATCTATGATTTGAACAAACGACAGAGCAGCATCACTGATTCTTTGTTTGGAATAGAAGGGAGGGCAAGGAAAATGAGATATGGGTGTGGAAAATGGTGTAACTTTTAAACCTTCTATAAGGAGGTGAAGAGAGAAATTAAAATCTGCTCTCAGTTTTCCCCCCTCCATGTCTTCCAGACAACACCTAATAGTCATATATCAGGTTTCTATCATAAGCTAGATCAGTGGTAAAGCACTGAAGAAGGCCGCATTTCTGGAAGCAATGCCATATATGGAAGCACACAATTTTTATATGTATCGTGTCAAATCCAATTAGATTCCCTTTTAGAAAAATCTTCAACCTCTATCTTAGATACAAGCAAGGAGATTTCCTGTAAGAAACCTTGTCAGCTTCTTTAAAGTTCCATCCAAACCAGGAGAACCTCCATCTAATATATTTAACCTCTGCCCCCACCAGAAAGTGAACTTCCAAAAGTTGAGATCCTTCTCTCTCTCTCTCTCTCTCTCTCTCTCTCTCTCTGGGGGCCTTACTTTTTCTTATTAAAAGGAAAGATTTCGTACTAGTTGAGGCGCTTTAACTTGTATTATTGTCAGATTAGCAACTTGCGATAAACAGTGTCTAAGGGCATAGTCGCAAATGATTCAATATGACTGTAATAGTTAGGTAGTTAACTAATTGATGCAAGCAAAGATTGTATGCCTAATTTCTAAGCCACAAAATTTTAATATATGGAAAAGTTATTGGTTTCCACTACTGAAAAATACTAGAACTAATAGGGGTAGAGGCCCAAAATCTGCGAGTAAGTATTTGTCAAAAGCAGTTTTAAAGTTACAACATGCCCTGCCAGATGGTTGAAAACGAGCCCAGCAAGATCCCGGTAACAGAGCTCCACTTTCTAACCAACAGCCCCGCTGTATAACTATTGAACAGATCTTGGTCCATTGACAGCTTCTCAAGCAAATGGAAGTGAGCTGGAAAAATTTTCAGTTCGTAGTTCCACGCAATTCCCAAACATGCAAAGCTTGTTCAAAAGAAGAAGAAGAACATAATCAGCCTTAAAGTTGCCAGCATACCTTTTCCTCATTTCCCAGCCTTATATTTTCAATAAGCATTATAGTCTTCATGCATGTACCACACAATCCTTTGTTTCCTCTCACACACACATAGTCAGCACCTTTTGTACAATTCTTGCAGAGAGAATACGTGCAGGTATAACACATATGGTGGGCCGCTTTTTGACAAGTGCTACATATATGCCAACCTGAAATGAATGAAATACACACATAAAGATCACAACTAAGGTTAACAGTGGAATTCAAGAAGGCAATATAATATATATGTTTACTGAATGAGTTAAATAAAGACATATAAGTCGTTTGAACACACCACTTTATGATGGATAGGAAAAATAAATGCTAAGTCTGTAAACAATAAGGCAAGAAAAGGTCCATTAATATTATCACTGGAAAGTGGAAACGTGTAAATGAGGCACTCAAGTTTGCCATGTGGACATCTATTTTCCAGCAAAGTCGCCTACTTGCATGCTCTTTTTTTTTCTCTTTTTTTTTGACTTCATAGTATTAGCACGATCAAAATAATGGAAGTCTTTAAGTGCTAAGTTGAATTTTCTTATGATGGATACCCAGTAAGTAGGCTTTTCTTATCATGTAGCCGAAAATGTTTAAAAATTGGTCATTTATTATGACATCGTCCATTCAAGGAGATGCAGTGTCATAGTTTAATTGCTCCTTGGAAGGATCATGGCCAATTGGTATGACGACTTAAGATGGGGAGAGTTTTAAGGATCCAACAGTTTTAACATTAAAAAGAAAAATTGACTTGTTTACGAGAATTTAAGGACCCAATTGTAGTTAGCCTTTCCCTCTCTATCCTCGGATACTTCCAATCTACGTATTCTTCCCCTCAATAACTATGATCATCCAGACTATAACGATTTAGTGCATTAATAACCTCCCTCTCCCTCTTTCTACCTCTTTGATGAAGCACTACCAAGGCTCGCTAACCTATGAAAGTGACATGCACCTTCGAATGTACAGAGGATTAAGGTTTTATAAACCCAACTAAGGTTACGGGAAAATATCCCCAACCAGTACAAATTACACCATCAGAGAAAACATCATTTCCGGAACTAGCCAATAGATGCACTGGACCTGCCATTTCATGCATGCTTACAGGTTGGTCAATTCTACAACCTCCAACTACATGGGAAACATTTATTAGTTTGTCCATTCAGTATTTAATATTCCTGCAATTTTAAAGAGCACCAAGTGAATAAGGAAAGACTTTGCTTTAGTCACTAACAGATCCGATATTTCTGTCCGTTTACATTGATCGATAATAAACGGTAAAGTTATTCATTGTAGAGTTAGCTTTATAGCTTTGTTTCCTAGATTTAGGCAAAGGGCACATGCCATTATAATTTTCAACATTTTGTTTCATTTCACGACTTCTTCACAAATTCTTTCAAAAGTTATAGATGTATGCATCCTCAAATCCCTAGTAACCATCATTCTCTTGTTACCTCTCAGTTCTACTTAGATGATCACTTGAACTCATTTGCTGGCTCTATTGAACATACTAAGAGGCTACAACCAATTGTATTATACAAAGGAAATGGAAGCTCATGCAGTAAGGAAAACTTGCAATAATACCAAAAATAGGGTACGGTGCCTCCATTGGAGCATCTCTCATGCAGAATTTCATTTTCTTGGTTCAGTTGAAGCAACAAATTCTTTTTTCATTTGCCAAGAGCTGAAGCAACAACTGCACGAGATAATGTGGCCCTATCTTTGGACTGAGTGTTTTAAGAAGGTCAGGTTTGGGTTCACAATCCTCTATTTCCTATTTACATAAGTACAATGAACAGGTTTGAGCACATATGTGGTTTTTTCCTCACCTTTTGGATTTCTTTCGATATGCCTCTATTTCTCATTAATTAATCTCTATTTCTCATTATTTAAGCTATGCCAAGTTCCACAACATGAACTGTTTTGTGTTCAAAATGAAATTGTATGAAAACACATGATTGCTATACACTTAAATGTGTTTAAAATGGTTAGTCCAACGTGTCAATATGTATGGTCATCGTTGCCACAGTTTATTTCATGCAGATTCTTTATAATTTTCAGGTCCAAGAGTTCAGCCACCATCCCATTAATGGAAAGGAATATTAAAGGAATATTAAAGGAATATCTACCACGTATATATAAATGTAATTTTGTGCATGTTAGAAGTTGATTATGAAATTTATTCGTAGTCTTACCATGAAACAACTGACACTGCACTTTTTCGTAGGCAAAAAACTTAACTTCTCCATTATGGTGAATACTAAGTAAATCTACCGTCAAGCAATTACGTTCAAATTACCTCCAACATCAACAACAGATTCTTGCTCTCTTACAACATACATTGAGATCAACGTTGTTGAAGCTGAAGATATATGATTTGCACTTTGATCCACTGCTTTATTATTCAGTTTAAAATGTCATTTTCATTCTTCTTGTTATTCTCACAATCATCAATTCTCCATATTGACATGAGATAATAATTCATTTTCACATTTTCATGATTTTGCACAACACGCAGGCTTGAGTCGAGTCTCTGAAAAGACTCCCTTTCCATTGCGAAGTGAGTATAAAGGCAATAATTGATGCTCTTGTAGCACCCAACTGCCTGAACTCTATCTAAACTCGATAACTCTGAAGTATTTAACTGCAAATAACGGGTTATATCATGGTAATGAACAATGTTCTCCCTCGAAAAATATGTCGTGTCAGATCTAAACCCTAGTTTAAGGACGACAAAGAAAAATGCCAATCAACAGAAACTCATGAGTAACTGATCGAGTATGGAAAATTTGGCATACCGCAATTCCATTTAGCTCTCGACCGGAAAAAGGCCTCCTCCCGTTTGATACAAGAAGGATGGTATGCCTTGGGGCAACCCCTACAGGTAAGCAATTGCAACAAATTAACCATAATGGACCACATAAACCCTAAAAAAAACCCCAATCACATCACGACGAACAAGACTGCCTATTCACTTAAGACGAGATTAAAAGTCAGTTATCCTATCGAACATGGATAAACGAGGAAAAGGCCCTAATATTGAGAAAAAAAAAACATCACACGGACCTTGCTAAACAAGTTTGCAGCTTTTCTATTCAAGCAAGACACCAAAAATCGAATAAAACCAATGAGGCAAATTTCAGTTTCTCAAATACCAACAGTCTTGGTAGGGGGCGAAGGAAGGATTAAGCCCATTAATCGAAGCTGGTGCACAGATTAAACATTCCCATTTTCTTGCCATGAAACTAGACATCAATTTTACCTCATAAATGATATCCAAACCAAGTAGAGACTTATGATTTTAGCTTCAAATGCCAATCTTAATTTACCAAAGAAAGCACAATTACTGTTCACTCTAGAACGTCCCCTTCTTGCTGCTGATTCTCCGTTTTCAACTCTAACCGCCAAACTATCAAAAACACAGAGCCCAGGAGGAAAAAAAAAATTCAAAAGAAATCACCTGCGATCGCATAACACGAGATTGCCACCGTCGAAGCAAATGAAGCAAACATCCTCCTCATCGTCGGCTTTATTCCTCGCCACCTGCTGCGAAGCCTTCGCCTCCCCTATACTTTTCGGCGGCCTGCCGCGCTTCCGCCTCCCCGGACCACTCGCCGCCGCCGATTCCGCCCTCACCACAGCTCCCCCGGCCACCACCGGAGGCGCCGCGGCGGCGGCGCCAGCAGCACCCCGCAGCTCGGCTGGCCGCGGATCATCCGATTCCCGAGGAGGAGCCGCAGCCGCCGCCTCGCACTGATCGACGCCGGCGAGGTCTTCGCCGCCGCGCAGGGAGCCCTGCCGCTCCTGTTCCTCGGCGGAGGACTCGAAAAGCCGGAGAATCTCCTGCTTCCGCTCCTCCCGCAGCTGCTGCTGCTGAAGCAACTCCATGAGATCGGGACACACCCCCGCGCGCGCGAGAGAGAGATTCCGGGACAGCGATGGTGGAATCAGGAACTCGAACTCGGACTCGTACAGGGAGGGGGACAAACCCTAGGGTTTCGATTGGGATTCGGTTTGGGGGGGAAGGAGGAGGAGGAGGAAAAAAATTGGGGGGGGGGGGGGGATTTGGTGCGGGAGAGGTCTAACGGGGTTTCTTGGGTTGGAGTGGCCACATGGGGAATGCAAAAATATTGGACTTGTGTTGACAAGATGGGACAGCACCCATTTTCTCTCCCCTTTTTCCTTTTTTATATTAAAAAATAAAAAGAGGAAATTATTTTTGACCTGTTTTTTTTGGGATTTTGTACGGCAGTCGGGGGGAGGGAGGAAGTTGAGAGAAGGACGACACGGAAAGTGCGTGGGAGAGCGAAGGGAGACTAGTGTTGGGCGGCGGTGCATGCTCGCCAATCCGCTTTAACCCGTTAAACTCAGGTTAAGCATGGTTTTGGGGTCGCCCAGAAATTTATTTTGTTGAGAAATATCATTTGACCAATTGATTTTTATTTTTTTTTAGAAAAATGTTTTTATTTTCTCGTGTTCGGGCGGATTATTACACATGAGATGTGAAGGATTACTCGATGCTCTTTTTATGACATTAACGGAAATAAAGTATAATTCTTTTTACGATGAACTCAGTGTCTTTCTGTTGGTCCCCTGTGTGTTTTATGTACCTAATCTAGCTGAGGTCCAGAGCGCTTTGAAGCTATGATTGATGTGCTATATATGACGACTCGGGTTTAGGGGTGGAGTCTCGAGGTCCCATGGCCAAGGATGGAGTCTAGGGCTAGGAGCTCGAGGTCATGAGTCGAGGTCTCGACATAAACATAGAGCATGAGATCTCGACGTCGATTCTAGGGTGAAAATATGGTAGGAAAAGACTAAAAATAATAATAATAATAATACTTGTCTCGAGAACACTCTATGAATCACTAAATAGTTCAAAAGAGTTGTGCTTGCATGGATCTCAAAATCACTCTTCGTAAATTTGATGTAGAGTAAGGGCGATGTGAATAGTAGATTGAATCTAAAAATAAATTTGGCCAAACTCGGATAAAAATACCATCAATCTATTGGTGAGGTCATTATCGTGGCAACTTTCAAAATATGGAGAAAAACAATTTGAGAATTTTCATCAAGTTGGTCTTCAGGTTCTAATTGGATGACGATGCATTAAAATTTCGTACACCATAATTCAGATCGAATATCTAGTTTCTTTCTTCTTTCTCCTACGATTACTAAGTCGAAGGCAACACGTAGCTAAAAGCAATTTATTGGATATTTAGTTTTTTGCTTTTTAGGTCATTCGACGATGAATAATATTATACAGAGACTATTTGCTCTTTATATTAATGAAATTAATTCGTGCTTACATAAATTTTAAGCTGAAATGTTGTACGATATAGTAGCATATCGCGCTCCATGCATGCACATACGTAGATTGCAAATGGCTTGTTGTCGAGAATAATCAGCATGAGCTCATACTTAAAAAAACAAATCACGACCGGTTCTCAATTAATTTTCCTTCCATAAAAGGCAAAACCTTAATACAACGACGTATAGTGACCGATTAGATATATAAGAGAATCGATTACATACTTAATAAAATAAATTCGACTAGCTACATTCCTTAAAACGCTCGACATGATTGAAAAATTAACAAAGCAAAGTTGGCTCGACAAGCGAGTTTAGTCCCCGCCCGCCTCATGAGTTGAAGCAATGGAGCATATAATCCGATGCCATATGCATGGTGAATTTGTATTTCTATTTATTCGTCTAAATTTGTCGATTTCTAAATAAAATGACCCAAAAAAGAAAAGAAAAGTCATCGTTTGACTTTGACCTGATAAAGGCAAGAGAGACGAGCGAATCGGGGTCTTGTATAAAGGCGTGTTCTCAATTTCGCTTTTGAGTTTGTGTGTGTGTATGGGGTGGATAGACTCGCACTGGAAAAAGCTTGGCTTGCCATAAGAGAATCAAGCATGTGTAAGTGACACGTGTCGTTCCAAGACACGCGCGTGTCTGCACTTCAAAATTTCCATTGATTTTATTACCCACTCGCTCCTTTCTTAATTCAAAGATCAACCCAACAAGACGATCGATCTCTATTATTTGTTGCGCGGGGATAATTAATTAAATTAAGTATGATTAAGCTAAATGATGAACGATAGTCTACCCCCAACGTGGTCATTTCAAGATTGTTTTTTTTTTTTCTTTAGTCCCTGACCGATCATCCTTCCATTCACGATCCCAAGCGAGCAAATAATGCCAGCCGATTGATCGGTAGGGCTTGCGAGGAACCATCCCGACACTCCTCCCGAGAGGAAAAGGCGTGGCCATGGAATCTACCCTCGAAAATTTAAATGTTCAACCTTGGACTTGATGCATCGGCTTGAGGCACATGATGCGGCCTTGAACTTGTGCCAAGCATGGATCTTAAAGCATGTTAGGATTAAGAGCACAGTCACTACAGAATAGAGAAAGAGATAGAAAAATCAAAACACAAGGTTTTATTTCGATTTACCCTTAAATTAGAGTTACATCTAGCAAATGATTTCACTATAATTAGCATATCGTACCTCTCAATTATATCATTTAATTACAAGCGAAAGAGAATTTATATAGACAATGGCTATTTATGGCTAAGCTCAAAATACTAATATAATACGGGTTTAAACTATAAAAACCTTCTAACGTCTAAGGGGTGCTGCCACCTTAAGGATACCGCTGGGGTAGCTCCCTCGAAACTTCGCCCTCTCATTGGGGAGTAGGATCCCCGTGCTTTCCTATCGATGGGGAGTATGAATCACACTTCAACAAAGCATAGACTAGGTGTGCTTGAGTAAGGTAATGGATGATTGAGATAAATCGACAGCATTACTCAAGAAGGATCGATCGATGCAAATCGCAAAAGCACAAATTGTTGCTCTTGAATGATCGGAATGCCAAGGGGTTGGTTGCATGGTGCGAGTGCACGAGCATGGCTTGCATGGAGAGTGAACAAGCATAGTTCAAGCTTTGGGAATGTAATGTCTCATTGGTCACATGCACTACTTGTGCCATCGACCAAGTCCGGCATGTGAGTTGTACCCTGGCCATGACCCAGGGCAAGTGCCGGTGAGTAAGGGTGCGTTTGATAACCCTCTAGAATTTTAATTCTGCCTCAAAAATAATTTTGGAGTAGAAATGCATTTGGTAAAGAATTACTTATTGAGCAATTTTCTACTTCTGAATGAGAATTATATTTGATCAAAAAAATAATTCTTTAGGGCCAAAAGTTATTCCGACCAGAAGTTATTCTTTTATATTTTTACTTCCTATTTTCCTTCTCCTTTTTTTCTTACGCTCGTAGGCCGCCGCTGCCGTCGGTCACCGGTCCTTGTCGATGGATTTGTATCGCCGACTGCTGGTCCTCGTTGGTGGGTTTGTATCGCCAATCGCCGGCTGGTCGCCAACCACCAGCCTGTCGCCCGCCGTCATCGGTAGCTGGTTCCCGTCGGTGGGTTTGTATCATTGGTCGCCAAGCGGTGGGTGGTCACTAATTGCCACTAGTCGCTAGTTCTCGTCGGTCGCCTGTTCCCGTCAGTCGTCGATCCCCGGTCATTGTTCGGTAAATTTATTAGAATCAGAAGTTGAATGAAGGCGCATTTGGTAAACATTTTAGAAATTTATTTCTCATTCTCTTTCAGAATTGATTTTGGCAAGAATCAATTATTGCCAGAAGTTGAATTCTGAAAGAGAAAAGAAAACAAACGTACCCTAAGTTTGTGACCAATCATGTGTGCTGGGAACAAGGATGGCTTTAGATAGAGCAGTTGGCCGATGATAAGGCCGAGATATCCCAAGAGGATGTTTAGGAACTACTTGTAACCATCTAAATAATTGAAAAAGCTTGTCTAAGCAATGTCCCTTTCTTTTATCTTGTATTGTGGCTGCATCCGGATATAAGTGGGTGTGTGTTGTGGGGAGAATTACAAAAAAAAAGTCATAAACATATTGCATTGTGTCAATTCAGTTTTAAACTTTTTAGTTATACTGATTGAGTCCTAAATATTTTCATGTTTTTTCAATTGAGTCAATTCGGCCAATTTTGATTAGAATTCGCTAACGTGAAAATATTTTAATATATTTTTTTCGAATTATTTTTTTTAAAAAATTATTATTGTTGTTGTTTTTTGTTTAACTTATTGTTGGCGAGGGATGCCCTCACCTAGATAGGGCGAGACCATTGAGGGCCCTCGCTTAGGCCGGCGAGGGCTTCGATGAGGGCCGCGACACCCTCCTAATGCTGGTGAGTTCGTCCCGACCCTAAATTTTAAAAAAAGAGAGAAAGAATTCAATAAAATATTAAAATATTGTTTAAAAAAATGTTAACGTCAGCGTTTGCAATACCATATAGGATGGTTAGTGTCAATGTTAGTGATTTTTTGGCAAAATTGATCGGATAGACTTAATTGATAATGTTTATAATTCAATTGACATGATTGAATGATTTATGACTGAATTGACATATTTCGGTAATTTTTCCGTGTTTTGTGTCCTATAATAAGCCTTATTGGTCTAAGACAATGTTGCTTGTTCAATTAATAAAAATTGCGGGAAGTCCTTGCATACGTTCCGAATTTCATACGATCCTCGATGTGCGAGAGCGTCTGGGCAACTCTTGGCCCTGTGCTCGATAGCAAACGGGCTTTGGTCGAAGATGACCGGGCGTCTGCGCCTCCATCACTGGCGTGATCGGGCACGCGACCGGGCAGGGGCATCATGGCCTGGTTTGTGGGCAACGGGGGCAGATGGGGATCGTGATGCGTAGCTTGACTTGTGAAAACGGGTTCGCGGTCGCGCGTAGGAATTGGGTGTGGCCTGACCCAGGCGCGCTCGACAGCGTAAGAGATGTGTAGGGGCTTGACGGCTCCCACGTCATAATAACACGAGATTTTTCTTTCCATGAAGGGAAATGCTATGACGGTGGGAAAAAAAGCGCCAGACTCGAACTTCTTCACGCCTTTATTAAAAAACGACTCGGACATGGTCACTGTCAATTACGAAAATTTAATTGGAAAATCATTTTTATCTCTCATTTTAATTGTCTAATCTAATAATCCTAAAATGTTGCCGGTACTTTGGGGCGTTCTCGCAAAGACTCTTCCCTTTTTTTTATTTTATTTTCAAATATTATCTTTTTCTTTCGGCCGTAAGTATTATTACATGGACTCAATTCCCACTCCCGCCACGTGCTCATTTATTGGGGGTTCCCAGAAAAACGAACAAAATAAAATAAAGAGAGAGAGAGAGAGTAGGGGGGCCTGAGTGGGGCCCACTTCGCAGGATTTGTCCCGACACGATTGCTAAAAAACGGGACCCAATCCCGCCACGCCCCTGCACAGCCCTGCACTGCTGCTTTGGGTTTTGTAAGAGATTCGTGTGAAAAAAAGAAGAAAAAATAACGGTCAGCTCAGCAGAGCACACACGTGGAGCATTTTTGTCCGAAAACTAATTTACAAAGTACCTTATGTCTTTTTTACCCCCCCAAAAAAAAGGTACCATATGTCTTTGAGCGTGATAGCTCCAGAAAAAATCGAACGGTTTGAATATTGTAGAGGTGATCATTAGACGAGCTTGGATACATGCGCTCTAGGCGACGGTAAAAATGACATGCCTGAATGATCCAGCTAGGATTTGGCAAGGTCAAGATTGAAGTTGACATTTTTAAGCTCACTCATCGTTATCTGCAAAATTACTTTAATTGTTATGTATAATCATATTAGCTTGGTTAGGAGCGGAGTCTACCGAACAAAGTCATATCTCAAATTCAACCAATCTTTAGTCCTTTTCACTTTCGAGATTGGCCCCATTAGGCAATAAATTTGCCAAAGCTTATTTCAAGTGATGGGCGGGCAGATTGCTCCACATCCATTGGATGGTATCGTATGGGAGAAGTTGATTTATCGCAAAGATCATATGAATTGACTCTTCACAATCACTTTCTCTCCGTAATCAAACGAAAGAAAGATAGAGATGAACATATTCGAATAATGTAGACGGGACGTAAACTTTTAATACTGAAGATGTTCCCCGAGCGCATATGTGGCAGCAGATTCAAGAGATCGCAAATTGATCGATGGTCGATCCGTGACTACCGATGATAAGAGAGTCACGATCGACCGGAAACATTTGTTATGATGAACATCATGTGAAGTTAGCTACTATTAGCATGCGTGATTTAATCGGAAGGCCCCTAATCTCGAGATGTTTGGATCCGTCCCTAGGACATTTGACCCAATGGTAATCTGTAAACCTCACGACGAAATTGAAAAGTGAAAAAAATAATTGGAAAAGAGTTCATGAAAATATTTTAGACCCACTGTCCGTGGTAATTTGGATTTTTGGAAGGTCTCGGTAGAAATATCGAGGTTTTTTGTTTTTGAAACAAATTGTATCACCAAGTTAATAAGGTTGTAATCATCTAAAAATACTAAAGCCAAAGTAACAACTCTGAAAACATCTAATAGCGAGTATATAAAAAAAATAATTCACAATCACTCTAACACGGGCAATAAGAACGCTGCCATAATGAGATCTTCCATTTATGTTGTGTATACACTAGCCGATAGTCGATAAAACAAATCAATCTAATATATTTAAAATTGCACATTTATCTTGAAATGAGATCGTTTGTAAAAGTAAATTCTCTTTATTATTGTTGTTGTTGTTGTTTGCGTTTCTACTGTAGGAATTTTAGAATAAGTAGGACAGTCTATGCTTCCTCTTACCTCTATTTTCTTATAATTTACAAGTGAGGTGGGTCATAATTCTGACTCTGAATGAACCTTTTTTTTTACCAAAAAGTGACTTTCGTTCTATTTAAAGGCGAGATGGACAAATGCAGAAGTTAGGTGATTAGTAGTCAAAGAGCCTATTCACAGATTGACAGGAAACTTGAAGCTGGATTCATTGGACACGACCAACGCGTATTGCTTGCTATTTTCCTATGATTGGGCACATTTCATGAAAATTGAGCGTGTCGAATGGAACCTATTTCCTACTCCATGCCCGACGATAGATGTTTAGACCCATCATCCTCTTCCTGACTATATTCACTTAACACCATGGAAACATCGATTAGTCGAATCTTTTGACTTGATTGATTGCACAAATGCACGAAAACCGTTCCGTTTGTGTGAAATGTAGAATAAGATCACCCTGCAAATGATGTGATTTTGGCTCTGCTTGCAGCATTCTATCAGCACCGAGCTAATTACGATTCGTAAAGAAGTGGAAATCTAACAACGACACCCTGTCGAAGTGAGGTGTGCGCCGACTCGAAATGGCAAGTCTCTACACGCACGCAATCTCCATGTGGTAACATTAAATTGTAACTGGAAAAGGAAGAAACTAGAAAGAGAGATGCGTCGCCCGCACATTGATGGGGAACAAACAGTTGTTGACGAATCCGACACATCAAGATCGTCATGCACGATCGATAGGACAGTCGAAAGACGAGAAATGAGAATAGAAGAAGAAGAAAAAAAGGCAAGACAGAGAGAGCATTCAAGGTTTGGTCAAAGCGAAAGAGAGCCAGTTGCGTGCATCGATGAAGTCGAGTGAAACGAAGGGCTTGGCCTCTTCAGGAGTGAGCTCCCTCGACCACGGCACACGCCCGCCGAACGAAGCCCCTGGTCCCATGCACTTGTATTGCCCGTAAAACACCGTCCTGCATTGCGCACAGATCTGTTAGGAATCAGCCCACAATTACACAACTAGACATAAGGTCGTACTTTTCCGTCGATGGAAAGTATGAACCACACCCCAATAAAATCCACACAACAATGAAATTTACTTGATCCATTTGAGTATTTTTGATGGGCAAGATAAGAAATTTGCTTACATGTCTCTGTTTTTGTCGCCCCAATCATACCATCCTTTAGGGGCGATAATTCGATCCATGTAAGTGTACGCGAAGACCACACGGGAGAAAGTGCCCCATGCTCGGCCGAGGAACAGCGCGCCCGACCCCGTCACCTTGCACCCCACGAACGAGAACCCCGTCTCCTCCAAAAAGCTCTCTCTCTTCTGTGCCGTCACCGCTCCGTAGCTATTGCTCACGGCGTGCAGATGGCAGCCCCTGTAGAACGACAGCCCGTTCCCAAACACGAAGTCCACGGACCCCTCGACGTAGCAGTCCCTGAAGTAATGCCTCCCTATGTGGTCGTAGAGCGTGTCCTGTGACCCGACGAAACGGCACCCCGCAAAGGCTGCTGCATCTGCGGAGATGCGGAGCGCCACCGCCTGCTTCCCTAGTGCTCCCGACGGGGGCAGTGGGGCTTCGTTCTATCACGAAACGATCGAGATCAAAGTCAAAAGCTCATTCCGATAATCAAATCTATTAAACGAGGAGATAGTACATAAGCTCATTCAGATAGGTCAAATTAAAATGTAGACCCACGGTGAAGCACCTTGAAGGTGATGTTCTTGGCAATGAAGAAGGGAGAGTTGACAGCGAATGTGGCCGAAGCGAACGTGCCCAATGGGCGACCGTTGGGTCCAATTCTGTCTGCTGTGTCGTCCCACTCTATGACCGTCTTGTCCGCACCTGCTCCTTTCACGGTCAGATAAGCCATCGTCGCCGGGATCTCTACTTTCTCTCTACCCTCAAAAAACGGAAATTGGAATTAAAGAGGACCAGAAAATTGAAGGTATGTATTGAGTTTTCAAAGCCCATGCATTTATCAACATTGAAGCACTAACCTCACGCGCGTACATTTTACATGTAGATATACCTTATATGTGCAGGAGGATGTAAGAAGTCATTAAAACGCCCCCATTCGGAAAATGCTGAATTACAAATGTTGGGTGAGGGTACATTGGGATAAGGAACTTTGGAAATGATAGACTTTTAACTCATAGGTCATTTGGATTATGTTATCCAACATCTCAACTTTTGCATAAGGGCCTTTGGAGGCCCAAAATCTCTCGAAAAAGCTAAACCTAATGCACCTATAATAATCTTTAGAGGATTGAAAAGAGATGCGGGGAATTGAATTTCAAATGATTTGACTTTGATAAAGTCAAGTGCGCAGTCGTTTATTATGAAAACTAAGCTATTTAATAATGTGATGCGCGCATATATCTTGTAATTTAACGAATCACTTATGCACATATAATCTGTGCCGTTAGATAGATGGGCATAGTTTATCATCCTGACGAACTTGGTAGCTGGATTGCTCCTGCCAGATCGGCTTAAAGGGCAAAATGGATGGACTTGGGCAAACGACTCCATTCTTTGGACCAGCACACCTAGGTCTGATCAATCTTATATAAAAGACTTCAACAATTTTTTCAATCAGCTGCTAGCCTTGGTAAGGATTTTCAGGTTCAGTGCGGGGTCCTGCTCATCCAGGCCTATGCATTGGCCGGGCTTGTTTCGGATCATGTATGTATGATTAACACTTACCTGTAAGTTCCTGCGCTAATGGAGATCACCACCCGGCAGTTGTTGACTATCGGCACTGAACGTAGAGCCGCTCCCACCGAAGCAAATCCTCCTGACCTCGGTTTCTTGCTCACTCTCAGCCTCAAGCACGGCTTGAACCTGTTCTTGACCTTCTTGAACAGAGAACCAGAGAAAGACGAACCCGAACCCGAACCCGAACCCGAACCCGAACCCATCTGTCTCACCCAATTCTGATACCCTTCATCGATCAAGTCGAACGAGGAAGGAATAGTGCCAATGGTGCTTCCAAACAGTAAAAGATATAAGCAAAGCTTCAACAACATTGCTTGCATGTTCGTCGTTGCACTGCTGAGAGACCTGAGAGACAAGAGGTAAGGTCTTTGGACAACGTTATCGGAATGACAGGTTTGGAAAGCAGAGAGGTGAGCTTTTGGACAACGTTCGAGTGTGTCTTTTTGTTTAGCTTCCTGCTGGTGCAACTCCATCACTCGTTTGACCTTAGCAGATGACTTTCAGACGACCCTTTTGTCTACTTTCGGTCTGTTTCATGGTCGATATTCATCGTCCCAAATTTACTATTATAACGACAATATCCAAACACGGTCCGTTCGTACAGCACGGACGCGATACTAGGTAAAATACGAAATATGAAGAGAACATCTGAATATATAACCACCGCGACACGGTTAGCTCGTATATCGGCAAGAATTACTATGTGTTTGTGTCATAATTCAATTTTTATTTGGACTTGTTCAGTAAAAATTACATACCATATTCTAACTGTTGACATGAATTGACATGAAATACATAAGTGAAAAACCTAATATTAACTCAAGTTTACTCCAAATTAGCAAAAAGAAAAGAGAAAGAAAAAAGACATTTAAAATCTCCTTGAAACTAACAAACATATTGTTTGGCTACCTAAATTCCTATAGTCAATCAATGGTCAAATGACGATACTAAATTCAGATGGTGCTCATGATAAGTGTGGATTTATGTTTTCACGACTCTGACAGAGCTTATGTGAAATTCAGGCCGTCCTAATCAAAGGTTTAAAAAGAGGGCTAGAGAGAAATTTGCTCCAATCACCCTTCTGATTGGCGGATTATAAGTTGCAGGCATCAATCAAATATAAAATCACCTAAATTATATTATTATGGGAGATGTCTATGGTTGTAGTCCACTATGGAGAAGGGTGGTGGAAGGAAGTTATCTTTTTTCCAAACAAGAGATGGAGAAAAACCTGACCATTATATTGCGAAAGATTTAATTATCACACCTTTTTTGTCCGTACATCAATTTACATCCTCGCTTTTGAAAACCTACAGTTTGCATCTTATGTTTGGTTGCTAGATGAGAACTTCCGTTATCCTTATTCATTTATCAAAGTGTTGTTTTCTTTTCTCAAATTGCCCTCGTCACTCTCTTTATCCCTTCTACAAAAACCACAAACCTCAACAATTCCTTAATCTTTCATCCTCCTCTCTCTTCCCCCTCTCAGCCACTTCTGCCCAACTCGGCTACTGTGGCTGGCGCTTTCTCGGTCTGAGCCATCGTCCTTGGCGACTCAGCTACCGTAGTCTGTACCAAGGACTACATGCAAGGAAACATGTTCAAGAACCTTGTTCCCGATCTGGAGATCCTCATTCTAGATGGGCACTGATTCATCCACGAGGAGAGAGCCCAACAAGTTTGCGACGAAATTCTCAACTTCTTCCATAAACTTTGTGTTGAATAGCAACTTTTGTTGGTCTTGATCATACTGCAGAAAGTTTCTCAGTGAGCCACTACCTCCCCCTCTCTCTCCACTGTGCAGTGTAAGTGCCAATGTCATTTAACGACAGAATGAGATGATTTGCATGTGCTTCTTCGGTGCTTCGTGAAATGAATCGGGCATTTTCTTCCTACTGTCTTCCCTCGCTTCGCTAAACTTTAATCTTGAGCTTTTGGTCCATAAAACTCGCAGCTCATTTTATGTCGAGCACCGTGAATTCACAGGCTGACTGAACTAGCATGCCAAGTTCTCTTGTGAGCCTGAATTATCATATCTTTAAATGAGGTTGGACCACATGCTTTACCAGTCACATGCGAGTTTGAAAGCGCGCCGTAGACAATTCAATGGCAGCAAACGATGTGCATAAATATTTCTATCAGAGACGGAAAAAAATTACACATAGACATACAATTTGTGGGGAAAAGCAATTCCTCAGAAAATAATAGAAGAAATGATTTTGCTTTAGATCCTGTCCTACCTCTTCATATATTTGAACTTTGAACTAATCTTTGGTTACCTTTGATTTTTTGCCATATCTCTACGAACATACACAAAATTACCGAACCTCAAAGGCATTTTCTGCTTCCCTTCTGGTTTTTCTAACTATTTAGAGTGATCATAAAATAATTGATTACGTATTATTAGGAAATTTCATATGGAAGAAAATATTTCGTGATAACTGTTAGAAAAAGTGATTTATGATTTGCTATACTTTTGTTGTTGCTAAGCCAAGCGTTGTTGTCTAAGTAATTTGCAAGTGAAATTCATTTCCATGGTACTCTTTTTTATTGACAAGTTATGTCTAATCAAAGGATTAAAGACTAAACTCAAAGAATTAGTTGCAATATTGCATTAGTTGCGAATCTCTGTAATTCCAGTATGAAAAAAATGGTAGGAATGAATAAAATCAAAGGATTAAAGAAATAAAATATGTTGTCGAGAACAATCCATAAATCACCAAAGGGTATGGTTGTGATTTTGCGTAGATACCCGTATTATCATTACTCTTCATAAACATGATGTAAAAGAAATATGACATTACTAACAAATTGAAACTAAAGTAGATTTGGCCATAATCAGACAGCAATACTGTTAAGGATAATATTTCACTTGGTGAAGTCTTTTTGTGGCTAGCTTTCAGAACATGGAGAAGTTGCTGGATAATATTATGGAGATAAAAAGACACAGAAAAACCAACCATTTAGATTGAATATCTAGTTTCCAACTTTTAACCATATGGGGATATAGATCAGTTTTTTTCCCCTTCTCCTACGAATACCAAGCCGAAGGCAACTTTTAAGTAATTATAGAATATTTGGTTATACATTTTCTTTGGCAAAAAGACACTAAAAGTGTTAAAACTTGTGTACGACACTCACTTTAGTGCAAAAACTTTTTTTCGAATCACTTAAGTGCCAACTTTTTTTAAGAACGATCACTTAAGTGCCAATTTCGATATGCTTGGTTGGAAATCTTATGTGGCATTTTCTTTTTTATTAATAGCTTAAGCTACGTGGCTCGCCGGAGGTCTAGTTAGCATCATCCCTAGCTTTTTTTCTTTTTATTATTTTTTTTTTTTCTCTCTTCTTCCTCTAGCCACCAACCGGCTGGAGGGAGGGCCGGCGAGGTCGGCCTCACCCAGCCATGGCGAGGTGAGCCTTGGTCGGTTCGGCGACTGACTAGAGGAAGAAGATAAGGAAAAAAATAAAGGAAAAAGAATCAAATGCCACATATTTAGTGACACATCACTTAAAAGAAAAGGAAAAAGAAATTAAAATGCCATGTCATATACAAATTTGAATTTCAAATGCTATGTATTTTTTTGGCCGGAAATTCTTGTCGTTGGCACTTAGGTGATCGTTTTGTCTCTGATTTGGCACTTAAGCGAGCCATTGAAAAAATTTGGCACTAAAGTGATCTACGTACTTGAGTTTTGACATTTCTGGTGTCCTTTTGCTCATTTTGTTTTGATAGGAGATGTCAACATTTGAAAAACAAACTCAAGAGTAACATTGTTACGTCCCCAACTTTCATTCTTCAAGAGCTATTCAATATTAACAAAATCTCATTTTGTTACTTTACAGGTTTGCCTAGTCACCACGGCGCAAGTAAGTGTCCCTTTTCCTTAGAATTCTTTGAGCTCTAAAGAAAAATCTTTAAAAGAAAAAAGCTCTTAGTGCTTTTCCAAATCCAAATTAAAAAATGAGCATAAAAGAAATTCGAAACCATTTTCTCCATAAATTTTGAATGATTGCTTCTTTATACATTAGAATATGCATCTTAATTAAAAAAAATTTCCCAAGGAGGATAGTTTTAACAAGTGACTTTTACAAAAAGAAAAAAAGAGTGTTGAATATGCGAAGTGAAAGCTTCATGCATTGGTATATGCGTCTTTAATAAAAAAAAATTCAGGGAGGATAGTTTGAACAAGTGACTTTAACAAAATGAAAAAAAGAGTGTTGAATATGCCAAGTGAAAGCACTTAGGATGACAAAAGGCAAAATGCTAAGAATGATCATTGCTAGCCATTTTGAGCCTAATTAGGGAGAGTTTTTAAAATACCCATGTCAATGTCAAGAACCACCCTGCATTGGGGCAAATAGGTGGTTAAGGTTGAAAACATTTGGAGAAAAAGATTAAGAAAGATTTTATTGTCTTCACTTGCATCAACCTTCTTGTGGTGATTTCATGTGAATTCTCATGAAAGCTCGAGACGTCCCAAAGTGAAGAAGAGCATTCATTTCTCTACCCAAACACTGATTACTCTTTTGAATAGCCAAGTTGGGCCTTAATATTCAATTTTGAACTCAGTTGGTGATTATCTCGTTACATTGGGGCAAGCATATGATTTACCAAAAAAGATTGGTAATATTAAAACGATGTCTCAAGAGTCCTATGAATACCAATTAAAAAGTCAAAAGAAATTGAAAAACTCGAGGCATGAGAAAAAAATAGATACTATGTAAAAGCAGGAACCAATGCTAAAAGATTGAAAATATATTTTAAAAAAAAAACTAGGGGCATGAAAAAGCAGGCTGCCCGGCCTATGCTCGTGAAAGAAAAACTACATCAAGGGCAAAGCTCTTATGTAAAGAGAAATTGGTTTGAATACCAAATAAATAGAAAAGAGCGAAGCTCTTATGTAAAAAATGAATGAACAATAGACTCTTGAGAGTGATCTAACGTCAAAGACTTTGAAAGAATTGGATGAGTTGGTAATGGTGCCAAGATTATCACCAATCTCATAACCCTTGAAGAATACTTTTAACCTTATTAGCCTTTCATTTCTTACCCAACATCGAACCTACATTACAACCCTTAGAAAGTGTCTTCTGATTAGAATAGACGTGAAGATTTCACAAAGAAAGCTACCGCTCGAAAAGGTGGAAGCAATGATTTCTTATCTCATTTTTGATGTTCTTGACTTGTAAATCGATAAGATTGACGGATATTTCTTCTATGGTATCAAAGTCGTTATCCTTTGTGTAAGCCCATAACCAAGCCAACATTACGATCCTCCGAAAAGACCTTTAAGGTACACATATTGCGAATATTTCCAAAAGCCTTCTATACTGGTTATGTAAGGTATTGTGAGCATTCAAATTAATTTCCCACATCAATGGATGAGACTAATAGCCTTCTAACGAGAGATTGCGAGAACCCTTTCTGACGAAGGAATCCTCATTTGGCATTCATAAATCAACCCTTTTCATGAGTTAAGGTTATCTTAGTAATAACTCTTGTCTTAAGGAATTTGATGATTGATGGTGTTAACCAAGCCAGTTGGCAATTTCATGGTAATGAATGCATTCAAAGTTTCCAAAACCAAACAACTTTAGCTTGATTCAATTGTGATGAATGCCTTTTGATAATAGTCATGCTTTATACCATCAGTGCACTCTTTAAAACTTAGGCATATTGAACTCAGGCATATATTAAGTCATTTGTGTGGGAATTCAGGCATGTTAAGCCCTTTGAGTGGAAACTTAGGAACATTCAGTTCTAAGTGTGGAATTTAGGTTTTTTTTCAAGTTTCGTATAAAAACTTAGGCACATCAAGACCTTTATATATAAATTTAGATTTATCAAATCCTAGGTGGGGAAACTTAGGCGTTCTAAATCCAAGGTGTGGAAACTTGGATATTAACCTTTGAACTTGCATAGGATTATTTGACATAAAAAAAAAAAAACTTCCATGGCCCCACGAACTCTGATTTTTTTTTTGGTGATTAGTTGATCGGGTGAACTTGAGTGATTGCATGAATGATTGACAAAGACCGGGGGCATGAATGGTGTCATTTGACTGTTACACAAAAAGAAAAAAAAAAAAGCAAAATGGGCAGACATTTCATTTTTTTTTGGTGGTCTGGGGGCAGAGCATTTGGTGCATGGGGAATTTGAGGGAAAGGCTCTCCAGGGAATCTCTCGTTCCTTCGTTCGCGACGATCCTCCACCTTTGCGCTTCCATTTCTCCATCGCCTTCCACCACGTCGCGCCGCTGAGCTTCACCTCCGTCGTCGTGGCTTGTCTCCTTCTGTCGGTGCTTCTCCAGCCTCGCTCGTTTCACTATTTCGTCGCTCCCTCCAATTGGGGAGCTAAATCGTCCATCGCGCTTCGACTCAGACGAATTCGTCCGGCGAGCTTCTCCCAATCTGCGCAGTTCAGATGGTTTCTTTGCTGTTCAACTCCGGTGACCGATCGCTCGTGGAGTCCAGTGGAAGTTGAACCACCGAGTTCCAGATCTACGACCATCAACTCTTTTCGCTGGAGAAGAGTTGAGCGAATCAGAGAGATCTCGGCGCCTTCAGTCCTTTCTCCATTGATGCAACCTCCGACGGTGAGAATGGCTTCGAGAAAAGTCTGACTGAACTCCAATTCAGCACTTCAGACTCTACGTCATTTGACTTTGAAAATAAGCCAGAGCTAAGTCCTTCCTCTTTCTCCGGTTTCTATTTCCGATTCCTGATTCATAATAACCGCTGAGTTCTCGATATCTTGCTTGTGACACCAGCGCTTGCCTCAGCCAGCTCTGATTCCACCGACGCTATCAGTTCGGGAGCTCAACCGCAGGGATGCTACTGACTCAGTATCCGTATTTCCTCTTCTCGAGCTATACCTTTGTCGTGCACGTATGGAGTCGTTTGTTAATGCTTCGAATTAGTATTACAATTCGCTTATAGCTAGCTTGGTCTTAGCTGGTTGATCGCGTTTGTCTCGGTGTATGTCCATTTCGAATGCGTATTGAGTCGTTTGCCAATGCTTCGAAATAGGACTTCTGGTCACTTATAAACTAGCTTGGTCTTGGTTGGTTGATTGCGTTTGTCTCGGTGTATGTCCATTTCGAATGAGTTCAATGGCTGATGTGCTCACTGTGTTGAGATTGTATCGATGTGTCGAGTTGGAGATTATGTCTATTCTGGGTGCGCTTGCTGTCCGTATGTCCTGGTATGTGCAGTCGTGTAATTATGTGGGTGCGCTGTTTGTTGATTGTTGTTACTGGTCTATGGTCCGTGACTGATGATTCCCGAAAATTATATCGTGATTGAACTTCTAGAATCCTGGAATTGAATTCATAGTTGCTGCACATGCTCGTGTTTCTCATTCGATACAAAGTAGGACTCTATAGCTTGAGGAAGTCAATTGGTTCTACAGATTCAGACTTTAAAAGAGTGAGACCATGACAGTTTGGCCATATTTCCTTCTTCGTAGGAACTTGTGAGAATAATTATAGAGATATTGCATGATAATATAATCCTGTCGTGTTAACTGGGATGCACTTAAGCGAAATGCTCTGTGTCCTTGAAGGAAATGGTGAAATAGTTTGGTCGTGCACGTGTGCTGGCTCGTGAGTGGTGGCGATGATCCTGAGGTGGTCAGAGGAATTGCCAGAGGTGGTCATCTGAGGAGATGAAAGTCATTAAAAAGAAACGACAAGAAGGAAGGACTGAATTGTTGACCAGAGAAATCATATCGGTGATGTGTTTGATCATTGCGCTCATTGGTGGGATCCATATCTACTGTGATCCTCTCAACAAGATTGGCATCTTTTGAGTTGAGTGCTCTCTCTACCAATAGCTAAGCTCAATAAAATTGTTTTGCAAAGTGATTTACCGGGCATTGAATATTTTGAATAGGCCGGTCTTGCATAATGTTACAAATGAAGATATATATCCCCCGAAGGAACAGAAGTACTCAACATGATCACCTTTTGTATCCTGATTTTTTGAAATAACATTATTTGTGCTTTTATTAAAACACGGAATTTATTTGAATCGCCCGTACCTTGCGCGTGCTAAAAAGCTAGTCATTGTTTGTTGAGAAGAAAAGGCCTTGCTTTGCTTGTGGTGTTAAACTTGTCCATTGAGAAATCTAAGCTCATTTCTCTCGAAATAGCTAAAACGCAGAGGCCAAATTTGTTACTGAAAATATCGTCCCTTTTCCATGGTGCCAACTATATATGTTTTTCAGGTAACCTTTTCTTTCTTTTCTTTTCTTGCTTTCAAGATTCGGCCTCAGTAAATTTAAATCAAACGTACAAATGACAGTTAAATCGTCGTGAAACTTTAAAATGCGGCATCTAAGCAAATCACACACAAACTCTCTGACCATTGAGTATAGAGAAATTAGCCATAAATACAAGAGATTAATAAGGTAAGGCGTGATAGATATCTAGTTGATTTCGACCAATCTATTATATATAATTGAAGGAGTTGAGAGAGTGTTTGGCTCTTATGTGCGCCGCGTGGCAATTCATTTTGAGTCTATGATTGCCACGCGGACAATTTGTCATTTATCGGTTTGTATCTCTTATTGGATTTAAATTTCTAGTAATTAGATAAAGACAAATTATGTGAAGATTCTATCTCTTATTGAGTTTGAACTTGACAAAAAGGATAAATTAGAGAATTTTTTTCTTCTAATCATACTCTATCATCTCCCAATTTCTATGTTTTATATATATTGAACACAAATGCTAGAAAATGGATAAAGAGAAGGTATATCATTATTGTAGCAGTTATTAATTTTAAACCTGGAAAAATATATATAATAGAAAATTTTAATACTATACTCTTCATTAACATGGCCTATACAAAACATAATTTCTTAAATGTACTTATAAACAGCAAAATTTGACATTATGGATAAATATCTTATTGTTCAACAATTCTTTCTTGCAAGTGTAATTATCCAATCAAATTAGGATATGTATTCATGAGCAGAACAGTTAAACTTGAGTAAAATATTGGTTGATTGACATTTATCCATATCAAATTCAAGATGGATTGGATATTTGTTTAAAATCAAAGTAAAATTGGGTTTCTATCAAAATTTTTGTCATCGAGACTTAAGCAACATCAATACCTCGACCATCTTCGATTAAAGACCAAGCCTTCAAGGCCCTATCTGGTTCATGAAAAGGAATCAGAGATCTTGCTATCTTATTAGATATGAAGCCATCAAGACCCTTCAAATTGTGCTCATATCAATAGAATACCACATATTAATCTTACGCCTTCAAAAAGTATGATATTCTTCTATAAAAATATAAAATATTACCATTGTACGAATCTCATCTTTTTTCTCTTCCATAATACCTCATTTTAATGGAATACTAACGATTCAAAAATATGCATATAGAAATGCATATACGCGCTGCTAAGTAACTAGTATATAGTATAGTTGGAACCAAAAAAGGGAACAATGATAAATTTGGGAGTTTGAAGCAAGAGCACAAAATTGGAAGGAGAAGTTGTTCTTAGAATTCTTTCTGATGGTGGATCAATTTACAACTCTCACTCTCTAGTTCTTTTATAATAAAAGGAAGACACACATAAAATTAAGGCTACACGTCTTCGAGAACATCTTCTGACAAGCATAGCAACAAAAGTCCACAAAGTAATAAGAAAAAACACACAAACAATAAATGCACATAAAAATTCTTGAAGACATTGGTGAAGATGAAGATTTCTGTGGAGAGCTCTTTAATGAGCTTAATGAGTCTTTTTTTGTCTTCTTGCTTCATAGGTCTTCCTCATTAAATGCTTGCAGCATTTTGTTCTTCAATTTATTCCTTCATTAAATGCTTGTAGCTTTTGTCTTCATGAAGGAAATACAGTAATCAATTTTATTAACTTTAACAGCATCCCTTAAAATTGACTTTAAAATCAATAACACTAAGCATTGTCTTCAATTTCTTGAACAAATTCGCCTTCAATGGTTTCGTCAAGATATCTGCAATCTGATCTTCGAACCTACAGAAATCAAGCTCGACCTCACCATCTTTCACCAGCTCACGGATATAGTAATACTTGATATCAATGTATTTGCTTCTACCATGGAAAACTGGATTCTTGGCTAATGCAATAACCGACTTATTGTAACACATCATTTTGGTAGGACCTGTTTGTTCATGCATTAATTCAGTAAGCATCCTATGAAGCCATATTGCTTGACATGCCACTAAAACTAATGCCATGTATTTTGCTTTAGCTGTCGAGAGTGCAACAACTTGTTTTTTCGAGGACCAAGAAATTACTCATGATCCAAGAAAGAAAGCATTTCCCAAAGTACTCTTTCGAGTCTAGGTATCACCTGCCCAATCACTGTCTGTGTACCCCACTAGACTGAAATGGTCAGTATAAGAATATAAAATTCCATGGTCATGAGTTCCACTAACATACTGTAAAATTCTTTTTGCTGCTTACAAATGTGATTGGTACGGTTTTCCCATGAACTTGCTACTAATTCCCACTCCATAGGTAATATCTAGCCTAGTAGAAGCCAAATATCTCAAACTGCCAACAATGCTTTTGAAATAAGTGGGATTTACTAGTTCACCGGTTTCTTCTTTCTTCAGCTCCAGCCGTTCTACAACGAGAGTTCGAATTGGTTTGAACGATTCCATTTTCAATTGTTTCAAAATATCATTAGCATATTTTTGCTGTGAAATAAATATGCCATCATCTACTTGCTTCACTTCAAGGCCAAGAAAATAAGACATCAATCCCAAATCTGTCATCTCGAACTGGCTAGTCATAGCCTCCCTGAATTCAGCAAACATCTTTTCATATCTCCCTGTAAATATCAAGTCATCAACATAAAGCCACACAATAATTATGTTACCGTTAGTATTTGACTTGATATATAGTGTATGCTCATACGGGCACTTTTGAAAACCATGTTCTAACATGTACATGTCGATCTGTGGGTACCAAGCACGAGGTGCCTGTTTTAGCCCATATAATGCCTTTTTCAGCTTGTAAACTTGATTTTCATGCCATTTCTTCTCATAACCCTATGGTTGCTCCACGTAGACTTCCTCTTCAAAGACACCATTAAAGAATACTGATTTCACATCCATTTGATGGATCCCCCAATGGTTTTGAGCTGCAAGTGCTAAGATCATCCGAATGGTATCCGTTCGGGCCATTGGTGCAAATACTTCAAAATAATCAATACCTGGCTTTTGCTTGTAACCTTTTACAACCAGCTTGGCTTTGTAACGGTCCACTTGACCGTCTGGTTTGTACTTCGTCTTGTACACTAACTTGACACCAATGGGCTTCTTACCAGGTGGTAAAGAAGTTAGCGCCCATGTGTCATTCTTCTTAATGGAGTGGATTTCTTCATCCATTGCTTGGATCCACTTTCCTTCTACAGCTCCCTCATCATAGGATACATGGTCACATTAAGCAAATAAACAAAAGTTTACCATAGTTTCATAAGTGATTTCGCTACTATCATAGTCATTTTTTCTTGTGACCACATAATCCTTGAATTTTACGGGCGTTTCCTGTAGTTGTTGTGAATGACATAACGGTGGTTCTGAAACTGCTGTTGGTGATGAAGATGCACCACCACTCAAAGATAATGAAAAAGACGCACCATCGGTTGAAGATGATGGAGGTTTTTCTATCTCTTCCCCCAATGGTTCATCTTTGATGGTAATGCTTTTCTAGTCACCCTTTTGATTCCAGTCCCAGGCTTCATTTTCTAGAAACTGGACATCCCTGCTGATGATTACCTTTTCAATGACTAGGTTATACAGCTTATAACCTTTGGTTGTGTCACTGTAGCCAATGAAAATGCACTTCTCGCTTTTATCATCCAACTTCTTCCTCCGTTCATCTAGTAAATGGGGATATGCCACGCTCTCAAATACTCATAGGAATGAAACATCTAGCTTGTTGCCACTCCAAGCCTCTTCTGGGGTTCTTCCAAGAACACTCATTGTTGGACACTTGTTTAGCACAAATACAACACACGCAACGACTTCCACCCAAAACTTCTTGGGTAAATTTTTAGCCTTTAGCATACTTCTTGCCATTTAAAAAATTATCCTGTTCTTTCTTTTTGCTATACCATTTTGCCGAGGAGTATAGCTGGTAGTTAATTGACGTTTCACTCCATGAATTTTACAATATTTGTCAAATTTATTTGAGGTAAATTCTCCTCCTCTATCCGATCTCAACGCCTTCAAATTAAAGCCATTATGTTTTTCAATATAGACTTTAAATTCTTTAAACTTGCCAAAAGCTTCAGATTTTTCTCTCAAGAAATATACCCATGATTTTCTAGTAAAATCATCCACAAAAGGTAGCATGTACCTTTTTTGTCCGAGTGATTCCACCTCAGCAGGGCCACAAATGTCCGTATGCACCAACTCTAATGGTTGTTTTGCTCTTTCCCAATTGGAAAGGGTTGTCAATGTTATTTTCCAATGAGACATCCTTCGCATGAACGATCCAAATAGTCAATCAAAGGCATACCGGTCACCATCTTTTTCTCGACAAGTAATTTTAGTCCACAAAAATTTAGGTGCCTGAATCGAAGATGCCACAACCAGTTGTTTGTCTTTCGTCATTGCTTTAAAGTTCAAGAGATTCTTTGTCTGAAGAGTTAAGGGAAACATCCGATTCTTTGTCATTTGCACCGTCATGATCAACTTGTTGTTGACATCTTTGATGATGCAAACTGCATTTGCAATATGAATCTTGTAGCCTCGTTCAGAAAGTTGCCCAACACTTAGCAAATTTCAAAAAAGTCCTAGCACAAAGTAAACATCTGCAATAGTAATATTAGTACCATCCTTTGACTTAATACTGATGTTACATTTGCCCATCATGGGAATTTTTTATTTGTTCCCGAAGTTGATTTCACCTTGACTCGTCTCGTCCAGCTGCAAGAATAACTCCTCTCACCTGGTCATATGATTATTACAACCAGTATCTAGCTACCAAATGTCGGTGTCTTCAATGCTCGAGTCATCCTTACATGCTAGTAGCATGTGTTCTTCAGCACCGATGGCATGTGCGTGTTTCGCTTGCTCATACGTCGCCTTTGCTTGGCATTTGAATTTGTAATGTCCGAATTTGTTGCACTTAAAACACTTGACCTTTGATTTGTCACGTGCTTTAAAATTTCTGGTCAAATTTGGATTTTCACCTCTACCTCGGCCTCCTCTGCGACCTCGATCACCTTGATAGTTTCCTTGACTTGATGGAACAAACCGACTTTGTAGTGCTTGCTCGGAATTTGAACCAACAGGCTTTTGATTCATTCTTTGCTCATGCGAGCACAATGAACCCATCAACCGTTCTAACGTTAGAGTTGACACATCTTGTCCTTCCTCGATCGCTGCGACGACGTAGTCAAATCTTTCAGTCAAAGACCTCAAGATTTTTTCTACCACTCATACATCTTGGAGTTCTTTGCTGTTAACCCTCAATTGGTTAACGATGCTTTGCACACAATCAAAATATACTGAGATTGATTCAAAGTCATTCATGCGTAAAGACTCAAAATCACCTTAAAGTGTTTGAAGCCACACCCGCCAGACATGATCGTTGCCTTTGTAGGAATTTTGCAAAATATCCCACGCAGCATTTGCGGTCTCCGCACTCGATATTTTTTCAAGTAACATTTCCTCCACGGCTTGAAAGATCGCATATAATGCTTTCTGATCCTTCTTTTGAGATTCTACCGAAGAATCTTTCTCCTCCTTTCTCAAAACATCAAATGCTTCAGCATTGGCCACTTTGGTGTAGCCATTCTCCACCAGGTTCCACAAATCTTATGATTTGAATAGAACCTTCATCTGGACGGACCAGTTGTTGAAATTTCTTCTGTTTAATTTGGGAAGTTGCAATTGAACAGAACTGGCGGATGCCATTTCTAGCTATGATACCAAATGTTGGAACCAAAAAAGGGAATAATGATAAATTTGGGAGTTTGGAACAAGAGCACAAAATTGGAAGGAGAAGTTGTTCTTAGAATTCTTTCTAATGATGGATCGATTTACAACTCTCACTTTCTAGTGCTTTTATAATAAAAGGAAGACACACATGAAATGAAGGCTACACGTTTACGAGAACATCTTCTGACAAGCATAACAACAAAAGTCCACAAAGTAATAAGAAAAAACACACAAACAATAAATGCACATAAATGCTCTTGAAGACATTAGTGAAGATGAAGACTTCCGTGGAGAGCTCTTCAATGAGCTTAATAAGTCTTTTTTGTATTCTTACTTCATATGTCTTGCTCATTAAATGCTTGCAGCATTTTCTTCTTCAATTTATTCCTTCATTAAATGCTTGTAGCTTTTCTCTCCATGAAGGAAACACAGCAACCAATTTTATTAACTTTAATAGTATACCTTGAAGAAGAAGATGCACATAGAATAGACAATGTCTTTTGTTCCCTCTTTGCATATTTCTAGCAACCTAAAAAGCATTAGTTACTCCATTGTGAAAGCTCCCATACAAACGTTGTTGTGACTCCTGTATAAAAGAATCTGATCTTTCGGTGGGCTAAAGATCATTCTAATCCTTTCCTTTTCGTGTACGTGCTAAGTCATCGTGAGATGACACTTTTGGAATAATTACTTCCTTACTTTGACAATTCATAATTTGAACCTTATTAGGAACCAGCAACTTATATTTCCATTTCTTTTCCTTTTTCTGAGTCCTAAAAGAAAAATCTTTTCTAAAAACACATTTTAGTTCAGTTTTTGGAACACTAATGGAATCAGTTCCTCAGGTTTGTTTGGATATCTGGTGAAGAAGACCAATTCAATTATCGAATAAGGAGGGCACTGAAAACATGTTTATCATATATTAAAAGTTGCTTCTAAAAACAACATTTTCATAGTATTTTCTCATATATTGAGAACAGTTATTTCTACGAATCAAACACCACATTTTTAAGAAAACAGAAAAAATCTAAAAGCATAAGATTTTTATTTCTCATATTTTCAATGAAAATAAAAAATGAAAACATTTTCACGAATTGAATTGACCTTGATTGCTACTTCCACACCATTTGCACAGTCAAATGGCATCAAATCGGAATGTTCCTGCTTTCTTTTCCAAAAGAATTGGAATCTCTCTTTTTTCTCAAGTTGTAATTTGGATTGTGAAGCATAATATTTTGGATTGTACATCAATATTGGAAAATCTCATTTTCATTTTCGTTGTGTAGACCTCATATCGCATGATTGAGTTCTCTACTAGACAAATCAAATTACATTTAAAAGGACTTCATAAGCTATACCAATCTTAGCAAAAGTAACTCTTTCATATACGGTGTGAATTTGCTGATAACACTAATAATCTATTGAATATGTAATTTGAATGAGTCTGGTGTACATGTTTTTCTTCTCCATGCATAGCAATTTCAGCTTTTGCATCGAATATCCCTTAACATGTGTTCAGAGCCTCGAGCCATTTTCTCTTTGCGCCAATTATCAATCAATCATTACATATGTGGACCTCTTCGATTTAACACGCACATTGTTTCGTTTTCACTATCTAACTATGGAGTTTTGACTCTTCTCCGCATAATTATTCTTTTCACAACGAATTGACGATCACGAGAGATTCAAAATAACTTATAGTGAGTAGTCCCAATGGAGAATCTTGTACTCATTTCACATGATCCTCTTCTTCCACCATTAGCTTTGGAATCTGAAACTTTATTCTTTACTTTTCAAAGGAGACAAACTTTGAGTTAAAGGGAAAAAAAGGCTCACGTACAACGTGTGTGTGGGGCTAAAAACTGGGAAGATTTCTTTCAAGACTGAATACTCCAATAACAACTGTCCTCCACCTTCTTCCTTGTCTTTTCTTTTCTTTTCTTTTGAAATCTAGTTTGAAAAGTTAATATATGAAAGATAGAGGCCGAAATTTTTTTAAAAATGAAGTTATTAGGATAGTCAAATAACTCATCATTTGTTTAAATTTGAACAAAAAAATCAAACTTTTACACGAAAAGGCAAACCAACTCCTTTGAGCTACAAAATTGTGTCCAAGTAAAATTAGAGAAAGATCAATAGTTAGCAAACTGGAAACTTTTCAGGAGTTTTCACCTCACAGAGCAATACAGGTAACGAAGAACAAAAGCAAAATATGCATTACCTAAGACCGAATTTTCAAGAGAAGAAGGGAAAAACACTCTTACCACAATTCATGAGGATAATAGGAAATGGGTAACAAAAGACAAAGAAAATTAAAAAAATCTATGGTCAAGTAGAGAAATAAGAACCGAGAATGAGATGAAAGAGTCACCAAAAAGAAATGGCAAGAAGGAAGAATGAATAGTTTGATTAGAAAAATCATAGGGTAGATGTGTTGATCATGGCACTCATTGGTGGGATCGATATCTACTGTGAAAATCTTAACAAGTATTGCATCTTTTAAGTGCTTTATATACCAATGGCTAAGCTCAATGACATTATATTGCAAAGTGATTTACCCAGCATTAAGTATCTTTTTTTTTTTGGGGTCAAAACCAAGCATTGAGTATTTGACTAGGCCGGTCTTGCATAAAATTACAATGGAAGATCTATATCCTTTGAACGAGCAGAAGTACTCAACAAGGTATATATCTCTGATTGGATTCAAATATCTAGAAATTAGATACAATCAAATTATATGAAGATTTTATCTCTTATTGGGTTTGAACATGACAATTTTTATATTTTAAATATGTTGAATGTATCTGCTAGAAATTGGATAATGAGAAAGTATATCATTATTGTAGCCATTTTTAATTTTATACCTGGAAAAGTAATACACACACACACACACACACATATGTATTATAAAAATTGTTTGATATAATACTTTTCACTAACGTGGCTTATTTTGAACGTAGTTTCTTTAATTCACTTATAAACAACGAAATTATGAGCCAATTACCAAATTCTACATAACAATTTTATTTTCCAGCAATTCTTTTTTGCAAGTGCAATTGTCCAATCAAATTAGGATATGTATTCATGAGCAGAACAATTAAACTTGAGTTAAGATATTGGTTGATTGACTTTTATCCATATCATTCAAGATGGATTATTAAATCAAAGTAAATATTGGTAAAAATTTCTATAGGGCTCTCAATTCAATTTGGGAAGAATAGAAGGAGACTTTAAATTTGGTTATTTTGCTATGAAGTTCCTGATAATTAAAGAACTTAAAAAATGCAAAAACTTATCGGATTCACGTCATCACGACCTCAGTAAAAAATTTTGTCATCAAGATCTTATCAACAAGTGGTCAAGAACATACCAAATGTTCAGGTCATCAATGTTGGCGTGAGCTGGAATTCCCTAATTTGTAGGGATTTTATTTTTCCTCCTGATTTGTAGAGGATTCTATTTTCCTATTTTGTAGAGGCTTGACTTGTAGAAGAAGTCCATTTGATTGTATTTATGGGTCTGTATATACTTGATGAAATACGAAAGAAAAGAAAAAGAAAAGAGAGGGTGAGGTGTTTGATTGAGGACGTAGGCACATTGCTGAACCTCGTTAAATCGTGTGTTCTTTATCTGCTTTCTAACAATCAAGACCTCAAACATATTCAATTACGGCGCGTTTGACAACGATTATGATTAAAAAAATCAATTGTGTTTAGAACTGATTCTTTATGATTATGTTCTCTGGACGAGTTTTAGGAAATTAGAACGCATTTGATAACTACACAAAATTTCTATTCTTGGAACAAAAAGGTGTTTGGTAACTGCACATAATTTCTGTTCTCGAGAACAAATTCTCTTCCTAATATTTTTCATTTAAGTCAAATAATTACATTTTGTCACTATAAAGTCAACATATATAGCATCACTAATAAAATGAATACCACTTGGTCTCAGATCATGCATAATCCATAATTAGTCCATTTAATTAACTTAAATGGGTCATTTTACTAAACCTAAATCGACTTGCATCTTGTAAGGGTTAGACCATTACTAAGCCATTCAGGGTGGGTTTGGTTCAACAAGTGATCTACTGATTTGCTCAGACTACACAATTTCTATTGCAAGACATACTTTGTACTTATGCTTAAGTGTTAGTATAATCGTCAAGGAAACTTAATTTAAAAAACGAAGGAAAAGATGTGGAATTGCTCAGTGCGTGTCTTCACAATGGGAAATTTGGTGAAGTGATTTTTTTGGGTTTATCACAAAAACACATTGACATTGCAGTATTTAATAGCACTTCAATTACCACAAGCACACGCAGATTACCCAAAAGAGGTCTTTGAACTGCTTAGCACTACACCTCAGGTTAAGAAGTATAAATTGGTTGAGACCTTACCTGCACTTTACAGTACAAAACATTAAGGTCATGACCAGCACGATCTCAACCTTAAGGACTGAAAAGTTCATCACTCCATGGCCAAGCAACGACTTGAGAAACATAAGCTCTTATTTTTGCTCGATAATTGAACATGTAAGCTAATTATTGCAGGCGCTCTTATGATAACAGCACAAAAAAGTCGAGCTGACAGACTAGTGTCATGGTACATTGCTTTCATGTAAATAAAGTCTCCACAAGCATCAAGCCTTATAACAGAGGTCACCACAATTCAATACTTCGAATTGGAAAGTAAATATGAAACGAGGTGGTAACTTTAAATTTGGGTGATTTTGCTTTATTCTTACCCACTTTTAAAATAATGAAAAGGAGAGAAAGGTGAAAAAAAGAGAAGGGGGGACTCTGCAATAGCTTGACTAAGGCCACAATAGAAAGAAGAGAAAGTCATGAGGAAGAGATGCAAAATCTATGAAATTTGTTTTAAGTAAGTTTTTTGGAAAGGAAAAACCATTGTGATTAATAAGACTTGATTAACATTTTGACATCTACTTTGAAATGTTATATAGTTAATGCATTTATCACTTATTTGAAGATTAATTAGGCTTTACAAGACTTTCAAGGGGGAAAAATGATTTATTTTTGTCAAAAAAATGTTTCTCAAAAGTGATTATGGAATAAAGAATCAACTTTTTTTTATCCTTATTTCTGCTCCAATACTAATTCCAGAAACACAATCATTGATTTTTAGAATTAGAATAATTTTCGTTATCAATAGGTTTCTCATTGGAGATGAAGCCATTAAGCCCCTCAAATTGTGCTCATATCAATGAAATACTACATATTAATCTTATGTCTTCAAAAAGTATGATATTTTTCTATGGAGATATAAAATATTGCCCTTAGACAAATGCTTCTTTTTCTCTTACATGACATCTCATATTAATGGAATACTATCGTAAAGGGAAAAAGCCACAAAAAATCCTAAATTTTGCCCTATGTGATACATTTACCCAAACTTTTTTTTATAATACCAAAAACCTCAAACTTTGCCCTCTGTGATACATTTACCCAAAACTTATACAGTGTGACAAATTTATCACATACTTCTTTTTTTGACACCAAAAACCCCAAACTTCTATCCGTGTGATACATTTACCTAATTTTTTTTTACCCAAGGGCATTTTTGTCTTTTACCTTTTTATTAAATATAATATTTTAAAATATTTTAAAAAAACAAAAACAAAAATAAGTGAGGGATTGGGGGCAAGGGCCTGCTGCCTAAGCCTCGATTTTTCTTTTTAAAATATTTTAAAATATTTTGAATATTCTATTTAATAAAAAAAGCTTGGGAGGTAAATGTGTTTTTTTACTTCAGGTGAGGTAAATGTGTCACACAAATAAAAAAGTTTGGGGTAAATGTGTCACATAGGCAAAGTTTGGGGTTTTTGGTAACACAAAAAAAGAGTTTGGGATAAATATGTTATAGAGGGTTAAGTTTAAGGTTTTTTGTAGTTTTTTCCCAAGAAAAGTACACAAGAAGTGCCAAAAGTTGTGTACGGAGATCACTTTAGTGCCAAAATTTGTAAAAAAAAATGATCAATTTAGTGCCAAGTTCGCCAGAGTTAGCCGGAAATCCTACGTGGCCATTTTTTATTAATTTTTCAAGCTAATGTGGCTTGCTCGAGAGTTCCACATCAGCTTTTCTTTTCTTTTTTATATTTTATTATTTTGAGAAAATTAGTTTTTAAAAAAAAAACAGAAGGGGGGGGGGGGGGGAATGCAGCGGCGAGGGCTGTGTAGCCCTCACCGCCGCCCCACCCTCGCCCGCAATGGCCGGTGAGGGTAGGGGAAGGCCGGCAGGGGTCGCCGAGCACTGGCCAGTGGCCGGCGACCCCCGGCGACCACAAGGGGGGCTGGGCGAGGGCGAGCGACCCTCGCCTAGATCTGGGCGAGAGTCGTCACCCTGCCGAGGGTCGTCGGCCCTTGCCCAGGCCTGGCCAAGGGTCGCCACTAGCGGCCGACCACCCCTCGCCAGTGGTGACCCTTGGCCAGGCGAGGGCGAGGGTCGCCCCCTTGCGGTCGGCGGGGGTCGCCGGCCACTGGCCGGGGCTCGGTGACCCCCGCCAGCCTTCCCCCACCCTCGCCAGCCATTGCAGGCGAGCGTGGGGAAAATAATAAAATAGAAAAAATATAAGAAAAGCTGATGTTGATTTTTTTTTAAATTAAAAATTCAATATAATTTTTTTGGCTGGAATATTTCGCCGGTGGCACTAAAGTGATCCATTTTTTTTTTTTTTTTCCGATTTTAGCACTTAAATGAGCTGGCGAAAACTTTTGGCACTAAAGTGATATTTATACACAACTTTCGACACTTCTGGTGTACTTTTCCCGTTTTTTCCCTATTGAAAATATGATTACCGACAATGCATGCCGTATCAAGCGCAGCCAAGTAAATAGTACATAGTCCACCTTGAAGAACAAGATGCACCTAGAATAGATAATGTCCTTTTTCCCGCTTTTCATTTTCCGGCAACCTAAAAAGCATTAGTTATTCCATTGTGAAAGCTCCACTCAAACGTCGTTGTGGCTCCTCTATCAAAGAATCTGACCTTTCGGTTGGCAAAATATAATTCTCATGCTTTCCTTTACATGGATGCCGCAAGTCATCGTGAGATGACACCTTCGGAATAATTCCTTCCTTCTTTTTGGCTAACGATAATCTGAACCTTATTAGAAACAAGCAACTTATATTTCCATTTCTTTTCTTTTTCTGAGTCCTAAAAGAAAATTCTTTCTTGAAAACGTATATTAGGTCAATTTTTTGTTACCCTAATGGAATCAGTTCCTCTAGTTTATTTGGATGTTTGGTAAAGTCGACCAATTCAATTATCAAATAAAGACCCCACTGACAATAATGTTTTTTTGTACACTAAAAGTTGCTTCTAAAAACAACATTTTCATATTATTTTCTCATATGTTGAGAACATTTATTTCTATGAATCAAACACGACATTTTCAAGAAAACTAAAAATCTATAAGCAGAAGATTATTTTTTGTTCATGTTTTCAAGGACAATTAAAAACCGAAACACTTTCACAAATTGAACTGGCCTTGATTGCTACTTCCACACCATTTACACAGTCAAATGGCATCAAAGCATTCCGTGCGTGCTTTCTTTCATAAAGGAATTGAATTCCGTGCGTGCTTTCTTTCATAAAGGAATTGAAGTCTTTCTTTTTTCTTCAACTTGTAAATTGGATAGCGAAGAATAACATTTTGCGTTGTACATCAATCGTGGAGAATCTCATTTCCATCTTTGCCATTCCAACTTCATATCGCATGATTGAGTTCTCTACTCGATGGAGCAACGAGACTTCATAAGCTACACCGGTCTTAGCAAAAGTAACTCTTTCATATACGGTATGAATTTGCTGATAGCAACAATGATCTATTAAATATGTAATTCCAACAAGTCTTATGTACATGTTATTCTTCTCCACAAGTAGCAATTTCCGCTTTTGCATCAGATATCCCTTAACATGGGTTTAGAGCCTTGAGCCATTTTCTCCTTGCTTCAATTATCAATCAATGATTCCATATGTGGACCTTATTGATTTGACACGTACATTGTCTCGTTTTCACCATCTAACTATGGAGTTTGGATTCTTCTCCACATAATTATTCTTCTCGCTAGAAATGGACGATCACGAGAGATTTAGAATCACTTGTAGTGAATGGCCCAAACAGAGAATCTAATACCTATCTCATGTGGCCCTCTCTTCCACCATTAGCTTTGGAATCCGAAACTTTAATTCTTTTACCTTTCAAAGGAGACACTTTGAATTGAAAAAAAGAGGGGCTCACGTACAACACGAGTGTGGATCTTGGCACAGTATTCCTCTTGGACAAGATAAGTGTACTCGTCATAAGCGTAGGTACATCGGATTGGTATTTCGAGCCCTGCATGACCTCGACACACTTAATCAATGAGCTTTTCGGATGGTTTGGATTTAGACAAACATGAAACTGTTAATGAATCCTCCATTGGAGAGAGAGAGAGGGGGGCGGGGGTTCAGCGTAGACCAGAAGCATCTGTACACGAGATCATAAATTCCATGGAACCTTAATTTAGAAAAAAGAGGGATTGGAAAAAGAAGAGAAAAGAAAAGGAAGGAAGGAAGGAAGGTGGGTTAATTATTCCCGTCGACAACAGAGGAAAAGACCGAACTAACCCTGATGAGTGCATGCTATTCAGTATATATAAGCCTTTCTCCAAATGGATTGATCGGCATCAAACATTACTGAAGAACAAAATGGCATCAACTTGGGCGACGAACAAGCATCTCATCTTCTACAGGGAAGCTGGCTTTAATCCTAACGAGCACAGCACAGAGGAGATCAACAGTATTCTCAGTAAGGGTGTTGATTACAAAGATAAGAAGAAGGCAAGACTCTCTCTCGATCTCTCTCTCTCGATTGGATAATGGATTTATATGAAAGATAAACTTGTATCCTGTTAGAATCGAGTACTGTAGGTGTACGTCCATTTTCGCGAAACTTTCAGAGAGCACTATCAGAGAAATGCGCAAATTCTTCCCGGTATCTGAACGTCCATAGGTGTACATACCTGTGCGTGTCCCTTTCTCTTCATTTGTCACGGAAGAGAGTAATTTACGTGCCGAAAATATGTGGTTGTTGAGTAATTCAAACTCGATGGCATCGTCTTCACTTTCTCTTTCTGTTTAACTAATTTCCTATATGTTCCCCGTCCGACGAGACAGGTCCATACACGAATAGCAATGTATCGTACGACCACTTGAAAATGTCATTTCGAATGGATGGATAGCAACTTTGCCAATACAGTTCCTCCACCAGCTGCTTTGACCTACACGCACGTAATGATTGATGTTTCTCTGCTCATATTTCAAAACGCTGTTTGTGGCAGAGGTATTGGGTTGATGGGCAAAACCGGGGCTGCTTCGCAATCTATGCTAGGGGACTCAACATCGACAACGGTGATAGGAACGAATATTGGCGCTGGACGACTGACAGGTAATTACGAGTCCTTAGAACAACATATATACGTATCTTTTTATCATAAAGTGCACCTTGCCTTACACGACGAGTCTAATTAGGGTTTTTCATATTTTAGTAAAGCATGAATGACATCGGATAACCTAAAAAAGATAAAGGAAGGCATTTCATGGGATTTCTTTAGGGAAAATCTAAAAAGGGAAACCATAGAAATAGACATAAATTTGTTTGAGGGTATTAATGCAAGTCTACATAATATTGATCTCTCTTCTATCTTATAATTGATAATTCTTGGAATTATTCTTTTTGGTATAATGTTGTTTTACCCTCTTGTGCTATATAGATAAATGGCTTGGGGATATAATTTCTTCTACTTGAACACATTCAATGTCCGCGTGATTTGATTTCGACTTGTATCCTAGCGGGTTGTACCCATGCTCTAATCTTATCTATTTGCATAAATATTTTGATGTTATAAATGAATTGAGAATTAATCATTGAAAATATATTAATAGTAAACTCGAAAATCATAAATTTAGGCTTGCATATAGTCCATATGCTAAAGTAATACGTCTACTGTAGTCCCGAATAATCGAGTCATTACTTTATTCAAACCCAGGAATACTATGATTAGACAATTGCAAATCCAAACAAATTATGGTATTGAAGTGTCCCTATTGGTTTCCATATATACTTTCAAGGTAGAGGTAAATTCGTAACTCTTTGATTAATTCCCACTATCTAGGGAAAACTGTGTCAATATCCCTAGCAAAGAAGGAACCGTTGTTCGGTCTTGGTATCTAAATTTTCATTTTTGCCTTCATAAGGGCGCGATAAGCCAATTAAATAAAGAGCACAGGATAATATTAATGAATAAAGGATTAGTTTCATCTTCAAATATTGCTGTCAAAGTTAGTAAGTTCATCATATACTAAGAACTATATGCTATGACCTATTTGACTTGTTTGAATATTAGAAAATCAATTTTTTTAATCTCTCTAATCTTGTTAAATTTTAATGGTACTATTTACTTCAATTTTATGGTCATAATATTGTAGTTGTAGTTTTCTCTTTTATCCTTTTCACTTAATTGATCAAACCTAACCGAGTTATAATTTTATCAATTTGTAATCTACTTGAGCTTTTCCCATATTTTCTGCTTTCCATTATAATCTTTTTTTTATTTTATTTTTGAGTTGATGAAAAAATAAGGAGAGAGTATGATGGGTTTCTAGGGGCAGTGGGCTTTCCGGTGGTTGGGAAAAATACGGAGAGAGTAGAGATGCTATTTCGTCTTTCGTAAATAAATAAAGGGATAAGTGCATTGGAAGTTCTAAAACTTGTTATGAAAGTATAACAATCAAGTCCTAACACTTGTCACAAAAGGTAAAACTTTCAAGAAGTGCAATCAACAGAAAGACTTGATTGGATCAATTTAATAAGTTTTAGGACTTAATTGTACTTTTTGAAAGTTTCGGGACTCAATTGCACTTTCATTACAAGTTTTAGGACTTAATTGCATTTTTGAAAGTTTTAGGACTAAATTGCACCTTCGTGATAAGTTTTAGGATTTTCAATACACTTATTCCATAAATAAATATATACATATATATGTGTATATATATTTATGTATAGTTGGCCAAATTAAGAATAATGATAAAGGAGGAAGAGGAGATTGAGAGGTAAATAGGAAGAAAAGCCCGTTGTTCGTCCATAAGAATACGCACTATTCTATGAGATATCCTTGTATTATTACGGAGTTATAGATACTGACATGGCCGTTATTCCTATTTGTCATTTTAAGTAAAATTATTTGCTTTTTTGTTCCAGTAATTCATAATTTCATAATAAATATACCTCATTAATTTGGCATCCAAGTTGACTTTTTTTTTTTTTGAAAGATTTTTTGTCTAACTATAATTAATAAACAGGTTTTGTCAACGAATGTTCGAGGCACTTGCTAGACATTCTTATTTTGGAATACTTTGATTTTTCAAAGTGTTGCTTACACATAACAGAAATAACAGAAAAAATAGTGTGTGGAAAATTGCAAACTGACCTTCTTGCCGAGTACCAACTAAACTCCATTAATCCAGAAGAGTCGTAGTTTTTTTCAATTTTTAAATTTTCAGTTAACTAATCTGGATAGTTAATTAATAAGGAACAGTCAAGTTTATATATATTAATTTTTAATATGATTTTTACTTTTGCTCTCCGCTTACCCTTGACTTATAGAGTTTGTCTAATATTGATCTCTATACAGTTATAATAAAAAAAAATTATCAGGTCTACTATCAATGTAAAGAACTTTCTACACATTCATAATTGTGTGATCAAATTTATTTACACGTCACTCATCCAACAATGAATGTATAGATTTTTTTTTTTATGCCAATAGTCGATTTAATAATTTTCCCGATCGATATCGTTTAAATTAAACTACTTCAGCCAAGGCATCGAGACGGCAGAAGTGGTGGATGCGAGGTGGCTGGGAGTCAGAGGGTCGTTTCAGACAACGAGCCTTTTGCATAGGGTTAAGTACAAAGTCTCCTTTCAGCTGATGGTGAAGCCCGGGAGCAACATGAAGAGGCAGATGGTGACCGTGATACTGACTCTCCCGGGCGGGAACAGACAAGAGCAGCAAGTGCAGTTGCCCGAAGACGACGATCAGTGGCACGAACTGGAGGTCGGACGGTTCGTCATGACGCCGCGGAAGACGGGCGAGATGACATTTTCCATGGAGCAAGAGTTCGGAGGATGGAAGAAAGGGCTCGTCATCAAGTGCGTTGAGATCAAGCCCGTGTGATCACAAGCAGTTATATATACAATAAGAGCAATTGCGGAGGCATTGCCGTCATGGAAGTGACTAGAGTGATATGTGTGTATGATCGCGTGTGCGTGTATTGTGTGCCCTTTATCTTAATTAGTAATAGTAAATAAAGAACTCGATCACTCACGTGTTCGAATGTCTTTCTATTTTCGGACCCCGTTCTCTTATCTATAATTTTGTATATTTCTATTTGACTATCTATCTATCTATCTTAGATTACTAATCATTCATGGGAAGTAAACCAAACTGAAACTCAAATATAGTTTGATTTAAACTTTTTCATTTTAATATGTCAAAGTCATTTGCGTATTTGATTATTCACTTCACATTCAGTATCATTAAAAAAAAAAAAAAAGGAAAAAAGAAAGGAGAAAGCAATGGTGTTTCGATCAATAGTTCCGACATCACAATTTTTTGAGTTTTATGGCTATTATGTCGGTTCTTAAAAGAAGTAGAACCTTTGGTCGAGTACTGCGATTTTTCTAGCGCGATTTAAAAGGAAGTTGTGTATAGCCTCTGTAAATACATGATTTGTCCCAAACGAAGTTCGGACGAAGGAGTTATGGGGTCTCAAAGTTGTCCCGTCGAATCTGTAAAATCTGAAATTTGTGTTGGCGGCGCATGTGCTAACTTCAAACGGCTCCAGCTTATCCTAGTGAAAATTTTCAATGGTTTTTAATCACCAAGTCATCGGCCGATGTGGCACGCGTGAGTTTAGCCAAATCCAGTCAAAGAGTGACACGTGCCTTTGATATGGACATGAATGAAAAAAAAAATAATAAAGTGGAAATCTTTCTTTTCTCTTGCAGACTGCCGCAATTGAAAAAAGGAAAGGGCAATAATTGCTAAAATTTAAACTGACGCTGAAAACTCTCCCTTCTTTTCAATTTTCAAGTGCGCTTCTTTACCTTCTCTCCCTCTCTCTCCTCTTTTCTTTTCAAGAGCTTCATTCTTTTTTTTTGGTCGAATTTCAAGATCTTCATCACCTGCTCGTTCTCTCTCTCTCTCTTTTCTTTTGCATTTCTATTTCACCTTTGGAAGATAAAGAGGCGCTCCTCTTGGTGTTCCTTCTTGAAAGGTTGGATCGCCTTTAGTTTTGTTGAAATATTCAAGCATAGGTCATGTTACGACCCAAAGGGTCGCCTTCGATTTTGTTTAAATTCATTCTCCGGGGCTATACTGGCTGAGCTTGGAGAGCTCTCTATTGTTTCTTTCTTGTGTTGTGCTTTCAGGCTGTGCCGGTCTCCACATCTTGTCTCGCTAGAAGCCGTCGAAGCTCCTCGACACTGATTACCATTAGGGTCAATTATCCAAAATTAGGAAAATTTCGGTTTGTTTTTTTTTTTTTGGTCATTGGTAACTTCCTATATTGAAGCCAATTGGATATTCGGTTACCTAATTTGTGATATTTGATTATAACTGTGGTTGCTTTATTTGAGATTTTTACATACACCCCGATTAGGAAAGTTCTTGTATTGAAAATCTTAATAATAAAGAATTCAAGCTGCGAGACCTAAGATCGGATTTTGATTATTTTGATTTCCTTTGTTTCCTAATTTGTATGTGATTATATGAGTTTATATGGGCTTATTATATTTCATGTCTTTGATTTAAGAAACTTTCATATTTTGAAAAAAGAAATTGCACTGCGTGTTAGGATGAATTGTTTTTCTAGTTTAGAATTGCATATTTAGGAAATATGTGTTTATCTAAGAAATTACATAATTTATAATAATATTTAAAATAAATTATTTCCTAATTAAAATTAGGCTATCTCATATTACAGATAATTTTCTATTTTGATTTTAAAAGAAAGTCATAAGATAGCATGCATATATGCATCAATTCCAATTTCCATGTTATCATTATTGCCAAGTCCTCGCCATGTCTGTCATAATTTTTATGTCATTTAGTGGTTGCATATTTAGGACCATATAAATTAGATTGCATATCATGTTAGATTAGTGCATTATTTTTGCTCATAATTAGAATTAGGTAATGTTAGATTAGTGTCAGAACAATTTTTGTTATTCAATTTGGATGCTTACTTTACCGTGTAAAGAGTAGTGACAGGAAAGCCTTTAGCTTCCCTTGTACTACCCTTCGTGCGTGACCTAAAGCAGGTGGATTGAGCGGACAGCTAATGTGTTCCACTTATTGAACAAGATTCTAATTTCTTTTTTTCTTTTTCTTTTCTTATATTTTCTTTTTTTTTTCCTTCTTCATCCATGGTTGCCAGCCTCCGAGAAAATAAATTGCCAATACGAATGCCAGTCATCTTACATGACATGGCCGGTGGATGGCTAGCGTTGGTGTGGACAATTTTTACAATTTTTTTAATTTTTCTTTTGAAATTTGTTCTATCACAAGTAAGATCATAGTCAAAAGAAGATGTTCCTTTCCATGATCAACTATTAAACGAGAATTGAACACCTTTGGCCAATTTCGGTTCTGGCCGATTTGATTCGGATATTTTTGACACCCTTATATAAACATCATCTACAATTATATAGTGCAATTAATTTTACCTCCGATTCATGTTTCCAATTTATAATCCACCAATGAGAAAGACGGTTGAAGTAAATTCCTTTCAACCCTCTATAGCAACCCTTTGATAAGGAGAGCCTCAATTCCACATTTGTCGGAGAGCCTTGTCACTAGAAAATGATTTAATTGAAGAAACGCCATCTAAGTTACTATTATTATTTTAAAAATTAAGTTTGGGGTAAATTTATCACATTTGTACAAGTTTAGGATTTTTTTATGATAAAAAATTAATTTTGGATAAATTTATTATAGATGTACTAATTTGGGGTTTTAATAGATAGTATTAACCGTTTTAGTTTAATATAAGGGCAAATGAGTGTTTTAAGTTTTAAATTAGAGGTACAAATCAAAAATTAAAAAGTGAAGATGCATGTCAATATGGACGTCAAAACTGAAGATAGGATTTTGAAATTTTCGGGGTAGTAGTTGATTAAAAAAATTGTCCTGAATTTTCTTTATATAAAGTGAAGGGGAAGATTTTTCAACAGGAAAAAAAAGGAAGTTCCGTTGCCGGGACTTGAACCCGGGTCTCTCGGGTGAGAGCCGAGTATCCTAACCAACTAGACTACAACGGATTTGTACTTTCCATCAGAACTAAACTTTTATCTTCGAAGGATGATTGACGCAGGAGGGTTTAAGAGGCAGCATTCTCTAAAATCCTTCGCTCTCGCTCTCGGGTCGCCCTCCTCCTATCCGTTGCAATGCTCGTCGACATTTTCAATCGTCTCTGAGCAGAAGATAAACGCCAAGAACACCCCCACTTCGCTCTCTCTAACCTCAAATCTGGGTATGGCGCTCTGTTCCTTCTTGAATCGATTCTGTTTCATCAGTTCTGCTTCCTCGTTCCGCGCTCAATCCAAGCTTGTCCCTTTTTAGCTCTTCGTTCCTAGGACAATAATGGGTTTTTTTGGGTTTTCCTTTTGGCCTGCCTTTAGGTCCTTTCTTGATTGTCGCAGTTCATCAGCATGGAACAAGCAAGCTCTGTTTATGGTTACTTCTGAATTTTTCTCGTCGGTAAAAGATTCATCATGAAGTGAACGTGGTTTTGTTTGATCTGGGGATTCTTTATTTTCGGCTTTCAGTATTGTCTTGAACCCAAGCACTGTAAAAGAAGAGCAAGACCCGCTAAAGTGGCGGATTTTCTTGGTCTTCTGTGGTCATTGACACTGATCTTGTCCTTGAGCTGTGATTGTTGAGGCTGTCTGTGATCCCTCGGGATAGAACATTGGGAATGCATGCCGCAAAAATGCAATTTATTGAGTCTGGACAAAGCTAGAGTTTAGTGTATTCTTTAGGCACAGTTTGGGTACAGCATATGATCACTGTAGGGAATTTGATGAATGAGAAGTCCATGCTTGGTGCCATCAGGTCAACACTGTCTTTGTAAAGTGCAATTGGTGTAAATAAATGATGTTGACTGACAATCTCTATGACGTGAGAGTGTCATAGCAATGCCATTTCTTGACTGTCCATATGGAATTGGCTAAATGAAGGGTGATAGGGTATTTGTGATTTAGGTACTGTTATTGGGTGCAGTGAAATGTTGCGCTACTCACTTTGCAAAGTGTATCCTGTTTATATGCATTCTGATTTTGAACTCTGCAGACAGATTGCTGATAGCTAACAAACTGAATCAAAGATGACTGTCTCTGGATTAACTGTCGGTCCATCAAAGTGTTTCTCAATACCTGCTCGAGGTGCCAATTCCTTATCTGTAGAATTCCCGGCCCTTATTTCTATTGCAAGACCTAAAGGAAAGTTCAGGTCCCTGCATGGAGGAAGGTATTGCTTCTTTGAGGAAACTCTCATGGTTATTGAAAACGAACCATTTGGTTCTTTGCAATTTTCTTACCTTATTTATTGTGTTTGTTCATTCAAATTTGCAGCAGACATCAAGCTCTGGTGATCAGGTCTGCAATGGATGCTTCGTATAGTGACCCCACTGGTATCAAATGCTTTATCCTTTGTGATTCTTACATACAAAAAGTTGATTGTTGGATTGGTTTTCTTCTCTCCCATTCTAGAGCTATTGGATTATTAAGGTGTAAGTTTGACAAAAGCAAAGCAGTTTCTCAGAACCACAATTTTGGAAAAGCTTGTGAAAGCTGGTGACTATTGTTAAAACAGAGGTGTACTTTGAAGCGATTAGAAGATTATATGTGTGACTTTTTGTACCTTACCATACCTAACATTTTAGGTCTTGATCATTTGATCTGCCTTCAACTTTTGGATAGATGTTGCTGCTACAGTTGTTTGCAATTTTTCAAAATGAATTAGGCAATGAGCTACTTCAAGAAAGCAAGATATATGGCCACTTTACTACCATCTTTACCTTTCGCTCTCATACCTGTTGGCATTCTTTTATTCCTTGAAGTGGAATTTTGATTGGGGAACATTTTCCAGGTCATTTGTTCCTCATACTATGTGTTTTCTGATATTTGAGATTTACGCTTTCCTGAGTTCTGTCAAGCTATGGAGTCAAGTCATTACAGAATAAAAGCACGAAGATATGTGTCTCTTTTTTTCATGGTTACCAACCTAATACGAGTGTCTCATTGAACTCCCTTGCAGAATGCAGATTATGATGGTTGCTCACCATGTCAAGCCCAGTAGGACTAATAGATCATTCTGAAAGGATCTATAGTACTTAAAACCGTTTTGTATTTGCCTGTTGAAATGCTGATTTTCACGTTGAGTTAATTGATGTTTTGTTATGGCTAAAAAAAATTGATGTTTTATCAAGAAAAAGATGAGCTAATGAATGATACGATGTGTCGTTTTGTTCTCCACATTACTTCATCCTATTTTACTGGCCTCTTCAGGTTTGACCGTCTTTCCTAGAATAAATGTAAGGGACCCGTATAAGCGGCTTGGAATCAGTAAAGAGGCCTCCGAAGATGAAATTCAAGGCGCAAGGAATTTCCTCATCCAAAAATATGCGGGACACAAGCCCAGTTTGGATGCAATTGAATCTGCACATGACAAAATAATCATGCAGAAGTTCTACGAGAGGAAGAACCCGAAAATTGATGTCAAGAAAAAGGTCAGGGAGGTAACTCAATCCCGCGCCGTGCAGGCTGTCATGAGCAGGTTTCAGACTCCATCCTCAAAGTTCATCATAAAAACAGCTGGCACATTTTTAGTACTTGGACTTCTCACCGTGCTTTTTCCAACGGAAGAAGGCCCTACTCTTCAAGTAGCCATATCCCTAATAGCTACCATATACTTCATACATGATCGGCTGAAAAGCAAACTGCGAGCTTTCCTTTATGGGTACGTAGATGACATATGATTAGCGTTCTTCATCAATTTCAGTCAATGTACTCCTTCTAGCTATTTATATATTTTTTATTTGTATATTTATGGCCTGATATTTGTTTAGTTCTTTCCTCACCGTACATGTATCCGTTCTTGTCAATCTAACTGCCCCATATATTGAGTACTTGTTTTATCTCGCAAATGCAGGGCTGGTGCCTTCATTTTGTCATGGCTGCTGGGGACATTCTTGATGGTCTCCATAATACCACCTTTGTTTAAAGGACTGCGTGGTTTTGAAGTAACAACTTCTCTTATAACCTACATTCTGCTCTGGGTTTCTTCTACTTATCTGAAGTAGGAAATTTGGTGACCTTCGAGAAGACCCCAATTTTGGTTGAAAGTGGCCTGATATGAAAGAGTGTTCTTGGTTTCTTCGATCTCCAATTTCGTGATGGCTCTTGATGGTAATCACGTATCCATTGACAGCGCGAGTCTCCTTCATTCGTCTTCTAACATCTGTTCGATGAACTTGCTGGCATAGGATCAACAGTTTTGAGATGGCTGTTTTATTGTTTGGAAAGGGAACAAGCTGTGAAAATGAAGTATAGTGATCTTTTGACTATGGTCAGTTTTTGCATTCCATTCTTCTGAAACTCATCTTTGTGGAACATGAAGTCATGCGAGCAATGATGTTTGACATTGTGTTATGCATTCTTGTGGGGCTTACTTAGAAGTTATTGAAGTTGACTAATGGTAGGAATATTTTTTTAAAAGATAGGTTTACAAATTAGGTGACAATTTGAAAGTGATTAAGGTTTCGTTTGTTTCACAAAAAATAACATTTCTAGAAAATGTTTTCCGCAAAGCCAAAATGACTATTTTTTGATATTTGGTTGAGACCTGATAATGAACTGAAAAATATTTTACATCGTTGATAAGGCAAAAAATTTCAAATTTTTATTATTTTCAAAATGACTATATTTTTCGATATTTGGTCGAGGTTTGGTGACTGGCCACAGGGAGCCCTAGTGAGGTCGAGCCTTGCTAGATTTGGTGAGGCCCAAGCTCGCCGCAACTCGTGAGGCTGAGATTTGCCGGCCTTAGGCAACTCGTGAGGTCGAGACTCGCCAGTTTGGCTTCCCATTCTATTCTAGGCTTTGAATCTTGAACTCAGAGAGCTACTTCATGTTGAACCATTGCTGCGACGTCATCTTATCGGCGAAGACATTCATTAGGGATTGGACGTTGAGCGTCTGTGAGAGGGACAACATCTGGGAGGCGGCATGGTGGAGGAACCCCTGAGGGATGAGGGACTGCACGGAGGTGGAGGCGAAGGCAGTGTACGAGATCAGGTTGCACCAGTTGGAGGAGTAGAGGGGGCTCCCCGAAGCTGGATTCAAGGGGAGCGGCGTCGAAGGTGTGGGGTTGGGGTCAGGGCTAGGGCTAGGGTTTGAGGATGTGGAGCTTGATAGAGAGATAGAGAGAAGATTGGAAATTGATCATTTTCTCTAGTTTTAGAAGGATATTTTTCATTGACTGGAAAACATTTTTTTTGACCACATATTTTCCGCCCTTCGAATACTAGATATGTGGAAAATGTTTTCCATGAAAACTTTTTCCGCGAAACAAATAGAGCCTAAGTGTGTTCAGTTCTGTTCATATAGCCAATAAAAATATGACAATTCATTTTGCGAATTTAAAGTATATACCGTTGTTAATACCTATGTCATTATTGGTTGGAGTTTCTGCCAAACAATCGCACCATCCAAATATACTACAAAAATGCATATTTTCCTATCAATAGTTTCTAACGTGGGCTTTTAAAAAAACAAGTGTCACTTTTTCTTAACTACTGTTACCAAATAACTTACAACACTCAACTCAAATATTCTACCAGAATCAACAGAACCTTGCCAGAGCATGTTAGTTTTTCTTACCCTGGAATGATTTGCTCTGTCGTGTGAAGGTGAACTCACTCCATCAACCCTGCATGAATACACGTGCAGGCGTAGCTGATGAACTGTCATAACATATGCTTATAAAGTGGTAAGCGGCGATCTGTTCGAACGCTAATCCACATTACTGCAATAAAATCAACGAGAGCAAAAGAGACTCGGTCTTTCCATACTCTTTAACCTGATCTGATGCTCGTCTTTCATATTGGAAATGTCAAAAACATTTCCAGCTCTAGCAACTAGTCCTCATAGGCACAAACAACTTGTTTTAGACACTGGTATCAGAGTGTCTCAAGCTGGTCGACTGTAAAATGAAGCAGACTTCTGTGTACATCGCATCACGTTGCATGGCAACATTCTAAAGAAGGGAAGATGGAAGTAAGAAGATTAACCTTCTACAGCTATATTACATCCTTGAAGTATTTTATTTTATATTTACAAGTCAAGGTATTGACCGAATAATTAGAGGGGTGAAGCTGAAGCATATTATCGCATTTGCCAAATCACACCAAGTCCTGGATATACAAGAGCAACTAAGCTTAAGCAGGATGAGGGTTACATACCCTTCATAAATTTAAATTAAGCGTCTCCTGAAAAGTTTATCATGAGATCATGGTTAGGCAGAGAACCACCTCCAAAACATGTACACCATGAGCATGCACATCAGATAGAGCTCCTACCACTGTCTTGGCATTCAGACAGCCACAAGTCTATGTTTTCTATGATCAGTTGCCTGACTTTGTGGACCGCATCTGGGGAGCTGCAGTTCTGGGCATTACCTGAAAGAAGTATGACACTCAGGACAACGTAAACATGAAAAAAAAAAAAAAAGTTACTGGAGACAAAAGCATTTAAATTGTACGCTATTTGCCTTTCCTAAACTGCACAATTACATTCAAACAGAAGTCATTCTAATTAAGTTGAAAAGAATGAATATCAATGTCAACTCCACCAGAAGGGCCAGTGGCTGGGGAACCCATGCTAGGACACAAAATCAAAGGGTTGCGTTCAATCCTCGCTGATAATTGCTCAGTTGCCCTGCCGGAAGGAGAAAGTCAACTACACTAACACTATTCTTGAAACTAGCACTACCTGTTCCCAACAATTCTTTTATCTCTTAATTTGAAATAATTCACTTAGTGCAGCACTCCAGTTTAATCTTCTCCTTCTGCTCATCTCTTCCAATATCAGGAGATGGGAAACACTTAAATTTGCTTTGTATTTTTCATATTGTCTTCTAAGGGCGAATATCATGAGTTTATTGATGAAAATAATGATATCTTAGGACCGTCAGGACCAGCAGAAGAAGAGCCACAATGAGAAGAAAATAGGCGTGGCACACAGCCATATCAGTGAATTATTCATGCAAGAATCTTGCTTAACTTCCTATGTTCCACACTGATTGACATTCGGTGCTATTGCAATTCACACCACTGCGAAATGCAAGCCCCCCCACAGAACCAGCATACAGTAATCATGATCACGAATATTTCATAGATTTATGCAGCATGTAAGTCGATTCAAGCCGTCCATACCTTCAAGGCTCAGAGGAGACTGTGGGCACCCTCGCATATCGGTTCCATGTCCGCAATTATGACAGGAGATGAGGTAGGAAGGCACTGAAATTATTCGAAATTTATCAGTGATTTCACTAGTAAAAAGAGTGACAGAGAGAGGTCCAAAATCGCATAAGCAATGGAACCCCATATGAACATGTAACTGGCAAGTAATAGCCCAAATAAGTATTATGTGGAAACATCTCTGACAGTTTATATATGCACTTTATTTTATAATTTCAACCAACTACAAAACGCACAAGGCAATCCTTCATCGTCGTTCAGTCTAACAGCACTGACCCTGTATATTGCACATGTAATTTACAATGACAACTATGAAGGTTATTGATATTTATGCAAGAGAAAGATTAGCATCAAAATGAGATGTGAAGTTTAGATTTATGTCATCATCTCAGGGTATGTGTGTGTCAAGCATGTTACTAGCTAAAGAGAAACTTCATGATCACTTTCTACTCTCTTCACTAATTGAACCAATGGCTAACTAAAAATTGGTAAATGGTTGTCTGAAATCATGAGAACTTACTATCTGGTGAAGAGATCTGTTTTGAAGCATGCCGCCATGGATCTTGAGAGCCATTAGTGAAAATTATCTTTGAGCCTGGCAAAGTTACACCTTAATGTCAAAAGTATACAAACAACTTTCTTTTTCATATGCGCTTATTTCCCAACAGCTTACACTTAAAAGGAAATTCTGTTGTCTAAGAGGCCAAGATAGAGCACAATCATGAGTTCAAATCTCGACCCTCTCTTATATTCATTATGCGTATTTGTCTGCTCCCTAATTATCTCATGGATGGGTAAGGCCTATCTTACACTCGAGATGGAGTGTAGAAAAAACACACTCTATGAGGCTGTTTCTTGACAGCTTTAACTTTTGGGGAAAATGGTTACCGTACACTTCTTACCCAACTAATATACTCACAACTAGATAACTTTGATGAAAAAAGCTTCGTGCAAATCCCAGAATATGCTCCCAATATGTCATGCACTAATATGTTTTATTTGGTGCATTGTCCCCATTATTTAACCAGATTCATTTTGCAGCGCTAAACATGACTTTCCATTGATGCCTATCAATTTATGCAGAAAGACTCCAACAAACAGGATCGTAAGCAACAACTAAAGGACGTCATTTACAAATACATCTAGTCTCAGCTCAATAGTCAGTTAACCTAAAAGAGTCCAAGAAAACAGGGAACAGACACTGCATGAACCTCTTGAATATATTCAACAATTCCATCCATCTGTGCTTTTGTAATGTGTGTTCCAATCGTGTTTCTTCAGGCATCTGATTTTATTTGTTGTTTGATTTTTCATGAGAAGAATAAAGGTCAGAAATTGCCAGCATGGAAAGCTGATTCTTCTAAATGAAAAATATCGGAACTTTTTGAAATTACAGGGGCATCAAGAACCACAGAAATGTCCAGTCAATTCTGGAGAGCAAGCCCATATATTTCTGAGAGGCAGGATTAATGAAAAGCTAACGAACCGAACTAGAAAGATTAGTACTCAGACCTGCTATTCTTGTGCCTCCGTAGTATAAATTTGTTGTGTCAACATCAGGATATATTCCCCGGCCGAACACGTTCTTGCATAGATCTAAATGGTATCTGCCGAAACATAAGAAATATAGACTTTGCTATGAGATTATACATGCAAAAAACCAATGAAAAAAGGAGTGAAGAGTATGGAGATGAGAACACCTTGTGTCAACTTTTGACGAGCGAACACTGTCGTTGGAGGGGGCCACCTGAAAGTATGCAACTTCAGTGCAAACTTGGAACCACCACAACCGAGCGCCACTGTCTTCATTAAGAGCTGTGTTTTTCAAGCGCTTCTGACTATAACTACCGCTATCTGCATAATTTTCTCTAACATATTTGGCATATGCACCCTGCCAAATAAAACTCAGTGAGCAAAAGCTAAAAAGGAGGAGCACACCCTCAATTTATTTTTGGCTTCCCAGGTTCACTCAGATAAAGCTTGCATCACAATAATACTGGAAATCTGTTTGCACAGCTACTCCACAGAAAACAATTGGTAAGCAAATGATGACAGATACCTCAATTTGGTAGACTAACGATTGACTATGATAAACTATTGCACTTGTTCAAGCGTAGTATGACACAAATCAGTCATACATGTCTAATGGGTAAGTGGTTGCTAAAAATTAGGAATTCTACCAACATAGAAAGAGAAGATTAATTTGTGGATGGCACAGAATGAATAGCAAATATCCTAATGTCCAGGGGATAGTATATATGTGGAGAAATTTCATTGCCTCAAGGAAACTCTTCAAGCATGCATGAATGATAACCATGCCTTTGATCTGTCTAAATCATCTCACTCAAAAAACATCTACCAAAATCCTTCAACTATGCTATTCTATTTTGCAGAGTCATTCTAACTGTATGCAAGTTATATTCTGATCATCATAAGGAAAAATTAGATAGTTTGAAGGTTTTACTGTTTAACTATCAATTAAAGGGAACATTTAAAAGGTACAGACACCTTGAACATTTACTTCCATAAATCTCTAGAAACAACAAAAGAATCAGGTTAAGGCAGGAAAAAGTCGCTTACCACCAAATCCTCTCCATCCTTCTTAGCTTGAATAAGAGGGGAGCACAATTTATCAGGATTTCCATACTGGAACTGTGGAGGATGAAATCTAGAACATCATTAGCTTGTAAAGTATCAAACTACTAATGAAAAACGATATGCTTACAGCTGTAACAGCAGCATCTGCCAGAAAATACAAGAAGTCACCATCGATCTCAAGCTGCAAAAGGATGAGAAAGATTACTCTCAAAAGGAAGAGGGATTAAAAGGGATTCCACATTGAACAGCAGCTAAACACATTTCTGAAGACACAATCGCCATATTGAGGAAAGAGGAATTCGAACCTCAGCAGCACCAAAAAACTCCTTCAATGCCTTTCCATTTGATGCAAGTCGTTGCTCAACAAGTTGATTTACTTCCTGCAATGCAGCCTTACAATTTGCTCCAGCTGAAACACCAATCTGAATTTAAAAACACCAGTAGAAAGTTCAATTTAGTGGGAGAATATTTCCAGGCATTTGCCAATACAGATCAATTGAAAAATCATAGAGGCTGAAAGACAGCAGCCAGATATCAAAATGCACCTCACAACATAATCATAAACTCCTACTTCTTGGCCTTCTGGTAATAAAAAACAATATGGACAATAAAGGTTGTCCTTACCTGCTGGTCAAATTCAGGAAAATCGTACACAGCTTGAACAACAGCAGAACTTGCAAGGCTTCCACATGTCAAATGAGGGAACTTAAGACGAAACCACGCACTGAGAGCTCCAGAATAGGAAACGCCAAAAACAAACCAGGGGTTTTCGGCATCTGTTCTATTGAGTTTCAGATTTACCGAATCCTGCAAATGGTGTCAAAGCAACTAACTAGTCAGACGGCTAGCAGACATCATGAGAAAGGAGACTCTTCAGCAAACAAAAGTAAAGACTTTCTAAGAGAAATGCTAAAAGCTACAATTAAAAGAATCTATCACATTACTCAGCAATATGGTAATCATCCTGAAAAACAGCATTGATCGAATAACGCTAAAAAAGCAAGCCCTCCTTAAACATCAAACTAAATTTTTATGCAATCAAAGATTTCGAGGTCAAGCATCAATTGCAAACACGTGACAATCAAATTATATCTGATATTCACAGGAAGGATAGTGTTATGCCAAAGCTTCTCATTCCAGCATCCCTTGTTTTTCAAATGCAGTATCACTCGTCAAGGCCATCACTTCTGCCAAGCAACAACAAAGGCAGGTCACCTAATCGATCAGAGGGATTGTTCTCATGTCATGTGCACAGCATGCAAATGAGACCTAAATCAATTTCTGCCCCCATATGCTAGATTTGAAATTGGCTCTTGCAACAGAGAGAAAAGGACACTTTAACCACTTCCCGGTCATAGATCAGAATAATACTATTGCTAGTGACAAGAGTACTTCACTGATGATTTCTCCATGTTTAAAGCTCTATGGATATAAAACCCCAAAGGAATTTCAGACCATCTCTCTTCTGAAAATCCAGGTTTCTCTATGAAACTTTCATCACCATTGCCATTTATGGTTAATCACATGCTTGACAGATTCAAAAACTTGCCTGATAAAATTGACGAAAGGAAGCCAAGTCAAAGAGTGCCTGTTTAGATGATAAGTATTGTAGATTTTTTGTCGTCAACGATTTGAAAGGAGAACTCTTCCCATAGTACCGATGCTCAAGTGAAACCACAGCAGCTCCAAACTTCTTTGCCAAAACCTGCATTAATTAACAAGGGGCGAATTTTCATAGCATCACAGCTTTGGATAACCATAAAATTTTAAATCCTTCAAGGGTAAAATTGATTATCAAATTTTCTCTCTGAAAGTGCCAGTGTAATGCTTGGTGGGATGCTAACCGCTTTATAGTGATTTGAAGATTGTCATGCTTGTACTGGCTAAAAGCCAGCAGAACACTGAGCTAAGAAGCACTTACACTAATGTAGTCATTCACTATCCCATTACATGCAGATTCACCGCAGATTTTCAAAAATATCGGTCCATCCTGAACCTGGAAGTAGTCGAGGAACTCATAGTAGCGCTGCGCAAATTGACGACGATCCTGAGAACGAAAATTCAATTTCCACGAGTAAGCAATCACAACCATGACATAACAGCTTCAACTTCAAAGTTAAAAGACAATAGAATCCCTACAATCATAGAATCAAAATGTGCAAAGTGTAAATGGAGTTTTTAGTAATTAACAAATACTAAAAATACTTAGAGATAAAACCCATGCAAACACGGGCAAGAGCACTAGTTTATATATGTTCTTTAACTATTGGCCTTTAAAACTTACCTTACAAATTCTAATATTGTATCATATCTCGTTTCAAGGGATGGGCCACTGGAATCTTTGAATTCTCGTGTGTATTTCGATAGAGAAAATATAGAAAAATTTGTTCGAGTTCAATATAAGTGGGGTTACCAATAAAATTCGATATTAATTAAGTTAGCCAACGTAATTAAACAATATGAACAATTTTGCGGGGTGGTGAAACAAACAGTTTACTTAAATTTCAACATACCAAACCAGAAGATCAGAGGTAAAGTTACCACAATACAATCCATAAGCAAATTGATCGCGTCCTCCAAACTCAATCAGCTTTATATCCGACTAACCCTCCCGCTAAATTGAATGAAAAGGGAAACAGGAATCTATGATTGGGGCAAAAACTGACGGTGTCTGCATTTCGAGCAGCTCATCCCCGAGGAGACACCAACCGCCAAACATTGAGCGACCGGTAACATTCTAATCCACATGAATCGAGCGAAACGAAAGCCAAGATCATCCACAGAGAGAGAGAGAGAGAGAGAGAGAGAGAGAGAGAGAGTACATATGGAGAGAAGTGATCGAGGGTCTGGTTGAACCAGAGCTCATCCTTGGTCAAGTAATATCCGACGCCGTTGCTGGAAGAAGATCGGTGAAGCAAAGTTGGGTACTTCACGTAGCCATCGCGCAGAGCCACGAGCGTCGACAAGAAGAGAGGAGTCAGCATCGAAATCGGGCTCATCGTAGTCCCCATGGAAGTCGTTTCTTCTCCTTCTTCCCTCCTCTTCAAAGAATCGGTTTTTGCAGAGGAAAGGTTGGCTTTTTCTTCCTTGTATTGCCAGATGATGATCGGATAAAAATATCATTTTTTTCAAATTTCGATGTATCTCAACTAATTAATGAAGGCTTCGACCAAAAAAAAAACACTAATTCATGAAAATTTCATGTAAAAACTTGACGTGGGGCTGATTCTCCAAAATGGGGCCCAAAATCCAATCTATCTTAAACAAAGCCTTAAGGCTACGTTTAGTTGTCTAACTATAAATCGGGATAGAATATAAAATATCATATCATGTAATTGATAGCCGTCCAAAGTAGGATAAAGTTAAATACAAAGGAAATTTAACTAAGATAAAACTATCATAAGGGAGGGAGTGGGATAGACCCGAATAAAATTTCTCTTGTCTAACTCTTTTTCAAAAAACCCTACACTATCCTTTCCTTTCCCTTCGTTCATACGGGAAAAAACCTCACACGAGAGTTGAAGCGTTTCTTCTCCGTATCAAGAATTCGGTGAATTCAAGCTCCATCTCCGGCGAAGAGCCATGGGCATTTTTGCTTCCTCACGAGGTTTCGTCTCTCTCTTCCTCTCTCTATGCATTGATGTACACACGCCTTACAACGATTGTGAGTTCCTTCCTTGGTTTGTATTAGATTTAGTGACATACTACAAGTTGTGGTGGGTTGAGCAAAGCACTTATTAAAGACGAGTTAAATAAGAGCCAAAAGTATAAGTAGAAGAGAGAGAGTCGTGCTTTGGGAGACTTGGGGGTGCATGATAATCATTCTGGAGTAAAAATGCATTTGTTAATGCATTTTCACTTTTCTATTTCTGGAATACTTTTTCACTTCTAGAGTAGAAACGCGTTTGTTAAAACTATTTTTTTTTTTTTTGTTTCAGAATGAGTTTTCTACTCTAGAATGAATTTTGAAGCAAAAAAGAGAAGTAATTTTTTTTTACTTTTTTGGAGAAAGAATGACTTATGGCTTCTCTTTTAGACCGCCCAAACCTTTTGCATTTGTACCAATTCAATCTATTTGGTCGATCGGTGCTGACATGACGTGGCACGCCTGTC